>CM064973.1:35031676-35275855 GCA_032847665.1 Solanum chilense | reverse complement strand
TATTGAGGCTTGAGTCCTCATGTGTAAACTTGACGGTAATTGTTAATGATAAAGTAATTGATGTTGCTACATGTTGAGTATTGTAGTTGATTTAAATTATTATTAATATATATTGTTCCCTATTTTGAGTTAACCGATGATATCTACTCAGTACTTGTGGTTGTACTGACCCCCTACTTTTATGTTTCTTTCTTGTTATTTGTGTAATGCAGCAAACGTTCCGTCAACTTCAACTCAGCAGTAAATCAAGCCAGTCTTCGTCACACCGGATCTTCAGGGTGAGCTAATGCTTCTAGCTTGGACTGGGTCTTCTTCTTCAAGTCTTGATGCCTTGAACTTCCGGCATGGACTAGCTTTTTAGTTATTTTTGTTCTTAGACATTCCTAGATAAGTGAGTAGAGATAGATGTTCTTGTGATGATGACTTCCAGATTTTGGGGATATTAATAATAGTTTTTAATTGTTTTATTAATGAGTTTAAGTCTTCCGCATTTCTTTTGTTGATATTGTATTAAAATGTTAAAGGTTAGATTGGTTGGTTCGCTCACATAGGAGGGTAAATGTGGGTGCCAGTCGCGGCCCCGATTTGGGTCGTGACAGTACACGGATGTTTCGATCATGATTTAACTATAATACATGTTAGACACCATTCCACCATAATTCATCATTTTCCATCTCCGAAAACTGTCAAATAGGCTAAGGCACACTAGCACCTCCTTGAACTAGTTTCCGGACGTCATGGACGTTCCTTGATGTTTTGGTTCCCAAACTTCCTAAATGACTTACATACTTTTAAATTGACCTTAAAACAGTGCCTAATTCTTTTGAAACCTATGTTATTCTCTAGAACATTTCATAGACTTTCGGAGTATTAAATTGTCCCCCCCTTAGGAACATTCGTTCTCGAATGACACTAAAATTCATAAAAAGGAAGGAATAAACTCAAGACTAGAAGCCCAACAAACAACAATACATTATAACATGAATTACAACATCAATCATGACATTTACACAAAGCAATACTTCAATTACTAAACATAAAGCTCATCATCAAAACATGATGATTTTCATTTCCATAAAAACATGAGCTCAACATGCCATACATGAGTCAATTATGCCAAAACTCAGCTTACCAACATGCTTAACATCATTTTTTAAGGACTCACCATATCAAAATGCACAACTTGACTCAAAAAAAGAAGAATTTACAATTTTTTTTCTCTTTAGTCTATAGGCATAATTTCACTGTAAGTCACTGTAATGACAGGGTAACAAGACTTCATGTCGGCCTCGGCCTCCCTTGTTGCACACTCAACTAGGTGATTCTTCCATAGCACCTTAACGGAAGCCACCTCTTTGTTCCTTAATTTGTTTATTTGACTATCAAGGATTTGAACCGCAACCTCCTCATAAGAGAGGTTTTCTTGAACAACTAGACCCTCAATAGGAAGAATAGACTCGGGATCTTCGATACACTTCTTAAGCAAGAAAACATGGAATACCGGATGAACTGAAGATAGTTCACTAGGGAGTTTCAATTCATATGCAACCTTACCAACCCTTTGCAAGATTTAATAGGGACCCACATAAAAAGGACTCAACTTCCCTTTCTTGCCAAATCTCACCACCCCTTTCATAGGCGAAATTTCTAGATACACCTTATCACCCTCTTCAAAATCTAACTCTCTTCTTATATGATCGGCATAAGACTTTTGCCGACTATAGTCTGTTTGTAAGCAATTTTTTATAATATGAACCTTCTACAAAGTCTTCTAAATAAAATTGGGACCCAAAAATGATGACTTTCCTACTTCAAACCATCCGATTGGACATCAACATCTCCTACCGTACAAGGCTTCATAAAGAGGCATAGCTATAGGATGAATGATAACAATTGATGTAAGCAAACTCAACAAAAGGCAAGTGCTTATCCCAATTTACCTTTAAATCAATGATATAAGATCTAAGCATATCATCAAGGGTTTGAATAGTACGCTCCGCTGGACCATCCGTTTGGGGATGAAAAGCGGTGCTTAAATTCACATTAGTACCCAAATTTTCTTGGAATGACCTCCAAAAGCTAGATGTGAATTTCGCTCCCCTTTTCGACTTGATGGATAACATAATACCATGGCAACACAAAATCTCATCTATGAAGATTTTTGCATAATCCTCGCCAAGTAAGTAGATTTGATGGGAATAAAATGACCGGATTTGGTCAACCTATCCATAACCACCCGTTTGGATTCATATTGGTTTTGGGTCCGAGGAAAACGTACCACAAAATCCATATTGATGTCTTCCCATTTCCAAGTAGGGACATGGATTTCTTGAAGTAAACCACCAGACTTTTGGTGTTCGACTTTCATTTGTTGGCAATTCGGATACTTTGTAACAAATTCTGCTATGTCCTTCTTAAATCCTTCCTACCAAAACACTTCCCTAAGGTTATGATACATGTTTGTAGAAGTCGAATGAATGGAGTAACAGGACCCATGAGCTTCCTCAAGAATCCGGTTTCTAAAACCATCTACATTAGAAACACACAACCTTTCTTGATATGTCAAGACACCATCCCTCCCAAGGACAATGATTCATTAAGCTTACCAAGAATCGATCTCTTAAGCAGGATCAATATTTTATCAAGGGGATTTTAGGACTTGACCTCAACCACCAAAGACGACTTGGAGTTATGATGGACCATAAAACCAAAATTTGGAGAATCTTCCAATCTAACACTTACTCTAGCAAACCTATGAACATATTTTACTAGGTATTTCTTGGTTTCATATAGATGAGACACACTACCCATGGTCATACGACTTAAAGCATCCACTACCACATTGGCCTTGCAGGGATGGTAGAGAACACTCATGTCATAATCCTTTAACAATTCCAACCATCTTCTTTGTCGGAGATTCAACTCCTTTTGAGTAAACACATATTGAAGACTCTTGTGGTCGGTATACACATAAACATGAACACCATAAAAGTAATTTCTCCTTATTTTCAAGGCAAATACCACGACTGCTAACTCAAGATCATGAGTTGGATAATTTCTCTCATGCACCTTAAGTTTTCTAGCGGCATAGGCTACTACTTTCCCATGTTGCATAAACACACACCCTAATCCCACTCATGATGCATCACAATACACAATGAATCCCTTGGTACCCTCCGATAAAGTCACCGGAATGAAAGTAATCCTATCCTTCAAGATTCGGAAGCTTCTTTCACATACCTCTGAGCACTCATATTTCACATTTTTTGGGTAAAAGTAGTCAAGCGAGAAGCAATGGACTCAAAACCATCCATAAACCTCCTATAATAACCCGCTAGACCCAAGAAGCACCTAATGTTGGTTGGAGTCAATGGTCTAGGCAAATTTTTCACCGCCTCGCTTTTCCTTGGATCAACCTCAACCCCCTTACTATAAATCATATGACCAAGAAATGCCAGTGACCTCAACCAAAATTCACATTCGGTATATTTATCAAAAAATTGGTTCTTCTTAAGCACTTATAACACCACCCTCAGTGATTCTCCTTAAGCACTTGTAACACCACCCTCAAGTGATCCATGTGTTCACCCTCACCTTTCGAATATATGAAGATGTCGTCAATGAAAATAATGACAAATAAATCTAGGTAACTTCAAAACACCCTATTTATAAGATCCATAAATGCCACCGAGGCATTAGAGAGACCAAAGGACATTACTAAGAACTCATAGTGACCATATCTTGTCTAAAATGCAATTTTTGGGACATCCTCACCTCTCACCCTATGTTGATGATACTCATATCTCAAGTCAATCATAGAAAAGTAGCTTGCCCTATGGAGAGGATACTTGTTGTTAATAGTGACTTTCTTGAATTTGCGATAATCAATGCACATTCTAAGGGACCCATCCTTCTTCTTTACAAACAAAACCAGAGCAGCCCATGGAGAAATACTCGGTCTAATGAAGCGTTTGTCTAGTAAATCATTGAGCTGAGCCTACAACTCTTTCAATTCGACCGGAGCCATCCGATAAGGACAAATCAAAATGGGGTTGGTATCTGGTAGCAAGTCAATACCAAAATAGATTTCCCGTTCGAGAGGGATACCGGAAAGATCATTAAAGAAGACCCTCAGAAATTCCCTAACTACGGGGACAGACTCAATGGAAGTGATTTCAAAGTCTAAATCTTTGACTATAACAATGTGATATAAACACCCTTTAGAGATCATCCGACAAGCTTTCAAACAAGAAATGCTCTATCCTCTAGAAATAGAATCCCCCCCTTCCATTCTAAGACTTGTTCATTTGGAATGTTAAACTTCACCACCCTTGTTCTACAATCTATGAAAGAAAAGCAAGCATCTAACCAATGCATCCCCAAATTGACATCAAAATCGACCATATCAAGTTTTACGAATTCAACATGAGTCACTCTATTAGGCAACATTATAGAACAATTTCTATACACCCTTTTTGCAACCACCTACTCACCTACCATGGTAATTACCATGAAAGGTTCATTTAGAATATCAGGCAAAATATCAAACTTTCTAGCGATAAAGTTAGTCACAAAAGATAATGTAGCACCTGAATCAAGTACAACATACACAGAAGACTTGTAACATACCGGTCACCACATCGGGAGAACTATCTTGTTCACCCCTTGAGCGAAGTGCATAAAAATGATTCTTCTTTGTTTCATCAACATTAGAACCACTAGCTTCCCCTCTACCTTTATCTTGCCGCTTCACATTAGGGCAATCCCTACCCTTGTTGCCACTCTTTCCACACCCAATGCAGTTATGTGTCTTAATGAGGCAATCACCATAATGTTTCTTTCTGGACTTTCCATAAGTCTGCTTCTTGTTTGGTGATGTAGTACCTCTATCCTTTTGAGACATAGGGTTAAGCACCCTATCATAACAAACCTTGGGAAATTTGGTAGGAACTTGATTAGAAGACCTCTCTTAAACCTAGTCTTGTCTTGGATATCAAGCCTACCTTTTGAAGAACTACCATGAAATGACCTTGACCTCTTGGCATCTCTACTCTTCCTCTTAGACCTTGTCTCTTCCACTTGTTGAGAATGAACCATAAGATGAGATATGTTCATATTTTCATGTAGCATTGCCGAATGACATTCCTCTTTCATGTAATCCGACACTCCCATCAAAAAACTGCACATTTCATCTCTAGGATCTAAAACCAAAGAAGGATCATACTTTGACAATTTAGTGAATTTCAATGAGTATTCAAGTACATTCATATCTGCTTGATGAAGGTTTATGAACTCCACCACTTTGACTTCCCTCTTCTTCATAGGAAAAAATCTATCAAGAAAAGCCTTCTTAAAATCTCCTATGTCACCAGTCCACCTCTTAAGGGCCTATTGTCTCTCCATTGGACGTAAAAAGTGTGGGCCACATCTTTGAAATGGTAAATAACTAACTCGATCTTCTCACTAGTAATAAACCCCATACAACAAAGGATCTTGTATATTTCATCAATGAACTCTTTGGATCTTCCTCAACCTTGGACAAAGTAGGGGGATTCATCCTAGTGAAATCACTCAAACAGGAGGCCATGGTACCAACATGTTAGTTTGCTCGGGGTATAAACTCCCGATTAGTTTGAGCCGTCATGGATTGAACTTGAGTAGTGACGACTTGTGCTTGACTAGTAAAGGCTTTGGCCATTTGGAGAAAGGAAGCCCTTATGTCACCATCCGTCAAAGGAGGAGGATTGACCGGAGCATGATCATCATTAACATCTTATTCAGGAGGAGGGATTTGACTGCCTCGGAGAGGAGCTCCCGTATTGGCAATCTCTTCATCAAGTCTTTGAGCGCTTGTTCTTCGAGTATTCGTTGCCTATAATCACAATAAAGGAATATACATATAGTGAAACTCTACAGGCAAGATATTGGATTTCTAAGAAAAGGAGATTTTCCTAAGCATCTCATAGTTTCCTATTCATAAGTGTGGCGAACTTCACAACTATGAATAAGAATTTACATAGATGTGGTTAAGTGAAATATCGACTCTAAAGATATTCAATCTCATGCTCTGATACACAGTTTTTCACGTCCGGGAGCACCCCCTAGACATAACCTGCGTTGTCGTCCTCTTTGAGGAATATGACTAGCCTCTTAGCTTACATCATTACATATATAGGTTAAAATGCAGAATTTTAAAAAACTTTTATGCATCTATCTTGAGGTTTACATAGACCTCCACCATACACATAACATAGTCATATCGAGTATACATAGACCCTTCGTATATAAAGATTACTTAGTATTCTACTTTTATTGCACACACACACGCACACGTACACACACACACACACACGCAAGCACGCACGCACACACACACACACACACACTCACACACACACATACAGATATATATATATATATATATATATATATATATATATATATATATATATATATATATATTTATATATATATATATGAATATAGTCATAAAACCTAATGTCTCGTCTCATAACCATCTAACCAAGCATATGACAATTGGGCATAGCCCATACATCAATACAATAAGAGCCATATATAGGCTATGCAATCTTTGGTACTCAAATAAAAAGGAAAGAACATAAAAGTCTTAAAACTAAAACAACTTCATTAGCTTTATAGTGGCATTGCTCTCGGAAAATGAGGACCTACCCAACTTGGATGAGTAAGAATTCCAAGTTTTCCTTTAAAGTCGTCTCAGAAGCCCTTCAATGACTGGAACCTAAAATGTTAGGGAAAAGGAAGAAGATGGGTTAATACACCACTTGTACTAAGTATGACACCATATGCACACACATCATAAAATTATGCTAAAAATGGATATTTCATTAAAGTATGCAATTTAGTTTCAAAAGCCTCATGCACATTAAAGAAGACCATACCAATCGTAATGACATATTCATTAAGTCAATAGCATATATAACACAAGACCAACAATACTAAGTCTTGTCAAGCAGACATACATACCAACATAATTTGAACACATAATCAAAACAACCCTACTATCAAGCTATAACATCAACAAGCATGATTAAGAGTTCATTACAACATAACCAAAGCAATATCATTACCCATTAACCCTCATTAAGTCCACTAGTTCAATGACTAAGAAAAGCCCCATAACCTTACTTAATCAAGTAAAATCAACAAGAAATATGACAAATGTCCAACTTCAAATAGCATATCAATAATAGTACATATCATCATAATGAAGCAATAGAGCCAAACATAGATTTGTAAGTGAAACCAATCAACATATAGTACTACCAATGTGCAAGATCATTAGATACATATTATGTACAAGTATAATCATATGCATATATAAGAACATCCTCCTAAGACTTCCCTCAAGCATAACTGGTGCAATGTTTAGGTAGAGTCCCACACCCTTCCTAGACTAAGCTAAACCCCTTAGGTCATCCTAGATAGAGTTCATTCCTTTAGTTCATCTTACCTTACATCTTGACTTATAGAACATATACCACATGAGATAATGTGGAATCCGGTGTCATGAAACCCTAAACCGAAGGAAGGCGGACTACTTGCCAAGGTAGCACCAATATATGAACATAGCAACTACGTGGATCAAGTAGCTAGTATTCCTATGGGGCCAACATAGTTCAAGAACTAAGAGATATAGTTGGGACCCTATTTATTCTACATTAATTGTAGTTTCCAATCTCTAGAGTACATTAGTGATCCTACCTTCCCTATGTGGGAAGGGACACTCCTCACTCTAGTTGACTCGTTACAATGCTAGAGTCCCTCTTTGAAATGTATTTAATACCTTTAATAATTATCATAGCTTAATGTAGTTCATAGGGTTTATCCCTTATATAATCGTCATCATCATAACTCAATAAGAATTTCATGATAACACCTTTCGTTACAACCCTCATATGTGAGATAGCACATTAACATTATTATATCATAGTAAGGAACATCAGTACTTTATCACGAAACTTATATCAATACATATCAGGCATAATCTTGTATTCACATAATCAAGAAAATTCAATTCAAAATCATACAAACCCTATCAATCTTAATATAAGGTATACTTCAATACAACATCATTGCTTAGGCACAAATGACCATAATGAAAGTAAAAAATAGAGATCACAAGAGTTACTCAATCTCCTTCACCATGCGAACAATGGGTGTAATATAATCACACTACAATAATGAACATAAGAAGAAGACCAAATGAATCATTACACAACAATATATAACTAGTTTATAGCCTATAGTTTGAGACTTAGATCAAGTTCATCGTCTAATTCACCATCTAGGTAAATTACTCATGAACTAGCATAGTTGGTTTACAATGTATCAAAATAAACTCATATTTAGAATAATAACAACATAGGATAGTAATTCATACACTAACCAAGTCAATTTAATCAATACTATACAATTCAATTCAAGATCACAACCTAGAGTTAAAGGGAATAGGTCTTCTACAAACTAGACCAATCCATCAAGAAATAACATAATTGAATTATAATAAATGTTAATGTATTCATATTATCCAAATTAAATCATAAACAAATCAAATTGAAAGATCAATTTCGAGATTGGAAAAGACCCACATGAAAACTCATCTTTTGAAATCAGTTTGATGGAACCCATTTGGGAAAGGGGTCCCAAAGGTGAATGGAATCCCATACCTTGTTGATTGATGAAGTTTGATGGATAAACTTTGGTTATTTAAGACCTAGAACCCACCTTGACCATGTATTCTATGGTGTTCTTCAACTTGGGAGAGAGAAAGAACAGAGAAGGAGGAGAATTTGGGTTTTGGAGTTATGATGGCTTAGGTTAGTATAATTAGTTTAGGGTATTTATATAGGTTTTTAATTAACTTAATTATACCTCCCTTAAACCCAAAATAATTAAATAACCCCCAAATTAAATAACTCAAGTCACTTAAAATCGAGCAGCCCAAAATAGACGACTTGGAGTTATGATGGACCATAAAACCACAATTTGGAGAATCTTCCAATCTAACACTTACTCTAGCCAACCTATGAACATATTTTACTAGGTCTTTCTTGGTTTCATATAGATGTGACACACTACCCATGGTCATACGACTTAAAGCATCCACTACCACATTGGCCTTGCAGGGATGGTAGAGAACACTCATGTCATAATCCTTTAACAATTCCAACCATCTTCTTTGTCGGAGATTCAACTCCTTTTGAGTAAACACATATTGAAGACTCTTGTGGTCGGTATACAGATAAACATGAACACCATAAAAGTAATGTCTCCTTATTTTCAAGGCAAATACCACGACTGCTAACTCAAGATCATGAGTTGGATAATTTCTCTCATGCACCTTAAGTTTTCTAGCGGCATAGGCTACTACTTTCCCATTTTGCATAAACACACACCCAAATCCCACTCATGATGCATCACAATACACAATGAATCCCTTGGTACCCTCCGGTAAAGTCACCGGAATGAAAGTAATCCTATCCTTCAAGATTCGGAAGCTTCTTTCACATACCTCTGAGCACTCATATTTCACATTTTTTGGGTAAAAGTAGTCAAGCGAGAAGCAATGGACTCAAAACCATCCATAAACCTCCTATAATAACCCGCTAGACCCAAGAAGCACCTAATGTTGGTTGGAGTCAATGGTCTAGGCAAATTTTTCACCGCCTCGCTTTTCCTTGGATCAACCTCAACCCCCTTACTATAAATCATATGACCAAGAAATGCCAGTGACCTCAACCAAAATTCACATTCATTATATTTATCAAAAAATTGGTTCTTCTTAAGCACTTGTAACACCACCCTCAGTGATTCTCCTTAAGCACTTGTAACACCACCCTCAAGTGATCCATGTGTTCACCCTCACCTTTCGAATATATGAAGATGTCGTCAATGAAAATAATGACAAATAAATCTAGGTAACTTCAAAACACCCTATTTATAAGATCCATAAATGCCACCGAGGCATTAGTGAGACCAAAGGACATTACTAAGAACTCATAGTGACAATATCTAGTCTAAAATGCAACCATGGAGAAATACTCGGTCTAATGAAGCGTTTGTCTAGTAAATCATTGAGCTGAGCCTACAACTCTTTCAATTCGACCGGAGCCATCCGATAAGGAGAAATCAAAATGGGATTGGTATCTGGTAGCAAGTCAATACCAAAATAGATTTCCCGTTCAAGAGGGATACCGGAAAGATCATTAAAGAAGAACTTCAGAAATTCCCTAACTACGGGGACAGACTCAATGGAAGTGATTTCAAAGTCTAAATCTTTGACTATAACAATGTGATATAAACACTTTTTAGAGATCATCCGACAATCTTTCAAACAAGAAATGCTCTATCCTCTAGAAATAGAATCCCCCCCTTCCATTCTAAGACTTGTTCATTTGGAATGTTAAACTTCACCACCATTGTTCTACAATCTATGAAAGAAAAGCAAGCATCTAACCAATGCATCCACAAATTGACATCAAAATCGACCATATCGAGTTTTACGAATTCAACATGAGTCACTCTATTAGGCAACATTATAGAACAATTTCTATACACCCTTTTTGCAACCACCTACTCACCTACCATGGTAATTACCATGAAAGGTTCATTTAGAATATCAGGCAAAATATCAAACTTTCTAGCGATAAAGTTAGTCACAAAAGATAATGTAGCACCTGAATCAAGTACAACATACACAGAAGACTTGTAACATACCGGTCACCACATCGGGAGAACTCTCTTGTTCACCCCTTGAGCGAAGTGCATAAAAATGATTCTTCTTTGTTGCATCAACATTAGAACCACTAGCTTCCCCTCTACCTTTATCTTGCCGCTTCACATTAGGGCAATCCCTACCCTTGTTGCCACTCTTTCCACACCCAAAGCAGTTATGTGTCTTAATGAGGCAATCACCATAATGTTTCTTTCTAGACTTTCCATAAGTCGGCTTCTTGTTTGGTGATGTAGTACCTCTATCCTTTTGAGACATAGGGTTACACACCCTATCATAACAAACCTTGGGAAATTTGGTAGGAACTTGATTAGAAGACCTCTCTTAAACCTAGTCTTGTCTTGGATATCAAGCCTACCTTTTGAAGAACTACCATCAAACGACCTTGCCCTCTTGGCATCTCTACTCTTCCTCTTAGACCTTGTCTCTTCCACTTGTTGAGCATGAACCATAAGATGAGATATGCTCATATTTTCATGTAGCATAGCCGAATGACATTCCTCTTTCATGTAATCCGACATTCCCATCAAAAAACTGCATATTTCCTCTCTAGGATCTAAAACCAAAGAAGGATCATACTTTGACAATTTAGTGAATTTCAATGAGTATTCAAGTACACTCATACCTGCTTGATGAAGGTTTATGAACTCCACCACTTTGACTTCCCTCTTCTTCATAGGAAAAAATCTATCAAGAAAAGCCTTCTTAAAATCTCCCATGTCACCAGTCCACCTCTTAAGGGCCTATTGTCTCTCCATTGGACGTAAGAAGTGTGGGCCACATCTTTGAAATGGTAAATAACTAACTCGATCTTCTCACTAGTAATAAACCCCATACAACAAAGGATCTTGTATATTTCATCAATGAAATCTTTGGATCTTCCTCAACCTTGGACAAAGTAGGGGGATTCATCCTAGTGAAATCACTCAAACAGGAGGCCATGGTACCAACATGTTAGTTTGCTCGGGGTATAACCTCCCGATTAGTTTGAGCTGTCATGGATTGAACTTGACTAGTGACGACTTCTGCTTGACTAGTAAAGGCTTTGGCCATTTGGAGAAAGGAAGCCCTTATGTCAACATCCGTCAAAGGAGGAGGATTGACCGGAGCATGATCATCATTAACATCTTATTCAGGAGGAGGGACTTGACTGCCTCGGAGAGGAGCTCCCGCATTGGCAATCTCTTCATCAAGTCTTTGAGCGCTTGTTCTTCGAGTATTCGTTGCCTATAATCACAATAAAGGATTATACATATAGTGAAACTCTACAGGCAAGATATTGGATTTCTAAGAAAAGGAGATTTTCCTAAGCATCTCATAGTTTCCTATTCAAAAGTGTGGCGAACTTCACAACTATGAATAAGAATTTACATAGATGTGGTTAAGTGAAATATCGACTCTAAAGATATTCAATCTCATGCTCTGATACACAGTTTTTCACGTCCGGGAGCACCCCCTAGACATAACCGGCGTTGTCGTCCTCTTTGAGGAATACGACTAGCCTCTTAGCTTACATCATTACATATATAGGTTAAAATGCAGAATTTTAAAAAACTTTTATGCATCTATCTTGAGGTTTACATAGACCTCCACCATACACATAACATAGTCATATCGAGTATACATAGACCCTTCGTATATAAAGATTACTTAGTATTCTACTTTTATTGCACACACACAAGCACACGCACACACACACACACACACACACGCACGCACACACACACACACACACACACACACACACACACACAGAAATATATATATATATATATATATATATATATATATATATATATATATATATATATATATATATATATATATATATATATATATATATATATATATATATATATATATATATAGTCATAAAACCTATTGTTTCGTCTCATAACCATCTAACCAAGCATATCACAATTGGGCATAGCCCATACATCAATACAATAAGAGCCATATATAGGCTATGCAATCTTTGGTACTCAAATAAAAAGGAAAGAACATAAAAGTCTTAAAACTAAAACAACTTCATTAGCTTTATAGTGGCATTGCTCTCGGAAAATGAGGACCTACCCAACTTGGATGAGTAAGAATTCCAAGTTTTCCTTCAAAGTCGTCTCAGAAGCCCTTCAATGACTGGAACCTAAAATGTTAGGGAAAAGGAAGAAGATGGGTTAATACACCACTTGTACTAAGTATGACACCATATGCACACACATCATAAAATTATGCTAAAAATGGATATTTCATTAAAGTATGCAATTTAGTTTCAAAAGCCTCATGCACATTAAAGAAGACCATACCAATCGTAATGACATATTCATTAAGTCAAGAGCATATATAACACAAGACCAACAATACTAAGTCTTGTCAAGCTGACATACATACCCACATAATTTGAACACATGATCAAAACAACCCTACTATCAAGCTATAACATCAACAAGCATGATTAAGAGTTCATTACAACATAACCAAAGTAAGATCATTACCCATTAACCCTCATTAAGTCCACTAGTTCAATGACTATGAAAAGCCCCATAACCTTACTTAATCAAGTAAAATCAACAAGAAATATGACAAATGTCCAACTTCAAATAGCATATGAATAATAGTACATATCATCATAATGAAGCAATAGAGCAAAACATAGATTTGTAAGTGAAACCAATCAACATATAGTACTACCAATGTGCAAGATCATTAGATACATATTATGTACAAGTATAATCATATGCATATATAAGAACATCCTCCTAAGACTTCCCTCAAGCATAACTGGTGCATTGTTTAGGTAGAGTCCCATACCCTTCCTAGACTAAGCTAAACCCCTTAGGTCATCCTAGTTAGAGTTCATTCCATTAGCTCATCTTACCTTACATCTTGACTTAAAGAACATATACCACATGAGATAATGTGGAATCCGGTGTCATGAAACCCTAAACCGAAGGAAGGCGGACTACTTGCCAAGGTAGCACCAATATATGAACATAGCAACTACGTGGATCCAGTAGCTAGTATTCCTATGGGGCCAACATAGTTCAAGAACTAAGAGATATAGTTGGGACCCTATTTATTCTACATTAATTGTAGTTTCCAATCTCTAGAGTACATTAGTGATCCTACCTTCCCTATATGGGAAGGGACACTCCTCACTCTAGTTGACTCGTTACAATGCTAGAGTCCCTCTTTGAAATGTAATTAATACCTTTAATAATTATCATAGCTTAATGTAGTTCATAGGGTTTATCCATTATATAATCGTCATCATCATAACTCAATAAGAATTGCATGATAACACCTTTCGTTACAACCCTCATATGTGAGATTAGCATATTAACATTATTATATCATAGTAAGGAACATCAGTACTTTATCATGAAACTTATATCAATACATATCAGGTATAATCTTGTATTCACATAATCAAGAAATTTCAATTCAAAATCATACAAACCCTATCAATCTTAATATAAGGTATACTTCAATACAACATCATTGCTTAGGCACAAATGACCACAATCAAAGTAAAAAATAGAGATCACAAGAGTTACTCAATCTCCTTCACCATGCAAACAATGGGTGTAATATAATCACACAACAATAATGAACATAAGAAGAAGACCAAATGAATCATTACACAACAATATATAACTAGTTTATAGCCTATAGTTTGAGACTTAGATCAAGTTCATCGTCTAATTCACCATCTAGGTAAATTACTCATGAACTAGCATAGTTGGTTTACAATGTATCAAAATAAACTCATATTTAGAATAATAACAACATAGGATAGTAATTCATACACTAACCAAGTCAATTTAATCAATACTATACAATTCAATTCAAGATCACAACCTAGAGTTAAAGGGAATAGGTCTTCTACAAACTAGACCAATCCATCAATAAATAACAGAATTGAATTATAATAAATGTTAATGTATTCATATTATTTAAATTAAATCATAAACAAATCAAATTGAAAGATCAATTTCGAGATTGGAAAAGACCCACATGAAAACTCATCTTTTGAAATCAGTTTGATGGAACCCATTGGGGAAAGGGGTCCCAAAGGTGAATGGAATCCCATACCTTGTTGATTGATGAAGTTTGATGGATAAACTTTGGTTATTTAAGACCTAGAACCCACCTTGACCATGTATTCTATGGTGTTCTTCAACTTGGGAGAGAGAAAGAACAGAGAAGGAGGAGAATTTGGGTTTTGGAGTTATGATGGCTTAGGTTGGTATAATTAGTTTAGGGTATTTATATAGGTTTTTAATTAACTTAATTATACCTCCCTTAAACCCAAAATAATTAAATAACCCCCAAATTAAATAACTCAAGTCACTTAAAATCGAGCAGCCCAAAATAGACGACTTGGAGTTATGATGGACCATAAAACCACAATTTGGAGAATCTTCCAATCTAACACTTACTCTAGCCAACCTATGAACATATTTTACTAGGTTTTTCTTGGTTTCATATAGATGTGACACACTACCCATGGTCATACGACTTAAAGCATCCACTACCACATTGGCCTTGCAGGTATGGTAGAGAACACTCATGTCATAATCCTTTAACAATTCCAACCATCTTCTTTGTCGGAGATTCAACTCCTTTTGAGTAAACACATATTGAAGACTCTTGTGGACGGTATACAGATAAACATGAACACCATAAAAGTAATGTCTCCTTATTTTCAAGGCAAATACCACGACTGCTAACTCAAGATCATGAGTTGGATAATTTCTCTCTCACCCTATGTTGATGATACTCATATCTCAAGTCAATCATAGAAAAGTAGCTTGCGCTATGGAGTTGTTCAAATAAGTCATCAATCCAAGGGAGAGGATACTTGTTCTTAATAGTGACTTTCTTGAATTTGCGATAATCAATGCACATTCTAAGGGACCCATCCTTCTTCTTTACAAACAAAACCAGAGCAGCCCATGGAGAAATAGTCGGTCTAATGAAGCGTTTGTCTAGTAAATCATTGAGCTGAGCCTACAACTCTTTCAATTCGACCGGAGCCATCCGATAAGGAGAAATCAAAATGGGGTTGGTATCTGGTAGCAAGTCAATACCAAAATAGATTTCCCGTTCGAGAGGGATACCGGAAAGATCATTAAATAAGACCTTCAGAAATTCCCTAACTACGGGGACAGACTCAATGGAAGTGATTTCAAAGTCTAAATCTTTGACTATAACAATATGATATAAACACCCTTTAGAGATCATCAGACAATCTTTCAAACAAGAAATGCTCTATCCTCTAGAAATAGAATCCCCCCCTTCCATTCTAAGACTTGTTCATTTGGAATGTTAAACTTTACCACCCTTGTTCTACAATCTATGAAATAAAAGCAAGCATCTAACCAATGCATCCCCAAATTGACATCAAAATCGACCATATCGAGTTTTACGAATTCAACATGAGTCACTCTATTAGGCAACATTATAGAACAATTTCAATACACCCTTTTTGCAACCACCTACTCACCTACCATGGTAATTACCATGAAAGGTTCATTTAGAATATCAGGCAAAATATCAAACTTTCTAGCGATAAAGTTAGTCACAAAAGATAATGTAGCACCTGAATCAAGTACAACATACACAGAAGACTTGTAACATACCGGTCACCACATCGGGAGAACTCTCTTGTTCACCCCTTGAGCGAAGTGCATAAAAATGATTCTTCTTTGTTGCATCAACATTAGAACCACTAGGTTCCCCTCTACCTTTATCTTGCCACTTCACATTAGGGCAATCCCTACCCTTGTTGCCACTCTTTCCACACCCAAAGCAGTTATGTGTCTTAATGAGGCAATCACCATAATGTTTCTTTCTAGACTTTCCATAAGTCGGCTTCTTGTTTGGTGATGTAGTACCTCTATCCTTTTGAGACATAGGGTTACACACCCTATCATAACAAACCTTGGGAAATTTGGTAGGAACTTGATTAGAAGACCTCTCTTAAACCTAGTCTTGTCTTGGATATCAAGCCTACCTTTTGAAGAACTACCATCAAACGACCTTGCCCTCTTGGCATCTCTACTCTTCCTCTTAGACCTTGTCTCTTCCACTTGTTGATCATGAACCATAAGATGAGATATGTTCATATTTTCATGTAGCATAGCCGAATGACATTCCTCTTTCAAGTAATCCGACACTCCCATCAAAAAACTGCACATTTCATCTCTAGGATCTAAAACCAAAGAAGGATCATACTTTGACAATTTAGTGAATTTCAATGAGTATTCAAGTACACTCATACCTTCTTGATGAAGGTTTATGAACTCCACCACTTTGACTTCCCTCTTCTTCATAGGAAAAAATCTATCAAGAAAAGCCTTCTTAAAATCTCCCATGTCACCAGTCCACCTCTTAAGGGCCTATTGTCTCTCCATTGGACGTAAGAAGTATGGGCCACATCTTTGAAATGGTAAATAAATAACTCGATCTTCTCACTAGTAATAAACCCCATACAACAAAGGATCTTGTATATTTCATCAATGAACTCTTTGGATCTTCCTCAACCTTGGACAAAGTAGGGGGATTCATCCTAGTGAAATCACTCAAACAGGAGGCCATGGTACCAACATGTTAGTTTGCTCGGGGTATAACCTCCCGATTAGTTTGAGCCATCATGGATTGAACTTGAGTAGTGACGACTTGTGCTTGACTAGTAAAGGCTTTGGCCATTTGGAGAAAGGAAGCCCTTATGTCACCATCCGTCAAAGGAGGAGGATTGACCGGAGCATGATCATCATTAACATCTTATTCAGGAGGAGGGACTTGACTGCCTCGGAGAGGAGCTCCCGCATTGGCAATCTCTTCATCAAGTCTTTGAGCGCTTGTTCTTCGAGTATTCGTTGCCTATAATCGCAATAAAGGATTATACATATAGTGAAACTCTACAGGCAAGATGTTGGATTTCTAAGAAAAGGAGATTTTCCTAAGCATCTCATAGTTTCCTATTCATAACTGTGGCGAACTTCACAACTATGAATAAGAATTTACATAGTTGTGGTTAAGTGAAATATCGACTCTAAAGATATTCAATCTCATGCTCTGATACACAGTTTTTCACGTCCGGGAGCACCCCCTAGACATAACCGGCGTTGTCGTCCTCTTTGAGTAATACGACTAGCCTCTTAGCTTACATCATTACATATATAGGTTAAAATGCAGAATTTTAAAAAACTTTTATGCATCTATCTTGAGGTTTACATAGACCTCCACCATACACATAACATAGTCATATCGAGTATACATAGACCCTTCGTATATAAAGATTACTTAGTATTCTACTTTTATTGCACACACACACGCACACGCACACACACACACACACACAGACACGCACGCACACACACACACACACACACACACACACACACACACAGATATATATATATATATATATATATATATATATATATATATATATATATATATATATATATATATATATATATATATATATATATATATATATATATATATATATATATGAATATAGTCATAAAACCTAATGTCTCGTCTCATAACCATCTAACCAAGCATATCACAATTGGGCATAGCCCATATATCAATACAATAAGAGCCATATATAGGCTATGCAATCTTTGGTACTCAAATAAAAAGGAAAGAACATAAAAGTCTTAAAACTAAAACAACTTCATTAGCTTTATAGTGGCATTGCTCTCGGAAAATGAGGACCTACCCAACTTGGATGAGTAAGAATTCCAAGTTTTCCATCAAAATCGTCTCAGAAGCCCTTCAATGACTGGAACCTAAAATGTTAGGGAAAAGGAAGAAGATGGGTTAATACACCACTTGTACTAAGTCTAACACCATATGCACACACATCATAAAATTATGCTAAAAATGGATATTTCATTAAAGTATGCAATTTAGTTTCAAAAGCCTCATGCACATTAAAGAAGACCATACCAATCGTAATGACATATTCATTAAGTCAAGAGAATATATAACACAAGACCAACAATACTAAGTCTTGTCAAGCTGACATACATACCCACATAATTTGAACACATAATCAAAACAACCCTACTATCAAGCTATAACATCAACAAGCATGATTAAGAGTTCATTACATATCAGACATAATCTTGTATTCACATAATCAAGAAATTTCAATTCAAAATCATACAAACCCTATCAATCTTAATATAAGGTATACTTCAATACAACATCATTGCTTAGGCACAAATGACCATAATCAAAGTAAAAAATAGAGATCACAAGAGTTACTCAATCTCCTTCACCATACGAACAATGGGTGTAATATAATCACACCACAATAATGAACATAAGAAGAAGACCAAATGAATCATTACACAACAATATATAACTAGTTTATAGCCTATAGTTTGAGACTTAGATCAAGTTCATCGTCTAATTCACCATCTAGGTAAATTACTCATGAACTAGCATAGTTGTTTTACAATGTATCAAAATAAACTCATATTTAGAATAATAACAACATAGGATAGTAATTCATACACTAACAAAGTCAATTTAATCAATACTATACAATTCAATTCAAGATCACAACCTAGAGTTAAAGGGAATAGGTCTTCTACAAACTAGACCAATCCATCAAGAAATAACATAATTGAATTATAATAAATGTTAATGTATTCATATTATCCAAGTTAAATCATAAACAAATCAAATTGAAAGATCAATTTCGAGATTGGAAAAGACCCACATGAAAACTCATCTTTTGAAATCAGTATGATGGAACCCTTTGGGGAAAGGGGTCCCAAAGGTGAAAGGAATCCCATACCTTGTTGATTGATGAAGTTTGATGGATAAAATTTGGTTATTTAAGACCTAGAACCCAACTTGACCATGTATTCTATGGTGTTCTTCAACTTGGGAGAGAGAAAGAACAGAGAAGGAGGAGAATTTGGGTTTTGGAGTTATGATGGCTTAGGTTAGTATAATTAGTTTAGGGTATTTATATAGGCTGTTAATTAACTTAATTATACCTCCCTTAAACCCAAAATAATTAAATAATCCCCAAATTAAATAACTCAAGTCACTTAAATTCGAGCAGCCCAAAACAGACCCTCACAGACGACACCACGTTGACGTCTCGTGTGTCAATGGACGACCACAGGACCCTCCATCCTGTTGGTCCTTTGTTTTGGTCAGGGATTGGTTAAAAATAATTCTTGGGAAAATATTCTAATTTTCCATCAACGGAGGCAATCTACGCTATGTCGATTGGAAAACGATCCTTTGATGGCATGTCGTTTGCGCATACTGCCTTGGGCAGCCTTCGACCCAAATGCAAGGGTCCTCCTTAAGGGCCATTGGTTGGTCCTTGGGGTGTCGTACCCAGAAGTTTAGTTCTTAAATTAACTCTAATACATGTTACACACCCTTCCACAAAAATTCATCATTTTTCAACTCTTAAAACGTAGTCTAATAGGCTAAGACACACTAGCAACTCATTGAACAAGTTTCCGGACGTCATGGACGTTCCTTGAAGTTTTGGTTCTCAAACTTCCTAATGACTTATACACTTTATAATTGACCTTAAAACAGTTTCTAAACCTTTTGAAACCTATGTTAGGCTCGATAACATGTCTTAGACTTTTGGAGTATTACATAGAGATGAGTGCAAATTAAAACTTTTCCATACAATCGTAGTATTTTTAAAATAAAGTGGAAGTCTAGCAATATTTTCTCAAACCATCAAAACGGGAATGATACTCTTGGGATACAGACCATACAACAGTACCAAACATAAAGGAAAGACATAAAATTAAGTTGTGATGCCATTGTTGAGCACAATGATGACTCACCAATATTGACTCCTTGAATCAACAATGAAGCTAGCCACGATTGTAAGAATCTATGTTGTTGGACCCTACATTTGATAATAATGTAGAGAAACTAAGTATTAGCACAATCAAATTCTATGTATAATGGATAGCATGAACAACGTAAACATCATGGTTAGTCAATATAGATCGTAAGAATAATCATGTACATACATCAATATCATAATAAGAAAGGAATACATCTCAAGCAACCTTACTCATCCTTAGTCAAAACTTGGGTCATCCGCCTCTAGTGACGCTTACCTCATGGAAGGCATCTCTAGAAACAATCCAAGTTATTCATTCTTTACATCTTAATCACATTATTCATACTTACTTTTAAATACATGGGGATTCACCTCTTTGCGTAAGTCACAAAGGCTAATGGGTATTCACCTCTTGCCTTACTTTTATATTGCGGGTACTCGTCTCTAAAATATTATGATATGATAGGGGTACTCGCCTCCACATAACTTATCATATAATACGGGTACTCTCCACCACATTATGTCATAGGTATCATGGGTAATCACATCCATGTCCATTCAACATTATGAGAACATGTGGACTCACCTCTAGTTCAATTTTAAGTAATGGCGGAATCGCCTCATATCATTTCATTTGGAGGCCAAAGGTAATCACCTCTAGCCTCATCAATTATATATTCGTTAGTCTAGATTCATTTTAGGCGATAAATCCTTTCAACCTAGAATCATTCATGTGAGAAAACCTTTCACATTCATGCATAATAACAATTCATGTAGGAAGTATCTCTTCCCCAACCATAACATCAGTAACTAATAATTCACATCATAAGATTTACTCTCAAAGATATAGGTCTCACGATCATCATCTAAGCACCCTTCTCAATCAATTCTTTGCATAATTCGTAAATCATATAAGGATACATCAAAACCCACAAAGAATTCCTTCATGCAATCTACCCAACTATCTCAATTCTAGGTTAGAATCGTAGGATATGCATGGATACATGTGGTTTCATTCTAAAAACATGCAATTATAGTAGTTCTATCATAACCAATCATAATCCACTCAATTGGATCCATAATTAAAATAACGAATCCTAATTGAAGAAACCCAGGCTAGAATTGGGGAATTCTTCATCAAATTGGGGAAATTCTAGGGGACTCCATGGATAGAATACACTCATGGATGAAGAGCTATCATACGTTAGTTAAAAAGTCCTCATAAGCTTGAATTTTTGAGCTTTGATATTGACCTAGCTTCCTGTTCTTCGTTATTTTTCCTACTTCTAGAGAGAATATTTGAGAGGATTTTTCTTTAGGATTTGAGAGGACGAGTTTAATGAGGGGTTTTTTTGGGCTGGGGGGGGGTTAAAATGTTGATATAGGTTCCTAGACTTAGGAAAAGCGAAACCAATTTGATTTAACTAAATCCGATAAGACCCTTAAGTCCTTAAAATAATTTCTGTAACATGATCTATTAGACCATGACCTATGGATGGTCCACCCTGGTTATTTGTGGATCATAGTTAGAAACTTTTTTGGCCAATACCACGACTTCACCATCCACATATAGTTGACCCACCCACGAGGCATGGTCTTGGCCGTGATTCACTGCCTCATGCAAGTTCCTTGGGACTTCCTTGTGGGCTTCAGGTTGGTCCTCGTGATGTGGTACCTTAGAGTCCTACCATGATAAACCCTATATTTAGGTTCGGGGTTTTACAATATCTCTCTGTTGGGATCATTCGTCCACTAATGAGATTCTAAGCATGTTTCTAGGCACAAGACTCAAGACTAAAAACCCATCAATACATGAAAAATATAAAAATGCGCACAAATAATAAGCAACTTTAAATCAAATCTACTCAATGCTTCTTAAGTAGGTAGGAACTATATCTAACAACGTAATATGCATTGAATTTTTAGATTTCATATACTCAAGGAGGAACTATCTTCTACATCTCAAAACAAGCTCAACACAACCTCATGGAGCTCATATGCAATTCAATATCTAAACATGTTCATATGCTCATCTGATTGAGACTATATGAAACTCATACTCAATGCAATACAATATAAGGAAAAACAATCATACAAACTCATTTTCTCTCTAGAAACAAGTTTTCATGAGCATGCATAACATATGGAGATAAAGGGTACATATAAATCACACATGACTTCAATCATAAATAAAGCAAGAGGATGTTAATTCGCTCAAACTAATGTAGAAGGAAAGATATGAGGATATCACGACTTCATATCAGTCTCGACCTCCCAAGTAGCACCCTCAACTAAGTGGTTTCTCCACAATAGCTTCATGTAAGCAACTTTCCTGTTTCTGAATTTCTTAACTTGTCAGTCAAGAATCTCAACTTGTCATTCTTCATAATAGACATTTTCATCAACTCTCTATCCTTCTAGGGGAACTATGGATGTTGTATCTCCAACATAATATTTAAGCATAAAGACATGGAAAACCCGATGCACCAATGACAAATCATTTGGAAATCAATATCATAGGAAACCTACCCAACACATCTCAAGATTTGACAACGGCCTATGAATCGGGGACTAAGTTTTCTTACTTCCCAAATCTCATTACACCCTTTATGGGTGAGATTTTCAAATAGACCCAATCACTAACCTCAAACTCAAGGTCTTTCTGTCTAACATTGACATATGACTTTTTTCGGCTTTAATTTGTCCTTAACCTCTATAATAAGACAAGACTAAGTTTTATTCCTTCCCAAATCTCATTACACCCTTAATGGGTGAGATTTTAAAATCGACCCAATCACTAACCTCAAACTCAAGGTATTTATTTCTAACATCGACATATGACTTTTTTCGGCTTTGGGTTGTCCTTAACCTCTCTATAATAAGACAAACATTTTCTATAGCATTATAAACTAACTCGGGCCCAATCAAGGCAACTTAACCCACCTTAAACCATCATGTGGGAGATCTACACGTTTTACCATAAAGAGCTTCAAAGGGGGCCATACAAATACTCGAACGACAACTGTTATTGTAAACAAACTAGATCAATGAAAAGGGATCATAATTACTTGGAATCAATGACACATTGTCTCAACATATCCTCCAAATTTTGGATCATTCCTTCCCTTGCATATCGGTTTTTGGGTGACAAGTTGTGTTAAGCTTCACTTTAGTGCCAAAGATCCTTTTGAAATGACTTCCCAAAAATGATAAGTAAATTGAGTACCTCTATCATATATAATTTACAATGGCACACCATGCAATATTACCATATCCCTAAAATACAAGTTGGCATAGTTTTCCACCACATAAAAAACTTTGATGGGAATGAAATGGGCTGATTTCACCATTCGGTCTACTATAATCCAACTCAAATCATATTGGACCCGAGTAAATAGAAAACTTACTATAAATTCCATATTCACACCTTCCCACTTCAAAATAAGAATACTAATGTCTTGAGATAAATCTCCCGATTTCTGGTGCTCAGCCTTCACTTGTTGGCATTTTGCACACATAGCCACAAATTCTGCAATATCTTTTTTCATCACATTCCACCAATAGATCTCCCGCAAATCACAGTTGATCTTGGTAGATTATGGGTTAATAGAATACATATAACAATGGTCTTAGACTAAAATTTTTTCCTTTAACTCATCAATATTTGGAAAACACAATTGACCTTGGTATCTACGCACCCCATCTCCTTCTTGGAAGAAAGATTGAATGGACCTGTTGAGTACACCTTCTTTAGATTAAAAAAAATCAAATCAAGAATTTTTGTAGCATTCACATTACTCATAGAAGAAGATTCAAAACCATTATTGACCATAATACCAACCTTGGTGTAGTCTACCAATCGAACATCAAATTGGGCCAATCTATGCATATCTCTTCCAAACTCTTTTCTATCATCATCCACATGAGAAATGCTACCCACATAACCCCTATTAAAATTATCCACTACTACATTGCCTTTCAGGGGTTTTAAAGAGCACCAGTGTCATAATCTTTCAATAACTCAAGTCAACTTCTTTGGCAAAGATTCAAGTCCTTTTGACTAAACACATATTGCAGGATTTTGTCGTCCCGAACCATGGGTACACCCTAGATTTGACAAGTACTATACTCGAAAGCCTAACCCAAGACACTTAGCTTATAATAACTTAAAGTGCATAGAAATAATATGGGAAGTTTTTAAACTTTTTCTATACAATCGAAGTCTTTAATAAAAGCAACGAAAGTCTTATTACATTTTGTCTCAAACCATTTAATGCAACTGAAGTAATCTTTGGGACACAACCCATACAAAAGTCAAAAGCATAAAAGAATGTAGCCAAGAGTATGTTTTATTATAAAATATTCAACATTTGATAAGAATGTAGGCAAGAGTATGTGTTATTAAAAAATATACTAAATATGTTAGCTAGCATGGCATCGTAAGAACATAACAAAAGCATTAGCCAACACAAACCATAAGCCACAAGCATATGAGATAATAACTTGGTCATAAGAATAATCTTAAACCTAAACATAGTATGAACAAAAGTCAATATAAGGCATAACAAAGTAGTATATGACATTCTTTATAGTAATAACATGGTCACTACTTAGAACTTCATCTCATAAGATAACTATCTCATAATTAACCTCAAAACATAGTTGTGCAATCTATAAATAAGACCCCATAAGTATTACTCTTAGGTCATCATAATCATACTTACAATTCTTTGGTCTCATTCTTAGATTTCTTAACAAGGTACTCTTCACCTTTAGTCAAACATATAATGGAAAGCAACTATAGCAATAATCCAAGCTAAACATATATCATATAAGAGAACACTTCATTAAGTAGCTTCAAGTATACTTGTACAATGCATGGATAAGGCCTCATAATCCTACCATTCTAAGTACCACTTTAGGCTATCATACTTTCTCATTAGTTGGGAATTAGTTCCCCTTTAATTCATGCCACTATTTATTTAAAGTAGTTCTTTATTTAGTACAAAGCAAGTAATTACAATTTAATGATCTCTATTCATCAATTTATGACTACCAAGGAATACACCCCCTACTAGGATAGACCAAGCTAATTATCTTGCTAACATAAATACATTATTCTAAATCAATCTACCATGGGAAACATACTATCATACAAGTACAAGCTATACAATCAAGGGTACAAGTGTTCCAACCTAGCTACCATGTAAAATTCTATGATGCGAATACAAGCTACCCTTAGGAGAGTATATTCATTAACCCTAAGCTAGCATGAAATAGTCTTGGATTTACAAAGTAATACTACCATGAAGGGATTCTATAATGCTAACTCAAGCTACCTTTTGGGGAGTATCATTTCTCAATCCTAACCTACCATGAAATGGTCTTAGCCTAACCAAGTCATTCCACCATGAAAGCATACCGTGATACTAGTAAAAGCTACCCTTAGGAGAGTATAGTTCCTCAATCCAAGGCTACCATGAATAATCCTATTTCGTCTACCGAGAATGGTCTTATCTTACCAAGTCAAGATATTCATGACGAGATCTAGGTCACAACTTCAAGCTATTCTAGTCGAACATACTTGATTCATTTTAGGTGATTAAACCTTTTAACCTAGAATCATTCTATATGAGGAGACCTTTTACATTCCATGGTATTAAATAGGTGTGTGTATAAGCCTAGCCCTCCCACAACACAACAAAAAAATTCATGCTATTATATACATTAATTAGGTAGATTAGATGGGCAAAGTCCTTCCACACAAATGATGTCTACTAGTCTACCATTTCCATATAGGATTCAATCTCAAACCCTTTATATACATAATTCATCATATTATATTTTATATAAAAGCTTTACCTCTATCTAATCATCATACATACCTATGTCACAGGTTATTTGATTCAAATACTTCATTCTTGCGTGAATCTAGTCATAGATCATCATAAAAACTGAATCTTAATCATTACTAGTCATGATCCATCATATATTCTTAAATCTATTTTAATTCATGTTTACATAGTTATATTCTTGACCAATTACTATACATATCCTTAATTCTAGAATTTTTTTTTTCTAAATCCTCAATTTGCCTTTCATAAGGCGTAAACCAACATTACTTGATTTCATCAATTAGACTACGGCTAACTATAGTAAACATGTAATTTCATAATAATATCTTGATTCACTGCTAATTCAATCATAAATAATCAATATCCATTCAATTGTATTCATACTCAACATAACCCACAGTATAGGAAGGAACCTAACTTGAATTGGGGATTTCATCTTCAAAATTAGGGGATTTCTAGGGGACTCCATTAATTGAAGAATACATGGTTTATTAAGCTAACATACATTGGTTATAAATATTTGCAAAGCTTTCAACAATGGAGTGTTGTTCTTTGCCTAGCTTCAAGCTCTATTTTCTTCTTTAAGTTTTAGAGAGAGTAATATTTTTGAGGTGAGCTTCTTGGGATTTGATTTGTGTGTAGAAAAATATTGACTTGAAAGGTGAGTTTAAAGGTTCAAAATAACTTATATAGGTGTACTAATATTATACAAAACAACCTCACTAGATAAACACCTAATAAGGAATCTCCTGAAATTACCCTCCTTAGTCAGCATAGTGCAAGACACTACAACCACCTTCACGATCCGTCAAAGGTACACGGCTCGTGAAGTTGCCTATCGTTCATTGACCAGTAGCTATGGTACCTTAACTTATCCCACACACGGTGAAGGAAAGACGACGAGCTCCTACTAACTGTCTAGGCCTTCACGATTTGTGAATTGGTTCGTGTGGAGGAGGTCAACTTGCACTAGCCTTGGGGCCACACCGTGTCACCACCATTGGTGGTCCTGTGAATCGTGGTGGCCCCTATGATCTTAAGGCTGTTGTGGTCCAAGGTAGTTCCATGGAAATCTTGGGGCAAACTTTTTCCTTAACCCTTTTCCTTGGGTCATGCATTGGCCCTTTGCCTTGGCTCATGCTTTCTAGCCTTGACTCGTAGACCTAAAACTAGAATTTGATGGTCTACTAGACTATGGAGTGTTACAATATCTACCCCGGGGACATTCTTGCTCGAATGATGATTCTAAACACCTCTTTAGTCGCAACATATCTAAATGCACACAAAAAGGAGGAAAACTTTGTATCTAAGCTAAACATACTCACTGAGACACAAATGAATAGGAAATACATGTAGAAACCCATAGAAATGCATGAAATTCAACATCTACTTTTGTTCAAGGAGGAACTAGCATCTCTGAACCAAGGCATCTTCTACATACATTCATCAAGCTCATATGAAACCTACTCATAAAAGTGTACTAAAGCATGTTCAACAATTCATCTCATGAATGAATGCAACTCTTACACAACACATAACGACATGAGGAATAAAATATAAAAAATTAATCTTATTTCTTACTAAAAGATAATTTTCTCATGAACTTGCATATGAGAACATCATGTCAACATATAACACATAATGAACTTACCATAAAGTCATACCATCTCCCCCTTAGGATCACGTCTCAACGGATTTCTAACATCATCTTTTACAATTCTATTAAGGCATCTAAATTCTAACAAAGCATTAACAATCAATTAATAAGCTATGTACATACTGGAATCCACACTTGGATGTCGTTCTTGATCATCTCTAGATTGGAGATCATAGAACATATTCGTCTTTTCGGAATCCTTATTTGGACCAATAGGTGGAACTTGTTTAACCTCTCTTCTCACAGATTTTGACTTTGGACAATCCTTCATCTCGTGGCCACTCTAACCACAACTAAAGCAACCCTCTTTTATGGCAAAACACCTACCTTACGTCTCTTTCCACATCTAGCACTAGTAGACCATAGAGACTCATTACCAATTTAGGGTGGAAAAGGGCGAAACACCCTCTCCTCTTTATAATTATGAGTACTAAAGAACCTTGTCTAGAAAACATTTATCGATTCCTAGAACGACCATGTATATCGTACCCATCATGAAAGGACTTATCATTTTTCATCCTAGACCTTTTCTCTATCTAAATTTCTCTTCTTTGAGTTTTGACCCCTCGATTTCTTGGGTATAAAAAATGAGACATGAGATATCCATATCATGTTGGAGAATTTATGTACGACATTCTTTTTCTACTATGTAAGACACCCCCATAATAAAACTACTCATTATGTCCCTCGAATCTGACACAATAGATAGAGCATACATGGATAGTTGGGTGAATTCCAAGGGATGTACTCCATAACACTCAGTCTACCTTGCTTAAGGTGAATGTACTCTTCTACCTTATCATCCCTCAAATCTTGGGGAAAGAACCTATCAAGAAATTCTAGTTTGAACACTTTCCAATCTATTGGACCCAATTCTACTAGCCTAGCATCTTTTCATTGTTCATATCATACTTTAGCAACATCCATCAATTTGTAAGCAACTAACTCAGTTTTCTCTAGTCATCCCCATGATAGGAAGTACCTTTTAAACCATATATATAAACTCTCTAGGATCCCCTTCTACCTTCGAGACATAAACTCTAGAGGGTTCATCCTAAAAAACATCCTCAATGTAGAATATCCATTCCCCATATTGGGGTAATCGGAGCTACCACCTCCGTATTCATTTGTCTCATCATATCCTAGGACAACACTTGAAAGGATGACCTAATCTCCACATTCGACATATCCATAGAATTAATTGGTGCTTGTGGAGCTTGTAGAGGGACATCTTGATCCAGTACGTCTTCTTCATTCCTTCTAGTATTTGCCTTTGTATTAGCCATAACCTGTAGATCATCGGGCAAAGATTAGGAGAATTACCTTATAGAACTAAGTAATATGACACAACTTAGAGAATGAAGAAGTGAAGTTTCCTACTTATCTAATAGCTTCCTATTCATAAATGTGGTGTGCTTCACACTCATGAACATGACTCTACTAGACGTGGTTTTGAGACATCTAAGAACCATTCTAAACCTCATGCTCTGATTAACAAGTTTGTCACGACCCAGGGGAACACCCTAGATGTGACACGATGTATTATACCCCCAAATGCCTAACACAAGCCACTTAGCATATCATAACATAAAGTGCATAGAAAGGATGGAGGAAATTTTTAAACTTTTTCCATACAATCTAAGTCTTTAATAAAAGCATGCACAAAACTTATTACTCTATGTCTCATACCATCTAATAAAGCTTTAATATGCTTTGAGATGCACCCCATACAAAAGTCTAAAACTTAAAAGAATGACCTAAGCAAGGTGATTACATCCTTATTGCTATGAGGACTCACCAAATCTTCAAATCCTTTTCTCATCTTGAAACCTTTCCACAAGAATGTAATTCAAGATCGTCGAACCCTAAATTTTATAAGAATGCAGGTAAGAGTATGTGTTAGTATAAAATGTACTAAATTTGTTAGCTAGAATGACATCATAAGAGTACAACAAAAGCGTTATCCAACATAAGGCATAAGCCATAAACATATTAGATAATAACATGGTCAAAAGCATAATCTCAAACCTAGACATTATATGAGCATGTGTTAACATAAGTCATAATCAAGTAGTATAGGAGATACCACAAAGTCATAACATGGTCACTACTTGTACAATGTGTGAATTAAACCCCATAATACCATTCACACTAAATATTACTTATAGGTCATCATAATCATACTTACCATTCTTTTGTCTTATTCTTAGCTTTCTTCATATAGGCAAGGGACTATTCACCTTTAGTCAAATGTGTCATGGAAGGCAACTATGGCAACAGTATATGCTAAACATACATAATATAAGAGAATACTTCATAAGGAGCTTCAAGTTATACTTGTGCAATACATGGATAAAACTCCATAATCTTACCCATACTAAGTACCACTTTAGGCTATCATACATACTCGTTAGTTGGGGACATGTCCCCCTTTGCTTGTTTGCACTATTCGTTTAAAGTACCTCTTTACTTAGTACAAGGAAGGTCATTACATTTGATTGATTTCTATTTATCAATTTATGGCTACCAAGGAATAACACCCTACTATGCTACACTAAGATAATCATGTTGCTAATATAACTATATTACGGTAAAAAAAACTACCAAGGGAAGCATACTATCATGCAGGTCCAAGATATACAAGGAAGAGTACTAGTGTTCAAACCTAACTACCATTCAAACATTCCATAAAGCTAGTACAACCTACCCTTAGGAGAGTATAATTCTCAACTCTGATCTACCATAAAATGTTTTTGGCATAACCAATTCATGCTACCATGAAGGCATTCTATAATGCTAGTTAAAGCCACCCTTAGGAAAGTATGCTTTCTCAATCCTAAGCTACGATGAAATGGTCTTGGCCTAACCAGTTCATGCTACCATGAAAGCATACTATAATTCTAGTAAAAGCTACCCTTAGGAGAGTATAGTTCCTGAATCCAAGGCTACCATGAAAACTTCTAACTCAAGATACCAAACATGGTCTTATCTTACCCAATACATCTTTTCAAAAAGATATCTAGGTCACAACTTCAAGCTATTCTAGTCCAACATACTTGATTCATTTTAGGTGAGTAAGCCTTTAAACTTAGAATCATATCACATTCTAAGGTCATGAATGGGTGTGTGTATAAGGCTAGCCTTCCCAGAATAGAAAAACATAACTCATGTTATTATATTCATTCATTATGTAGATTAGGTAGGTAAAGTCCTTCTACATCAATGATGTATACTAATCTACCATTTTAATGTAGTCTTCACTCTCAAATACCTTGCTTACATAATCATCATGTTAACTTTAATCTCAAAGATTTACATATTCTAATTATCATACATCCCTTGATCATAAGGTATTCTATTCATGTACTCCATTCTTGAGTGATTCTAGTCATAAATTATCATAAAGACTTAACATTAATCATTACTAGTCATGATCTATAAAGTTCTTATCATGTTTACATGCTTTTATGATTGAACAATTACTATAGATATCATTAATTATATAAGATAATCTATAAATCCTCAATTTCTCTTTCACAAGGCATAAACCCACATTACTTGATTTCATTAATAAGACAAAGGTTAACCATAGGAAACATATATTTAATATCACGATTCAGTAGTAGTTCAATCATAAATAATCAATATCCACTAAATTTGATTCATACTCTACATAATCCACAATATTGATTTGAACCCTAACTTGAATTGGAGATTTCATTTTTACAAATAAGGAATTTCGATGGGATTCCATGGATGAAATAATCTATGGATGAATAATCTCACATATATTGGTTATAAAGCCTAACGAAACTTGCAACAATGCATTCTTGTTGTTGACATAACTTCAAGCTCTATCTTCTTCTTCAAGTTTTAAAGAGAGAATTATTTGAGAGGAGAGCTTTGGGCGATTTGATTTGGGTCTAGGTAAATAATGACTTGAATGGTGAATTTACATGGTTAAAATATATTATATTGTTGTACTACGACATTACAATATGACCTCATTTAATAACCACTTATTTAGGAATTTTCCAGAATGACCCTCCCTCAGCATCCTAGTGTAGGCACTACGACTAGTTTCATGATCCGTTAAGGGTACCATAGTCCGTGGTCCCTTGAATAGTATCCATGTAATCTTAAATTATCCCCCCACATGGTGCAGGAAAGATCACGGCCACTCCCTCGAGCTGTCTAGGCCTTCACCATCCGTGAGGTGGCTCATGTGGAGGAGGCCAACTTGGGCAGCCTTGGCTCTTTCCTTGTCCATTGATCCTGTGCCTTGGCTCATACCTTCTAGCCTTGACTGTAAGCCCTCAAATTTATCCGTAGATGGTCTAGTAAACAATTGGGTATTTCATATCAAGGGTAGGATAATTCATCTCATGTACCTCAAGTTTTCTTGAGGTCTAACTTCTCATAATTTGAAATATCTAAGAATAACATAAGAAACTAAAAATATTCATTTTTGAAAACAAAGGGAAAATCTCAAAAATTGACTAAGTCAAGAAAGTGAGGTTTGGTCATTTTCAAAAGGCCATTACTTCTAGATCAAGATGAGTTAGACGTATTTCTTGATGTTGTAAATCCCTTCGTGAGATAATTTAAACACGCCTAGTTTGCAAATTTTTTATATCGTATGAGAGAGATATACCTATAGAAGTTGGGCTGTTGAAGTAAGGAAAGTTCTATTTCAGATTTAAGGAAGGACAAACTAGTCTATTTCAAGAATTCACATAGAACGACAAGAATTTGTGAGTGGATTTCATCGGGGGTGATCCCTATCAAGGTATGTGAGATCTTTTATTGTTGGGTCAGTTCACTAACATACCAAGCGTGTTTCAGTCCTAAGATTTTTGAATTTATTGAATGAGAATAGTGAAGTTCTTGAAAGACATGGTTGAATTATTGTTATTCAGTTGTTGAATGCCAATTGTTGCTTTGGTTCAAAATTCCACGTAGTTTTTAGAGTTTGTACTATTGGGTATTGAAGGTACTATTGATCCTAAGGGCTGGGAAAATAGCTACGAAGGTTTAAAGGATTTAGCATTGAAAAGGGACAGTAAAAAATCATTCAGATGCAGCTAGGTAGCACCAGGCGCGACGCTCACCATCTGCACAGAGGGCCTGGGGCGGCGCACCTGCATTGCAACATTTTTGCACCTTAGTCACCTGAGGCAGGCGCGGCACAACCAAACGCACCTAAATTGGTGTTTTTCGCCTACGTTTCATATTTCAGTCCGATTCAACCCTTCTAAGGTGTTTTAACACTTCCTAATTATTCTAACTACTCTAAAGAATTTGTAATTATATAGGAATCATCAGAAACACAAATTTAAAATGTTGAATCCATAACTTCAAATTCAAGGAAAAAGTTAGAACCAAGTCTATGGATTCCTTAAGTCCTTTCAAGAAGTCTTTTGCAAATACTCTAAACTTGTTTTGAGACTTAAAAATCAGTTTAAGGACAAAAGATAAGGAGAAGAAGTTCAATTCAAGATTCACAAGTCTTTCAAAAATGTTTTAAGTGTTGTTTAAGACATTAGCTCCAATTTAGTCTAGAGTAAAGTAAACTATTCCTTCAAAGTTGTATATGAGAACTAAATATTCCCAAAAGAACATAAAATGTTTTCATATTTTAAAAGAAGGGAAAATGAGATTTTCCCAAGACCCTTCGAGCTAGTTTTCAGTTAAAGAAAAATGGCTTTCTAAATGAAACAAGAAGGGAAACTAAGATTTCCAAGATAGCATTTGAGTTAATTATTTTGAGAACTTACCTCAAACCATAGAATCAATATGTTTTAAAAATATAATAGCCAGTATATTTTGGGTGTAGTATTATGCACCAATATGGAGGAGATTTCAAACAACTCAGAACCCCTACAAATCATGTAGCCACCATGGGTAGGAAATGGTTTTACTTTTTAGATGAACCCTTTTCATAGTATACTAGTGAATCCATTTGGCAGTTCGGGTCTTATACCTTTGGACGGGCATATGATGTACTGGAAAAGTGAGGTAGATTGATGTATTATCACACTAGCTAATAATGATGTACGGGTTAAATGTATTATGTTAAAAACTTAGTATGTTTTCAAACGACTTTTCTTCATACTGCACTTGCTTATAAATTTCTTTATATTGAAATGAGTTTGTATTATTGAGTCATGTTATTCATAATTTCAGGAGATCCAAGGTAAGTGTTCCATTGGCCTGCATACTCGTACATTCAATTTACTAATGCCAGTTGGCCTGCATCGTATCATGATGCATCCATATGTGACCAGGATTAGCATTATCCAGCGCCTCATTGATCCAACTGAGCAGTCAGAGTTAAAAGTGAGCCTCCTTTCATTATGGAGGACCCATTTATTTCTTTTCAGTCTTTCATTTATAGGATGTTGAGAGGTCGAGTATGCCGTGTGACGACTTGGGGTGGCTTCTGGGTCGTGACAAACTTGGCATCAGAGCATAAGGTTATGAAGTAGTCTTTAGGATACAAAGTCTCGTAAAATCCAAATTGAGTAAGTCTTGTTCATCGTTGGTGAGTCGCAACACATCTATGTGAGAGAGGTTATAGGAAGATAGAGGTTTCCCTTTATTCGTTACTCTTGTGTCATTCCATAGAGTTGAGGTTATAAGTGTATTTTCCTAATCTTTTCTCTAGTGTTTATAGTATATGAATACAAGAAGGACGACCGCAAGGAGAGGTGATGAGAAAGTGTTCAATGAGGGAGTTACTCAAGGTGAAGAAGTCCCTATATGTGATCAAGGGAATAAGTTTCCAGTGGTTCCCTCATACATGACTAATGAGGAAGTTAGAGTAGATGTTCTTACACTAGGGTAAGCCATGATTGCTCAAGAAAATTGAGATTTATAACCTAGAATTAATGCTATTGAGAGTAATATGACCTCTAGGTTGAAAGACTTCGTGAGGATGAATTTTCCTACTTCTCTTGGCTCTAAGGTGGGAGAGGATCCCCAAGAGTTTCGAGATGGTGTGTATATGGTTTTGAGTGCTATGGGGGTGACTTCTAGGGAGAAAGAGGTGTTGGATTCATACCAATTTAGAGGAGTTGCAGAAGTGTGGTACACTCAATGTAAAAATGATAGGCCGGATGAATCGGGTCTTATAGAATGGGAAGAGTTTAAGGAAGCCTTCTTAGGGAAGTACTTTCCCCATGAGAGAAGGTAAAGTTGATGAGTCTATAAACCTTAGACAAAGTAAGATGAGTGTGGAGGAGTTTTCGTTGCAATATACCCTATTGTCTAAGTGTGCTTCCTCCTTGGTGTCTAACCCTAGAGATGATATGAGTAGTTTTGTTAGTGGTGTTGCCAACCTTGTGTAATAAGAGTGTCGTACGACCATGTTCCATAATGACATGAATTAATCTACACTCATTGTTTGTATACAATCCTTTGAAGAAATTTTAAGAGGGGTAGATCAGATGAGCAAAACCAACCCAGGTTTAAAAAGAGGGATCTAAACCAAGATGCTTATGGTACCCTGATACGCTCAAATTACACCTCCATAAAGAATTATAATCGGTAATATAAAATAAAGAACCCAACTATTAGGTTGGGGTTGATCCCACGAGGAAAATGCTTTAGACTTAACTTCAATGTACGATTACTTCTATTTAGTTAAGTCCTTTCCGAAAACAGGAAATTAAAGGGGGGATTTAATGAAACAGATTTCTTTCGATATCTCTAAGTGAGACAATTAATAGGAGTAATTCTTTAGTGATAATAAAGTTGTGAGAGAAACTAGGGTGTAAGTGTTTCCCGTAGATTCATAACGCCATATTCCTAGCTATATCAATTCTTCCCTAATGTTTTGCATGCAAAGTGATAAATTAGGTATCTCTATGTCCTTGGTTCGGCACTTAGAGAATTTCACTTCATACCTTCGTATTGCTACGTGTTTCTAAGTTACTAAACCTTTCTTTTACATCATATTAAGCATCATATTCGATATATGACTTAGTTATTACTTTGCAACAATTGGAACTAGCCTATTAGATAGTATCCCACTAAATGTATGTTCATAATTCTTTTCCTATTACTACCTCTTTTGTACGGCAAGTAGCAATAAGAAGAGTTCTAATGCGTGCACTCGTTAAAAAGACTTCTAAGCAAAAGAATTATCAATGCGCCCAATAACCTATTTGAGAAATGTAATTAAGGTAAGATTACTTTGTTAATCACCCATTGTTCCCACAATCCTAGTTGTGGATTTAGTTACCAATGCATAGAATAACACAATTCATAGTGGATAAATAATAAATCATGACTTTACTTTGACAAATTCTAAGAAAATCCCTAAATTCAACTTGAAACAAAAAGAAATCACTTAAAATCAAATGCGGAAATTTGAATTGATGCCGAAGTTGCAAAAACCCAACCTCCAAAGACAAACTAAGAATAGTAGTAATAAGACCCAACCCTAAAAACGAGGTTTTACATCCTATTTAAAAAAAAAATTGTCCTAAATTAAAAAGAAATAAAATAAGAAAACTTGTCCAAAAAACGCGGCTGGAATCAACAACCCCCTCACACGGTCCGTCAATTAAACGACGAACTGTCGACTGCTTCCATTAGTCCAGACTTAGCATTTTTTTCTCCTTCAGCTGACATCTTCTCTAAATCAATCGACGTACCAACAACACGGTCTATCGATGCGTCTATGGTGCGTCGATGCCTTCCATTGTTCCATACTTAGACTTTCTTCAACTTCGGGTTCCGGACTATCTCTGATCCAATCGACAATTCAACAAGACGGTCCATCGATCAATCGACTAACCGTCGATCCTTTCGTAGCGCCACACTTGGTCAGACTTCCCTGAGTTTCTCCTGATGCCTGAACTTTCTGTCGACGGTCACCATCTATGGTCTGTCGATGGAACGACAGTCCGTTGATGACCTTCGTGGGTTTCCTCTACACTAGATCTCATCTGCCTTCTGCGTTTTGGTTCTGGACACCTTTCTTGGAAAACAAAGATAAAAAATATATCAAAACTTCCACAAAAAGGCTCTAGACGCACACCAATCTTAAGGAAAAAGCATTGAAAGTACCGTAAATCCATGGTACATAACCACCCTCAACTTAAATTCATTGTTTGTCCTCAAGGGACGCATTATGAATCAACACAACACTTTGTGCAGAAGTATCCTCTTTTAAGGTTTCACAATCACATGACTATCGATCCCAACTTTTTCATTGCTTTAGTGCATGCTTCTCTTTTCAAGTTTTATAAGCTAACTCATGTGGATCAGACCATGACATAAACTAACCATGCACCGACACCTCTACTCTTTTGCTTCTCGCCAAGGTACCAAGTTTCTGATATTACAAATAATGCCCTAACTTCAAAAAAATTCTCTTTTTTTGCACAATAGTTTTAACTTTGGGTACAAGGATCATTATTCAACACTTACACTCAAAACAGACTCAGACGTACTTAGCACTTGTCACCATAAGCTTTCCCTTATTTTCACTGGTTAGGTTCACCACATTAGACTCTTAAGATCACAATAGGACTTTCTTGGCTTGTAACGTGGGCTCAGGGTCAGGTATGGTACATATGGGTACATTTTAGTGACTTTTTGCCCTCTTTGTCATTTCTTCTAAGCGTCCTACCTTTTTTATTATCTATCACTCCCTACTTTTCTTTTCTTGTCATCTTTGCCTTTCTTTCTCTTTTTTTATTTGTGGAAGTGACTCTTACTTATTTTTGTTCTTTTCAACTCTTTTTTTTATTTATTTAATAGATAATTTTGAATGAGTCACTTCTCTTGATCACTTTTGCTTTTGTTTTCCACACTACTCTTTTCATACCCACTTTTTGGGTCATCACTCATAATAACCACCCTCAACTTGTGGCTTTGACATAAGTCGAGGTACACATTACCCAAGGTTGGGTCAGGGCCAAGAGGAGGTCAGTTTCTACATTACCCACCCTCAACTTATACTTTTGGCCTAAGTTGAGGTTCAGATGTCCACAGAGGTATCAGGGACAACACATTATACCCAATGAAGGTGAGTTGGCGAAGAAAAGAAAGGTCTATTATAGTCTCAACATATTTGGATAAAAAAGGGATAACAATTTCATTTGGTTCACTTTACTTTAGGCTAGAGGTTTGCTGATTTGAACAAGGGCGTATGATCCTTTCCTAGTTGTGTAACACAAATTACTTTTACAGGAGTAACCAGGCAGGTTCTAGCTCGGTACCAACAGTGGAACAATCAAATTTCCTCACACTTTATTGACACCTCTCTACCCTATGAGATTGTCGGACACCAAGTTTGAGTGTTAGATTGAGGGTCATGCAGTGGGTGCATCTCTATGTCACGATTAGAGCCATCACATTCAACTTCTTTATACCTTTTCATGCAATCATTTTCTTAGAACGAGATATCATTTATGGGATATCTTTTATGCTTAGCCATCATGTTTCATGTTTCACTTTCATACTGTGTACAAGTTACGACATGCCGGTTCAACAGGAAAGTAATCAGTCTCTTGGGGCAAAAGAACACAGGAAAGAAATCCCCAAAGAGAGGATCGTGAGTTGGGCTACTTAGACTTCACCCTAACACTCACTTTCCATTTACCCCACCCCAACAAAAGAAATATGCAATTGTCCCCAACGAATAAGAAATATCAGGACAGGGTGGTAGGTGAAGCAAACCTGAGGTGCGTAGCACTAGTGATCAACAAGAAGGCAAGTCTAGTTTCTTTGTACGTGCAATCTAAGTAGTAGGGTCACCCTCAGTGGTTTCCATAGCAATCTCCACACCCTCAGTGGATCTCCTTCAAACAGCCTTAGGTTTGGAACTAGATACCCTAACATCCAACTCTGTATCCCTCATCTAACGGGTCTCCTCATCAATCAACGAAGCTCTCCTTGTAGCCTCAACTCCTGTCCGCACCTTCTTACCTGCACGGGCATACTCTACTTCAGTGGTGCGGATGGAACAATGCCTCTTGGCAAGCTAACGAGGCAGTGTAGTGGGGGCAATGAATAGTGTCGCAAGAATTATGTCTCTGCTAGCTCAACAGGTGCAGTCTCGAGCATAGGCTCCCTCATCTCTAGAATATAGTCAACATTGTCCCACAAACTCGCCACAACCTCCTGAAGAGTAGTCAAGTCAATGGTGGGGCTTGGGCGTGCAAGAACACGTAACTCAAATGCATCAAGGCGCTGGTTAACCGCTTGAATCTTCATATCTGTCTGCTGGGCAACCCTTTTCTCAATCTGGTCCTCAGCCTCAATAATCAATTTCTGCATCCAAGGCAGAATATGATGCAGCAGAGTGGCCATAATTGCCTCTAAGTTCTGGACACTTCCTATCAGGACCAATGCTGCAGACGGTGGAGTAGACCGGGAGGAACTGGCTGCTCTACTAGTGCCAGGAGCGGACTTAGCCAGGGTGGTATCAGTGTGCTCTTAAGTGGAAGGATCAGCCCTTCGGTCTAACACTACCATATCTGCCAAATTTTCACTCAGCAGCTGCATTTCAACTTGAGTCCCTCGCTACGGCGTCATACCTTATAAGACCTATATCCACAGTCTTGACCAGAGTACAAAGGGCATCACGGTGACAAATGGGAACGCCAACATCCCTGCATAAATGGAAGATCATACAAGCAAAGGGGTAAGTAGTAAAGGTCTTAAAATCCCTCTCATGTATCACTGATATCAATAACTTTGAGAAGTCAATCTCCAACCCAACCACCAAAGCTGCCACAAAAATCGTTCTATCTCATGTAAGAATGTTATCTACTGCAGTGGGAGATAGGCGATGGGAACTAATAGCCAAAAGAACTTGGTTGTGAAATTGAGGCTGGTCATTTTTATAAGGCATCTAGGGTATAACAACCAGTCTTCCTCTTGGTGGACTCTTTCTGATCGATGGTCCTCTGAAACTTGACACTCTTGACCATTGGGGGTCCCAGCGATATCTATGGAGGTTCCATATAAGAAACAACGGATATTGGTAAGAGAAATGTCCACCAGGCAGCATTAAACTAGAACCTGTGTGAGTGGGTCCTCGCAGGTTTGCCCGCCTGTCCGAAGAACCTAGGAAAGTTTCTACATATGAGGCGTAGAACTCTCGAACAATATCCTCACTATACGACCCTAGACCTTGTGGCGGGTAAATAATCTATGCACATCATGGATCATGTGAAGGATCCCTGTGAGAACTCTCCGCTCGACTGTCACCAACCTGGTCATCACCTCCTTGACATTCAAAACTTTTGCATCCCTTTAGACCTGATAGTTACCACATACGCACCATCGATTGTGCTAATTAGCAACTAGTATAGGGACATCATCCTGGGTGTTAGACGAGACTCCGAACTATGAGCCTTATCAGATGAGGCTTGGTGGGCAGGCATCTCTAGGTGAGTGGCTCAAAGTGATCCAGAACTAGAGGTAGTGGACTCATTCGACCCTGTAGAGTGGGATAATTCTGAACCTGATGCCTCTTCGAAGCTAGATGTTCCTTACGAACCCGAGTCACACCCAGACAGTGTGCCAGTCAGTATGTGCTCCTTATTAAACTGGGAGGCAGTTACTACGCCGAAAGTCACTTTCTTAGGGGTGCCCTGAGTGGCCCTTGCAGTTTGTGTAGGGGTCCGAGTTCCTAGGGAGATGTATACATGATCCCGCTTATTGTCGGAAGTGGCAATAATCCAATGGGATGGTGCCACGGACTTTGACCTACACCTGGAATAGACGATGTCGTGTTTGGGGGCCATATGTACCTGGAAAGCAGTTTGCTAGTCTCATAGCAATCCTCTAAACACACAAAACAATCAAACAAGAAAATGAAACTCAAATCACAGTCCAGTGCAGAACTGCATTACTAGTTGACGGGCACTATCGACAACCCATCGATGAATCGACAATCCGTCGATAGTGTCCATCATTGGACACTTAGGAATTATGTATTCTTCATTCATTAGAACAATCAGTTGGAAACGACACACGTGTAGAACGACCCATCAATCAATCGGCGAACTATAGTTCACTTCCGTCCTCTGACACATAGTTTAAATTTTAAGCTCTCGAAAATCCGAGTTTCAATTATAAACGATGGACGTGCAGAATGCCCCGTCAATCAATCGAAATACCGTAGTCCATTTCTGTCATCTTAGAGTTCAACAATTTTAAGGCTGATTGACCGACGAACCCAATCGATGGGATGTCGATCAACCGACGGTCCATTGACGGGGTCTCGTGTTGTTGGTCAGAGACATATTTCAGACATTGGTTATAGTATCACATTTTGACACCTTTTAGCCCTCATCAGTTTACCCAACACAAATCAACAACTACAAGACCAATTCTTCATCCTTAGGATTTTTATTTCACAAAGTTCAAACTCAGATTCTACGATCCTACCAAACCCGAAGTCAGAAAGTAAACAATCATATTTTAAACAGATTACACCACTACCCATTCACTTTCTATCATTCTAAGGGACATATTACCCATTTTTTAACAAGCACAAACATATAAATTTGTCCTTATGTCAAGACCCACAATCAAATGTTCATTTCCAACAGAAAAAGAACAAGAATTCATTAAAGAAAGGGAATACAAGTACCTAAAAATCATAGTGGAGTGACTGGGTGAGTGATCTTTTCAACAACCTACTTACACGCCTTTGAACACCGACCGGAGAACAAGAGAAAGAAGTAGAAGGGGGAGTTATGACGATATGATGTGAAAGGAAGAAAATAAAGGGAGCGAAATGGTTGGGAAATATTTTAAAAAGGTTTTGGAGGTTATTTGAATAGTTTTTAATATAACTGGCCGGGTCGGGTCGGATCACTAGATTTTTCGACTGACGACACCCCATCGACGGTCCATAAGTCAATCGACGGATTATCGATTGCATAAAAAAGTTAGAAAAAATTGCCTGACATACCTAGGATATACGGACTCAATTGACGGACCGTCGATGGGCCGTAGATCTGTGCACCAGACCATTTTCTACAGAATTCTTGGTTGTTGTCCCTGCACATTGAACACCCATTATGCTATTCTATTTATGTTTTTTCTAGATACTTTTGAGACACGGACCCTAAACTAATCTCTAACCAATACTAAAAAAACAACGCCAGAAAATTAGTAAAACAAAGCTAAACAAGAAAAAGCAACTATTCCTACATAGAAAAGAAAAATCTATTCTTGGATAGAGGATACACCTTGGGTTGCCTCCCAAGAAGCCCTTGATTTAACGTCGTGGCACGGCACATGATTCTTGATTACTCAGACTTCATCAAGGTGATATACCTTAGCTACTTTATGGACACTCTCCGCATGCCCTAGGTAGATCTTAATTCTTTTCCAATTGACATTGATCTTTGCACCCTTCTTGTTCTCCGACTCAACTGCTCCAAGTGGAAACATTTTAGTAACACGGAATTGTCCTATCCATTTGGACTTGAGTTTTCCTAGAAATAAGCATAGCCTAGAGTTGAATAGAACCACCAGGTTCCCAATCGCAAATTCTCGTTTTTCAATTTTTTGTTCGTGGTACTTTTTCAATTTCTCTATGTAAATGGCTAAAATTTAATACGCTTTTAGGCGAAACTCATCAAGCTCATTCAATTCATTAAGTCTCTGTTCCACTGCTTCATTCCAACCCATCTTCAGTTTCTTCATTACCCACATGGCTTTGTGCTCTAACTCAACTAAGAAATGACAAGCCTTCCCATATACAAGTTAGTAAGGAGACATACCTATGGTGGTCTTATATGCAGTACGGTAGGCCCAAAGAGCATCATCATGCCTCCTTCACCAATACGTTCTATTAACATTTACCATTTTTGAGGGGATTTTCTTGATCTCTCGATTGGACACTTTAACTTGCCCACTAGTCCATAGATGGTACGGAGTGGCCACGTTGTGGCTTACCCCATGTTTCTCTAATAGCCCTTTGAACAACATATTTCACAAGTGAGACCCACCATCACTAATAATAGCTCTAGGTGTGCTGAATCAGGAGAAGATGTTCTTTTTCAAGAACCCGGTGGCGCTCTTCCTTTCATTGTTAGAAAGTGCTATGGCTTCCACCCTTTTTGACACGTAGTCCACCTTCCCAAATTTATATTTCATCCCATGATAACTCACAAACGGCCCTATAAAATCAATGCCCCAACATCAACTAACTCAATCACTAGAATGAGATTTAAAGGGAGCTCTTGGCTCTTTGAAATTCCACCATCTCTGTGACACCTATCACATGACATGGCAAACTCATGAGCATATTGATGAATGATTGGCCAATAGTACCCACACTAAAATTCTTGTGGGCAGTTCAGATACTACTATGATGCCCACCCATACGCGGAGTGGCATGCCTCCAAAAAACTTAACATCTCAACTTCCAGCACACATCGACAAATAAGACGATCCGCACAACTCCGGTATAAGTAAGGTTCATCCCAAAAGAAGTTTTTCACATTATGCATGAACTTCTTCCTCTAATGGAAGGACAAGTCCGATGGGACTATATCACTGGCAAGATAATTCATAAAATTGGCGAACCATGGAATCAAGTCATGAGAAGCGGCCAATAAATGTTCATCCAGGAAGGTATCATCAATTTAAACCTTTTCACCCATCTCTCGCATAGCTTCATCCTCCAATTTGGCAAAGTTATCGACAACTTTATTTTCAGTCTCTTTTCTATCTTTTACCTCAAAATTAAACTCTTAAATAGTAGCACCCATCTAATTAACCTTGGTTTCTCGTCCTTCTTTTCCATCAAGTACCTCAAAGCGGAGTGGTCAGTATGCACTATGAATCTCGTACCAAGCAAAATACCACCACAAGGAGCTTTTGTTTAGTCACAATTTAGTTCTTTTGTGCTTCATTTAGGGCCTTTATTGCATAATAGATGGGGTGAAGGATTTTATTTAATCTTTTTCCTAATACCACACCAAGAGCAAACCTACTAGCATCACACATCACCTCATATGGCTTACCCAAAATGGAGAAATAATTATGGGTGCAAACACCAACTTCTCCTTCAACTCTCCAAACGCCTTCTGAAAAGATATATCAAAATATAATTTACATTCCTTCTCATGTAATTTGCACAGAGGATGTGCAGTTTTTGAGAAATCTTTAATAAACCTCCAGTAAAAGCCCACATGTCCTAGAAAAATTCTCACACCTTTTACACAGATGGGTAGAGGAAGTCTCTCGATAACTTAAACTTTTACTCAGTCAACCTATGTCCCCTTCTTTGAGATGTGATGGCCCTATACTACAACTTCTTTAACCATAATGTGAAATTTTCCCCAATTCAGCACAAGATTGCAATCTTCACATGTTTTGAAAACCTCGGCCAAGTGACTTAAACACCAATCAAAGGAGTCGGCAACCACTGAAAATTCATCCATAAACACCTCAATTGTGTCCTCTACCATATAGGAGAATATCAACATCATACATCTCTAGAAAGTGGTCGGTGCATTACATAACCCAAACAACATCCTCTTGAATGAGAACGTCCCATAATGGAAAGTAAAGGTTGTCTTCTCTTAATCCTCTGGGAAATAGAGAATTGATTGTAACCTAAATAGCCATCAAGAAAAAAATACTATCCTTTTCCTGCGAGTCTATCTAACATTTGGCCCATGAAGGGAATAAGAAAATCGTCCTTCTTAGTACATGCATTCAGTTTCTGATAATCTATACAAACTCTCATCCAGTCACCGGCCTCATTGGAACAAACTCGTTCCTCTCATTGGCCACTACTGTCACTCCCCCCTTTTTGGGCATACACTGAACAGGGCATACCCAACTACTATATGCAATAGGATATATGACTCTGGCATCAAACCACTTAATGATCTCCTTCTTCACTACCTCTTGCATAGGTGGATTCAACCGTCTCTAGTGCTCAATACTTGTCTTGTGATCGGGCATAAGTTAGATTTTATGTGAACAAATACAAGGTGGGATACTAATAATGTCCAAAATAGTGCAACCAATGGATCGTTTGAACCTCTTCAAGATTTCCAACAAACACTCTACTTGTTACACATTCAAATGCGATGCAATAATTACCAGTAAAGTGTCATATGTACCCAAGAATACAAACCTGAGATTAGGTTGTAGAGCCTTAAACACTTATTTTGGAGCCTACTCAATAGATGGTCTCGTGGGTGGAGACTCGCGATGCTTCATATCTAACTCCAGTTTCTTTGGTTTGGACAGATTTTTGCTTTGTTCAAGTGCCGCAACAAAAGAACCATACTCTTCAATACCGTCACTCATAAAATTTATGATCACTACCGCCAGTGCCTCAACACCTACGGGATCATTGATTAGCACCTCAGATGTACTCTCAACCCTATAAGATATAACAGATACAAATTGGAGCTCACCACTATACTTCATGGACTTACAAATATTGATTTTTTCTTCTTCATTGTTCAACCTAAAGTTTATATGACCTTTTTCCATATCAACCAAGGCACGACCCGTAGCAAGGAACGACCTCCCAAGAATAATAGGGATCTCAAAGTCCACCTCACAGTGAAGAATCGCAAAATCGTTCAGAAATATAAACCACTTAACCTTCACGAGCACATCATGGAGTATACCAATAGGCCTATTCACTATTCGATAGGCAATTAGTAACCTCATTAGAGTGGTCTTTGAGTCTCCCAAACCCAATTTCATGTAAATGGAAAGAGGCACGAGATTTATGCTTGCACCTAAATCACATAGTTCTTTGAAAAGTGTAATAATCTGATGGTACATTGAAAAGTGAAAGCGCCCGGATCTTCCTTCTTCTGCACAAGAGACCTTGTAGCAATAGCACTACAATGATGCATTCGGTCATCATCCTCAAAAGAAACCGATATCTTCTTTGTACCATATCCTTCATGAACTTGGCAGAACCAGGCATTTTCTCTAAAGCTTCTATCAAAGGGAAATTGATGGAAAGTGGCTTCAACATAGTGATAAAACGCCAATATTTACCATCCTAAGTCTTCTTGACCAATCTATAAGGGAATGGTAGAGGTGGTCTAGGAGTGGGTACCACTTTCTGGGGTACCTCTGCTTCTTTCGCCGCCTTGTCCACCAATACACCACTATTTTCCACCACCTCTTCATCTTTTCTCATCTCATCTTCTACAAAAGACGACATAGGTGGATCAATAGTTTGTTTACCTCCTTGAGTAGTGACTACTATGTAATGTCTATAATTTTTTAGATTTTGAATGGTATTGCTATGAAGAATGCCCGGTTGTCATGTGTTCATTGTAGTTGAATATTGGCCCATTTGTAACTCAAGATACATTATCGAGACCACATGTGCATCAACATTTTGCCCAATATTATCCAAATCACCTCTAAATTCCTTGGCGTGCTCATCACTAGCATCAAAACTTCTCATCATCTTCTGCAACATATCTTCCTCTCGCTCCACCATCCCTAGGAGCAACTTCCTATTTTAAGATGGAACATAGGGCCCACTTCGATCATTATTGTTACAATAGTTACCCTGGTTGAATTTGTTATTGCGGATGTAGTTTCTGTCTCGAACATACTGGCCCTCTCTATTGTAATTCCCATTGTTCGGGCCTTGATTTCCTTTACCGTCCCTCCAATTCTTTAGACCCCGTCTAATCATTTACTTCATAAGTATCCTTTTCATAATAGTAATCATCTACTGGTGGTGGTGGTTTAGTCAAGTTATTCACTGCATTTACCTTCTCTATAACTCTAGGGACATGTTTCAATGTCAACCAAAGCTCAGTTCTCATTTGAGCCATCTCTTCACGAATCTCATCTGCGGCCGGATGGTGTGTAGATTGCACTGGAAAGGTGTTTCTCCCAATGTCCAACTTTCTAGTACTCCAATCCTTATTGATGCGAGAGATTTTCTCCAACTTCTCCGCTATCTCTAAATATGTGCACTCACCATAAGAATCACCCCGAATAGGGTCGAGCACTGCTCTATTATTATTATCTTGTCCCCAATATAAGTACTATGTCAACAACTCATCATCAATGCGGTGGTTTGGAACACGTCTTACATAAGCAACAAATTTGTCCCAAGAACTACATACCGACTCCCCACATAGTGCCTATAAGTTGTTCACTCGATCTTTGTGGTTGAGCTCTTTGTACACCGGGTAGTACCATGTTAGGAACACATCCCTTAACTAATCCTAGGTATAGATAGAATCATAGGGCAACTCAGTAAACCATATTACGGCCACTCCTGTCAGTGATAGAGGGAACACTCTCAACCCGATGATGTTCATGTGTAAGTTTGGCCTCCCCACATAAATCTTGCACAACAACCTCAGTTTGGATATGTGAGCATGGGTATCCTCAGATTGTAGCCCGGAAAACAAACACCTTGCAGTGAGTATCTGCATCAAGCTACTAGTTATCATGAACGTGTGCCATTGCGGTAGAGAACATAGCATAAGAGACCCATCAAAATCAGTGATGACTTTGCCCCTATAGAAATCTTGAGGGAGTGGGATGGGAGACTGCATCCTCAAAGCATCATAAGCCGGATTTTCCGCAACCACTTGATTGTGAGAATCAATCGGTGAGAGGAGCTAGCAGTTTATCCCATCACCTAGATTAGCTGCGTTCTGCATGTTATTCATTATTCAAAGTGTACGGTTTAGTTCAGGATCAAATGGAATTATTGGTTCTCCTCGACTCCGTGTACTTAGCATTCACGAGAGCTAGACCCGAGAGAAACAAAAACAAAAGAAGAAGTAAAATCAAGAAATCGTTGACTAAATTTCAGTAATGTTATTAAGGTTAATATAAAAGCCACTTTCCCCGGCAGTGGCAACAAAATTTGATACACTCAAATTATACCTCCCTAAAGAATTACAAGTGGTCGTATCATGTAAAGAACCCAACTATTAAGATGGGGTCGATCCCATGAGGAAAAAATGGTTTAGACTTAACTTCAATATATGATTATTTTTTTTTAGTCAAGTCCTTTCCGAAAATAGGAAATTAAATAGGGGAATTTGTGAAACAAAAGTCTTTTGATATCTCTAAGTGAAACAACAAACAAGAGTAATTCTTTAGTGGCTATCAAGTTATCAGAGAAACTAGGGTGTAAGTGTTCCCCATAGGTTCATAACGCCATATTCCTTGCTATAAAAATTCTTCCCTATGTTTTGCATGCAAAGTGATATGTTAGGTATCTCTAAGTCCTTGGTTGGGCACTTAGAGAATTTCACCCCATACCTTGGTTTGGATACGTGTGTATATGCTACTAACCCTTACCTTTACTTCATATTAAGCATCATATTTGATGTATGGATTAGTTATTACTTTGAACCACTCGAAACTAGGCTATTAGATCGTATCCCTCTAATCTATGTTGATATTTCTTTTCCTATTGCTACCTCCTTGGTTCGGCAGGTAGCAATAAGGCGATTTCTTGCACTCGTTAAAAACACTTCTAAGTAAAAGAATTATCAAATCATACAATAACCTATTTGAGAATTTTTATTAAACTAGGTTTACTTTGTTAATCACCCATGGTTCCCAAAACCCTAGTTGTGGATTTAGTTACCATGTATAGAATAACACAATTCATAGTGAATAAACAATAAATCATGAACTTACTTTGACAAATTTAAAGAAAATCTAGAAATTCAACTTGAAACAACAAGAAATCACTTAAAACAAAGTTAGGAAATTTGAATAAATACAAAAGTTGCAAAAAACCAATCTCCAAAGAAAAACTAAGAATAGTAGTAATAGAATCTAACTCGAAAAATGAGGTTTTATACCCTATTTATAGAAAATATTGTCCTAACTTAAAAGGAATTAAAATAAGGAAAGTTGTCCGAAAAACGCGGATGTAATCAATGATCCCCACAGACGGTTCGTCGACTGCTTTCGTCAGTGCAGACTTAGCATTTTTTCCTCTTTCATCTAGCATCTTCTCAAAATTAGTCGACGGACAAACTAAATGGTCCATCGATGCGTCTACATTCCATTGATGCGTCTACGGTTCGTTGATGCCTTCCGTCGTTCTATACTTACACTTTCTTCAACTTTGGGTACTGGACTAGCTCTGATCTAAATCAAAGGTTAAACAGACTTGGTTCGATTTCCCCGAGTTTGTCTAGATGCCTAAACTTTCAGTCGATGGTCACTATATACGGTCCGTCGATGGATTGATGGGCCGTCAATGGCTTTCGTGGGTCACCTCTGCACTAAATCTCTACTGCCTTCTCCATTTTTATTCTGGACATATTTCTTGCAAAACAAAGATAAAAAATATATTAAAACTTCTATAAAAAGGATATAGACACAGACCAATCTTAAGGAAAAAGCATTGAAAGTACCGTAAGTTCACGGTACAACATACCTCTAAGGACAACTATGAGAGGGATGGTGGTTTCCAAATTGATAAACCTACTTGCTCAAATTGTGTGAATAAACACTTTGGGAAGTGTCTATACAATAATAATGGGTGCTATGGTTGTGGAAATGATGATCATAAGGTGATAAATTGTCCTACTATTGAGACTAAGGGGATAGAGTCCAAGAAAGCTCCTAATGAAGGCACAATTACTATTCCTCCAACTCATGGTTGTTTTACACTCTGTAAGCTAACGAGGAAGCATATCTGGATGAAGGTACTAGTAAGTTATAGTGTACCCTTTTGTTAATGAGTTTTCATGGGATCCTTCTAAGTGGGGGAGTATGATAAATAGTTGGGTTTATGGATTTTGTCTCTTCCCATCTATTCTATTCAAGCTTGAGAGTTAGAACTTTGTAGTAGCATGTTGCATCTGTTTAGGAGTCTAAGTGCAAATAAATTTCATTGATCTCCTTTAGTTGTGCATATTTTGATGAGTTTATGTTAATAGGGTAAATTGATTTCAAATGATTTCATCTTTCATATTGTTAGACATCTATAAATTTCTTAAACATCACCTGAGTGGCTGATAAATATGATTTAATATGAGGTTTTTTTAGGAATGTTGCATAATTGTGTTTTATGAGATTTTGACATAATTTTCTTAGAAATAATGTGATGAGCATGGTGAAATATGTGAGGATGGAATTTCCTCTTGTATCAAAAATGCGAAGGTAGAGTCTTATTGAATGATAAGTTGTGGATGTTTTTCCTACTTTCTTGTTGTTTTTTTGAGACTCTTCATTATTTGAAGTTGATGCTCCTTCTAAATATGTGTATTGCGTATGATTTGGTATGGTTAAGCACTTCAAGTCTTGAGCTGTTATCTCTTGTAAATGTTGAAAGTGATTTGGTGCCATTCGAGGACGAATGTTTTTCTAAGTGGGGGAGAATGTAACGATCCTCAAAATGAACTAGGTTAATATAGAGCCTTACATGGGCTTCATGAGTTAATAAGGTATAAAAATGATGAAAAGAAGCATTAGAAGTCAGTTTGACTAGTTTTGAATTGAAACATCAAAGAACGTCAAAGACGTTTGGAAACTAGTCGTTGTGTGTTCAAGTGTGTCTTTGCATATTTTACGTGTTGTTTGGTGTCTATATTTATAGGGAAGGACCCTAATGTCTAAATGAACCTATTTAGGGTCAAAAATTTTGGGTACGACTCTCCAAGGAGAACCCTAAGGGTCCTTGAGGAGGACCCAAACCTTGGCAAGAAACTGCCAAAGGCAATCCCAAAGCGCGAACTACCGAGGGGGTCTTGCAATTTTTTTGCAGGTTCGGCCAAGTGGAGGGTAGTTTGGTATATTCACCCAACGTACAAATTAGATCAGGGGAATTTTTGAATGTTTTTTGTTAATTTAAGTTAGTTTATAATCCTAAAACCTACTTAGAATTCATTATTCAAAAAAAAAAATAGATCAAAATAGAAATTTCTATAGACTCCATTAAATCTAGTATTGAAGTTCTTCACCAAATTTTGTGTATTTTCTCCAATAATGGTATGGTCTTTCATCCTTTATTATTATCTCATTCAAGGAGTAAATTTCAAAGGCTTTTCAAAATATCTCAAAAAAAACCCTAAAACCCTATTTTAAATTCTAAGCATGTGTTGTTGCATGAAAAAGTTTAAATTAATGTTTATGAAGTATTTAATGTTAATTGATGGTTTTATGATCAAAAATTTCATGAACCCATGTGTCCCTTGAATTCTTAATTTTGGCTCGAAAGTGGATAAATTGATAATGACTTAATTATTTTGAATTCATGTGTAGATTGTATTGGGCTATTGAATGATGTATAGATTAATGTTAGAACTGTTCATGGCTGCATTATAATTTTTATATCTATATTGGGTTATGATTAATCATTGATTTGATTAAATTATTCTTATACCTATGTATATTGTTACGGGTAATATCTCTATTATGTGAATTGGAATGGAAAGGCTAAATGGTGATAATTATTCTTTGGGAAGGCAGTGAATTGAACTAATTCTTTTTGTTTAGCATTGAATTGATATTGAATTGTTTTTTTCGGTATGGTCTACTTATGGTGGCGGTGATTACTTGAAATAATCGTTATGAACATGGCCTTGTCAGCATTATATTGTGAAATATGGTATGATGAGGATAATTCATATAAAAAGGTATAAAGTCAAGTTTTCATGTGATTCCTACAATATCTTGTATGAGTCTATAATGCTATGATTTGACATGTTGCTTCTCTAGTTGATGATGTATGATGTGAAGGACTGGGAGAGCCTCTAGATAATGATGTAGTATCTTGTGTAGTAGACTAGTTTTCCCTACTTGGTACTTCAAAAGGCATTGAATGAATGAATGAAAGTCTAGGGTCGTTAGACCTAAGTTGGTGCCCTTCCTTGAATTATTATATGAGGTATTCTAGAGTCTGTCTTAAACCGCTAGACCTAGCAAGGTGCCCCTTCTTGATAAGTCTAGAACCCTAAATGAATGTAAAGCCTTGAATATGTAAAGAAGATAAAAGAATCTAGAACCTACAATAATAAAAAGAAGGTCAAAAATGTAAAACCTTGAATAAGAAAAGAAGGTTAAGAATGTGAAACCTTATATAGGAAAAGAAAGTTAATAAGAAGACTTGAAGTGAAAGACTTTAGTGTCCTTATTGAGTGGAATGATGGACTTAGGGTTAGGTTGGCTGGAATGACTTGAAACCATATTTAAGGAAGTCATAAGAGACATCCAAAAAGTCCTTGGTTGGCAGCCCTAGTTGACCCATCCTTGGAAGAAAATGGTATTGTGAGTTGGTAGGACATAGTTATGGTACCTTCTCTAATACACCTAAGGAATGATTTACTCTATAAGAACAAAGGCAAAGCACGGATTCAATATACTCGTGGTAGTAACTCTACTTGAGATGAGACTAGAGTAAAGAAACACATAATATTCCTTAACCATTTTCCAACATGGGATGAGTACTAATGCTACCTTTGGCAAGTGGAACACCTTCCACGATGTAGGGTTTTATGACACCAGATTCCATACTTAGCTAGTGTGGTCTATGTATGTTAATAACTATTATCATCATATGGGATGTACATTCTAGTATTGGTGTAGGTAGTGGAACGGGATGCTATCTATTCATGGAATGAGTAAGCTTTGAAGGTTATAGGATAAGTTCCCAAGGTCCTTCAAGACCATTATATGAAGTTTTCTAATGGTTAATTGTATCTTAAATGGCTTAATGAATAATGTTGACTTAAGTTAATGCATGTTTAATATAAGGGTTCTTATCTAGGGTAGCTTTAAGGATTGCTTAGGTAGGCTTGAAGAGGGTGTATCTGTGGTCTCTTCATGTCTAAGTTAAGTGAGTATTATAGTAACGTTAGGTAGAGAGTTAAAGTTATTATTGAGTATGTCTTATATGTGAATATTGATTTGAAGATGGTTCTTATACTTGTTTTATGAAGCTTCTATCAAAAGAGCATGAAAAATATGTTTCAAAGTAAATGTCCATTTTAGCATGGTTTTCTTGCATGTCACCATAATTAGTGCATTCAATGTGCTAATTCCATATGTTGTTCTATTTATACAAGTGTTGGTGGCAAGTGAGGATTCTCTTAGAAGTTGAAGCTTGGGAATAACATTTTTTCAAGATTGGTATGTCCTCACATGTTCGAGGACATGACTCATGTTTAAGTTTCCATTTCTAAAAGACCTTGTAGTAAACTATAGTTTCTTTTTAAATTGATGTAAGGGTTGTTACCCTAAGATATTATATGTTTCTATGAATAGACATAGTTCTTTATAATTTTTTAAAATACTTTGACTATTCTGATGAAATTTTTTAACTCCACACTACTTATTATATATATGCGAGGAAAGATGTCTGAGGGCTTGTACGAGACTTTTGAGAGGTCAAGTACGTAGTGTTATTACTTGGGGGTGCTCCCAAGTTGTGCCAACTTCTAATGGATGAAGGTGATAGAGGTCTAGGCTAAGTCTATACCATATCAATCTTCTTAGGATCTACCTCTACATATTTGCTTGACAATATATGACCAAGTAAAAATACCAATCTTAGACAAAATTCACATTTGATTAACTTTGGAAAAAGTTAGTTTTCCTTAAGGAGTTGAGATACGATCCTCAAATGACCAATATTATTACCCTCACTACTTGAGTAGATCAAAAGTCATAGATAAACACATTCACAAACATATGAAGGTATTGACTAAATACCCTTTTCATCAAGTCCATAAGCACAACCGAAGCGGTAGCCAATCCAAATGATATTACTATAAACACATAGTGACCATATTGGGTTCTAATAGCCATTTTTTTAAATATCTTTCTCTTTTACCCTTAATTGGTAATTACCCAATCGTAGATCAGTTTTTGAGAAATAACTTGCTCCTTGGAGTTGGTCAAACAAATCATCAATCCTTGGAAGGGGATATTTGTTATTAATGGTCACCTTGTTTAACTATCAATAATCGATGCATAATCTATGAACCATCGTTTTTCCTAACAAACCAAAACACCCATGGTAAGATGCAAGTCCCATTATGAGGAGGGTCATGCTAATCACTTTGGGAGGAGGTTCCTTCTAAAATAAATCCCATTAGGAGGAAGGTCCTTACTATACTACGTCCCGTTATTCAGGAGGGTCGTACTAGTCCCATTATGAGGAGGTTCCTTCTAGTCCCATTGTGAGGAGTTCCTGCTAAACTAATTCTCATTAGGAGGAGGTTCCTGCTAAACTAAATCACGTTTGAAGGACGGTCCTTGCTATACTACGCTACATTGTTCAGGAGGGTCATGCTAGTCTCATTATAAGTAGGCTCCTGCTAAACTAAATATCATTAGAATAAGGGCACTGCTTATCACATTGTCCTGGAGGTTCCTGCAACATAGAATCATCAAATGAAATCATCACAACATCTCTTTGTGTTTTTGCGCTAGTTTGCATTTAAAATGTTTTGTGGGTTTTTAGTAGTGCTAAACTTCAAAATTCTAAATGTATAAAACTAGGAAGTGTATGTATCCTAAAAGAGAATATGAAAATAATAATAATAAAATAAACGTCATAATGTAGAAGGTGATTGTTCTAGGAGAAAAATAATTATAATGCTTGAATTTTTTTTTCTTGCAATGTTTTTTCAAATTTGATGTTTCAACATAACTTTTATGTCAAAAATATTTTTTTAGAAAGAAAGAAGAAAAATTCTGAGTTTTTATTTGAGTGATATGCGGTATCGGCTATGAAGATGATTGCTCTTGTTATTGCAATGCTGAACTATATCAGCTGCGGCAAACTGTTTCCATTTGCAAATCAGCCCACCTTGAAAATTTTTAAAACACTAATTGTTTAGATATTGAAATTTTAGATTTATCATATTGTTTCAACACTCTAATAATAATTGAATCTTGTTTCATAGAAATTTTCAAAAAATGTCAATTGTTGACAAGATACTATGCACATCTACTATTACTTGAATCATGTCATGATGAATGTGCTGACCATACTTTGTTGTGTGCAATTGAATAGATGATAGTACTTTTGAATTAATTTTCTTCTTGCTGAGTGAAGACTAACTCAAGATAGACTTGAGCGACAAAAAACAAAAAGAAATAATATTTGACCCTTTTAGAAGAAAGAATGATAATAATAAAATTAAAAAAAAATCAAAAATGGACTCCATTGATAATGGTGGTCAATTCTAATTACCATGACATGGAATTTGGATTAAATGATCTGGTCTGTCCAATCAATCTAAACTTCATCTTTTTCAAACATCCATTTTTGAAGTCAAACTTCTATAATCCAACTTTTTTACTAAATTTTTGACTTACTCTTGACTGGTAGTGCCCCGAAGGGTTTCCACAGAACAATCTCTCTTTTTTGTTATCACTCACTCCCTATTGTCTTACACTGCCTTGAGGGTTTCACCAATAAAACTCTCTCATTTTTAATATTTCTCAACTCAAATGACCTCCTATAGGGATTTAGAGGATTTTCCTCCAAAAGATTCCCTCATTTTCACTCCTTATCAGAGTGAACATGGCATTTTGGTTATATAATCATCACCGAAAGCTTGCTTGACTTGTCATTGTTAAAAATTGATCATAAGGTCTTTATTTGAATTCTAATGTGATATTTGGACAGGGTTCCAAATAAAGGATTAGCATGAAAGATCAAAGATACCGCGTAACAGGGTTAAGACTTGCAACTTTTGGAATCGATTCTTTTAAAAAAATTAAAATAATAATAATATTAATAATAATAATAATAATAATAATAATAATAATAATAATAATAATTATGATTATTATTATTACTACTACTACTTTTGCCCCAATTTTTGTGTTGGGGACTTTCTAAACTTTTTTTGTTGGTTTAACCGAACCTCAAAATCAGGCAGTCTACGTATCTTGTTAGAGCAAGAACAAAGTCAAACATAATTCATGAAATTTGTTCTTTGGTTGTTATTGATTTTTTCAACCTTTTTTTCTTTCTTTCTTCTTGACTTTTTTTTGATGACTTCTATTTTTTTTGGATTCGTGACTCTTGACTGTAGATTGATCCCAAAAGCAGGATATGAAATAAAATAAAATTAAGGCTTAAATGAGGTAGCAAAATATCACACGCTGTCTAGATAGTAGAATTAAATTCCTTCGGCATATCTATTATTAAAAAGGCCAAATACAGGTATGCCCTTTAAGATGGGAAGTGAAAATCATACATTATCTCTTTGCAATGTATGCATAGATGGATATGTATACCATTTTTTCCCCATATTTGTCAGTTTGAAATATTCATACCTTCTTAACAACAAATGACATTCGTTAATATTAAATGAAATATATTTTTTTAGAAATTTTCGACGCTAATTAACGTATCAAGGTATTACAAGAATGGGAAGCTGAAGTGAATTGAATGAGCTAGATTGCAAAAAGAAGAGGTGGCGTTGCTGAAATCACAAATTGTGCGATTGCGATGGTTGTGTATATGTTGTGAACTGCTAAAAATTACATTCTTTTGCAAAACGATCATTCTCTTGTGATCAGATCATTAAAGATATAGTGTTGCACCTACAGCTTAAAGGAACAAACAATTCAACATCAAGGAAATGCTTAAGATGCTGCCAAGTATCCCTTTTGAAGATTATCACGTTTCTTGTTTTTATCTTTGTATTAGTTTAGTGAAACTAGCATGATGGATTGTAAGACTAGCTTGTCTAAGCTACTGATGCTATACTTGTACAAATTTTGATTTTGTGAAATGAAAGATATAGCTTTGACCAATAAAGAGAACGTATGAAGGTGTTTTAAGTCCTTTATTCATCTCCTCAATTTTTTTGACTTTTTCTTATATATTCGTTCCATGACTAGATATAATTTTAAGATCTGACCAAATTGCCTTGCATATCATGTCACAAAGGATGCATGTATGAAAGCCAAATGGGATCAAAATACTATATTAAGTAAATGATCGAAAGATTTGATGATGAGACAACTAACTAAATTTCAGTCCACAACTCTATAATAACTCAAACTATTACAAGACTCATCAAATCAACACAAAAAAGAAATGATTGGATGATTTGACTCACTAAAATAAAAATACAAATCTAAATTGCTTAGCAGAAATAACTACAAAATAAACTATTCATACACTTTTTTTTCTAGAAAAAAAAAAGAGTATCTCAATCACCGAGTTTGACATCTTAGCATTATTTTGCCATTTTTTCATTACAGAAGCTTCACCAATTTCAATTGTGTTTTCTTGAAAAGTAATCGGATTGTTGCACTTTTTGTCATCACATATCATATAAATAATGTAGGTCATTAGATACTGGCGGCTGATTTTTAGTAACATTTGGGGAGTTAGCGTTTTGGACTACAATCATCTCTTCTTGGATTAGTTTTTCCACATCCCATTTTAATGTTCGACAATCTTTCGTACGGTGCCCTGGGGCATCAAAGTGATATGCACAACGTATTGCAGGATTTGCATGTGGATCCACATACTTTTGAGGAATCAGCTTGATAATATTCAAATGTTTCAATTTCTCAAATAAACTTGTGTAAGACTCTTCAATTGGCGTGAAATTGTTCTTAGGCCTTTGACTATCTTCAAACCCTTGTCCTTGATGGGTATTATAGGGTGCTTTCAAATTTTGATAAGGATGAACAGTTTGATATGTTGGCGCTCTCCAATGATGATTGTTTTGTGGATACACATATGGTTGTGCCCATAGACTCCATATTGAGGTGGGATACTAGAGAATTGTATGAATTGCATATGGAAATAATGATGATATTGAGGTGGTGTAGATTGATAAAGTGGATCCCTTGATCTTTTTTATGTGTCTGACAGAACATTTGCTACGTCCTCTTTCATATTCTTTCATAATTTCCTGATCCATTTTTAATCCCCCATGTTGTGGCTTTCAAAGCTGTTTAACTTACATTTTTTTCCAAACATGATGTCATTTCTCACCATTTCACCAATCTTGATAACTTTGAAGAATGTTTTGCCAGCAACGGAAAGTAAATAATGAAAGTATTCTGGTTTTTGCATTTGAAGGAAAGCATCAATTATTTCAGACTCTTTCATCAATGGCTTAACCATAACAACTTGCTCCCTTCATCTAATAGCATAATCACAGAATTTTTGGTGGTCTTTTTTCTCATATTGGCAAGTGAAGTACAATCTATACCTATGTTAATGTTATATTGAAATTGTTAAACAAAACATGGAGCCAAATCATTCCATGTATGCCTGTTAGAAATATCTTGATCTATGAACCATTCTAAATCAATTCCCATTAAACTTTCCCAAAAATAAGCCATGAGTAATTCTTTTCTATTTCCGACCCTTCTCAATTGATTACAATATCTCATTAAATGAACTAGAGGATCTCCATGTCCATCATATTTCTCGAACTTTGGAGATTTAAAACATATGGGTTGATGAACATAGGGAAACATGCATAAAACATTGAATGCGACACTTTGAGACCCCCCAATCCTTGCATGGATGTTACACATTGTTCCAAACTATTGATTTTCCTAAGCAGTTCTTTATGTTCCTCATTTTGAACAACTTTTTCATCTTCAACAGGGGAACTATACTAATGAGTGTTAGGGTAAGAATCTCGATCATATTGAACTATTGGTGGAGGGTTACAGTTCAATTTCAGCTCCAGTATAGGCGCATTCGACATAAAGATTTGATTATTCGTCATTCGTATACTCAAAGGGAACACCGTGGAAGTTCCAACAATATTTAATGTGTAAGCATAGTGACCAAATGCAGGTGGATAAATTGCATAATTTGTCGTCACTTGGATAACGGGTAGTACATTTATATTTATATAGTCATGAATTGAAGACAATTGAGCTTTTCCACTCATCCAATCTTCTTACATCTCTGCAATTTGCTCTCTTATACTTTTACATCCTTTGTTGACGCTGTTTTTTGTGAAGCCATATGGATTCGAGCTTCATCATTTTCCGAATCATTTCCATCTTCGTGAGTCATTTTATTTTTTTCCTTTTGATCTTGTATTGTAGGGTTGAGATGCAAACATGGCCACAAACCAACCACCTTTAAGTTAACTCTAGGTATTGACAATAAATTTTCAGTTATAACCACTTTTTGCACATCATGCATACACAAGTCCTTTTTTTATAGAATAAGTTTAGAAAGTCCATTGTTTAAAGCTCAACTATATTTATTTTTTAATTTTTTTAAAAAAATTATGAACTAATCAATTTCATTTTGGATTGTGTACATAACTTGCTAAATAAAAATGATAAAGATCCTTGCATAATTATATTTTACAAAAGAAAAACTTCTTTTTTATTAATTGTTTAAGATAAGATATTTTTGTTTCCTTGGCATAAAAAGAAAATTAAGAAATTTATTTTTTGTCTTGAACATCATGAAATAAAAAATAAATAAACAAAAAATATTTTTGACTTTTCGTTTGAGTGATAAATTTGAAAAGATACAATTGTTTCTATAAGAAGAGAAAAAAATATTATTCAATAAATACTAAAACTTCTCTTTTTTAAAATTTTTGACGATTTTTTTTAAGTTTTTTGAAGAAAGGTCACGGAACTCAATAAGTTTTTCCTACGTATTTTATTAAAATAAAAATCAGGTGTGCGTAATTCGTTCAGATTGAACGATTAATTTTTTTATTTTTTGGCTTAAAAATACATTATTTTTATAAGTATAATTAAAGTAAAATATTTTGATGTTTTAAATATACAAAAGAAACTTAAATAAATTTGTTCATTTATTAAGTTGTAACAATCTTTTATTTTATTTTTTACGAAATGTGTAATAACCTCTAAAACAAACAAATTTTTTTGTGCTTTTTAAAAAAAAATAAAAATCAAAAGATAAGTTTTAATCACCCTAAAATGAGTCAATTTAAAGAGACATTATAAATAAATGCATTTTCATGCAGAGCATAAAATGATATAAAGGTTAGTCAAGTAAGACAGGGATACTTGTCCATGATGGACTCAATTCTTGTTTCGAGACTCACTAAGTCAAATACATATTATACAAATTAGTGGATCCTACTAGTGGTAATCATGAACTTAAAGGGATATGTGTCTACATTGACTTACTCAAGTGGACAATTTGACTCAGGGAGGGGCAACTTTCGGTAGCAGCTCTATTCCGATATTATTGTTGGTCCAACCCCGCCTAACACGTGCTACTAGTAAATCCTTCACTAGGTATCAAAACACTCCCTTTTTATCTCAAGGAAAAATAGGATGTACAACTGCAATCCTGTGAACGTGTGTAAGTGTAGTCAAATACTCAAGGTGTGCTTGAGAAGAAAAACAATTAGTGAAGTTCAACAATATAAATATAAAAAATAATAAATGAGCAGCAAATAACATATGAAGCCATCAAAAATCATATAACCAATAAAATAAAATAATAAAATCAAGTAAAGGTAAGTATAACAAAGCTCGAATTCTTGTTATTCCCTAGTAGAGTCTACAACGATATCACACCCCTTTTCTGTGCTCGACGACAGAATTTTTACAATTTATGTGACGATATTGAATAAGGGATTATTATTATTTTTTCAGAGTCGCCACAGATGTCACAGCCCATTTTCACGCAGCGTGGTCAGGTTTTTTTCCAATTAACCTGACTTTATTAATTAATGAATTATTTCATTTATTTTTCAGAATCTCTACTTGGAATTGAGTTATAATGTTCCAAGTCACCTTTTTTTACTAATCAAGAGGAAATGACGCTTTGTTTGTTCTGCAAATCAGAAATTTGGGTAAGAAATTCTGTTGACCGAGGGGAAGGTATTAGGCATCCCTCAAGTCCCGTGTTTCAAACACGGTTGCTTTTATTGACTTATAGTTCTTTTAAATATTTTTGTATATATTTTATATGATACAATTTCACTCATATTTTTATTGTTGAATTTTTAATAGTCTTAAACCTGATGCATAACTGCATTCTCGATTTTTGAACTTTAAAGACATAATTGTCTTCTTTGCATCACACTTGAAAGTCTATTTTTTTTAATACAAGTCTCTACTTTAAATTTTTAAAAGTCAATTGTCTTATTGAATAAGGTGCATCACTGCATGCTTCATTTTTTTTAATATTTCAAAATAAAATGCGTAACCACATTCTTAATTTAAATCGAACATAAATATGCTTGTATTTTCTTTAATATTTGAAAACTCCTAATATTTTCTATAATTATTTCTTTTCTTTTTCTTTTTGCAATATTTAGAAACTAACATTAGATCTATGTTATATAGAATGCCAAAAAAAAAAAATTAAATGCTTTAGATGACATAAAATAAATTGTATCCAGGAGTAAATTATACTAATGAATGATGATTCATTTAATCTATTTTTAAAATTGTGCTCACATAAATAACACAAATTTTTATGAATTAAGCAATATAAAACATAGTAATTTATGAGTCATATCTTAGCATAACAAGGTACAACAAACAAAGGAAAATATTGGATCATAATCAATCAAAAACAACTATATGATATATCATATTTTACTCTAAATTTAACAATATAATTGTTCAAATATATTTCAATATTATAGTGTCAAATTAAACACTCATAAAATTCGAGTGACTTCTTAACATTAGAAATCAAGTGTTATATAATCATGAAAAATACATCATTCAATAATGATTAAATATTACCTTACTAAAGTCAATTCATGAAAAGAAGATGATCCTAATAAGGAACCACGAAGGTGAACCTAGGCCTCAACCTTTGTTTATGAGTAAAAAGAATATAATGTGATAATGATTTTTCTTTTTTTTTCCGTTGTTTGCTGGGTGTATGTAGGTGCAAATTTTTTTCGTCTCAGTTTGCTGTTTTCTCTCTCTCTCTCTCTTTCTGTTTCTCGTGTTTGTGTTTTTCTTGTATAACTTTTTTTCTTTATTCTTTGCGTGAGAGTTGTTCTCTTTTTTTTTTTGCTTTGGAAGTGAAAATATATGTAGTGTATAGTAGTGTACGTAGTGGATTGTTGTGTGTTAGTGGGGGATTAAGGTGTGAAGAAGTGGGGTAGTGCGTAGGCATATAATTATATTTCTTAACTAATTAATATAAATTAATATAAATTTATGAAAATTTAAATATCTAATTAAAACTATAATTAAGAAACATTAATTTATTTATTAAATCTAAATTAAAAGAAAACATATTTTTCATAAATTTTGATTTCTTTTGAAATATTGTTGTTTTCAAATATTGAAAATAAACTTAAGAAAATAAGATAAAAGTAAATATTTAGCATAGATTTATAACATGTTTAAGCTCTAAAAAAGTATAATTTTTTATTGGAATAGATTGATGTCAATCTTTTTTGCGTGATTCGTGAGATTGATAATTAATTTTACATTTATATTCATTTTTAAGCGCAACAATTAAGTTATTTAATGTATCAAAAATTATATATTCGGCTCAATACAATGTATCAAGATACTAAAATTTAGAGGAATTTTTTGTTAAATAAAAAAGATTAGGAATAAGATGTAATTAAGATTATACACTATCACATTGATGCAATGCACAAGTGGAGTCCTATACCCCCACTTAGACTATGTAGTACGGTACCTTAACAAGTCATAGTTAAGTCCATATACATATTTTAACGTTGTTCATATTCTTAACATATAGGGACATTTTCATAGACAACATAAACCATGTGAATTACACAGAATCTAGTGTCTTACCCCCACACCGAAAAGAAGTGTTTCACTTGCCTAAGGTAAAACAAACTCAATTAGTGTAAAAGTGGATCCACTAGCTAAAGACCTATGCGGACACATAGTTATAGAAGAAGGAGATTGCTAATAGAAACCTGACTTGCTAAACGTAGAATATATATATATATATATATATATATATATATATATATATATATATATATATATATATATATATATATATATATATATATATATATATATATATATATATATATATATATATATATATATATATATATATATATATATATATATAAGGTACCCGGACATTCAAAATGTAGAAGGAACTTATATGGGTAGCTGGACTTGTTAAAAAGTATTAGCCTCCATCTGATATTCATGGTCACTCGGTGCTAAGCATAATTCCCTTTAAAGTAATTTTAAGTCTTTACTTACGTTCATGTTCATAGGTGAATATACTTAGGCACTCAACCCAAACTACGTCATATAAGCTCATATATTCATTAGGTGAGATAGACTAAAACCTTGAAATAAACAACATGTGAGAAAGACTTTCACATCACATTCATAAAGTGTTTATTAGAATAGAAATACATTTGTCATAATACCACAACCATAATAATAACATATTAAACATATTTCAATTGTATTATACTTAGTCATATGTAGGGTTGTAGGGAAGAGATCTTGTCTCAATATCACAACACATATGACAAGTAAGCACCTTCACTTTTTAAGTGGATCAACAATTCATATGTATGAGACAACTTAAGTAAACACCTCCACAGTTTCAAATGGATCAACAATTTATACATAAAGATCTTTAACATAGAATTCCTTCATATATGGCCTTCAAGGCTATACATCAAGATCCAACCCTCCATCTTAGAATTAGAGCATAGAGTAATTAGATTATAAAATACAACAATCAATGGAAAGATCCAAGGTTATCAAACTCTATTCATCAATAAATCTATACAATGGCAATAGAGAAAGAAGGAAAAATGGGTCTTATGGGGATTTTCTTTAAAAACTATTAATACACCATAAATCTACCCATAATTAATCATATCTAAAAATAAACAATCATAATAAGACAATGGGAACATCATTAAAAGATGACATATGCAATTGAATGATAACCTAGAATTTGGAGAAGTTTTAAATCACACTTTGAATGGCTTCTTGGGGAAACTTTTTAAGAATGAAGGACTTTAATATCTTAAGTTAATTCCTTGAAGATTTGATGAATAACACCTAGATCTTGGAGCCATAGATTTAGTGTTGACTTTGTTCCTTAATAGATGAACTCTAGAGAGAGACATATTAGAGGTATTTGGGTTTTCTTTTATTTGATTTGAAAGTGACTAAATTCAAAGAATTACAAGTCTTAAAAGGTTATATACCTACTGGGAAAGAATAGAATAATCATGACTTAGCCTTTGGGAAGAAATAAGGACCCACAAAGTTTATGCTTTAAATTCTACCCCTCACCGAACCTTGCTCGCCCTTTGCACCCCATGGATTACCAAGGTCACTAAGAGATTCACCAAGTGAGCCCTTCGCTCGATCAAATTTCTAGTAAGCTCCAAAAATGGATATTGTACTTGGAGATGGGATGTTCTGTTAGGTGAATCGCCAAACCATTTGGAGACCCATGACCTTTTTCGCCCAATTTCTAGAAGTTGGTGGTAAGGGATACAATCCACTAGGCGACGAAAGTTCACTTTGTTGCATCACCAAGTCACTTGGGAAACCATGCTTCCCAATTGTCAAATAGGTCCAAAAATGAACAATTTCTCTTTCACCCTTCCAAACAAGTTTAGGTACTTACCTTCATGCTAGGTGCTTACCTCCTGCATTTTAACTTTCGTTTAGACTTAAACATCATCTGGAGTTACATAAATTCTCACATATCTCTAATTTAACGTAGACACTAACTTATAGTCACACTAACCCTCATGTCAAGGCTCTAGCTCGACCTATAATTTTTCGAGTCCTTCCAGTATCTCCCCTTTAGCATTCGTCCTCGAGTGAATCTTCAAACTTTGTAAAGGATTAACGATTCAAGACTTGCAGCCCATCAACCATGAAACATAAGAATAATTCACAATGCTAAGGAGTTAACATAATCTTCATTCAAAATATGTAACAATGCAACACAAGGAAATAGGAACTACATCCATAACCCGATATGCACAAAATCGTCATTTTAGACATATTAGGAGGAACTACCTTTTCCAACTCAAACAAGCTCAACATAATCATTAGAGAGCCAATGTGCCATGTTCTTTTTATTAAAACGTAACTAAGAATGTTCGATACAATATCGCATGAATTAAAACATGCAATCATCATACAAAGATTCAAACAAATCATAGGAACATATATAAATCATGAAAAATCAAGATATACTAAACGTGAATTCTCACTAAAATATGCACACCTTAAGGAAATCATGAAAACCTCAAATAATACACATGAATCCCAAATTACTAAGACTCAGTAGAAATTACTAACCTCATGTTTGGATAGAATTTTAGGGAAAAAGATACGGATAACGGATTTCATATCATCCTCGGCCTTCCATGTAGAACCCTAAATTAAGTTATTACTTTATAGAACCTTAATGAAAACTACTTATTTATTCGTCAATCTATTTACTTGTCGGTCCAAAATCTCAAGAGGAACTTTTTCATAAGAAAGGTTTTAATCAACTCCTAAACCCTCTAAGGGTAGGATAGATGCCGGATCACCAATAAACTTCTTAAGCTTTGAGACATAAAACACTGCGTAAATCGGAGAAAATTAACTAGGGAAGTTAAATTCATACGCAACATTTCCAAATCGCTTCAAGATTTCATAAGGCCCCACATACCAGGGACTTAGCTTCGTTTCTTACCAAACCTCATTATGCCTTTCATAGGTGAGATTTTTAGTAGACCCAATCACCTACCTCAAACTCATGATCCCTCTTTCTATTATCGACATATGAATTTTTCCGAATTCGGGTCATCTTCTACCTATCTAGAATAAGTCAAAATCTTGCAATGGCCACATAAACTAAGTCGAGACAATGAGGAAAAATTCACGTACTTTGAACCAACCAACCGAAGATCAAGTACATCCTACCATAAAGTGCTTCAAATGGAGCCATGACAATACTTGAGTGGTAACTATTATTGTAGGAAAACTCTATCTATGGTAGATGGTCATCCAAATTTACCTTGAAATCAATAACACATTCCCTCAACATGTCCTCTAGCGTTTGAATGGTGCGTTACATTTGACCATCCGTTTGAGGATGAAGAGTGTTGCTAACCTTAAAATAGGTACGAAGTCCATTTGGAATGCCTTTGATAAGTGAGAAGTAAATTGAGTACCCATATTCGAAATGATAGACAAAGGAGCCCCATGCAACTTCATAATTTCTTTGATGTACAACCTACCATAACCTTCCGTCAAAAAGGAAACCTTGAAGGGAATGAAATGGGCTAATTTAGTCATTCTATAAATAATGACCCAAACAAAATCATGTTTCCTTCAAGTAAGAGGCAAACCCACAACAAAGTTCATATTGACATCCTCTCACTACCATGTGGGATTATTTATATCTTGCGACAAACCTCCTGGTTTTAGGTTTTTTACCTTGACTTTTTTACAATTTGGACATTTGGCCACAAAACTCGCTACGTCCTTTTGAATTCCATTCCACCAATAGAAATCCTGTAAGTTGCGCTACATCTTGGTGACTCCTGGATGAATGCGCCTTTTCTAAAATTTGTCCTCTTAAATCATCCACATTCAAAACACACAACCTACCTTGTACCTAAGCACCCTATGTCCCCCTTGGGAGAAAGAATAATCGGACTTGTTGATAACTGATTCTTTCAACTCCATCAAAATAGGATGAAGATATTTGTTAGTCTTCACATCAACTACTAATTATGATTCAGATCAACAATGGACCATGATACCACCCTTTGGAGAATCTACATGTTGGACACCTAAAAAGGCCAACCAATGCACATCACATACTAAATCTATTCTCTCATCTTCTACATGGGCCACACTACCCATGGACAATATACTTAGGGTATCTACAACTACATAGGCTTTGACGAGGTGGTAAAGGATACTCATATCATACTCTTTCAAAAACTCTAACCTTTTTCTTTGTCAGAGATTCAACTCTTTTAAGCTAAATGCATATTGGAGACTCTTGTGATCAGTGAACACATTTACGTGCACTCCGTACAGATAACATCTCTATATTTTTAAAGATGACATACGACAACTAGCTCAATATCATGAGTCAGTTAATTCTTTTAATGTACCTTGTGTTGCCTTGAGGCATAGGCAATCACCTGTCTGTGTTTCACGAGGATACAACTCAACCTACTTTAGAAGTGTCACAATATACAACAAACCCATCAATACCCTCTGGTGAAGTCAACACCGTAGCAGAGTGAGTCTATTCTTCAATTCTTGGAAGCTTTTCCCACAAACCTCCAACCATACAAATTTGCTTTGTTTTTAGTTAAGGCCGTCAATGAAGAAGAAATGGAGGAAAAACCATAAAAAATCTCCTATGGTATCAGGCTAAAACCAAAAATCTCCTAATATCAGTTGGAGTTAAAGGCGTAGGACAACCCTTGACCACCTCTATCTTCCTCAAATCTACTTCAATTCCATTGCATGACACAATATGCCCAAGAAAAGCAACCGACTTAATCAAAAACTCACTTTACTAGACTTTGCATACAATTGATTATCTTTTGAGGTTTTTCAACACAATTCTCAAATGCTTCATGTGATCACCCTTACTCCTTCAACAGATCAAAATGTCATCAATAAATACGATAAAAAATAATTAAGGTATTGCTTGAAACCCTATTCATTTGGTGCATGAATGCAGATGGTGCATTTTTTAATCGAAAAAACTTAACCACAAATTTATAGTGACCTTACCGGTTCCTAAAGTCCATCTTAGAAATGTCACATCCTCTTACCCTTAATTGATAATAACCCTATTGAACATCTATTTCATAGAAGTGGTTAGCCCCTTGTAGTTGATCAAACATATTTTTTATTGTAGTAAGCAAATACTTTTTCTTTATAGTAAACTTGTTCAATCGGAAATAGTCAACACACGTTCGAAGGGACCCATCTTTATTTTTCACAAACAATACCAAAGAAACCCTTGAAGAAATGCTTGCTTGAACAAAACCTTTTTTTAGAAAATCCTTGAGTTTATCCTACAACTCATTTAGTTTTGCCATAACCATTTGGTAAGGATGAATAGTTGTGGGGTTAGTATCTGGTAAAAGGTCAATGTCGAAATCTATCTCCCATTTGGGAAAAATTCCATGTAAGTCATTAGGAAATACTTCCGGAATTCCCTCAATACGGGGATCGAGACTAATAAAGGGACTTCAGATTTAACATCCATGACTCTAACAATGTGATACACCCACCCGTTGCAATTATTTTCTAGCTTTCAAATATGACACATATTGACCTCTAGGGATATAATAGCCCCCATTCCACTCTAACATGGACTCATTAGGAAATTGAAACTTAACTACCTGAATTCTACAATCAATGGAAGAATAACATGCATGCAACTAATCCATACCCAATATGACATCAAAATAAAATATATCTAATTTAACAAAATCAAACAATGTGATTCAAGTAGACAACGAAATAGGAGAACTACTATAAACTCTTTTAGCTATAATGGAGTTACCCACCCGTGTAGAAACCAAAAAGGATTCTTCTAAGACATCGGGGAGTAAATCAAATTTCATAGACACCAAAGGATAAACAAAAGACAAAGTGGCACCGGAGTCTAATAATACATCAAGATCAATTGAAAATACTTGCAACATACCGGTAACGGCTTCTGGAGACCCCTCTTGATCACTTGGGAATCGGATCGTAAAAAGTGATTCTTCTTAGGAGCATCAGAATTAGAACAAGTTGCATTTGCTTGTTTTTTATCCCTTCCCTAAAATTCAAATAGAAGGAAACGTCTTTATATATCCACTCTTTCCACAACTAAAGCAACCATCCGTGTCGACTAGGCACTTTCCTTCATGCTCCTTGCCACACTTTGCACAACAAGGTCTTTCAACATAAGAACCACCACCATTACTACCATGTGGTTTGGAAGTAGGAATCCTCTCTTTGTTGTCCCTAGGAGAATTAGAAGAGCCATTATTGTAAAACCTCTTCTTAAACCTTGGTTAATCAAAATTTCAAATATACACTTGGTAGTTTCTTCATCATTGGTCCTTGCCCTTTTAGCTTCCTTATTCCTTTTTCTAAGCCTAGTCTCATCGACTTGTTGAGAATACACTATTATACATGATATGTCCATATTATCATGAAGAATTTCCTCACAACAATCTTCCTTATGGAATGAGACACTCATCTCATCTTTAGGATTAGGCACCAAGGAATGAAGCATACTTGGTCAACTTAATAAACTTCAAGGAGCACTCTTGGACACTCTCACCTCATTGAAGAATGTTGATAAACACTTTTACTTTGGCCTCTCTCCTCTCACGAGAAAAGAACCTATCAATGAATTCCTTCCTAAAGATTTCCTAACTTATGGGAACCGCTCTTATAATCCTATTATCTTTCCATCAAGTGTACCATTATTGAGCCACATTGTTGAGTTGATATGCAACTATCTCAACTTTCTCATTCGAATATACTCCCAAATCATGCACAATCTTATAGATCTCTTCTATAAATTCTTTTTCTTTAGAGCCAAAGAACATTTGAGGATTCATCCAAGAAGTCCCTCAACCTCGAAGCCATGTTACTTGATTCGGATTCACACGGGGCTCAGCTTGCCTATTTTCTTATGTCGTCATAGCTTGAGCTTGTGTAGTCACAACTTGAGATTTATTTTTCATGGCTTTAATCAAGGTTAGGAGCCGACCTTATCACTTCATCCATCATAATAGGGGGATTTACCGAAACTTGTTCACCTTGGGAAGCTTCTCATTTGGAGGAGCTTAATTGCATTAGGGAGGAACTCCTTCATTCACAATCTCCTCTTTCATCCTTCTTGCCACTGCTCTTCTAGTAGTCATATCCTATATGCATAATAAAAAAATTAGGAGAAAAGACTTTATAGGGTGTGGACTCTTAGGAACGACCACTGAGTAATGAAAGAAGTGAAAGTTCCTAAGCATCTTGTATCCTTTAATTCATAAGTGTGGAATAATTAATACTCATGAAAAATATTTTACTATACGTGGTTCATGAGACATCAACCCTAAAATTATCCCAAAACCTTATGTTTTGATATCAGGGTTTTCATGATCCGGAGCTACCCCGTAGAAGTGACACATCGTACTTGACCTCGAAGGGTTCTCATAGAAGCCCTTGGCATATCATCATTACATAACACATAAAATAATGCAAAATTATTCAAACATTTCACAATTAAGACAAATTCATTATATAAAGGAAAATACGATGTATAAACTTTGTCTAATACACTATATAAGTATATAGAGAATCTCAAATAGGGATAACAACCCTCTTACTACATAATAGTCTCATAATAGGAAATACGTAGAAAATCTACAATGTATGTTACAATGGTAAACATAAAGTGACATTAAGGTTGTCCTCGATGCTTGAGGACATACCAATTGCCTTGGAGAAGTCTATTCCAAGCTTCAACCCTCAGGCCCACAATAATTTTCCGGAACCTACACTTGGTAATAAAATAGAAGAAATATGGGATAGTCCAATTTATATACTAAGTATCAAATCCATGCATAAAAACAATTTTAAAAAAACAATTAAAAATATGCATAAAAAGGAACATTTAGTTTAAGTCATGCCTTGTTTAGTTTAAAACCATCAATGAAGATTTAGACAATACATAGACAATCCATACTGTAATGTAACGGTACAGTCATACTTATAAGTAAAACCCTTCATGGTTACAATTCATATCATGCTTATAAGAGTTCACATAAATTTTTGCCATAAGGAAAAAACCCCCACAACCCCTTCATAAGTCCAGTAGTGCAATGTGCAAGTGAAGTCCCATACCCCAACTCACACAAAAAAAACTAATTAAGAAGTCGTAAGTGTAATTCATATAAATCTTTATAATTCGTATTAGGTAAAGTCATCTTTAACATCCTTACATTTCATACATACATTAGCTGTAATCTTTTACAATCGTAATGACCCTCACCACAACCTCTGTTAGTGTCTATTTGTGCAATACACAAGTGGAGTCTCATACCCCCACTCATAAAAAGTGGTACCCTACACAAGTGGAGTCCCATACCCCCAATCATACAAAGTGGTACCCTACACAAGTGGATTCCCGTACCTGCACTCATACAAAGTGGTACCCCTTCTAAAGTCGTAGTTAAGTCCATATACATATCTTAAATTCATATTCATAACATAGTTCATATTCTTAACATATAGGGATATTTACATAACCGATATAGGCCATGTAAGCTACAGGAGATCTGATGTTCTACACCCATGCCGAAAAGAGTTTTTATATTTCTCTTAGGTGAAACTAACTTAATTCGTTTCAAGGTGCATCCACGAGGTAAAGACCTATGTGGGAACATATCTGTCGAACAAGGATATTATTACTAGAAACAAGAACTAGCTAAATGTAGTTAGTTTCCATTTCATGAGAAAACATATATATATTGGGAAATGGAATTTACTAAATGCAGAAGTAACCAACATGGAAGCAGGACTTTCTGAACGTATAAGCTTCCATATAATATTCATGTTCACTTGGTGCTAAGCATAATTTCCTTTAAATAAACTTTAAGTCTTTACTTAAGTTCATATTAATAAGATACTGCACGTAGGAACTCAACCAAAACTAAATCATATCATCTCATATATTCATTAGGTTAGAATAGCCTTTGAACCTTGGAATCAACAATATGTGACGAAACCTTCTAATCACATTCATAAAGTGTTCATGAGAATAGCCATACATTCATAATAAAAATACAACCATAATCATATCATATCATACATATTTACATCGTATTATACTTAATCATATATAGGGTTGTAGGAAAGAAGGATCTTCTCTCACCATCACAACACAAATGACAAGTAAGCACCTCATATTTTCAAGTTGATCAGTAATTCACATGAAGGATACAAGATAAGTAAACACCTTCCCACTTTAAAGTGGATCAACAATTCATACATACAAATCTTTAACATAGAACTCCTTCATACATGGACTTCAAGACTGTACATCAAGATCCAACCCTACCCCTTAGAATTAGAGAATTATATAGAGTAATTACATGATACAATACCATAATCTATGTAAAGATATTAGATTACAAAATTCTATTCATCAATCAATCCATACACGGGTTACAATCGAGAAAGGAGTGGAAAACATGGGTCTTACGGAGATTTTCTTCAAATATTATAAACAAACCAAAAATATACCCATAATTCATCAAATATAAACATAAAAAATCATAAATAGACAATGAAACCGTTTTTAGAAGGTGAACCAGGATGTTAAATAAAAACCTACAATTTGGGGAAGTTTGAAATCACAAATTGAAGGGTTTCTTGGGGAAAGCTTCCCAAGAATGAAACACTTCAATACCTTAAATTAATTTCTTGAAGAATCAATGAAGACTGCCTAATCTTGGAGCTCTAGCTTTATTTTTTAGTATGTTCTTCCATGAAGGATCTTTAGAGAGAGAAATATTATATGTAATTTGCTTTTCTTTTATTTGATTTGAAAGTGACTAAATTTCAAGAATTAAAAGTCTTAAAAGGTTAAATACCTATCGGGAAAATAATAGAATAATAAAGACTTAACCTTTGGATAGAACTAAGGACTCATAAAGTTTAAACTTAAAATTGTACCACTCGTCCGACCTTTCTCTCCCTTTGCCTCCATGGCTCGCCAAGGGCACTAGGCTATTTGCAAAGTGAGACCTTAGCTCACATAACTTCTTGTAAGCTCCCGAAATGGGCATATTATTAAGCGATGGGATTGTCTGTTTCGAGAATCGCCAAACCATTTGGCGGCCGACAAGCTTGTTCACCCAATTTTCATAACCTAGGGCTAAGGTAAACATTCCACTAGGCGACCCAAGTGCACTTTGGCGCATCACAAAGTTATTTGGGAGACCATGCTTCCCAATCTTCAACTATGTCCAAAAATGAACAAGTTCTCCTTTACCCTTCCTAGGCAGTTTAGGTCCTTACGTTCATCCTTGGTGCTTACCTCCTTCATTTTAAATTTAGCTTAGTCTTAAACATAACTGAAATATACATCAATTCTCACATAACTCTAGTTTAACCTAGACATTAACTTATAGTCACACTAACCATGATGTCAAGGTTCTAGTTTGACCTGTAAATTTTCGAGTTGTTACACTTTTTGATGAATAAACACAAACATTCCTCACACTGAGTTTATTCATGCATTTCCCCTGCCAGCAGTCTTAATAACAAGGATCTGGTTCCTTGTTAAATCCCTAAGTTTTTTGAATCATAAAACATTATATAATATCAAAAATTATAATCCCTCCCCCCTTTTTTTTAAGATAACATGCTTATTCACAAGTTACCTCTACCAACAAGAGTCGTTACCGCGAATTTTATCATCCCCTAAGTTTGGCAAATCATCAAAACATCAAAATTGCATTTCTCCCTTTTTGATGATGACAAACTTTTTCAGATTCTTCCCCTATCGGCATTAGCATATCCTCTTCAAGTAGCACTTCTTTCTCCTATCGACATGACTATGTCTTATTTATCGACATGACCATCATCATTTATTACTACCATTGATCTCATATCCTAACAATCTTCCCCTTTTGACATAATACGAAAGTTTAAAGCAGTGACCAAGTTGCCACAAATATAGTTCAAGCAAGTTCATGGACACTTGGGAAACGTTGAGCATGACTAAAAATGCATAAAGTAATGAGACAAGTTAGTATAAACAAGTCATTTTCATTCATAAATAAAGTATCATCAATCAAATCATTGAAAATATTATTACGAATGAGAGACAATGAACTACCCAGTGTGTTTCGATAAAACAAGAATGAAGACTGACATGGGAATTTAAGAAGAACGGGGATGAATTAGAAGAAATGGATGGAAATAATAGAATTAGTAGAACATATAACCTATCATGTATTTTTAGAAGCATCTCTTATAGTTCAGCATGTTGTGCTGCCACGTATTTTTTCAAGCTTGTCCCTCAGATTGTTCCTCTAGAAGCAAAGACTTCAAAAAAGTATTGTAGTATCCCTATTAGCAGGAGTAGTTGTCCTAGATTCCATATCAACCCTGAGTTTTTCATGACAAAATATTAGTAAGATTAAACTTACTCAAGGTCTCCGAGATGAATAGATCAATAATTGAGGAACCATTTCATATTTTTTTTTATATTCCATTTTAATCATTTTTCTTGTGTCAGACACTCTCTTATTCAGCATACTTTGAGTTCTATTACTATAAACTTTTTTCATTTTGATCATCATCTTTTCCACTTTCTTATTTTTTCTTATTGGACCTCAGGTCCCTCTTCACACTCAAAAAATCTTTAAGTAAAAGTTTTCTAGAAGGAACAAAATATTTAAGCATTTGAAGTGTTTTACAAGGAGGAGAGAAGATGGTTTGGAGTATTTATGAATTTCGTAAGGGAATTTAACTTTTCTAGGGATATGGAAAGACGTATGGAGTGCAAGGGAAGTGGAAGGATGTATCATGTGGAGATAAATGTTATCTTGATATTCAAAATATAGCACAATTATTTGATATGTGAATGATAGACATGTTGCAATTACAACGACTCTCATGCATAAATCAAAATGCAATGTTAAGAGTGCTAACATTCGAGAATGGACCGATTCCCTTATTGTAAGCGGAATGTTACTCCTAGATTTGTGCTGACCTCCCTTTTCATTCAGCCCCTTTTCAATGTGTGAGTACCTACAAAAGTTATGAGACTGAATTTTCTAAAACATACATAACTAAAAAGCAAGGATACCTTCTCCCTATGCATATTAATGAAAGAGTTTATTGCTTTAGACTGAATCTGTTCAAGAAGGTTTCTGTAATCCCAACTTCGACATGATTATCTAAGACAGGTCTTCTAAGAGCTTCAAGTTGCTGGTTGATCCATAAGAGTTGAGCACATCTAGTTGCACTTGGTATATGCCTTGCCTCAGTTGTTGAAAGTGCAATTAAATCTTGCCTTCTAGTTCCCGTGAGTGAGATATCAACCTAGAACATAAGCCATTGGTGATGTAATCTTTCTATCAAATGGACATTCAGCATAATCAGCATCACCTGGTTCCTCCAAGTCAAAAAGTCTCCTAATGGACATACTAGAACAGGGTCCCAATTTTTTTTGATTGTCTTAGGATTCTCTAAGTAGCTTTAAAATGTGATTTCGTTGGAAAACCATGGAATGTTGAATAAATCCTTAAACTTGCTTAGTTTATATCTATCAGCATCAAGCATTGAAGTTGTCCCCATGTGGGTATTAATTGACTTGGCTTCCATAATGCGAAACTTCTTAAGTAGCTTCTCTATGCAGGACCCAGGTCCCTGTTCTTGAAAAGCTGGTTCTTTCTTAGGACTTTGGTGAAGATGGAAGCCACTTGATCTTCCATTTTGCAAGGCTTTAGAAGTTTGCTAATTTAAAGCCCCAAGAAGAAATGTAATTCTTCCATCATTCTCACTTAAAAATTCACTACTCATGAGTGCGAAAAACACAGCATCCAATACTTCAAAAGTATCTTCAAAGATGATATCATCGATCTATACTTGAATAAACAGAAAGTCCTGTCCTAATGATCTGAAAGAGAGGATTTTTTTGATTTAACCTTTTTTGAAACCATTGTTGAAGAGGAACTTAAACAACAGTCAGCCTGTCAAAATCCGAGTGACATACTTTGCCTGTTTCAAACTGAGCTTGATCAAATTTTGTATTCACACCTTCACAATTCACATTATTACATTGAACTTCATCCTCTTTGTTCAACATTGTCTACTGGACCAGGTTCCTCATTAGGTTCATCATATTCATTTGCTTCTTTTAGATTCATCATATTAATTAGGTTCTTTGGGATTACTGGATTTATAAAAAGTATATTCTTCATTAAGATCACTGTTTTGACCATCTCTCTCAATCTGAAGAAACTCGTCCATTTAAGAATTTTCGTTGTTTTGCAACTGACTTCTCAATTCTTATGAACTCATAAAAAATCACATGGACATATTTTTGAATGCAAACATTTTTATAAACAAGATAATCCTTTTTGGAGGAAGAGTATCCCAATAATGCTTTTTCAACATCATTGAGATTACACTTCTTAGTATCATCATTTTGTTAAGAAAAATGCACTATTAACCATTTCAGCCAAAATTCCTTTGGAAGATTAACAACCTACAGATTCCACTTAACCAATGGGCGGATCTGCTTCCTTTTAACACAAGAATCACAAACTTTATTATCCGAAAATTTTACTTTTAGCAGATAGAGGACCAGGTTTCTTGACACAACTTCGTGCACTAGAGAAACACTTACATAAGCATATCTCTTATGAAATACCACATCATTGTCACCTTGAAAACCAAGGAGAGTTAGATTGTCACTATGAGCAATATTCAAATCAGCAATATACATGTTCTTCACCCATTTATCTTATAAGAGTTTAACTCAATTTTCTATCAAGATAACCACCCGGGAGAGCAAGTTTTCAACACCCATTTATCTTATAAGAGTTTAACACAATTTTCTTTATCGCAAATCCAAGTAACACTTAAAAGATTGTATTTCAACCCATTGACATAGTACACAACTTTAAAATAGTGTTCCACAAACTTTCAAGTACTGCCTACACCAACAATACACTTTATATTCTTTGTCAAATAGAAACCTCCACCTTGAAGTGCGTGAGTTGGGAATCAACAATAAATAAACCAACACCGACTGATGCTACCTCCTCTACTTGTATATCAAATCACCTATAAGCCTTGGTAACCATTTGAGATATAGTTAAAATAAGCAGATAATAGAGTGATAAGAAAATCTTTTTCTAGTGAGACAAATTGGTTTTCTTCAAATTACGTCTAGGAGCAAGACCATGTCCCTTATTCTGTTTTTCTTCTATTTGGATGCTCTAAGGAAATTTCTTGAGACCTTTTCAAGATGCTCAAACCTTCTTTAGATGGCCATCATGAATACATGAACAAACAACAATTAGTTAGCAACAATATTGTCACATCCGGGTTTACCCCCTAGACGTAATTAACACTGTCATCCTGTTTAAGAACTAAGACTAGCCTATTAGCTTACATCATCACTTTCATAAGTCTAATTTAGTGGAACTTTTAAAACTTTTCATTACTTCTACGAGGAGGTTAACATAGACCTCTGCATACACATAATATATATATATATATATATATATATATATATATATATATATATATATATATATATATATATATATATATATATATACCATTTGAATAAGAAGATTACATAGCCTTATACTTTTATTGCACACACACAAACACTCTCTCTCTCTCTCTCTCTCTCTCTCACACACACACACACACACAGACACACACACACACATATATATAAGATAGAACATAGTGTTAAAGATTGTCTCATCTCATACTATCTAAACCATCATAGCAAATTGGGCATATCCCTACATAAATATAAAGAGAGCCACATATAGGCTTTATACAATCCGTAATCAAATGAATGGAGATAGAACAAAAGAGTATTACTACTAAAATAAAAACATAAGCTCGATATTGGCATTGCCCCCGGAAAGTGAGGACCTATCCATTCGGATGGTAGAGAATATCCAAGTCTTCTTCAAGTCGTCCCGAATGAGCCTTCAACAACTGGAACCTAAAATGTTGGGGGAAAACGAAGAAATGGGGTTAGTACGCCACTTGTACTAAGTATGAGACCATATGCACATATACTTATAAAACATACTTATAAAATGACATTTCAATACGTATGCATTTTTCATTTAAAACCTTAATGCATATTAAACAAGACCATACTAATCAATATTTCACATTTATTAAGTCATAGACATGTTCCTCACAATACTACAACATCAAGTGAAGTCAAATCAACCATTCATACCATATAGGCAGATACATACTCAAGTAACTCCACATTCAAGTCATATTAATGATAAGCATGAACAAGAGTACATTGCACTATAACAAAACAAGACAATTACCCATGAACCCCCACCAAGTAAACAAGTGCAATGATAAAGCAAAGATCTATAAGCTTACTCAATCAAGTAACCCAATAAGAACCATGACTAAAACCCTACTTAACATAACATGACTTTTAGATATACATTTCATCAAACTTTAACAATATAAGCCAACACATATTGATAAGTTAACTAGTCAAAATATATATCAAAAATGTGCAAGTTCATCATATACGTATCATATATCATTATAAGCATAAAAATAGATAAGAACATCCTCCTAAGACTCCCCTCAAGGATAACTAGTGCAATTTTCAGGTAGAGTCCTATACCCATACCTAATATAAGCTAGACCCCTTAGGTCATCCTATTTAGAGTTCAATCCTTTAATTCATTCTACCTTTTCGGAACATCTATCTCTAACTGACATAGACAACATCAGCTAGTGCAAAATCTGGTGTCATAAAAACCTACACTGAAGGAAGGAGGAATACTTGTCAAGGTAGTACAAAAACATAAAACACAGCAACTACGTGAATCCACTAGCTAGTATTCCTATGGGTGCAACAAAGTTCAAGAACTAGGATATATAGTTGGGACCCTCTTTATGTTACAGGCATCGTACTCTCCAATCTCAAGAGTACTTTAGTGCTCCTACCTTCCCTATGTGGGAAGGGACAGTCCTCACATTAGTTCACTCGGTGCTAAGCTATAGTCCCTTTTTAAAATGTTTTTAAGCCTATAATTATCAATCATAGCTTAGTTTAGGTCATAGGGTTTAACCCTTGTATGGTCCTCACTAGTAGCTCAATAAGAATTGCATGAGTATAAATCCTTTCGTTACAATTCATATAAGTGAGGTTAACATCTTAACATTTCATATCATAATAAGGCACATTGATAGTCATAACCATCCTTATAACATATAAACCTTAATGAAACCTCACAACATAGTCAAGACATTTCGATTAAACATCATACCACCCTATCAATCCTAAAACAAGGCATACTTGATATACCATGGTTTCACGGTATAATTAATACTTTTCCTTAAGTTTAGTGTGTCCGAAAGTATTTTTTTTGTGCTAGTTTATATATGAGTTTCTCTTTGTTTTGCAGGAAATCTGTCCAAAGTTGAATACGGAGATTTTAAGCGTAGAAATGCAGAAGAGACCACCTACGAAGCTGATGACGATCCATCGTGCTTGTGACGGTCCGTAAGTGGCAGCGTAGAGAAGCTGCTGAAGGAAGATGGGGAAGTCTGACAAAGTGTGGGGTTATGTAGCTTGTGACGGTCCATCGTGGCTATGACGGTCTGTCCTGCAGGTTCGTCATGAAGTTCAGAGAAGTGATCCCAGTACCCAGATTCCAAGAGTTGAAGTGTTTTGAAACGAAGACCCTCGACGGACCGTTGTGCCTATGACGGTCCGTCACACTTGCTGTCGAGGGGAATGAAGAGAGCAGCAGAAGAAATTACTAAGTATGGTACGACGTAGTCCATGACGGTCCGTCGTGACCACGACGGTCCGTCGCGAGGTCCGTCGACCCAGCCGCGTTTTGGCAGATATCCAGCAGTTAGAATCCTTGTTTAATTAGGTTTTTATTTTTTATAAATAGTTCGAAAAACCTCATTTTTGAGGTTAGACTCTGGATTGTTAGACATCATATTATTAGACTTTGTGTATTATTGTGAGATTCTTGATAATCATTACACTTTTTGTGAGATTATTGATTACTTTGAGATTCATGCAAGTTATTATTGGTGATTAATCAAGCAAACTTTTGGATTTTACTCTTCCTCATTGAAGTAAGTACATGAATTCTTATTTAATATATTTGAATATTGTGATTATGACTATGAGTAACTAAACTCCATAACTAGGGTTGTGGGAACCATAAGCAAATAATGATATAAACCCTAATTAAAAGAACTATTCTAGAATAGTGTCTTGCATGTATTAATAATTCTTTCATTTAGAAGTCTTTTTAACGGATGGCCAACGTTGGAACTCGCCTTAATGCTACTTGTCGGACCAAGGAGGTAGATAATAGGAAAAGAATTATTAACATAGATTTAGTGAATACTATCTAATAGGCTAGTATTAATAGGTACGAGGTAATAACTTAGTCAAATATCGAATACGATGCTTAATATGAGGCAAGGATAAGGGTTAGGATAGCAACACACGTAGCCGGACCAAGGTGCGGAGTGAGATTTTCTAGATGCCGGACCAAGGATTTAGAAATACATAACTTATCACTTTGCATGCAAGATACTAGGAAAGAAATGTTATAGTTAGAGTTATCAAGTTATGAACCTGTGGGGAACACGTAAACCTTAGTTACTTTGATTAATTGATTAAAACCCAACATTAAAAGCTGTTAAGTGTCTCTTTCAAGTTCATTGTTTATTTTCACTTATTTAGAGATAGAACCCCCCTTTTTATATTTTTACTTTCCAAGGAAGTTATTGACCAAACGATAGTAATAATAGGTTGAAGTTAAGTCTAGACTATTTTCCTCATGGGAACGATCCCAACCTCACTAGTTGGGTTATTTACTTGACACGACCGCTTTAATTCTTATTTGAGAAGTAAGTTTGAGCGTATCAATACTCTAATAACACATCATGAATTAATCATAATTAACCACAATATGAAGCAAAGGATAGATATCACGAGACTTACCAAGTCTACTTCATAGTCCAACATCAAGGACTTACCACAAACCCTCAATTCAACCCAATTTTGGGTATACAATATCATAATTCAATAATGAACATGATCACAAGGATATGAGAATTACTACATCATAATTCAATACTAGATCATAGCTTAAGATAAGATACTTAGGTCAATTCACTTTCTAACCTAGATCATCTTACCAAGAAGTAGCATGAAAGACTACAATTCACTCAAATTTGTTCATGATGAATGTAACAACATCAATTAATAGAAATTCAACCAATATCCAAATCAATTGAACAAATTCAACCAAATTCACATCAATATCGAACCTAGTTAAGGGTTAATGATCATTATCTACAAACTAAATTAAATCATCAAGATATAGAATAATAAAGTTAAAATGTATGTTAATATACTCATATTATCCAATATAATAACATAAACAAACCAATTCATAACTTAATTTTCGAGATTAAGAAGAACCTACATGAAAACCCCACTTTTGAAAATACTTTGAAGGAACCCTTTGAGGAAAAAGGTCCCAAAGGTGAATTAGATCCCATACCTAAACATTTGATAAAGATTTGATGGTGAATTCGTCCCTTGACAGACAACAAATCCCTCCCCTAAATAGTCTTCAATGGTGTCTTCCAAATAGTGAGAGAAATAAGAGAGAAGGAAGAGAATTTGTTTTGTGCGTTATGTTTAGTCTAATGAGAGTTGAGGACTTTATATGGGGGGTTAATAAACTTAATTAGGCTCTCTTAAACCCATAATTAACCACCTAAGGTCTTAACTAATTAAATGAAACGAACATAAAATGTGCAGGAAAATTGCAGGCCCATATATAAGACCACGATCGATGGATCATTGGTCCATCGACGACTAGGCCTCCCTATGTGTTTCACAACCGTAGTTTTGATTAGAGATTTTTGTACGCGAGGTATCCTGAATTTTTTCTAAGTGTTGGGCGATGGTTGGCATCGACACCCCGTCGATCCACATACGAACCGTCCTTTCCATCTCGTGGTTGCACACTGCCAAGGCAGTGTTGCCTCCTACGTGCTAGGGTCCTCCTTAAGGGAACTTTATTTGTCCTTGGGGAGTCTTACCCGGATGTTTCGACCATGAATGATCTTAAAAACCTATTAACTACCCTTTCAACAATTTTCATAGATTTCAGACTTCTAAAATCTCGTCAAATAGGCTTAGGCACGCTAGTACCTCCTAAAACTAGTTCCCAAACGTCATGGACATTATTGGATGGTTTAGTTCCTAAACTTCCTAAATGACCTATATTCATTAAAATGGTCTTAAAACAGTATTTATACCTCATGGAACCTATGTTAGGATTTTAAACCCTTCTTGTATTTTCGAAGTGTTACATTATCCCCCCCCCCCCCTTAGAAACATTCTTCCCCGAATGACACTAAAAATTATTAGAAGGAACGAATAGACTCAAGATTAGGAGATTAACCAAAAAGAATACATAACAACCTCAATCATGTTACTTACACAATGAAATTTCAAACTTCAAATACCACACATAAGTATCAACATTACATTATGAGGAATATCCTTCTCATAACAACAATATCATCTCAACCTGCTTTAAATGAGTTAATTATGCCAAAGTTCAAATTATCAACATGCTACTTATTATTTCATAAAGACTCATCATATAAAAATGCACAAGATAACTCAAACAAGCCAAAGAGAAAAATTTCAAGTATAAGTGCACCCTTTACTGTAATTCACTATAAGGAAAACAAAAAATGCACATTATGCAAGAATTCACCAAAAATCAAAGCAACTTTAATTCTAGTAATTGTTTTCATTGTTAGAAAGAACTACTAACCTTAGTTATCAAATAGATGAGGGTAACGAGACTTCATGTATGAGGGTAACGAGACTTCATGTCGACCTCGGCCTCCCATGATGCACCCTCAACTAGGGATTCTTCCATAACACCTTTACGGAAGCCTCCTCTTTATTCCTTAGCTTCTTTCCTTTTCTATAAAGAATTCAAACCGGAACTTCCTCATAAGAGAGTTATCCTGGACACCCAGACCCTCAGTAGGAAGAATAGACTTGGGATCACCGATACAGTTTTGAAGCATAGAAACATGGAAAACCTAATGAACCAAAACCAATTCACTAGAAAGTTTTGATTCAAAGGCAACCTTACCAACCATTTGCAAGATTTCATAGGGACGCATATAATGAGGACTCAACTTCCCTTTCTTGCCAAATCTAACCACCACTTTCATTGGTAAAATTTTCAAATATACCTTATTACCTTCTTCAAACTACAAATCCCTTCTCCTATGATCGGCATAAGACTTTTGCGACTAACACGCTATTTGAAACCGGTTACTTATGATATATACTTTCTCCAAGGTCTTATAAACAAAATTGGGACATAGAAGCGAAGACTCTTCCACCTTAAACCATCAAATAGGTAATCTACATCTCGTACCACACAAGGCTTCATAGGGAGCCATGGAAATGGATGATAAAAACTATTATTATAATCAAACTCCACCAAAGGAAAATGCTTATCCCAATTACCCTTGAAATCAGTAATACAAGACCTAAGCTTATACTCAAGGGTTTGAATAGTACGTTCTACTTCACCATCCCTGTGGGGATGAAAACTGGTAATCAACTTCACCTTAGTACCCAACCCTTGTTGAAATGACCTCTAAAACCTAGATGTGAATTGTGCACCCCGATCTAATATGATGGATAACAAAATTCCATGGCGACACACAATTTCATCTATAGATCCTAGCATAATCTTTCGTCGAATAAGTAGACTTGACGGGAATAAAGGGAGCGGACTTAGTCAACCTAGCCACAACCACCCATATAGAGTCATATTGATTTTGAGTTCGAGGTGAACCACTACAAAATAAATATTGATGTCTTCCCACTTCCAAGTAGGAACTTGGATTTCTTGTAGTAAGCCACCCGAGTTTTGATGTTCGGCTTTTAATTGTTGGAAATTCGGTCACTTAGTGACAAACTCTGCTATGTGCTTCTTCATACCTTCCCACCAATATGCTTCCCTAAGGTCATGGTAATTTTTTGTCAAACCTAGAGGAATGGAGTAGCGGGACCCATGGGCTTCATCAAGGATCAAGTCCCTCTACTCATCTACCATGGGAACACATAATCTTCCTTGGCACCTTAAAATACCATCCCCCAGGGAGAATACCTTGTTAAGCTTGCCAAGGATCGACTCCTTGAACTCCATCAATGATTTATTAACGTGTTGTTTGGACTTCACCTCAACTATCAATGATAACTAGGAGTTATGTGGGCCTTGAATCCGTTATTCGAAGAATCTTGCAGCCTCACACCCTACCTAGAAACCCTATGTATATCCTTCCTCGGTCATTCTTGGCTTCATCTATGTGAAATACACTACCTATAGTCATACGACTTAAGACATCCGCAACGACATTGGCCTTGCCGGGGTGATAGAAGACACTAATGTCGTAGTCTTTCAATAATTCTAACAACATTCTTGGTCGGAGGTTCAACTCCTTTTGGATATACATATTGGAGACTATTATGATTTGTATAGACATCAACATGTACACCATAAAATTAATACATTTATATTTTCAAGGCAAAAAGCATGACCTCTAACTCAAGGTCATGAGTTGGATAGTCTCACTCATGTACCTTAAGTTTCCTAGATGCATAGACAATAACCTTCCCATGTTGCATAAACACACACCCAAAACCCACTAGGGATGTGGCACAATACATGACAAAACCCATTGTACCGTCCAGTAAAGTCAACACCGGAGTGGAAGTAAGCCTAACTTTCAATAGTTCAAAACTTTTACATGCCTCCAATCACTCAAATTTCTTACATTTTTGGGCCAAGGTAGTCAAGGGAGATGCAATGGAAAAAAAAACCTCCACAAACATCCGATAATAACCCGCTAAACCCAAGAAACTCCTAATATCGGTTGGAGTCAGGTCTTGGCCAAGTTTTCACAACCTTCATTTTCCTTAGATCAACCTCAACTCCTCACTAGAGATGATATGACCAAGAAATGTGACCTACCTCAACGAAGTCACATTTGCTATGCTTGGAAAACAATTGATGTTCAGTAAGTACTTAAAACACTACCCTTAAATGGTTTATATGCTCACCCTCATTTCTCAAATATACCAAGATGTCGTCAATGAAGACAATGATAAATGAATCTAGGTAATTTTGAAACACCCTATTCATTAGGTCCGTAAACGCGACCGGAGCATTAATGAGACTATAGGACATTACTAAGAACTCATAATAACCATATGTAGTCCAGAATTCCATCTTTGGTATATCCTCACCTCTCACCCTAAGTTGGTGATACCCCGACCTCAAATTCAATCTTGGAAAATTAGCTTGCCCTTTTGAATTGGATCAAACTAGTCGTCAATCCGAGGGGGAGGAATTTTTTCTTGATTGTGACTCTATATAGTTGGTGGTAATCAATACACATTCTTAAAGACCCATCCTTCTTCTTCACAGACAAAATCGGAGCACCCCATGGGGAAAAACTAGGTCTTATAAAGCCTTTATCTAGTAAATCTTTGAGTTATGATTTTAACTCTTTCAATTCGGGCGGAGCTATACGATAAGGAGGAATTGAAATGGGATTTGTACCCGGTAGCAAATCAATACTAAAATCAATATCCCTTTCGGGAGGAATACTGGGAAGATCATTAGGATATACCTCCAAAAATTCACTCACTGCGGGGACCGACTCAATTGGAGGAATTTCGGAGCCTAGATCTTGGACTCTTACAATATGGTATAGACAACCTTTTGAGATAATTTTGCATGCTTTTAGACACGAGATGATACGACCTCTAGGAATAGAGTTTCTCCCCTTCCACTGTACAACTAGTTCATTTGGAAAGTTAAACTCCACTACTCTTGTACTACAATCAATAAAAGCAATTCAAGCATGCATCCAATCCATACCCAATATAATATCAAAATCGACCATATCGAGTTTTACTAGTTCAACATAAGAAACTCTATTGGGCAACATTATATGACAATTTCTATACACCCTTTTTGCAACAACTGACTCACCCACCACGGTACACAGTGTAACATGTTCATGCAAAATATCGAGAAATATATCAAAGTTTTTGGCTCTAGAGGAGTGACAAATGATAAAGTAGCACCAGGATTGAGTAATTCATATAAATAAATCGAGAAGACTTTCAACATACCGGTCGCCACGTCGGGAGAAGTCTCTAGCTCACCCTTAGAGCGAAGAAAATAGAAGCGGATCTTCTTTGGAGCCTCATTTGAACCACTTTCTTGAGCTTGACCACTAACCTTGTCTTGATCAATCACATTAGGGCAATCTTTAACCTTGTGCCCACTCTTACCACAACCAAAATAATTATCCGTCCACTTAAGAAAATCACCATAGTGCTTCTTGCCACACATATCACAAGTTGTCTTATCGGTTGGTGAATTAGTACCTTTTTCCCTCCTAAAATTAAGATTAGACACCCTATCAACACTAGGCTTAGGGAACTTGGAAGGAACTTGACTTGAAACCTGCTTTTTAAACATAGGCTTGTTGTATTTCAAGCCTATTCTTTGAAGTTCCTCCATCAAAAGATCTTGCTCTCTTAGCATCTGTACTCTTCCCCTTAGCCCTTGCCCCTTCCACATGCTTGGAATGCACCATAGATGAGAAATTTTCATGTTGTCATGTAGCATAGGATAATGACACTCCTCTTGCAAATCATCCGACACCCCCGTCACAAAACAACTCATTTCATCTCTAGGATAGGAAACCAATGAATGAGCATATTTCGACAATTTAGTGAATTTCAAAGAGTATTCATGAACACTCATACCTCCCTGGACAAGGTTGATAAATCATCTCCCTAGGAAAGAACCAAAATAGAAAATCCTTCTTGAAAATATCCAAGTCACCGGACCGCCCCTCAATGGCCTTTTATCCCTCCATGGTATAAACCATGCTTGAGCCACATCCTTGAGTTGATAGGTGGACAACTCGACCTTCTCACTTGTGGACAACCCCATAGCCAAAAGTATCTTATACAATTCATTGATGAATTCTTGGGGGTCTTCCTCAAGCTTAGACCATAGAAGGTAGGAGGGTTCATTTGAGTGAAGTACCTTAGATGGGAAGCCATAGTAGTAACTTGTTAGTGAGAATGGGGTACAACCTCTCGGTGTGCTTGGGACGTTATAGCTTGGGGTTTAGCAGAGGCGGCTTGAGCAAACTAGATGAGTGCAACCTTATATGTCCATCCGTCAAGGGTGGAGGATTGACCGGAGCTTGTTCCATATTAGCATTTTCTTCATGGGGAGGATCTCCCGCATTGGCAATTTCCTCAATTCTACGTGCCGCATTCCTTTGAGTGTTTATTCTTGTTGCAATAACAACAATGGGATTAAATGCAACAACACAACATATGTATACACTAATTGCACGATATAAGATTTTCAAGAAAATGAAAGTTTCCTAGGATTAATCTAGGTTCCTATCTATGAACATGAACTTACATAGATGTGGTTGAGAGAGTAATTGACTCTAAGAAAATTCAACCTGATGCTCTGATGCCAAGTTTATCACATCCAGGTTTACCCCTTAGACGTAATGGACGTTGTCATCCTCTTTGAGGACTAAGACTAGGTTGTTACCTTACATCATCACTTTCATACGTCGAATTTAGCATAAATTTGAAAACTTTTCATTACTTGTACGAGGAGGTTTGCATAGACCTCTACATACATATAATGTATATATGAGTATACATAGACCCTTTGTATAGGAAGGTTACATATCCTTCTACTTTTATTGCTCATATATATATAAGATAGAAAACAGTCTTAAAGATTGTCATCTCATACCATCTAAGAAATCATAGAAATTTGGGCATAGCCCTGCATCAATGTCAAGAGAGACACATCTAGGCTTTATACAATACGTACTCAAATGAAAGGAGATCAAACAAAAGTGTCTTAAGCTCGATATTGGCATCGACCTCAGATACTGAGGACCTACCCACTTACATGGTAGAGTATCTCTATGTCTTCTTCAAGTCGTGTCGAATGAGACTTCTACGGCCGAAACCTAAAATGTTGTAGAAATAAGAAGAAATGGGGTAGCACACCACTTGTACTAAGTATGAGACCATATGCACATATACTTATCCAACATGCTTGGAAAATAACATTTCAATAAGTATGCATTTTTCATTTAAAACCTTAATGCGTATTCTACAAGACCATACTAATCAATATTTAACATTTATTAAGTCATAGACATGTTCCTCACATTACATTAACATCAAGTCATGTCAAAACAACTAATCATACCATATAAGTTGATACATACTCAAGTAACTCTATATTCAAGTCATATTAGCGATAAGCATGAATAAGAGTACATTTCACTATAACAAAGCAACACAATTACCCATGGACACCCATCAAGACAACAAGTGCAATGATCAAGCAAAGCCCCATAACCTTACTCAATCATATAACCCAATAAGAACCATGATTAACACCCTACTTCACATAACATGACATTTAGATGTACATTTTATCTTACTTTAACAACATAAGACAACACATATTCATATGTGAACTAATCAACATATCATATCAACAATGTGCAAATTCATCATATACGTATCATATATCATTATAAGAATAAACATACATAAGAACATCCTCCTAAGACTCCCCTCAAGACTAACTAGTGCAATGATTAGGTAGAGTCCCATACCTCTACCTAGAATAAGCTAGACCCCTTAGGTTATCCTAGTTAGAGTTCAATCCTTTAATTCATTTTACCTTTTGGGAACATCTTACCCTAACCGACATACACCATATGAGATAGTGTGGAATATGGTGTCATAATACCCTATAAAACATTCCAAGGTAGTACCAAAACATAAAACAAAGAAACTACGTGGATCCACTATCTAGTATTCCTATGGGGGCAACAAATTTCAAGAACTAGGACATATAGTTGAGACCTCTTTATTGTACATCCGTTGTATTCTCCAATCTCAAGAGTACTTTAGTGTTCCTACCTTCCCTATGTGGGAAGAGACAGTCCTCACTCTACTTCACTCGGTTTAAAGCTAGAGTCCCTTTTTGATATGTCTTTAAGCTTTTAATTATCAATCATAGGTTAGTTTATGCCATAGGGTTTAACCCTTGTATAATTATCATCAATAGGTCAATAAGAATTGCATGAGTATAAATCCTTTTATTACAATTCATATAAGTGAGGTTAACAGATTAGCATTTCATATCATAATAAGGCACATTGATAGTAATCACCATCCTTATAACATATACAACTTAATAAACCTCACAACATAGTCAAGACATTTCATTTAACATCATACCACCCTATCAATCCAAATACAACGCATACTCCAATATCACATCATTAATTAATCATAATTAACCACATTTTGAAGTAAAGGATAGATATCACAAGACTTACCAAGTCTACTTCATAGTCCATCATCATGGTCTTACCAAAAAACCTTAGTTCAACCCAATATTGGGTATAAAACATCATACAAGGTTAGGAGAATCACTATATCACAATTCAATACTATATCATAGCTTCAGATAAGATACTTAGGTCATTTCAATTTCTAACATATATCATCTTCCCAAGAACTACCATTAAAGACTACAATTCACTCAATTTTTTTCATGATCAATGTAAAAACATCAATTAATATAAACTAACTAATAACCAAATCAATTGAACAAATTCAACCTAATTCACATCAATAACAAACCTAGTTAAGGGTTAAGGATCATCATCTACAAACTAAATCAAACCATCAAGATATATCATAATTATGTTAGAATGTATGTTAATCTACTCATATTATCCAATAAAAACATAAACAAACCAATTCATAAGTTAATTTTCTTGATTAAGAAAAACCCACGTGAAAACCCCACTTTTGAAAATAATTTGAAGGAACCCTTTGAGGAAAAAGGTCTCAAAGGTGAATTAGATCCCATAAATCAACGTTTGGTGAAGATTTGATGGTGAATTCGTCCTTTTACAGACCCCAAATCCCTCCCCTAGCTAGTCTTCAATGGCGTCTTCCAAATAGAGAGAGAAAGAAGAGAATTTATTTTGTGAGTTATGTTTAGTCTAATAAGGGTTGGGGCATTTAATGAGGGATTAATAAACTTAATTAGGCTCCGTTAAACCCCTAATTAACCACCTAAACCCATAACTTATTAAATGAAACTAAATTAAAACGTGCAGGAAAATTGCAGGCTCATCGAGGAGACCACGACCGACGGATCATTGGTCCATCGATGACCACGCCTCCCTCCCTACTGCATAACTGTAGTTTTTATCAAACAATTATGCAAGAGAGGGCTACATGATTGTATAAGTGTTGGTAAATGGTTGGGAACGACGCCCCATCAATCCACACATGAGCCGTCGTTTGCATCTCGTGGTTGCACACTTCCCAGGCAGTGTTGCCTCCTACGTTCTAGGGTCCTCTTCAAGGGTCCTTTGTTTGTACTTGGGAAATCTTACCCAGACGTTCGACCAAGAATCATATTAATACCTATTCTCCACTCTTTCACCAATTATCATAGATTTTCAACTTTTAAAAGTTCGCCAAATAAGCTTAGGCACGCTAGTACCTTCGAGAAACTAGTTTTCAGGCGTAATGTACGTTTTTGTTCTTAAACTTCCTAAATGACTTCTTTTCATTGGAATAGGCCTTAAATTAGTGCTTAGACCTCATGGAACCTATGTTAGGGTTTACGATTCGTCTTGGATTTTCAAAGTGTTTCAAATATTTTGTTGTAAGGATTGTATGAAAAATCTATCTTCTTACAACCCAACCCTCTTTTAATGTTATTACCCTAACTAAGTACATTTGTAAGCACTTTAGAGGAAGTGGTCCATTTTAGGGATTTTCTCTGTTCATCTTTTACATGGACCATGTCACTTTAAAACAAAAGATTTTTTATAGAGACAAGTTCATCTTCGTTTCAAAACTAGGCATCTTATTTCAAGCTCTAGCTTGAAGATGCCGCAATCAGTATTTCCTTTAGAAATAGTTGTAGTCACCATTTTTATGTTTTCCTTCAGTTCTAGATATTCATCTTTTAGAACCATTTTTTTTCAATATAAGATATTTTAGTAACCATAACAATATTTTTGTCTTGAAAGATATCTATGTTGTTCTTCAATATATCCTTCTCAGTTGGTAGATCAATGATTTAAAGAATTAGTACAACAACTAGCTTTCTCAATTTTCTAATGGAAAAGGCATTCACATTTCCGTTTAAGTCAGAAAAGGTTACCTTTTCATTAAAATCTCCATCATCTTAATTTACCGTAAAATCAAAGAAAGCATCAAACACATGTTCATCATCTTGGACTACAAACATGGATGCATCTTCAGGATGTTCTAATTCTTCTGAGTGACTTGAAGAGTTACCCTAAAAAACACGAGCCTTTTTCATCACATGATCAACAGTTTTTCTTCTGCTCGACTTGTTATGGACCTGGTCCTTGCTTTTGCTTTTGTCTCCTAGAAACTTGACACATTTCTTGTGTTCAACCTTATTCATGGGGTAGTCTCTAATGAAGTGGACTGATTTACCACACTTGAAACACACATAATTTGAGTTTTTAGCCTTGTCGAGATTTACTTCTTGATGAGAACTCCACATTTTTTCATGATTTTTTGAAATATTATAGTAAGTTAGCCCATTTTCTCATTTTTAGGTATGTCACTTTGTGACACTTAGAGAGAAACTGATTTGTGCCTTTTTGCAACTTTATGCCGACCCACTTCATTAATCGGATCCGATTTTTGTCTTTTTCTTTGAGAGTGAGACTATCATATTTTCTATGTATCTCATCCTTAGAATCATTAGAAGTTTTTTACGATATTTTAAAGACTTTCTTTACCACCCAATAAACATTATCCTTTCCCTTAACACGATCAGGGATCTCGTCCCTTCACCTTTTGTTGAGATATTGACATTCATGCTTATGGCTTTCACATTCTCTCCTAAAGAGCCCGAGATTTCCACCCTTTTGAAGAGGTCATTTTCATTTTTTATTTTGTTTGAGTTTCCCTTGTTTTGACACCCTAAATGTTTATGACCAATTTTAGAAACCTTTTAGTCAAATAAGTCATCTCCTCTTCATCTTCGGATGCATCATTTTGAGATACCTTTAGCACTAGTGAATTCTTCTTCTTGTTGTCTTATTTATCGTACTGTTTTCGAGACATAGGAACATTTGGAGTTAAATATCCATTATTGATGTCCTTGGTAAGAATGTAATGACAGTCAAGACTTAGTAAAGTTTCAATTCCTTGAACCAATCCCTCTCTTGGTTTTAAGCAGATAGAGAGCCCAAGCTCTGACCAGCTCTCTTGACACGGTAAGAACAATAGTGTAAGCACAAGCGGCAGTATGCGTCCACTATACGTCAAGGACTAAGTATACGTCCACTATACGTCAAGGACTAGGGCCCTTGACTCAGCAAGAACAATAACTAAAATAGATGCAGAAAGTAAATGGCAGAAAGTAAAATTTGCACGATGATTTTACTTGTAAACCCTGTTGCTCAATGGCAGTGAAATCCACGACCTGTCCTCAGAGGATTTTTAATCGAAACTCCAATTCACTCAAATGATGCAATGATTCATATTAAAACTTCTTGAAACATAGGAAGTTACCTCTAATTCCCTTCCCCCTCGATATAGTAACTTTTACTACAAAGAGAGCAACTATGAAATAACACTATTGCCTACTAAGCTACCCACCTCTAGATATCTTAGAATTCTTCTAAGAAACAACCATGTTGCCAATAAATCATCCAACCTATATCACTTTGAATTTTTACCAAGCAACAACCTTGTTGCCCACTGAACCACCTACCACTGGATGACTTAGGATTTTGACTAAGCAGAAACAATGTTGCCCACTAAATCAAATGACCTTAACTAACTTAGACTTTTGGTAGAAAAGAACAAAGATCTATTTTAATATAGGAGTAGGTTTACAATGAAATCATACGAGAAACAAAGTTCAAAATACAACAAAGACACTTCAGCACTTCATCTGGTCCCTTTGTTGAGCATCAGCAATGTTCCTCCTTAAAGATAGCTTCTTTGTTTGAGATTTTCAATTTTATGAAATCCTACACTTCTTTTTCCAAAACTTGGGTTTGTAATTTTGGTGAAGAGACTACCTAAAATACACACAAGCTCCTTGAGACAACCTTTTTGGCGAAAAGCCTGTTGATCACCTACCACATCAAATGTGGCAGCTTTTTTGACGGTTATCTTGTAACTTTTTCATATCACAATCTTTTAAGGAATAGGTCCCTTGAAATGTTCTTTGGGAGTTCCAGTTGGACAAATACCTTCGTCTATTCTAATTGGTTAATACGTTGGCACCTCACAAACCATTGAGTACTCCAGACAACTTTACAGTTGTATCCCATTATGCATTTGATGGATAGAACTCTGCTAGGGACCGAGTCCCTTGATTTAGGAGATACCGAAATAGACAATCTCATTCACTCTTCCTATTTGTGTAGTACATTCTACTTTTCACCTACCACCTGACATGACAACTACCCCATTTGAATCTCAACGAGAGCACTCTAACAGGAAACAGGTCCCTGCATTTTTAAGGATCATCAACAACATAACACCTAGAATATAACATACTCTCTTATTTCCTCGGAAGAAAAGTATTACCAAATGCAACTTCGTCTTCAACTTCAATTGCTTAGATATCAAGTAAAGTTAAATAGTATTAAAATCTATGACCAAACATCTGTTAAATAATAAAAAAATAGTTATAGACACAAATAAATACCTAGACAGTTATTTGCATAAAGATTATGAGCTTTCGAGAATCGCTCAATTAGTTGAATTGTCACTTTTCTAATAATTTTGATTTGTGTGGTAATTCATAGGACGCATAATCAACCACTTCATCAACCTCTCATAAAAAATATTTCTAAATTATATATATTACTTTTATTCTTTTGTTAAGGATTGTAATATTAATTACAATTATTATCATTTTTTATATATACGTTTTAACATTGCCTTTAGGGAAGGCAATATGGTAGCTGAAAAGTAAGCTAGCTAATTAGTTATTAAACTAATCAAGTTAGAATGAAAAATCTAGACTGACTTCCATATCATAGAATTAGATATGTCAAACTACACCTATTTATATGTTATAATATATTAAACTAGAGATTGTAGCATTAATTATCTTTCCATCTCACTTAAAGAGTAATAATTGAACAAAAATCATTAAAATATGAAGAGACTATATTCCTGTTTTGTCAACTACTAATTAAATTTTTAATTTGAGTATATATTAAGTAAACATAATGATGTTAACAATAAATATGTATGGATGTCTCTAACTTATATTCCATATTTTCTCATCTCCAATTAAGCTTAAACCTTTTTTTCCCTTTTAACTCTTTCTAGAGACAAAAATCGAGGTGACTTTTCCTTCGTATTTGTTTAATTTCTTGTGTGTTGTTATTTTTCTCAACTCAGTTGTGACTGTGTGTTCTTTTCTCATGTGTATTGTTTGATTTCAAGAGCAACTAATTCTAAAAGTTGGGTGGAATTTGGCACAATTTTGATGTAGAATTGATTTGCAATAATTTTTTTTGTGGACGAGAGGGATTTACTTTTGTGACAAACATTCTCACTTTCAATTATATGTTCTGAGATTGAGTGAGAAAAAATTTGGGTGCGAGTTCTATGGAGAAATTAAAACTTTTATATCATTTTTGATTTTCACACATGGAACTATGAAATAATTAAGAGAAAGTTTATTATTAGGCTTGTTTATCTATACATCGTGGTGTCGAAAAAAGTTGAAATATTTTTAAGTTAACACTTGTAAATCAAAAAGAACAACTATAATATATTGCAAAAATCATTTTGGTGTGTCCATTGTGAAGGAATATGTTTTTAGTTGAAATAAGTTTATTTCTTATTTATATTCTTACTAGTCTCTAGGCACGTACTCTGCACGTGCATTCCATATCCATTGTCATGTAATTTTGTAAAGAGAAAATTCTATTAGAATGAATTCACGGTACATGTATGCATTTTGAATTTCGATGTTGACTTGATTTTAAATATTTTCATTTGTGGATAAGAGGGACTTGCTTTTGTGACTAAATTTCTCACTTTCAATCCTATGGTTTTGATTTCAAGTGAGTGAAACTTTGTGTGTAAGTAGCTATGTGCAGGGGTAAAAATTTAAAATTATTAGTGATTCGGTGACGTGGTTACTTGCAATAGTTCAGAAAATTTTATTATTAGGCTTATTATTCTATACTTTCAGGGAGTCAAAAAAAGTGTATGTATATTTAATTAACATTTTTAAGGATTAAAAGGGAGAACTTACATTGAAAAACCATTTAGGTGTGTTCAGTGTGAAGGAAGATGTTTTCCATCATTTATTTTCTTGTTTTTGGTATGAAAGCAAAAAATATAATTGTTCTAAAAAGCATTTCTTTATATAATCTAAACAAATATTATTGGCGTATAGGGGTGTGGGTGGTGGAGATTTGGTCTATAGGGTATGATGGTAGGGGGTGGTGTACTAGGAGAATACTATCAATGTAGAGTGTCGTGTGTAAAACATTGTTTCCTTTTCATTAGAGAACTCATTTTAAGGATATAATGTTACAACCAGGTAGGCCACTAACTGTATGGTTCACTTGTAAGCACAAAGAAAATGGATTGCGCACATTAGTTGTGCATTTCAATGTTGGTAATGACAACATAGAAAGGTTAGTTTTCGTTTAGGCTGAGGACAAGGTTTCTCGTTCCCTAGCTTCAAGTAGGGCATTCCACAAAAATAGAAAAAAGAAAGTGCCAGCAGTAGATGTTGGATTCATTGAGTGCTGTAATCCTCTGAGGGATTCATATAAAGTATTAATACACAAGCTTCTGTCATATCGAATTCCACGAGATATAAGGGAAACGATAGAGAATAAACAATCTCCCGATGTTATTGGGGAAGGTTTAATCAGAGGCAATTACGTTGCCTATTGTAGATTTTTACTAGCAATTGAATAAGTAAAGATGGAGGTTTGTGCACAGAAATTGATTAAAATAATACTTGATTTTGGGTAGTATTAATATCTTATTATTACTTGCATCAGGAAGACATGCAGAAATATGATATAGAGTCCGTAACCATGAAGCGCAGGGGATCATATTTTTTGTCTCTTCAGTCCTAGGGCTGGCCTAGAGAAGGCCATCTCTTTTTGATGGAGATCATATCTTTGCGAAGCTAGCTACCTCAAATGCTAGTGACATCACCACCTTATACGAGGTGTCTTCACATTTTAGAATGCAGAAGAAACAAGGAAATAGTTACTTTAATTCAACAAACTTTCTTTGCCTTTTAAGGAGTCTTCTTCACTTCTTTTCCTTTTTAAAGAGTCTTTGCCCCTTTTAATAAGGTTTTCTAAGTTTTGGCATTGGCTCTTCTAGTGAATTATGAACCTGGTTCAGTTAGTCATGTCATCAATTATCTTTTCTGTTTTAAATTTTATTTTCATCTACTATACTTAAAAGGTAAGAACTACTCTTTTTGCACAGGCTTATATTCATTGAGTAGAAGCAGAAGTGTTTTGGTTCAACTTTTATAAGGAATTATATGAGGACCATTTAGGTAATAACATTTACAATGCTCAGTTTGCTTTCAACGGTATGGGAGTGTGGAGGATGCATCAAGCCATCGAAGCTATATATATCTTAGATGGATAAATTCTATTTCAATCAGTCATATCTAGAATGAGAAACATAAAAGTTGTTGTTCTGCCACCTCATAATATATATATGCTTAACAAGGAGCAAACAAGTGTTCTTAAAAATATTCTTGGGTGCGAAAGAGGGGATCCATATGTTATCGATGGGTTTCCTGATACCGGGAAAACAAGACCTCTTATAGAAGCTATCATCCAACTACATATTATGAGGAAAGATGCTCAAGTTTTTTGTTGTGGACCTTCAAATAGTGCTACAGGCCATATACTTGAGAAACTTTTCCGTTAGCAGAATGTTGAAGTGAAGAAGAATGCAATATTTAAGCTGAATGCACTCACGCATCCTTCATGCGATGTGATTCCTGGTTGCCTTCGATTTTGTAATCTTGAAGATAGTGGTTATAAGTGTCCTCTTTTGAGGGTGATTAAAATTTATAAGGTTATCATATATACATATGTTAGTGCATCTCTTCTTTATGCACATGAACAATGAAACTTGTATCATATTTTCATGGATGAGGTAGGACAGGCATCGGAGCCACATCTTTTGAGGAAGGAGACAGTATTAGTACTCACAAGTGACCCATGACAACTTGATTCCATACTTTTCTCAAAAGATGATGAAAGCTATAGATTGGGCAGGTCATACATGGAAAGAATATCCGAATGCGAGATATATGGTTCTATCAATGAAAATTATGTTACCAAACTAGTAAGGAACTATCGGTATCATCCGACAATTTTGCAGATTGCATCAGAAATGTTTAATGGAGAAGGGTATATGAGTATCCCATGTATAGAAGGTAAAATTTTGTTGGAACTATATCCAAACAAGGAATTTCTTTTTTTTTTTCCATTGAATACAAAGTTGTGATAAAATGGAAGGAAACAACCTCATATATTCTAGGTGTGTTTATGATCCTCACTAATGCAAGTACCTAGTCCTTGGCTGAGTTCAATAGTTTAGATCTATAGTGGGGTACAACTGTAGAGATATCATGTCAGAGGTTGGTGAGGATTCACCGTACTACACCACTCAGAATGGACGTAGTTGTTTTTCAAACTGTCAATAACTCTTTATAGTTGACTTAGTCCACGTGACAAACAACAAATTAATTCATACATTCAAAAGGAGAGAGGGCCAGCATATCCTATCAAGAACTTACTAAGAAAATTTTGTAAGGTAATTGGTCCCTAAAAGACTATGATGTGAAAGGACATCAATACAGCTGTCAGAAAAGTTGCCACTCTGATGTGGTAGGTGCACGTCTTTCCAGAGAGACAGGCTCTCAGCCAATGGGCGGTCCAAAGGGGTTTGTGTTAATTTTGATATAACCTCTTTCAAAAAAAGCAAACTCAAGATTTGGTAACTAACCTTGGACTTTCTCTGAAAATTCATATGCTTGAAAAGGGAGCTCTATCTTCAAGGAAGAACACTGCTCATAGCAACAACAAACTAGATGAAATGCTAAAGCTTCTTGTTGTAGTTAGAGATTTGTATCTTATGTTCTGAAATTGTAAATAATATCCTAATATACAAAGGAGAATAGATTATTCTCTTGTCTACGTGTAAGATTGAGTCGTATTAACTAGAGTAAGTTAGTCGAATAATCTTTATTCTAGTCAAGCTTTTTACACCATTGTGTTGGCGTTCTCTTGGGTAGAGTTGCTTGTTACACCCTCAAAAATGAGTTAGGTTGAACTAGATCCTAGAACTCTTTTCATGAGTTTTTAAACTTCTAAAAGGGTTAATAATGGTGCTTAGAGGCAGTTTATAAAGTTTTGTGAAGTTTGTAGATTAAACGTCAAAGAACGTCCAAGACGTTCGTAAACTAGTCGAACTTGAACTAGGGTATTGTAGTGTTTCGTAGTGAAGTTTTTTTGGGATGGTTTGAGGGTAAAATAGTGTATATATGGTTCCTTTTCATAGACGGAAATGTAAAGGGTCAAATCGTTCAAACACGAAATGTCCTATAAAGATACCCAAGGGACTAGCCTAAGGGTACCCAAGGAAGACCCAAACATGGGGATGCAAGCTGTTGCGCCATCAAATATCTGGAAGTGGCTGCACAATGCGTAGCTGGCACTAAATACACAAAACTCTCTTCCTGCGACTCGGTTCTGTCACGAACTATTTTGTCTCAACATTTTCAAGAAACAATGTTTGAAAATGCGTCCGCGATGCACAGTAAACTCCCAATTTTGATCGCGTCATTTTAAAGTCAAATTTGAATTTGTTAAATTTTCTAATAAGTGCAAGGCTCTTTGGGTTAATTAGGGGATTACTTATTGATGGTCATTGATTCTTTTTATACCCCTAGAGTCACCAATCAAAGATAACCCTCAACTAAAAACAAAAACTCTCCATTTTTTCTCCTAAACCTTCATTAAAGAAGCTTTGAAGCTCCAAGGAAGAAGACTGATTTTTCAAGTTTTTCTCCATCAATTTTGTGAACTTTTCATCACAACTAAAGTGTGCTTCTTCATCCTTTAAACCTCTTTCTTCAAGGAGTCAATTCCGATGAGTTTTCAAAAATGTTAAAAACATGATTCCTTCTAATTTTACATCTAGCGATGGGTTCTTGCATAAAACATTTAGAATGATTATATTATGATTGAATTGATGTTAATTTGATTATTTTCACCTAAAAATTCTATGTATACTTGCAAATCATTCAGTCTTAGTTTTGACTATTTTGTGGGTGAAGTGATAATGTGTCTATACTATTGAATTCTTATGTAGTTCGATTTGGGATATTGAATTATTGAAGAATTATGTTAGAATCATGTGTAGGATGTCATAGATTTATAAATTCAAATTGAATTACCTTGAATTCAGTGTACATTATGACTATTAGATTGAAATGGTGATCATGGCCATTGGTAAGGGCCTTTGGGTATACTGTTCATTTAATTGGCTATAGGTTGAAGTTGTCAGAGTGTATTGGTGGTATTCAACCCCAGCTCTATTTATATTTGTAATATATTTCTTGAATTGTGATTGTGATTGGAATGGTCCACTTATGGTGGTGGTGATTATGTGCTATATTTGTGAATTATGTGTCCTCGTCCGCATTAATTCATGTATTCTGATATTATCATGTTATAACTTGATTATGTGAGTAATAGGAATCTTGATTATGTGAGTAATACGAATCTCTTGAAGGCTTATATGTACATGTGAAGTCTAAGCATGAGTCCTCCTAGTTAATGATATGTGTCTTTAGTAGGCTATAACGAAGTTATTATGTGTATTAACTTGATATTGAAGTATGATGCTTCTTGATGACTTATATGAGGCTTGTGATGATTAACATTGATGAGCCTATATAAGTTTCATGGATTGTTTGCATGTATATGTAGATGTGCCTATGTGCTTATTGAATGAGATACAATATGTGATAATGTAAAGTGAAGTGTGTCTTGTCTAGGTAGAACTATGTCCCTTGCTATACACATGAATGAATATAAATCCTTGACTTATTAGGTTAGAACACCCTTTGTCATGAATGTATATGTATGAAATGAATATGATCTTGAATATAACAAAGAAGGTTATTGATGTGGAACCTTTTAGAAAGAAGATTATGATATCCTTATACTCTAAAGCCTTAATGGTATCCTGCTTATGTTAATGATGGACTTAGGGTTGGGTGGCTTGAACGACATGAAATCATCCTTAGGAAAGTCATTGAACTTTCCTTTTACCATTGTAAGGCAACCCTAGGGGACCACTTTGATAAGGTGTTTCGTGATATGGTTATGAACTAGATATCGAACCTCTTCCCATAATCCTTGGTTGAAATACTCTATGAGAACAAAGGTTTACATTGAATGAGGATGGTGAGGGAGTACCTCTAGTTAAAGGTGAGGCTAGAATATAAAGAAACCCTTCATATTCCTTAACGATGTGCCTACATAGGATGTGTCTTAAGTTCTACCATTGGACTGTAGAATAACCTCCATCGGAGTAGGTTCATCACTAAGGATTCCATGATTTGATAACATGATCTGTGTCGGTTATTACCTATTCACGTGTGATACATGCTATTGTTGGAGAAATACAATGAAGGTTAGGTAGTGGAATGGGACGCTTTCTAAACATTGCACGACTAAGCTTTGAAGATGTTAGTGTGTCAGTCTTTAGGTCTTATTCAACACCATTATCTGAATGTCCTTATATGTTGAATGTATCTTAAAGGAGTTAATGAACAATGATTTAAGTGAATATATGATAATGAAAAAGATAAGTACCTAGAGTAGCGTTGAAGACTGCTTAGGTAGGCTTGAAGAGGATGTACGGGCGTTCTCTTCTTGTTTTACTTTGGTGAGTGCTTTATTTAAAGAAAAAATATTTTTATTTGTTTTAAACATGGTTTTAGAGTCACCACTTAATTTTTGAGAAAAATCAAGAAAACTGTTCATCCAATTTGGCTGAAATAGGAAACCAATTTGAAAGAATTTTAAAAGGGGTTCGGGGGTTCTTATTATTAATTTAGGAAGGTGATTAAGACACCTAAAATATCCACTAATGTGGTTTTCCGACTATTAAAATGTTTGTCTAAAATATCTAACTTAATTTTCAGATAAAATTTATTTAGAATTTGTTTGAAAAATTAATAAATTATCTGGATGAGTTTCTAACTCTTAAAATATGTTTATTATTATTTAAATCCATTTAGACTTGGTTGGTTTAGCGTAAACCGTTAAAACGAGATAGAGACTTGTGGGGATTTGAACACTTTAACCCTAAACTAACAGCAATTAGTTAAACGAGCAAACAAGCGAAAAAATAAGTGTGTGTGAGAGAGAGGGAGAGAGTCGGGTTGGGTCCAAGTCCTGTTTCTGTCCGCCTAGACCAGTATTTGGACCCATTTCACTTTGGGCCTTAGAACAAATTTTTCACCTTTCCTAAAATTCTAACAAAGTTACAATACAAAAACGCCAAGGGCTTAGCCCCAAAAACAACAAAAGACAAAATTGAAAATAGGTGTGGACTCTTGGCCCAAAATCTTCAAATCCTTGGTTTGCTCCAAATTCGTCCAATTAGTTACTCGTTAGTCAATATTATGAGCTAGAATCGTTGAATAAACTTGAAACCATTATGGATCTCCATAAATGCAAGAGAAGGAGGTAAGAGTTCGTGGAGAAGTCAAACGGATTTCACATGCAAGGCAACAAATAAAGTACATTAGCATATTGTCTTTCAGGGTGACGAAATTAAGTTTTAATATAACAAAGGGTTAATAAATGAAATAGCATTTAAACATTAATGAAAAGGGAAAAATCACGAAGAGTTAGCATATATTTTTTGAGGGGCAAAGGACATCGATGGGGAGAAATATTAAAATATATTCAAAATGTTTACCATAAGCAAACAAAGAAAGAAACAACATGCCCAAAATTAATATTCTTTAACAAATTGTTGCATGATCCAGTGAAATAAATAACACAGACTAAATTATATATATATATATATATATATCATCATATATTATTATAAGTGGGAAGCTCCTAACCTCAAAGTTGAATTACCATTTTATCCTTCACTTAAATTATTTCTATTTTAAAAAATGTAAAAGTATTTTTAATAAATAATTAGATAATAAACTTTAAAGTAATAAAGATATAATGAAAGATAAATAGTCATTCAAACAAATGAAGTTCAAACATTTCAAAACATCTCTTATTTAATTTTAAGTTAAAGAATTTGAAGAGTTCCATTGATAAAATTATATACATGATTTTTCCAACAAAACACATTATTTTGATGTCTTCTCATGACAATAGCATGTGAATTGGTTTATCTCACAAAATTCTTCTTCAAATTTTTCATGTTTCTTTTGATCAATAAATTTTAGGCATATATGTATATAGATAGAACTAATATTACATGTTTTGTTTTATTCTTTTCATCGAAAATTTATGTTTTTAACGCAACAGGTGATAAATAATTCTAGAGAGTTTTTCATTTGGACAAAAAGTCTGTTCAACGTTCATGAGGTAAAACAAACCTACTTGTGTGAGAAAAAATATGTATGTTGTTTTGTTAATTTATTGACAGTAAATCTTGGAGAATATAGTATCTGAATTAGAATTTAATCATTTCAGTGCATTCGATGCATTCTTCAAGAAGGTTAAAGGCGTCATGGACATTTATTTGTTGTTTGGTAAGTATTATTTTTCATTTCAATGTTGCATATTTTTACTTAGTTCATTATTTGTTACATTCAATTTTCGGTTGAAGGAAGGTAAATTGACTATTTTTTCTTGAATAATGGCAATGAAAAAGAAAATAAAATTTTTCATTTACATGTCTGATGTACAAATCTATGTTTGTTATAACAAATTGATTATCATGTAGTGAACACTCTAGGTTATTGGATAAGAGAATTGAATAATTGATGTAATTAGTTTTTTCTCATAATTAAATCTACAAAAAATTAGCATGCATTATATTTAATGTGTTTTTTTAGAATTTATAAATGATTTACTACTTGTATGAAAATAAAATCATGGTGTGATTTCGTGTTTGTAAATAAATACCCCTAATAACGAAAGACGAGGTAGCGTTGAAGAAGAAAAACAGTATTGCTAAATATTTTTATATTCTGCAACTTTATGTTTTTATTGATTAAATTTAGAACTTATTATTTCATTTATTCTATCTAGAAAAAAAAGTATTTAGATAAAAAATCTCATAGATTCTTTTTACTCATTTTAAGGAGTATATACTCCTTTTAATTTTTAAACATAAAACAATATTATTAATAATATTTATACTTTAAAAATATATATATATATATATATATATATATTGACTAATATAGGTAAACAAGCAGAGAGCGAGTCCAGAAATTATTATTATTTTTATTATAAGTGAGAAAATCTTAACTTTAAAATAAGATTATGATTCTACCCTTTTACTAATTTAAATATTATTAAAGAAATAATTAATAAAATATTACTTAAATAATTCTTATATGGTATTAATCCATTATGTTTCTAGGTAGGAATAATTAAAGAAATGTTTAATTGTCTTTTATTCTAAAATAGAGTTCGGTAGATGAAGTATTTCATAACAACAAAAGACAGTAAATTATATTCAAAATATCCTTTAACATTAAAGAACAAAAATGTCCTTTGAATTACCATACATCTTAATATGACACACATTTAGATTTTAGTAAGAAACTTTATGACCTTATATCATTACAAAGTGTTCAAAGCCTTGGATAATGGGTACACGATGAATAAATTAAAGGGAACACACACACACACACACACACACACGCACACACACACACGCACGCACGCACGCGCACGCGCACGCGCACACGCACACGCACACGCACACGCACACGCACACGCACACGCACACGCACACGCACACGCACACGCACGCACGCACGCACGCACGCACGCACGCACGCACGCACGCACGCCACGCACGCCCACGCACGCACGCACGCACGCACGCACGCACGCACGCACGCACGCACGCACTCACGCACGCACGCACGCACGCACGCACGCACGCACACACACACACACACACACACACACACACAAAATTAGGAATATGCTAAATTGATTCCTAATTTCCAATGGATTAGAAAGAGTTGGATGCCTGGGACCGATCCATGGTCCTTCATTTTCCATGCATCCCCATCTGAAGGTTGCAAGGACAAAAACACGTGACTTGCTTGGTGCTTTTGCTGCAGCAACTGTACGAGTTGAGAAGGACGTCGAGGAAGAAGACAAAGAATGCAACGTGCTGCTTGTACGTGCTGGTGCCTTTCACTAGCTTTAGCCAAATTGAGCTTAGTTCAGGGAACTTGACTAAAATTTTAACTAAGACGAATTAATAAAATTTATTAACAAGATTCTTAATGTTAAAAAAATAATATAATTAATTTGGTTATAAAATAACTAATTTAAAATGAAAACTATCATATAATTAAAATAGCTAACCAACTGTTAAATATATTTCTTGAGACGATTTTTGAATAATCACAAAATAGACTAATTATATACATAATTATGTAAACCATATATATAATAAAAAGCTATGAGATCAACTAAAAATAATTTGAAAACTATTTTAAATTTTTTATAAAATCTAATAATTTCAAGTCTTTTAGAATTTAGAAGCTTGTTAATTAACTCCTATCGGGGAGGATCGAAATTTGATGTCAACAACTGTTCCTCATTTTAATTGGATTGATGCAAGAAATTCGAGGAAAATGAAATTTACCAAGTTATTCACCTAAGAAAGGGGTTTTTGTACGGAATTTAGGAATTATGGCCGAAACCTGAAAATGGGTTTCCTACATGTATCAAGCTATATGAGAATTCATGCCACTTGTAGTTCGGTACGCTTGATTTAACGCACGATTTTGAAAGAATTTAGAAGTAACATGATACCTAATTATGAAGGGTCTGGAATGCTCATTTAAGGGTGAATGTTGGAATACATCCGAGATTTTGACATTGAACCCGCCAACATAACCTTAAACGATAGGAATCAGCCTGCTTGTAGTTCTACTTGATCGGTTATAAAGGAAATCAATTATGTTAGATAAACTTTAGTGTTGGAAGAGTAAAAAATCATTTGAGTATGAAAAAGAGGCGTGTAACCTCTTATCCATGAATGTGGTGCACTTCACACCTATTATTAAGAACTTACCTGGACATAATTTTCAAAGTTCTTGATGCATTGTCACTTCAATTGCAAAGATTCTTTCGGCAGATACCTAAATTTCTAGATGCAAAACTGAAACCAACAAACCTAAAAGAAAACCCACATTCCTTGTGATAGGGGTGTGGTTTGATTTTGGCGGAAGGCGCTCATCTGCTCGTTACCTAAGAGTTTGCTACTCCTCTTTGGACTATGTCTTTGTTCTCTGCTAAAAAAAGTTCCATGTTATGCCACATCCTTTTTGATGTTGTCCGCATCTGTTGTTTATTTTGGAGAATTTATCCTTTCGGATGCCCTCGACAAAGAGTGAGATAAAAGTCATTAGCATAAAATAAAATTAAAAAAGGAAATAGTGTCTTTTACCGTGTTGACACTTATTTTCTCTCCCTTAACATTTCATTCTTCAATGCATGACCTCTATTCCGCAAAGCATGAATTTCTTTTCTTGTCATGCATGACTTCTTCTCCACGATGCATGGATTCCTTCTCTTGCACGATCTTTTTTCCGCGATGCATGAATTCCTTATCTGCAATGCAGGACCTCTTTTCCGTGATGCATGAATATTTCTTTTCTTCTTTTAATGTGTGACTTCTTTCCACAATGCATGACATTTTCCGTGATGTATGAAATTATTCTCCTGCAATGCATGACTTCTTGTCCGCAATGCATGAATTTCTCTTGTGATACATGTCATTTTTTCCGCAATGCATGAATATCTTCGCGCAATGCATGCCATCTTTTCTATTGTAATGCATGTCTTCTTTTTTTCAATGCATGAATTTCTCTAGTGATGCATGACATTTTTCCGCAATGCATGAATATCCTCTCGTGATGCATGACATTTTTCCCGCAATACATGAATATCTTCTAGCGAAGCATTACATTTTTCCGCAATGCATTAAGTTTCTCTCAATGCATGACATTTTTTCCACAATGCATGAATATATTTTCGCGATGCATGAGATTTTTTCCCTTTCGTGATGGATGACATTTTTCCCGCAATGCATGAATATCTTCTCGCAATACATGATTTTTTCCCCGCAATGCGTGAATTTTCTCTTGCGATATATGACATTTTCCTACAATGCATGAACATATTCTCTTGATGCCATCCTTGGTACCAAATGAAGATAGTGCTTCAATCGAGCAACATAGTATATTCTAGGTGCCTTCTAGATAGTGATATCATCTCAATCGACAATACGTTAACAATGACACTCAAGGTAGTGTATCCTCTAAATTTACAATACGAATAAAATGACCTTCCGGATAGTGTATCATCTCAGTTGATAATACAAATGAATGAAAAGAATGGAACTCGGAGCAGCGGTACAACCTCAAATAAAATAACCCTCCTGGTAGTAATATCATCATGTCTGATAATGTGATGCAGTTAACGCCTCTCAAGTATATTTTTTAAAATCCATAAAATACCTTTCCTCGAGGTTTTCATTTGTCTCATCTTCGAACATAATGGGACATTCATTATAGGTTTCATATTGTTGGGAGTTTGATGAATTAGTGCTATTCATGTTCCCATGTATTCAATATAAGCAACATAAAATATTTCCTGAACCCATAGTAAAATTGTTAATTTTGTGGAGCTCTTCGCACTTTTCACTTCCCCGTATTTGTCTAATGGAAAGATATACTAATTTTTTTGTAAGCAAATATAAACCTGCATCCACAGAAAAAAAAATTTGTTTTAAAAGATAGTGGTCTGTTTCGATCTCTTTACTTGTCTGTTCCTTGTTCTGCTATCGTCAATTGATTTTTTCTGATCTCCCTCCTCTTGATAGATAAGACAAAAAATTTTATGCAAAGATATATAAAATATGAAGTAAATATTTTTAAGAAACAGATTTTCCGAAGTAGTATTTGGGAAAAGTCAATGTCGAGTGTCATGTCACATCAAGAATATGAACTTTTCTGTGTCTAATGTTTGGAGGTTGATTATTTGCTGAAAAGTGTTCAAAGTTGCTCTAGGCTCCCGATAAGCCCATGTTTATCATCCTCAAAAATTTTATCCTATTTAACTGGCTTGGGTTATCTTTAACTACTGGTGAGTAAATCACGGAATTTTTGAGATCATCTCAAAATTAAGTCCACTTGCAAAATTCAAAGTGACTTAAGTCTTGACTTGTTGAGGAAAAATCTTGTTTTAAAGAATTTCTTGAGTCCCTTTGAAATTTCTTTTCCCAGTTTCTATTATAAAGAAAAATAGAAAGTTTACAAGAGATACGACCAAACCCTTGTTGAGCCTACGTATCCCATTGAGGCAGGAATAAGGTCAAACGTAGTTCTCCTTAAAGGTTAGCAACAATAAGATAATTACAAAGAAAAACGATTGAGGCCGACATAGGCCTCCTAAGTATCTCATTCTTGAAAATTCCAGTCAAATGTAATTAAAATTTATAGAAATATTAAAGGGGATAAATTGGTGGATCGAGGTTGACATAGGTCTTCAACATATCTCATTCTTGAGAATTCAGGTCAAATATAGTTTATTATAAGAGGTATAAGGTTTTAAACAACGCAAACACAAGCAAATAGAAAAGTTACAAGGAAATGATGAAATACGAACTGAATCTTCACATATAATTTCTCTTAACAACATCTGAGTTGATCAGTTTCGGCAGTGCGGTCCCATCCATCTCCGACAGGGTCAAAGAACCACCCGATAATACTTTGCTAACCATGTAAGGTCTTTGCCAACTCAGTAAGAAATTTCCTTTGTACTCATCGCGATGAGGGAAAAAGCACTTAGGGACCCACTAACATATTTCAAAAATTCTTGCTCTGATTCTTTTTTGAAAAGCACGAATCGTTGTCTGTCGATACAGTTGACCATGACAAATGACAACCATTATCTTCTCATCAATCAAGGTTAAGTGATATATCCGCTAAAGGATCCACTCAACATTATTTAATTCATCTTCTTGGATGATTCTCATGGATGGTATTTCAACTTTAGAAGGTATGACTGCTTTTGTTCCATACACTAGCAAGTACAGAGTAGCTCTGATTGATGTTCTGACAGTCGTTCGGTATCCTAACAAACCATATCGCAACATCTCATGCCACCCTCGATGATTGTCAATCATATTCCTCAAAATCTTCTTGATGTTCTTATTAGCGGCCTATGTAACTCCACTCATTTGAGGATGATAAGAGGTTGATTTTCGGTGAGTAATCTTAAACTGCTCACATATATCTCTCATCAAGTGACTAATGCGATTTATGCAATATTTGCGCCATTATCAGTAACAACTGACTCGAATGATTTTCCTTGATAGAGTGAGTCCATTAATGTATCTACCGCAGACTCCAACATGTATTTTTTAAAGGAGCTTTGCAGCTTTGATAGCATCAATACATATAAGAAGGCCTAAATTTGGAATCTTCCTATAAAGTATTTCCCCACTTAGAAAGAAATTGAGAGTCATACAACGTATTGACTTTTTCTTGTTGAATGTTGCATTCTCATGATAAGATATGGTATCTGATTACTTCTTGATATTAAAATACCATGGCAAACCATATGGTTCTGCTTCAACATGTGAACAATGGACTGGTTGCTCCTTTATCTGTATATCCAGAGAATCAATATAATCAGTATCTAGATGTTTAATCATTGAGGCGATGGTTGCAACAACATTAGTTAACTCATTATGCGTTCTGGGCATCTTTCTAAACTCAATCTTGCAGAATTTCTTACATAACTTCTGTATATATTGCACATACGGTGTGATCTATGGATTTTTCACTGCCCATTCTCCTTGAACTTGATGAATCAAAAAATTTGAATCTCCAATAACTAGGAACTCATGAAAAATTATGTCAATGACCATCTTCAAACAATGATCTTACTCAACCTTGTTGTTCCTGCAATTAAATCAGAGTTTAGCCTCCATAGGGTAGTGTTTACCAGATTCTTACACTAAGACTGCACCGATAACTTTTCCTTTGTGGTTTGCCGCTCCATCAAAAAATACCCTTCAACAAGGGTATGCTTAGTAAATATCCTTACCCACAAACGATACCTCTTCATCAGGGAAATAAGTCCTGAGCGATTTATATTCTTGATCGACATAATTTTCTGCAAGATGATCAGTTAAGGCTTGTTCTTTTAGCTCCTATTAGTCACATACACAATATCAAATTTACACAACGGCATCTGACATTAAGAAAACTTTCCGGTCGGCATCGATTTCTGGAAAATGTAGTTTAATGGGTCCATCCTGGAAATGCGGTATCTGGTATAAGAAGACAAATAGTGTCTCAACTTCTCAGCAATAAAAGTCAAAGCACAACACGTTCTCTCCATAATAGTATAAGGAGCCTCGTATTGAGCGAATTTCTTGCTCAAATAATAAATAACTCGCTCTTTCTTCCTTCTCTCGTCGAGTTGACCAAGCACACACAAAAATTCATTATCTGAGACAGACAAATATATGTATAATGGAATCCCTTCTTATGGAGAAACCAAAACTAGCGGATTGGAGGATATAATTTTTGATGGCATCAAACGCAGTCTGACTTTCATAGGTCCACTTTGCAAAGCATCCTTCTTCAATAACTTGAAGATAGTCTCACACACCATGGTATATTGTGCTATGAATAGACTATTATAGTTCAACCTCCGTAAGAAACTCATCACTTCTTTCTTCATCTTTGGAGGAGGTAACTGCTGGATTGACTTGATCATAGAACAGTCAAGCTCAATCCCCCTTCTGCTGACTATAAATCCCAAAGCTTACCAGCTGGCACCCCGAAGCACATTTAGTGGGAGTTAACTTCAAGTTATATTGAAACCAATGGTCAAAGAACTTCGTTAAGTTAGTCAAGTGGTTAGAATTATTACGAGACTTGATTATTATGTCATCTACATACACATCGATCTCCGTGTAAATCATGTCATGAAATATGATCATCCAAGCCCACATATAAGTAGCACCACAATTTTAGACCAAATGGCATCACCCTATAATGTTATACACCCCATGACGTAAAAAAAGCCTTTCGTTTCTACATCTTCTTCATCCATCGGGATATGATGATAACCTACGTAAAAATCCACAAATGAGTGTATTTCATGCTTTGCATAGTTATCAATCAGGATGTGAATTTTCGGCATTGGAAAATTTTCTTTTCAGCTTGCTTTGTTTAGATCTGTGTAATCAACACAAATTTTGATCTTCCCATCATTCTTGGCAACAGGAATAACATTGTCCAACCAAGTCAGATACTGTATCACTTGCACTTATTGATACTAGATTTGTTTGGTAATATCTTCTTTGATGTTTATACTCAAGTCAAGATTGAACTTTCATATCTTTTGTTTTACTTGGCTGAAACCTGGATTAATCGGCAATTTGTGGGACACCACATTCGTATTAAACCCTAGCATATCGTTGTAAACCTGAACAAATACATCAGTTTATTCACTAATCACACGAATCAGGTCCTTCTTTGAGCTTTATTTAGATTGACACTGATTTTGAACTCTTTGACACACTCTTCGTCACCAAGATTCATGGTCTTGGTTTCTTCCTAATTTGTCTTATGGTTATTCTCAAATTGTCAAAATTTCTCAACAACTATTCTTGTACCTCATTTTCTTCTTATTATTCTTCACCTTCATCATCACCTGCCTCATTTTATTCATTTAGCTCGTGCCAAGACATGACATTGACATGTTTTAAATTAGTATTACTGAAACAATAAACAGAAAATGTTAGAAAAGTAAAATATAGTATATAAGTAAATAAACAAGTTTTTGATAAAAGAGTCTTTCATTCAAATTAAAAAGCAAACGCAAAATTTGGCCATGGCGACAAGCCATGTTGCCTTATTAATCATTCCAAGGGAATTTCAAAATTTAAACAAATTAAAGTAACCACAAAATGGTGGGTCTCAGGCCTCTTCAATACTACCATCAATTTTCAAAATAGGCATAAACATTTTCCTTTCAACCAAGATGTTCGTTGAATCAAGATTGGTGTTGAGGTCCAGTTCTGCAGCTTCTCCCCTGGCTCACCATTACGGTTGCCAGATGTTTGACCTCATCCTCTATGACAACATCAATCTCTTCAAAAAGGCCTCAGACTCCTTCCCCCAAGGCCATCATTGTCGACATATATATATGTACTTATATATATATATATATGTATATATATATATATATATATATATATATATATATATATATATATATATATATATATATATATATATATATATATATATATATATATATATATATATATATATATATATACTTTATGGAGAAATGCTAGAATAGAATGGATGTAAAAGCAATGGATAAATATGGATTTTTTTTATCAAAATTCAAGATTATTGACTCATGAACAATACCAAAATGGATTTGTTTCTTGATATAGTGTCATGAACATTTATAAAACAACAATGTAAATTTTGAAAGCTCGAATGGAAAAATGGCAGACAATTTTTTTATTAAACTTCGAGCAAAGTGTAGGCATGAAAAGCAATGGCCCGAGCAAATCATTTCAAGCAGTATGGAAAACAGAGATTCAAAAATAGAGAAACAAAACTAATCTAGTGAAGTAAAGTTTCATTATACCACACACGATTCTATAATTTAACCTCGAAAGCTTAGGCCTATATGGATAGCAACACTTGCCGTAGCAATCCTAAATGCAGTGAAAAGCAAAGTGTAGGCATGAAAAGCAATGGCCCGAGCAAATCATTTCAAGCAGTATGGAAAACAGAGATTCAAAAATAGAGAAACAAAACTAATCTAGTGAAGTAAAGTTTCATTATACCACACACGATTCTATAATTTAACCTCGAAAGCTTAGGCCTATATGGATAGCAACACTTGCCGTAGCAATCCTAAATGCAGTGAAACAATAAGAGTCATTGACATCGAACATGAAGACCCAAGAATGAGAACAACAAAGCAAAACATTAAAAAAAGGTAATAAGAAAATGCACGCAGACCATAAATTTTCAAAGTTCTTAACTCGATAACATGTTGACTCTGGAGGACAATTAAACGATTAAGAAAATATACATATCATGCTAAAACATATCAATAGCACATCGGCCTAACATGGAATAGCACGAAATGAAAAACTTTTTTTATACATATCGTATATGGCAATAATCAAATAACAACATATTAGAGAAAATGGACCAAACCAAACTATTAGAACAAGCATGCGATCTTCCCATATATGTTAACTATATTGGTGATTTGAGCTTACATGAATAACAACATTAAACACGAAAGACAACCATGCTGGATACAACACCTTACAATTTATATGTCCTAAAAATATAAATACTACAGACCCCCATGACATAATTAGTAGGTTTGAGAAAGAAGAGAATAACGAAACTCACAAGCAAACTGAAGACATCAACATTAGATGCAAATCTACAAGTTTGACTCAATCAAATAAGAAGTTGTATGAGAGCTAATGTAAAGTGTAAAAACATTATAAAACCACTCAGTAAGTAACCACAAACAACCCTATAACAAAACCTCTCCAACACCAGACATGTCATTTCCTTGAGCATAGACAAAAAGGCAAGAAAAATGTCAAAGAGAGGAAGACGATACCTTTTTTCGGAGAGAGGCGCTGGCATAAGACGAGTAGGAGACAACCAATACACAATAACTAATGAAACAACAAGCGAGAGGTATGTGCAATAACTCAAACTCGGACTAACTTCGAAGAATAATGATGATTGATTTGGCAGAATGAAACTCTGATTGACAACTCACTCTTCCTTCCCCTTTCTCGAATGTATTTTATGACTAAATGCTTATGTTGTTCTCTTTCTCCGCTAAAACATAATAATTCCGCCCAACCCCAAACAATGAGGAAAAAGAAGCTATATATAGGTAAAACAAGGGTAGATTTTTGTAGGGGAAAAGATGAGGATACAATCGGGTAAGAACAAAGGCACAAATTTGAAAATCAAAAATTATTTACAAAAATCAAGGAATATGATGAATTAATTCCTAATTCCCAATGGATTGGAAAGAGTTGGACGTCTGGGATCGATCCATCGTCTTTCTTGTGTCAGGCATCTCCATCTGAAGGTTACAAGGATGAAAATATGTGCCTTGCTTGGTGCTTTTGCTGCATCAACTGTACGAGTTGAGAAGAATGTCAAGAAAGAAGACAAAGTATGCAACGTACTGCCTATACGCGTTGGTGCCTCTAAAGCAAGAAGGGGGTCGTTGGCTTTGACGCGATTAGAATCATGACACATGCATGCTGCTACTTCGATGGGGAAGAAGAAAAGGAAACACGCAAGGGTCATTCACGCAGTTGGTTTTTCTGGGAATCACACGCTACTTCTGGATTCTTTAGATTTGGAAGTGGTCCAGGTTGGGTCAAAGGGGAATTAGGCTGGCTTTTTTTGTTTCTAAAGAGTGATCTGGGTTGGTTCGATTTGAGGAGTGGGCTGGGAATAGTGAATTGGGATGACTTTTTGGTACTGGGATGCTCACAATTTAAAGGGAGGCCTAAAACTTGATCTCTAAAATGGGTCACCAAATTTAGCCAATTGATCTTAATTTAAAGAACTTGACTAAAATTTTAACTAAGACGAATTAATATAATTAATTAACAAGGTTCTTAATGTTAACGAAATAAAATAATTAATTTTATTATGAAATAATTAATTTAAAATTAAAACTATCATATTATTATAATATCTAACCAAATATTAAAAATATTTCTTGAGACAATTTTTCAAATAATAATAAAATATGCTAATTATATACATAATTATGTAAACTATATACATTATAAAAACTAGATACGATTAATTAAAAATAATTTGAAAACTATTTTAAATTTTTATTAAATCTAATTATTTCAAATCGTTTAGGATTAAGAAGCTCGTTAATTAACTCGTATCGGGCAGGGTCAAAATTGGGTGTCAATAGTGAGTCTTGGAGTAATTCTAGATAGTGAGTTTATTAATGGATTGAGAATAATCTTGTCCTAGGTAGTCTTAAGGATCATTTAGGTAAGCTTGATGAGGGTTAATTGGCGGTCTCTTCTTGTCCTACTTAAGTGAGTCTTAGGATAGATTTGGATGAGGGTTTTGTGTGTTGAGTAGCTTACTGTATTGTTACTTTGAAGTGACCTAAATTGTTATAAATTGAATATGACTTTGAATGTGTTTTATAATGTGATGTATGGTATTTAAATGTAGTTCTTACACTTATGATATGAAGTTTTAACCTACAAAATCATGTTTTGACTCAAATGTCCGTTTATCATGATTTATACATTATGGTATACTTAGTACATTCATTGTACTAATTTCATACTTTTATAAAGGTACATTCATAAGAAAAACTTTTCACAATAAAGTAAATAAGGAAACTCTTTTATAAAAACATAAGAAAAACTAAGTCTCGTCACAATCCATCTTATAAACATCTCATTATTATAGGGTTACAACCCTTACATTGAAAGAACGATACTGGTATTTAATGAAAGAAAACTAGAAAGAACATTCACGTCCTCAAACATATGAGGAGATACCAAGAGTCTTGATATAACGATCTACTTACCAAGCTTCAACTCTAAGATCCTCACTTTCTTCCACCTATACTTGTAGAAATAGAAAAGATGGTTGAGTTAGTACAATTAAGCGCTAAGTATGACAATCCTACAAAAAATTCTTTAAAGTGGACATTTTAGTTGAAACAAGTTTTTCATGCTAACTTGGTAAAACTTTATGAAATCAAGTGTAATAGACATCATACATGCCCATCATTAACATACAGAGTAATACTTCCATAATTCTCAACATATAACCATATTCATTAAGTAACTCATTAACCATCTAGACCCTTAATCGAAAGTTATCCTAAGACCCACCTAGGTAGAGATGAACAGACTGCCTATACAACCTCTTCATTTAACACCTAAGTTTTCCTTAAGACTAAAAAATATAAGGATATTTACTTTACATAACAACTCAACAAGTCAACATTGATTATTAAAGATACAAGAGGAAACATTCATGCATATAAGAACTTCACATAAACACCATCCTCTAGGATAACCCAAAGTTACACTAGTGCAATGTGAAAGTAGCATCACATTCTACTACTCCCACTTAGTGCTCCTTTGGAACCACCCTAGACTAGGCACAACACATTTGACCATTCACATAACCTTCATTAACAATAGACTTAAGACCAACATGCTTCATCGATATTACAGATAAAGTTAATTTACATCCTTTACATCATATAGAAACCCATTCATTTATTAATATTATAAGGACATACGAAGACTCATTCCAAAGATATACTTGTGCAATTCATAGATGGAGTCCTATTCCACCACCTACCCTAAGTAGTACACCCTTAGGATGACGTAGTCATTACATTCTTTTATGGGGGATAGCTTTAACCGACATAGACCATAGGATCTAATCATCGAATTCCGACATTAACCCCTACCATATTACGAATCCCCACTTTCCTAAGGTATGGTCATTATTTTATCCTTTACGTGGAATACCACTAGCTAGTCCTATGTGGGTCCATATTTAAGGGATAAGGAGATTGCTTCTAAGTACTACATCTCAACTCACGAAGAGTACCCATCTCAAGAGGTTCCTTTTTGATACTACATCTCTACGCACGAAAAGTATCCACCCCTTTTGAAATCCTCTCGGTGCCAAGCATTAATCCCCACAGAGTTTTAGAGTTTCATTACATTCATTAACTATAGGTTAAGGAATTGACTAAGTACTACATCTCAACTCATGAAGAGTACCCATCCAAACCCGTCATTCATTCATTGGAAAGCTCTTAGGAATATTAAGGTTGTAACTAGACACTACATCTCTACTCACGAAGAGTGTCTACCCAAAAATCCCCCATTCATTTATTAGATTTCTATTGTGAAATCCTTTTATTAGACTCTCATTCATTTAACTTCATTCATTCATTCATTGTGTGTATTTGTGATAAACTCTTTCACATAACAATCTTCATCCATAACAATTTCTTGTAATCATGTTCATACTACATTCATCATAATCCACACACAACCATACTTCACATTCACATTGTACTTCAATTAGTCATACTATCTTCATGAATCACATGCAGAACTTCATAATACATATCTATACATAAGCATCTTAAATTAATTTAATTAACATTCAATGCCTTCAAGGCCATAACTATAATACACATGCATATTCATATACATATAAATTAGCTAACCACCGCCACCATAAACGGACCATACCACACAAGAACAATTCAATAAGAATTAGAACAATTTAGGTCAACTTACCCTTCATCCAAGCAATGATCACATTTTTTTTAATGTCCAACAATTCATCATTGGTCATAGATAGAAACAGATAAAAACATTTTATCATAGTATAATCATAATTCTAACAACATCCAATTACATTCATCAAACCCTATTTGTAAGAAAAAATCAATGAATTTAACGGATCATGAGTTTATGGAGGTTTGCACTTCAAAAACACAATTAAACTATACTATAATCATGAAAATTCATTTTAAACCATTTAATGCAAGAACCCACGAATTTGAGCAAGAATTGGGGTTTTTATTATCTTTGTGAAACTTGAATTTTTTTTGACAATTTGCTCTATAGAGGAATCTAAATCTAGATAAAAGATTACCATACCTTATATTTGAGAAGATCGAAAAATTAGGAATTCAACCTTTAAGAATTAACCTTGTTCCTTTGAGCTTGAGAGTTATTTAACAGATGATTTGAATACAGAGAGAATTTATAGAGAAGGAAGTGCTTCAATTTTTTTTATTTATAATTGAGGGTTAGGGTTTTTGATTGGGTAATGAGTGTAAAATGACCTAAAATAAATACATAATAAAACCCAAAATACCATAAAAACCTATATTAATTGGACCTTTATAAATAAGTCAAACTTAACTTTTATTTTGGGATTATCGTCGAGGAACAAGTCTGCGTCACAGGGGTTACCACAGCTTTGTGGAATTAAGTTCTTGTAAAGAAGGGCCTGAGATGAGTTTCTTGCAACATTTTGGTGCTCTGTGGAGCAGGTCCGCGATGTGGGGTACCTCCCTATACCAACTGCCAACATGCTGCCTAGGCATCTTCTTCCCCCCAATGTTTGTGTCCTTCTCAAGGACCCTTTGGTTGATCCTTGGGAAGTCGTACCTAGACGTTTTAACCCTAAGCATTTCCTTCTAGGATTTAGGTGTAATCCTTAGTGTCTTTTGACTCCAAGCGACATATAAAAACATGCACAACATATTGGGACATACTAACACCCATAAGACTAGTTTTCTTGACGTGTTTGTCGTCCTTTGACGTTGCACTTTAAAACTCTTTAGAACTGACTTCTAATGATCTTATTAATTACCTTAAACAGTTATTAACTCATAAAATCCATGTAAATATCTAATTTTTCCTATTTCATTTTGAGGGTTGTTATATTTGCCTAGGAGTGTAAACTACAGTTAGTTGATGTATGGTGCAGTAGAGTTGCTCCTCGTTTGATCTCTTATCTTAGAGATCAAAGTTTATGGATAGAGTTAGACCTGGAGGTCTTAAAGTGTAGATCAACTAGAGTTAGTTTGCTTAGTGGGAAATATGATAATTTTTTTGGCTTGGTTGAGTAACATTAGTATTACTTACTGTGGAATTATGGTGTTAATCTTATGGTTGTAGTTGTAAACTTGTTTTTACTTTTTCTTTGAGTAGAGTAGTCAACAATTTGAAAAGTCCCGTGTGACAGGTTGTGATTTTACTCCCTTTAACGAGGAGATTTCCACATAAAACTCTCATTCCCTCTCTACTGTGTGCTATTTATTTTTCGCACTTTTACTTTGGTATTGTTATTATTTTGAGGGACCTGGTCCCGAGAACTAGTCTAATTATCATTTCCTTTCGGACATCATTAGATTGATAAAACTTTTTTTCTTTAAATGAAGCTTAAGTTGTCTTGTCTTTATGTGCATTCTAGCTACGCCATGTGTTCAATTCAAAATCTAGAAAGCTAGAGGGATGACAAAAAAAGGGTTCTTACCTATGTTGCACCACTGGTAGACACATACATTCCAACAATTGATATCACAGCTTAGACTCTCTAGATGTTAATTAAAGAGATTCCTAAAGAAAATGACGACAACCATGAGCGTGCAAAGAAATCAATCTTCCACAAGACCTCATCTTTTTTATGGCCAGTATTATAGACACTGGAGCATTTGAATGAAATACTATCTATTGGTAAGGACATTGTGGTACGGAACATTATTTTTGAAGGTCTTCATGAGAAAACTATGGATGTTAAAGATGGATAGGTCACAAGAGTAATTCCCAAAACTCAACACCAAAATAATGACTCTGACACAAAATTAGTCTAGGAAAAATAAAAAACTAGGAAGCTATCGACGTGTGGGATCATTAGAATGAATATGATATGATCTCATCGTGTGAATCAGCCAAGGAAATATGGGATAAGCTGAGAACAACATATAAGGATACTAAGGAAACAAAGGATATGTTACTTCTCTTTACTAATAAATTTGAAAGCTTAACCATAAAAGAAGGTGAATCTATTCATGAAATGCGTACAAGTTCTATAACATCTCTAATGAGGTCATGTTTCTTGGTGAACCTATCCTGGTGTGCAAACAAGTCTCTAAGATATTGGGAATTCGACAAATGAATTTTTGTTTGCTGTTGAGATAAGACATCAGAAGAGGCGACTCTTAATGAATTATTTGAGTATCTTTTAGTTCATGAGATTCATAGAAAAGGTAAGGGCTCATTTTCAAAGGTTAAGACATGCAAAAATATCTAATTGATGATGTTGAAAACAAGAGAGATGCAAAAATAAATGATTCACAAGCTTCCAAGGTGTCAGAAAGTGAAATTCCTTTAGTAGATGAGTCCATGGGATATTTAACCTAAAGATTTCAAAAATCATGAGTAAACGTGGCGGTTTCATGAAGAAAGAAATTCATGACAGTGCTACAAGCTCAGTGACGTATGTTACAAGTGTAATAAACCAGGTAAATCCATAAGAGATTATCTTATGCATCAAGCTGACCATAAGGACGTAAAAGACAAAGAGGGGACCATGTCCATCCTAAGATAGGAAGAAGAGAAACGTTTCTACGGATGGTTAATAAGGATCATGTAGCATGGGAGAATTCCTCAATTGTGAAGATTCTGAACACTCAGATAATGCTTTCATGGAAAGTTAGATGAGGATGATGTTGATGAAAAGGTAATGCTATCCGATTTCAAGAAAAAATTGAATAACTTTTCTACTAGTGAGTTGAGAAAGCTTGTTGTTGTATTACTTCATTTAATAAGTGACTTGACAATTGAAAAATATCTCGTGAACAATATCCCGGACATCTCTCAAGATTAAAAAATTGTCCTAGTAGCCCAAATATCTGATATTGAAAGTCAAATAGTTGCTCAATAAGTTTAAAATCGAGAACTAAAGGAAAAGATAAAAGGGTGACTACTACATTTTTTAAAGGAAAGAACAAGGTCAATATCTTACATCTGGAGCTTGAAATACGTTGCACACTGCTAAAATGAAAATAAAATAAGCTTTAGAGATAAATCTTGGGTTAGCGAGGGACTTGGTCCATGTAAAAGAGGAACTAGAAGAATCCCTGAAATGGACCACTTTCTCTAAGATTCTTACAAATCTGAATGGTCAAGGAAACAACATTAAAATACGGATAGGTTGTGAAAAGATAGATCCCCATGAAATTCTCACAATAAATTTGTGTCTGATGTTGATGATATGTTGTATGTGCATTGTGCTTGAGATGGACATCTTAAGAAAGATTGTCCTGTGTTAAAAAAGTATGGAGGAAGTTCGTCAAACTATTTCAAATAGTGGAATAGACTAAAAAAAGGACCTGGTCCTGCTCATGGTCCCAACTAGAACAAAGTCAGTCTACCTCACAAGACAAAAAAAATTCTTATCACTCTGTTATCTCCTTAATGGTAACTGTGTCTCAAATTGGTTCCAAAGGCTAACATGTGATTTTCTATGCAAGTGAAAGTAGGGAACATCAGTTAGTGTTGGTTTGTGAATAGTGAATGTTCAAAACGCATAACTGAGAAAACTTCAAAACGTCCTCTCCCTCCGTCAATGTAATTCAAGGTGGAGGTATCTCTTGTGGCAATGGTAAGAAATGGTATACTCCATATGAAGGTAGCACTTGAAAGTATGTGAAACAGTCTTCTAAAATTGTGTTCTATATCAAAAATTGAAGTACAATCTTTAAGTGCTTTACAAATCGGTGATGAGCGACATACAATTGTAATTGTGTTAAAAAAAGTGTTCTCACAAACTTGCTCTCTCTAGTGAGGACTTTACAGAAAAAATATGCAAGAACATGTATATTTTTTATCTGAATACTGCTCGTACTGATAATCGCACTTGCCTTAGTTCTCAAGTTGAGAATGCTGAGGCATGACACAAGAGACCTACTCATGTGGATACTGCTTTGCTTCACAAACCTGTGTTAGTGAGCCCTTGTCCCAGTATACACAAAATGATATTTGAAGATGACAAAAGTTGTGAAGATATTGTTTAAAAAAAAGTAGATCAGACTATCATTCATGTGAAATATGCAAACTTTTTATCTTTCAAGGAACTTTGGCTTGAAGTGATGAATGTTACATGTTGTGCGACCAAAATAATGATATTGAGAGGTGTAATCTCAATGATGTTGAAAGAGTATTTAAGAGATAATCTTCCTCCATCAAGGCTTATCCGTTGCATAAAATATGTGCATTGAAAAAAATATTCATATGATTTTTCATGAGTCTTGAAGAATTGAGAAATATGTTGCAAAACAAAGAAAATTTTGAAATGGATGAGATGCTTCAAATTCCTAGAGATGGTCTAAACAATGAGCATGCTAAATAAAATCCACTTCATGAATCCAACAATATAAGGAGACTGATGCAAATGCTGAACCTGATGAGGGACCCGATCATGTAGACGATGTTGAACAAAAATGATGCAATTCAAACTGATAATGTGAATTCTTAATGTGAGAATTGAGAAGCTTATCAAACTCAGTTTGAAAGAACCAAATTATCTCTCTCGGTTCCCCATTAAGCTAATATGTTGTCAAAATTCCTAATCAACAATGGCTTCAAAAGAGGTAAAATTAACAAAACCGTCTTTTTGAAATCGTAAGAAAAAGAATTACATATTATTCAAGTACATATTGATGATGTCATCTTTGAAGAAACATTTCATGTGTTGTGTGAAGATTTTGTTGCACTCATGAACAATGAGTTTTGAAGTGAGTGTAATGGAAGGATTAAATCTCTTCTTGAAGATGTAGATTAGGAAAACTTCAAAAGGTACCCTAGGGTGTCATGAAAGTATATCAATGAGCTTCTCAAATGGCATAACATACTTGAAGTCAAGACAATGTTAAGGAGGAGTAATGTTATCATGATGTTTTGATAAATGGAAGACAAAGTGTCGGACTTCTTCACTAAAGCCCTAAGCAAGGACAAATTATATAAACTCGTTGGAACTTAGCTACATCGAAGAAGATATCACAACGTTCAGGTAAATTGATGTTTGATCAAAGATAGGTACCAAGTAGCAATTTAGAAGAGTTGCTGAAAAAATGTTATGTTATGGATGCCCAGACAATACATACTCCCATGAGCACTAACTTGGAGCTGGATGCGGATGAATTCAGAGTTTCCATTCTAATACACATGAATAACATTTAAAGGTTGTTGAGAAAATCTTGAGATATTTGATGAAGATATGGGACCTAGTACTTTTTTGTCCATCAAGAGACTTTTTGATTTGGAGTACATTGTGATGCTGATTATGTTGGGTATCAAGTTAATGGAAAGAGTACCTCATGAGTAGCTTATATTATAGGTTGATCGCTCACTCATGGGGAACTATAAGGCAAGATTCAGTTGCTCTTTCAACAAGTGAGGTAGAAATGTGGCAAGTGCAACTTGATGTGCTCATTTCTTGTAGATCAAACAGTATCCCGAATCTCTTAAAGAACAGGATGAAATAATAAAGCTGATTATGGGAACGTTAAAACATTCTTGAATGGATCATGTCTGTAACAATCAACTCTCTCATGACTATGCAAAGGGATCTCACATCCTTGTTTTTCAGTTATGTATATTTTAGCAAATTTAGTCTCATACGTTTAGTAGTTATACACACAGGGAAAATGGGATGAAGAAAAAGGAGGGAGGACCGGTCTACACAATCACATTCAAATTAAATAGAGGGACCAAGTCCGTTTTTGAGGGTTAGAGCGCTTAACATTGCAGTTTGAATAATGCATGAGAACAATTTAAATGGTCACATGTCTGTCATTTATTAATCTTACAATTGTCCCATCTTTGAATACAAAAACCTTCGTTCACATAATACTCTCTTTCTCTTCCTTCATACTCCATATTAATTTTCTAATACCTTTTTAAAAGAAGAAAATTTAAAAACCTTCTTTTACACATTCTAAAAAACATTTAAAATGTATAAGCCCTCTCTTCCTACTGGAGATTTTTCTAATGAAGATGTTTTTATGTGTGAAGAAGAACCAGGTCTTACAGGCAAAAAGAAGATGGTGAGAAAGATGATGTTCAAAAAGGAAAAGGTTGATATTTTGAGAATTCAAAGTATTCTGAAAAGGGTTTCTGAAATAAATGAAAATAACAAAAAATATGTTCCTCAATTATTGATTTAGTCATGTCGAGGCCTTGAGTAAGTTTGGTTTTACCAATCTTTCTATAATAAGAAACTCGGGCCTCTGATAAAATCTATGATAGTTTATTTTACAAACATGGATATTTAAATGGTTTGAAACAACAAAATCCGAGGGACCATGATTAAAAAAACTTGCAGCCTTGAAGGTTCAGTATGAATTCTAGGTACCAATCTTCAATAGAAACTGCTGAAAATACCATGCTATGAATATGATGTACTAATTCTTATATTTCAAACCCATACCTCTAAGTCATCTCTTATCTTCCTAACTTTCTAAATCATTCATCATTCATTCCTATTTTTCTATCGAAAATGTGTAGGCATTGTTCTGCTTCTCATTTTTAATAATATGTGAAATGCTCTTCTAGTTTATCTATGGTTTGTAAATGAAAAAAATATGTCTTGCTTTTACTGACTTGTCTCATTAAATGATGCATTTTTACTCATGCTTAGTGTTTCCCAAGTGGGCATGAATTTTGTTGAACTATATCTATGTTAACTTTATTTACCATTTTAATCCTTTTTTATGATGTCAAAAGGGGGAAAATTGTTAAGGTATGACATCAATGATGTTATCTACTAGAAGAAAAATAATCATTCCGATAGCGGGAATAAATGCTATATACTTGAAGAGACATGATCATGCCGATAGGGAAATAAATTATAATTACTCGAACAGGACATGGTCATGCCGATAGGGGGAAGAAGTTAAGAAGTTTTTCATCATCAAAAAGGGGGAAAATGTTGTTTTGATGTTCTGATGATTTGAAAATTTTGAAGACGAGGAAACTCCAATTACTTTAAGAGCTCTTGTTAATAGGGGAACTGGTGAATAAGTCTATTATCATCAAAAAGGGAAAATGTCAGTTTGGAGATATCATGTTTTAGTAATTAAATTAACATAGAGATATAACAAGGAACCAGATCCTTGTTATTGGGAGTGATGATTGTGTGTCATCATCACAAATGGGGGAAATGATATATTTTAGGTGTTTTGATTTTTCACACAAATGTAGGGATCTGGTAACTTTAACAACCCTCAAAATAAACTAGTATTAACTAGAGCTTTACATGAGTTTTTACGGGATGTTAGATTTTTGATTTAATGTTAAATAGAGTTCATAGGTCAGTTCGATTGAGTTTGAGTTCAAACGTCAAGGAATGACCAATATATTCGGAGACTAGTTGTTATATGGTATATAGTGTTTTCTAATGTGTTGTTGTGGAATGAGGTGGAAATGACCTATAACCTTGATGTTAATGTTTAGGAGTTGAAATTTTGGGTGTGAACCCCCAAGGACCACCCTAGGGGTCCTTTAGGAGGACCTTAAGTTTATCCTAAAACTGCTAAAGTTGGAATGACCTAAGGCTGGTAAGTCAAATGACGGGGCGAAATTGACCTCCGTTGGTCAAGACATAGCCTAGGTAGACTTAGATCCCATTTAAAATTCTTTGACCATTCCTACAACTAGCAAGACGACCCATTAACCCACCTACGGCCCGTAGGTGGGGGCCATGAGTGAGAACTTACAATTTTGTCTTCGAGTCGGTCAAGCAAAAGGTGGTTTGGTAAATTCCAGCGTTGTATATTTAAATGTATGGATGGTTATTTTACATATTTTAGGTTATTTTAAGTTTCTTTAAGTAATAACACCTAGAATTATAATTTATTCACTTTTCCTAAAATCTAAATCTTTCCCTCCCAAAAGTTCTCTTAAAAATCCATAGAATCTTGAGATCAAAGATGCACCTAGTGCTATGGATTCCAATGGATTTACTTTTAAATTCTCATGTTATTTATTCTAATAAGGTATGATATTTCTCTATATAAGGTTATCTAATACCTCAGAGCCAATTTCAATGTTATTTCAAAGTTTATGAAAAAGTCCAAATTTCACTCTAACTCAAGGGTTCTTGCATGAAACGATTTAAAATCATTAGATATGATAATATTGATGTTAAATTGAAGTTTTAAAATCAAAATCTCCATGAACCCTTGATCTTCTCAAATCCGTAAATTAGGCTTATGAAGTGGGTTTATTGCATATGATATAATGTTGATGGTATGTGATTTTAATGAGTTGTATAGTTTATTTCTATTGTTAATTATGCTATTATATTGTGAATTTATGGAGATGTTAAGGAATGGTGATCTTGGCTATTGGAAGAGGGTAAGTTGACCTAATCCCTTTAATAATATAGAATTGATATAGAATTGCTATTGTGTCATATGGTCCACTTAAGGTGGTGGTGCTTATTTGTTGTATATGCTATGATCATGTCCTTTTCGACATTATTATGTGAATTGTAGTAGTATCATGTTAAGGTGTATGTGATGGTATAAGTTGAAATTGGTTATATGAAGTAATGTGATTATGTGCAAAGTGTTATGGCATACATGAATCTATATGGTGAAGTTATTGTGTCATAAATGTGTGATTTTGTATAATGTGAATGTAATGTGAAGGTGATCTTACACAATTGAGTGAATAGTGCTGAAAGGTTTGACTCCTCTAAATGATTCTATATGAAGATGCTAGACTATGAAGATGTTTTACATAGTTGTACCTTCTTGATACATGAAAGCATATAGATTATGAACTCTTGGATTTGGTAGACTTAGGTGCCTTTTCCTTGATGTATGAAAGTTATGTGAATGTCATCTCTTGAATTGGTAGGCTTAGGCACCGTTGTCATATATGTATGTATAAATGAATAAAAGTCAATGATAGGGAGACCTAATATAGGTACCCTTCAATGAATGACTAATGTGAAACCTTTAATATGAAAAGAAAGTTAAGAATGTGTAACCTTGAATATGAGAAAAAGGTTCTTAATGAAGCGTTCAAGTAGTAGACCGTAATTGTTCCCCCTTCTTGAGTGGAATGATGGACTTAGAGATAGGTTGGATGTAACAACATTACATCATATCTAATAAAGTCATAAGATATATCCTAACGAACCTTGATTGACATCCCTTGTGAACCCCTTCTCGGAAATTGTATTATGAGCTCGTGGACTTAGTGATGGTACCTTCTCTGATGAACTTATATGAATGAACTTAATATATAAAAACCAATGGTAAGCACCGAGTAGATTTGCTTAGGTTTATAGATCTACTTGAGTATAAGACTATATTATGACTAAGATTTTTGATATCCCTTAAACCATATGCCTACAAGGGATGTGTCCTAGGTTTAACTTTGGAAAGTAGAGCACCTTACATGGTATGGGGTCTTATGACACCGGATTCCATACCTAGCTTGTATGGTCTATGTCAGTTAATTCATATTCTCATCATGTATGATGTGCACTCTATTTATTGGATAGGATCTACAATGTCTAGGTAGTGGAATGGGACGTTAATACATATGGCACGAGTAGACTTTATAGATGTTAAAGTGAGTTCCCTATGCATTCCAAGACCATTATGTGAAGTCCCCTAATTTTTTTATTGAATTCTAAATGACTTAAGTGATGTATGTTCTCCTTATGTTGTAGTGTTGAATGCGAAAGAGTCTTATCTAGGCTGTCTTTTTTGAAGATTAATTAAGTTTGCTTGAAGATGGTGTATGGGAGGATTCTTTGTGTCTTACTTCGAGGCGTGTTAAATTACCCTTAGGTAGAGAGTCTAAATGAATAAATGACTTATTTTTTAATGTGGAATTAAGTTTTATATGATTGATGCTAGTTGATTATGTCTTATATGTGGATGTTGATTGGTGTTATTTCTTTTTAACTCTTATTATGAAGGATTTTATCAAAATTTTATGAAAGCATATTTATATACTAAATGCCCCTTTTGCATGTTTTTGCATGACTTCCATACTTAGTGCTTATATGTGCTAACACCTTCTTTTCCCTTTTTGACTAAAGTGTAGGGATTGGAGGTTTTCTATGTCATGGACGATGGATATGTTTCTAAGGGTTGAAGATGAAGTACGATGAGTCCTCATAGATTCCAGGACAAGACCACAATGTTCTTTCTATGCCTTCTTAGTCTTTATTTTAGGTTGTGCCTGGGCTTAGTATCTATGTTGTACTTTAATAGTTATTGGAAGGTTTCATAATACATAATGTAAAGCCAAATGTTTTAAACTTTTTCGCTAGCTTATTAATGAGAGTGTTCTTATTGTGTAAAGGAAGTTTTAAAATTCTTACTTATTTTGATTATAGTATGCAATGAAATATCTATGTGGCTTGTATGAGACCTCCCACAGGTCGAATACACCTTCTTTGTCTAGGGAGGAGGTCCGGGTCGTAACAAACGTGGTATCAGGGTATAAGGTTGTAGGATGGTCTTAAGTTATCTAAAAAAACACATCTACTAGAGGCTTGTTCATAAAGTGAAGTGCGACACATAATGAATAAGAGGCTATTGGGTGCTAAGAAAGTTTAACTTCGTCATTCTCGAAGTAGCATCGCAGAGTTCTGTTATATGATGTATTTTCCTTGTTCTTATGTGATGGTCAAGTGGGATTCCCTTGTAAGGGTTGTATTGCAGGGTTGAGGGAGAGAAAAGACTAGGTGTGATTGGTAGAAGTGATATGGAATGGTTGTGATATTTATTTATGGTGGGAATGAGTTACCTTATAATGGTGAGTATTGGTGGTAGAACCCTGTCACATCCGGGAATACCCCTAGATGTAACCGGCGTCATGGCCCTCTTTGAGGACTAAGACTAGCCTCTTAGCTTACATCGTTACATTCATAGGTCAAAATTAGCAGAAATTTTAAAAATTTTACTACTTCTACATTGAGGTTTACATCTACATACACGAAAATAGATATATATCAAGTATACATATACCCTTCGTACATGAAAATTACTTAGTATTCTACTTTTATTGCACATAAATATATAAAACATAGTATCGTCTCAAATAGTTATTTCATCTCATAACCATCTAATAGAAGTATATCAAATTAGGCCTAGCCCATACATCAATGAAACAAGACCACATATAGGTCATACAACGTTTAATATCCAAATGAAAAGAAAAGAACATAAGAGTCTTGAAACTAAAGAAACATCTTAGGTTTGATAGTTGCATTTCCCTTGGAAAGTGAGGACCTACCCAAATTGGATGATCAAGAATTCCAAGTATTTTTCAAAGTTGTCGCCAAAATCTCTTTAACGACCGGTTAAAATGTTTTGAAAAAGGAAGAAATGGGGTTAGTACACCATTAGTACTAAGTATGAGACCATATGCACATATAATATCAAATCATTCTAAAAAGGAACATTTTTATTAAGTACGAATTTACTTTGAAAACCTTTATGCACATTCAACAAGACCTTACAAAATCAAAATGACATGCTCATTAAGTCATAGGCATGTACATAACAAAACCAACAACATCAAATCTAGTCAAGTCAACATGCATATCATGTAATTGTAGATATAGTCAAGCAACACTATCATCAAGTAAGAAGTAACCACAAGCATGAATAATAGTTCATTATAACATGATTAAATCAAGATAATTACCCACAACATCAACTCAAGAAGTGCAATGACTAAGCAATGCCCCATAACCTTACTCAATCAAGTAACCCAACTAGAATAACGACCAACCTCATTCTTCACATAGCATAGCATTCATAAGTGACACAAATAACATATATTATCAAAAATGTGCAAGTTCATCGTATACATATCATGTACAATTATAAGCATATACATACATAATAACAACCACATTCATTCCCTTCAAGGTAATCTAGTGCAAGGCATAGATAGAGTCCCATACCCCTAGCTAAGCTAAGTCTACCTGTCAAGTCTCCCTAGTTAGTTTGTGCTTCATTACTTCATTTTTGTATAGGGAACACTTGCCTTATCCGACATAGACCACAAGAGGTAAGTGTGAAATCCAGTGTTGTAAAACCTTACACCAAAGGAAGGTGGTTTACCAACCAAAGTAAAACGAAACATAAACATAGATTTCTAGGTGGATCCACTAACTAGTCTTCCTATGGGGGCAACATAGTTCAAGAACTAAGAGATGTTATAATCCCCCACTGCATACCACTTCGAAATTAGGGCTTCCTCTCATGGGAGTCCAATTGATTAGTATCTCTCATAGGAGTAACCCCTTACATAGAACTATAGGGTGAATCTTCATCTATGGAAAGTCATCATTTCCTATTGTCATGTGCACTCGGTGTTAAGTTATGTCCCTTTTGAATGCCTTTATCATTACTTAATATAGGTCATAGGGTTTAACCCTTGTATAATCACCATCATCATCATCATATCTCAATAAGAATTGCATCAGTATGATCCTTTCATTACAATTCATATAAGTGGGGTTTGCACATTTACATATCACTTCATAATAAGGCACATTGGTAAACCATTTACTATCCTTATAAAATTTACATCTTAGCCAACACCTCACAAACAATAGTCAAGACATTTCATTTCAACTTCTTATTTACTCTCTAAATCCTAATACAAGGCAAACCCAACACAACATCATGACTTAATCACAATTAACCATAATTGAAGTAAAGAATAGGGTTCAAAAGACTTACCCAGTCTCCTTCATAATTCATCATCCAGGTCTTACCATAAACCCTTGCTCAACCCAATTAGGGTGTAGTAACATCATATAACATTAACCAACATGATAAGAAGACTAATTGAATCACTACATCAAAATCCAATAATAGTTCATAACTTAAGATAAGAAACATAGATCAGAGTCATATTCTAAAGAAATTACTCAAAACCTAGTATGATAGGACTATAAATCACCCTAATATATTCACTATTGATACATCAACATCATCTAATAGTAATTCACCCAATAATAAAGTCAATTGAACTAAGATTACACGATTCTCATCAAGATCACAACCTAGGTTTAAGGGGTAAAAGTCATCTTCTACAAACTAGACCAATCCATCAATATATATCATAATTGAGATAGATTAAATGTTAATATATTAATAATTTCTAAAATAAATCATAAACAAATCAATTCATAACATAAATTTTGAGATTGGAAAGACCCACTTGAAAACACAACTTTTTAAATCAATTTGATGGAACCCTTTCAGGAAAGAGGTCTCAAAGGTGAAAGAGATGCCATAAATTATTGGTTGGTGAAGATTAATGGAGGAAATTGACTGTTTTAAACCCTTAACATCTCCCCTAGATTGGTATTCAATGGAGTTCTCCACTAGAGAGATAAAGAAGAGAGAAGGAAGAGAGTTTTGGGTTTGTAAATTATGATAGTGTATGTTAGGTTAATTAGATTAGGGCTTTATATAGGGGGTTAAATAACTTAATTATACCTACCATAACCCCTAATTAACTTCATAACTAAGACAATTAATTAATTAACCTAAGTGATGTGTGCAGTGAAAAGCACTCCCCTCAAACAACACCACGATTGATGGATAGTCAGTCAATCGACGACCAGTCCCTTTTCCATGATGTATATCCGCTAGTAAGTTTAGAGACTGTGAAAAAAAGGCCTTTCAAGAATTTGGCTAAGTTTCCATCGACTGAGGCAATCGACGCCCCGTTGATTGGACCACAGGCCGTCTGTGGCATTGACGACTTTTGGTCACTTTTGCAATGGTCCTCCTAAAAGGAATGGACATATATACTAATAACTCTGTCCATGTTACGGAGTCTTTTGTGAATAATGAGTTTCAAAATATTCTCCTTATAATATGCATGTTTTGGTTAGATTCTTGGTAAATGATGATGTGATTTTTCATGCATTGTATTTTCTCATATTCATGTGCATTATGTTTAGATTGTCAATTTGCTTCATGAGGTGAAATGTGAACATGCTTAACGTGTTATTTGAGAAATTGCATTTTTAGCCTTTTTGAGAAATTTACTTGGATCTCCCTTATAAATATATTGCATAATTGTTATTTTATTAGAAATTATGCATGTTCTTTGAAATGTTTAATTAAGCATTGTACTATGTGGAGAAGGAAGTTCCTCCAAATATGAAATAAGAAATGTGAAGTCTTATGCATGATGGGTTTGTAGATGTTGTTCCTACCTTCTTATTGCGTTTTGAGACTCTTAAATGTGGATTTTATATTAATACTAGCTTTTTTATTTTTTAATATATTGTTGATTTTATGATGGTGGGTGTCTAGTCTCGAGTCTTTACCCTTTAAAATGTTGTAAGGGTTTTACTGTCATTCGAGGATGAATATTCCCAAGTGGGGGAGAATGTTACAACCCTCAAGATGAACTAGGATTAACTAGAGATTCACATGAGTTTTAGGTGCTATTTTATTGTTAATTTAATACTATAAGAGTTTACAGGTCAGTTTGGTTGAATTTGAGGTCAAACATCAAGGAACAACCAAGATGTTCGGACACTGGTCGTTTATGTGCTAGTGTGTTCTAATGTGTTGCTCGGAAGTGGTGTGTTTTTTCATGTTTTCCACTTCTATAAATTCCCTAGAACCTTGATGTTCACGTTTAGGTATTAAACGTATGGGCGCGACTCCCCAAGGACCACCCAAAGAGTCTTCCAGGAGGACTCTAAGTTAAATCCCAAAACTGTCAAAGTTGGCACGACCTACGGTCGGTAGGTTAAATGATGAGGCATAATTTACCTCCATAGGTCAATACATAGCCTAGGGAGACTTTTTTCCCATGTATGTGCCTCTAACAAGAATTACAACTAGTAGGACGAGCCGTCAACCCACCTACGGTCCATAAGTGGGGGTCGTAAGTGAGCACCTACAATTCTGTCTTAGAGTCGTTCAAGCCAGAGGTGGTTTAGTAAATTCCACCCATGGATAATTTAATGTATTTTTAGGTTATTTTAAGTTAGTTTAAACACTAAGACCTAGAATTAAAATTCATTATTCTCTTTTCCTAAAATAAAAATGCTTCCCTCAAAAAAGTTATCTCAAAACTCCATGGAAGCTTGAGATGTAAAATGGAGCTAGGTCCATGGATTTCAATGCCTTTATTCTTAAATTATCATGTTATTTATTCTTATTAGGTATGAGAGTTCTTTATCTAAGGTTAGTTATAACCTTAGAGCCAATTTCAAAGTGATTTCGTAGATTTTAATGTTTATGAAGAAGTCCAATTTTCACTCTAACTCAAGGGTTCTTGCATGAAACATTTTGAAATTATTAGGTATGATATTATTGATATTAAATTTTTGTTTTAAAATTAAAATCTCCATGAATACTTGACCTTCCCATATCCCTAAATTTGGCTTACAAAGTGGGTTTATTGTGTTTGACCTAATGCTGATGGAATTGTGATTCTAATGAGTTTTATAGTTGATTTATATTTTTAATTATGCTATTATAATGTGAATTTTTGGAGATGTTACGGAATAGTGATCTTGGCTATTCGAAGAGGGTAAGTTGTCCTAATTCCCTTACTAATGTAGGACTTATATAGAAATGATATTGTGTGGTATGGTCCACTTATGGTGACGTTGTTTATTTGTTGTATATGTTATGATCATGTCCTCTTCGACTTTATTATGTGAATTGTAGTAGTATTATGTTATATTGTACGTGAATGTTAATGTGAAATTGGTTAAATGAAGTAATGTAACTATGTACAAGGAGTAATGGCATACATGTATCTATATGGTGAAGTAATTGTATGATATAAGTGTGATCTTGTATAATGTGAATGTAATGTGAAGGTGATCTTGTACAATATGAGTGAATGATGATGAAAGTTTTGAGTCCTCTAAATTCTAATATGTGAGCATGTTATACTATGAGGAGCCATTATATGTTGATATGGTGTCTTAATTAGGTAGACTTAGTTGTCCCTTATTAATACATAAATGTTTCTAGATTATGAATTCTTAGATTTGGTATACTTAGGTGCCTTCTCCTCAATGTATGAAAGTTATGTGAATGTGTTTGGTAAGCTTAGGCACCCTTGTCAAGTATGTATAAATGAATGAATGTCTAGGATCGGTAGGCCTAAAGTAGGTAGTCTTCTATGAATGACTAATGTTAAACATTTAATATGAAAAGAAGTTTAAGAATGTGAAACCTTGAATATGAAAAGAAGGTTACTAATGAAGACTTAAAGTGGTAGACTGTAATGGTGCCCCTTCTTGAGTTGAATGATGTACATAGAGGTAGGTTGGCTGGAATGACATGAAACCATCGCTAAGAAAGTCATAAGAGCTATCTGGATGAACGTTGATCAACAACCCTTGTGGAGACCTTTTTGAAAATTGTATTATGAGTTTGTAGGAATAGAGATGGTACCTGCTCTATTACATTTATGTTAATGAAATTACTCTAAGAGAACCAAGGTAAAGAACCGAGTGGATATGCTTAAGGTTGTAGATCTACTTGAGTATAAGACTAGAGTACAAAGAAGCCTTTTGATATCCCTTAAACCATGTTCCTTCCTAAGATGTGTCTTATTTCTACCTTTGGCAAATAGAACACCTTCCACGGTGTGGGGTCATATGACACCGGATTCCATACCTAGATAGCATGGTCTATGTCAGTTACGTATATTCTCATCATGTGCGATATGCACTCTAGTTTTTGGATACGCTCTACAAATTGTAGGTAGTTGCATGACACGCTATCTACACATCGCACAAGTAGGCTTTGAACATGATAAAGTGAGTGCCCTAGTTATTCCATGACCATTGTGTGAAGTCCCCGAAGTGTATTATTGATTCCTAAATAATTTAAGTGATGTATGTTCTCCTAATATTAGAAAGTGTAATTAGAAAGGCCTTTTCTAGGGTTGATTTAAGGATCACGTAGGCGTGCTCGAAGAGGGTGTATGGGTTCTCTGTTTATGTCTTACTCAGGTGAGTGTTAGAGTAACCTTAGGTATAGAGTCTAAATTATGAAATGGATTACTTTTATATATGGAATTAAGTGTTATATGAGTGATGGTAGTTTAATATATCTTATATGTGAATGTTGATTAGTGTTATATCTTTTAATGTCTTATGAAGAAGACTTTTATCAAAATATCATAAAAGCATGTTTTTATACTAAATTTGCATTTTGGCATGTTTTTGCATGGCTTCCTTACTAAGTGCTTCAATGTGCTAACCCTTCTTTTCCCTTTTTGACTAAAGTATAGGGATTGGAGGTTTGGTATTTTATGGATGATGGATAGGTTTCTAAGGGTTGAAGATGAAGTATGGTGAGGCCTCATAGATTCAAGGACAAGACCCCAATTTCCTTTCTATGGCTTCTAAGTATTTATTTTAAGTTGTGTATGGGCTTAGTCCCTATGTGGTACTCCAACAGTTATTAGATGGTTTCATGATACATAATGTAAAGTTAGATGTTTTAAAGTCTTTTGCTAGCTTATTAATGAAAGTGTTATTTGTTTGAGAAGAACATTTTAATTTATTGCTTATTTTGAGTATTATATGCAATGAAAGATCTATGTGCCTTGTATGATACCTATGAGAGGTCGAATACGCCAGTTACAGCTAGGGGGTACTCAAGGGTCGTAACAGTCACTGGCTGAGTTCTCTTTGTCCAAATCTATAATGGGGTACAATTGTAGAGATGTTGTGTTAGAGGTTAGTGAGGCATCAACATACTACACCAATCAGAATGGACGAAGTTGTTATTTTAATGATCAATAACTATTTATAGTTGACATAGATAACGTGACAAACAACAAAATAATTCATTCATCGAAAAGGAGATAGAGATAGCACGTCTTCTCAAGAACTTAAGAAGAGATGTTTGCAAGGGACCTGGTCACTGCAAGAAGGCAAAAGTAAACGGACGAAAAGACAATTGTCAGAAAAGCTGCAACTTATGATGTGGTAGGTGCACGTCTTTCCAAAGAGGGTGTCTCTAGACAGTCGGCGGTCCCAAGGAGTTTGTGTTCATTTAGATATAATCTCTTTCCAAAAAATACAAACTCAAGATTTGGCAAACTAAACTTGATTATCTCTGAAAATACATATTCTTGAAAAGAGAAGGTCATCTTCAAGAAAGAACACTGCTCATACAATAAGGAACAAAATAATGTACCGAAGCGTCTTCTTGTAATTACAGATTTTTATCTTAGGTCCATAAATTGTAAATCTACTCCTAATGCATAAATGATAATAGATTAGTCGTTTGTCTATGCCTTAGGTTGAGGCGTATTAACTAGAGTTAGTAAATCGAATCATATTTGTTCTAGTCAAGCTTTTACACCATTCTTTTTTGTGTTCTCTTGGGTACAGGTGCCTAGGAGTGTCAACTTGAAGTAGTTGATGTGAGATGCAGCAGAGCTGAAGCTCATTTGTGCTCTTATCTTTCAGATTGAAGTTGGTGTCTAGAGTTATCCTTGGAGGTTCTTAAAGTCTAGATCAACTAGAGTTATTTGGTTTAGTAGGAAATAAAATTATTGATTTGGCTAAGCTAAGTAATATGAGTATTACTTAGTGTGAGATTAGGGTGTTAATCTCATGGTTGTGTTTGTAAACTGATTTTTACTTTTACTTTGAGAAGATTAATGAAAATAGTTTGAATAGTCATGTGTGACAGGTCGTGGTTTTGCTCTTTTCAGCAAGGACGTTTCTACGTAAAAATCTTGTGTGTGATCTACTTTGTGCTATTTATTTTCCGCACTTTTACTTCTGCATTGTGATTCCATCGAGGGACCAGTCCAGAGATAACTGGTGGGCGCATGTATTCCAACACAACCCATTATGGTTCAACAGGATCAAAGCAAGAAGATAGAGAGATCATTAGATATCTCATACATAACAAAGGTCTCAAAGAGGAATATATTGGCGTAATTACACCGTACATGCAGTAAGTACTCAAAATAAAAAGAGCGCTAATTCAAATCTTTGATTGGGCTTATATAAAGGTTAGAAGCGTAGAGCAGTTCCACGGTCAGCAGAGACAAGTTATTATCATATCCATTGTCTTATAAACTATACAACATAATGACTTTGATAGAATTCATTATTTCTCATTTCTTAACAATCTAAGAAGGTTCCGTGTTATTTTACGAGAAATAGATCATTTCTTGTAGTTACCGGGAATCCACACATCATCTGCAAGGTGAGCCATTTATATTATGTATGCCCATTGTAAAGATGGAGTTTCTGTCTATCCTTTTTTGAATATCTTTTTCTTTGCAGGACCGCTACTGGAACAAAATTTTATGCTATTATTTTGACAATGGCTCCTACAAGGGTATGAACCAAAAAAAAAAAAGAGTCAAGTCAGATTACCTTAATGCCATCATAAAAACACGATTAAGAAGAACTATCTAGTGAAACTTCCCTTCAAAAAGTGAATCTTTTCACATGGGTGTGAACCCAAAATGAAACAAGAAAGACGAAATGCAAACAGAATCAAGAAGAGTTTTTTAGTTCTAATTGATATAACAAAATTCAAGTATTAGTATGTCCATTTAAAATATAAATACTAATTAATTCACTCATTAATTTTATCTTGAAATTATTGAATAAGAAAGGACCAAAAAAGAATATATGTTATTAGGTTTAAGGGGACGAGAAGAAAAGATCAAATCTATTATTTTTGACAAATTGTTTTATTGGGTTTGGGTCAAAGAATGTGGATATGTATTCGGTGGGTTAAAAAAATAAGTGGATTGAAATTTAAATTCATCCAATGAAAAGACATCACCTAATACCTAATCATAAAAGTTAAAAAAAAATAGAAGGTCGTTAGTTTTAAGAGTAATTAAGGACCAAAAAGGTGGACTGATGGATATTTTTAATCCAATAGTTGAATGGGGGATATTCTAAAACCATTTAAAATAGTTCAGGTATTTTTGTCCGTTTTATGTTAAGTTTATCATCAATTATTTGGACAGAATTTTTAAGTGATTTATATTTATAATTTCTTGAAATATAGTTAAGATATTACTGTTTACTATTTAATTTGATGCTATCAATATAATTTTGATGCACTACATGGGAAAAATCATAATCAAATTTTGAAAGTTGAGAACTTCCCACTTTTAATACAGGCAAAATGGTCTGGTGAACCCTTATACTTGTATCAGTTTGTATTTTGGACCCTCCTACTTAATCATTTGTCAACTGAGCTCTTAATCTCAATAAAACACAATTTAAGAAATGCCTCTAACCATTGACTAGACTTATGTGGCATTAGAATGTCTGAGTTGGCAAAAACATGTAACTATACACTCTCAAAAACAGTGAATGACATTTTTGTATTTAAAATAAATTAAAAATTAAAAATTTAATAAATATTCAAAAAATAGTTAATTAAAAAATTCATCTTCTTCAATCACTGCACCGTCCTTTTTAGCCAATTTCATCCCAAACATAATATTTTTTTCCTTTGTCAGAATTATTTTCATCACAAAACCAACATTTTTTTTCCTTCTTCAGAATGTTTTTCAACATTTTTCATTTTAAACCCAACTTGCTTTCCTTATTCAAAATCTATTAATACACTTATCAGATCTTTGATATAAATTAAGTCCATTGATTCACCACGGGGCTTTCATTTTCATAGACATTGATGTATGAATGATAAGTCCTATCATTTGAAATGAGTTAAGGAAGAAGGGATACTAGAGATATGATATAAGAAACTTCCACCCCTTTTGGTTTTATTGAAGAAAAAATATCTATAGCAGTCCGCCTAAAACTAATGTAAAGATGTGAATGAAGGGTTTTTCTAAAAAATCAGTCTTGATCTTGGTCGTGGAAATTGGGTAAAGATTATTTGAGGGATGTAAATATAAAGACAGGTCATCATTGGTTAGTGGATGAGTTGTCTCCATTTTGGTACACAAATTTTATTTGGTGGTACTCATCGGAGCACTGAATCACAGTGAGTGAGAGTGAAGCGGCGTTGGTGGTGCACGTCGGAGGCCAGATCTGATGATGCGATGACTTAGATTGTTGATTTTGTGGGAGTAGGAGGAGGAAAGGAAATGGTGATGGTGTGTGGTGGAGATGTTGAAAGGTTGGGATGAGAGTATATTTATTTTTCCGGCAACAATGGCGATGATTGCTTTGTCCATTGATTTTGGCCGTAAAATGGGGAAATCAGATGTATGAAATTTTTACTTTTTCATAATAGCTTCACCGCTGCTTCCTCTCATTGAACAAATATAACAGTAGATCAAACCAAATACAAAAAAAATATATGAAAATGCAAACCATGAAATCGTAGTAATAAAGTTGACGGAAAGTTGAACATAAAATGGTGAAATAATACTCTAAAGAATAAATAAAAATATTATTATTTTACCTTTTATTAAATAATTGAAATTAACAATTTGAAAAAATGGTTATGAAATAATTATGACATTGTATTAATATGTCTGAGGTGGATATGACATGTCATTTATGTAAAAGAGAGTGAGCAACACACATGGTTGGATGGCCTTAAAAGTCTCGTTTAAAAGAAGTCTAAGGGTGCAGTTGACAAAAGATTAAGTAGGAAGGTCCAGAATACAAACTGATACAAATATAAGGGTTCACCAGACCATTTAACCTTTAATAAAACTTGTACTGATGAATATGTGTTGCATGTGAATGTCAAATCATTACACTATTTTTAAAGATAATGTACATATTATTTAACAAAAATTGAAGATTATATGGAATAGTAAAATATAAGTTCCTATGAATAATGTAAGGTGGCGCGACACCTCTCTATGTGTGCTAATTATGCATATATTTTTTGTCCTTTTCTCTTTTTAAAATTAATTGTGATATGTAAGATGCAAAAAGTTACTCTTAAAATCTCTGTATTACCCCTAATAAAAATAAATTTTTGTCACGACCAAACAAATCGGGCCGTACGGGCATCTACGATAACACCTAAGTAGGAGAACCCTCGAGTCCCAAACGTTTTTAAAATGTGTAAAATTAAGAAAACTGACGAATAAAAGAAATTTACGTAATGTTTTATAAAATATGAGTTCTAAACAACTCAAAGTTAACTTGTAAAGTTATTAACTTCCATAAGGATCTAGTCTAAACATGTACAGGAGTTTTTAAGATTACAAGCTAGAAAATACAGTACACTTGACATAGCTCCCTCCACAGGAAAGGAAAAATATAAGATGATAAAGATTGTCTTCGGCTTTGCCTAATATCACTGAACTTGCAACAAGACTACGCGAATGAGGCATAGGAAGAGAAGTATTTGTATAAACCACCTGCACTAGTAGGAATCATTGATCAATCATATACCCACAGCAGAATACAAAAAATTGTATAATAGGAAAACATATGGTAAGAGTGTTCATACATCAATCTTTACCATTTTCGAATACTAGTTTAGCATACTAGTACACTTAATTCTAATATCTTACTATCCCCATTCCTGGTTATAATGTAATCAATCTACCTCCTCGAGGTAATTCCAGACGTAATCACTACCAATCTAGACAACCACTCACAACATATCCTTAGGTCTTCCACATCACTACTGAACCCTTGACTCCATATAACTTTCTATCAAGGCTTTGTTAACCGTTTCACTATTGATCTCCTTCCAAGGTGACACATAGTTATTTTATCTTTCGGACATGACACCACCCTAATTTACACTTTAGGGACACAAACAACTTCTCTAAGTAATCATAGTACCACCTGGACCCTCGATCTTCACTTACCACACTACCTCCCAAATTGTGGCTTGATCATACACAATTCATTCATTAATGAGATATAACATGTGAACACTACATAAAAAGATGCATATAAAGAATATACAATACAATCATCTTTTAAGGAACAATGTAGAATTCTATATTCTCATTAACAAGTAGATACAACAAGTCAATGATCCTCTCATGAAACCCATACCTAAATTGTTAGTATGTAAGAACTTGATACCCGATCCAATGCATATTAGTATGTTGGAATATGACACCCAACCCAATGTATGTACATATTTCGGAATGTGACATCTGATCCAAGGTATATTAATGTGTCGGAATGTGACTCCTGATATAATACATGTACATGTGTTGGTACGTAACATCCAATCAAATGTATGTACATGTGTCGGTATGTAAAATCTGATCCAGTATATGTTAGTGTGTTAGAATGTGACACTCTATTCAATGCATGTATATGTATTGGTATGTGACACCCGATCCATCCAGTACAATCACTATCACGATCAAATCCATAATGAGCATACTTTAAATGAGAAAATCAATTATTTTGTTCATGGCATACCATTATGCATATTTAGTGTTTTACTTAGGTTCAATTCATAAATCTCTAATCCCATTGATACATGCATATAATTAAATCATTGAAATGTTTATATCCTCACACGGTATACGTCTGATGTAACACCTATGAATACACATACAACCCTCACTTTGTCGTTGCAAGAAAGACTACGCATGGATTCTACCATCAATTACCAATATAGTACGCAGTGAATCACAGATTTAGAACTACTCAAGAAATAAAACCTAGCCTAGTTGGGCGCCAATCAGTCGCAGAGGGATTCTAGCTTGAATATTAGATTTTAGACAACGCGAAGGTGGATTTTGATCGGCAATCTGTAAGCTATCGACATTATTATGCTAAGAATATATTTCTCCTTTTATCCCAAGTCTAAAGTAGTCTTTTGAGTGGTTTCTAGGTTGATCCTTACCTCTTTTTGTTGTTTTAGGGAAAAGGATAAAATAATATTGCGCGTCATTTAAGTTTTATTTTCAACTATCCTGCTCTGGCGTGAACTGTTCTTCTTGAACGTCGTTGCCTTAGCAATATTTGTCCTGATCTAATAGGATAATTCACCCTATTTTTCCCATACGTGTTGTATTTCCTAACTAACGACTATTTAGGTCATTACAATCTTGTTCATCCCTGAACGACTAGCGAAAGGATAAACATGTTCCCTTTCTGTTGTACCTCTAAACAAACATCGACCTATTAGATAAAAATGTAGGATAGTGGTTTTACAAAATCTATGTTCGGAAGGGATATTTACTCAAGGGACCGATTAAGGAAATGAAATAACAAATAGAGATAGAGAAGCACTAAAATGTAAATCTTTTCCCGCTAGAGCAGTAGGGTTCGCGCTGAGGTGGGGGCGTTGTGGCGGGGACACTCGTGTTGTAGTGGTAGATCAAAAACATTTTAAAGGAGAAAGGGGAATGTTTTTCCCATCTCCTCCTTCTCTAACTCAAAACTCCCATAAACTCTATCAGTCACTCGCTCCAAACGTCAATTTGAAGGTAATATTCTTATTTTTACGCAATTTACTTCAATACTTACTTAACTATGATTGCATGATGTTAAACAATTGATTAGAAGGGCCTTAGGGTAGTTTTCACAATAGTTAAAATAGGTTTCTTGATTTGCTAGAAAAATGTTGCATGGATACCCCCCCCCCCTCCTACATTCACAACGTGTCTACAATGTTCTGAGCGTAAGAAATTCACAAAAATACATAACATGGACACTCCCCTTGGTTTGAAACTAAATTTAAAAAAAATAAAGAAGGCTTCTGAATTTTAATATCAAACTAAACTTATGTATTATAATGCACCAAAATGTCTAGTTAATTACTTATGATTTACTTACCATAACATCTACTAACAGGAAGAGTTGTAAGGTAGCATGTGATACACTCAAATTACACCTCCCTAAAGAAGTATAAGTGGTTTTATCAAGTAAACAACACAACTAGTAGGTTGGGGTCGATCCCACGAGGAAAATGGTTTTGACTTAACTTCACTGTACAATTACTTCTATTTAGTCAATCTCTTTCTGAAAATAGGTAACTAAAAAGAGGAGTTTTGTGAAAGAAAATTCTTTTAATATCTCTACAAAATGAGTAACAAGAGCAAAGCTTTGGTTTTTATCAAGTTGTGAGAGAAACTAGGGTGTAAGTGTTCCCTATAGATTCATAATGCCATATTCCTAGATATAACAACTCTTCCCTAGTGTTTTGCATGCAAAGTAATAAGTTAGGTATCTCCAATTCCTTGGTCCAGCATTTAGAGAATTTCACCCCGTACCTTGGTCCAGCTATGTGTGTATAAGCTACTAACCCTCATATTTACTTCTACTCCTAGGTTCGATAAGATAACTCATGTGGATAACACCATGAAATAAACTTACCATGCACAAGCACCTCTACTCTTATGCCTCTCACTAAGATACCAACTTTTCGCTATTGCACTCAGTGCCCTCACTTAAAAAGAAATCCTCCTTTTTTCGCACAATTATTTTAACTTTGGGTAAAAGCATATGTATTCAACACTCATACTCAAAAACATGTTCAACCATAGCTAGTATTTGTCATCATAGGCTTGCCCGTATTTTCTTTGCTCAGGTTCACCATATTAGACTGTAGGATCACGATAGAACTTTTTTGGCTTGTAAAGTAGGCTAAGGGTTAGGTATGGTAAATATGGATACATTTTAGTCACTTTTCCCTCCTTGATATTATGAATAAGCGTCCTGCGTCTTTCACTATCTCTTATGCCCTACTTTTCTTTTATATTCATCTTTACTTTGCTTCCCCTTGTTCTTTGTGGAAGCGACTCTTGCTTCTTTTTGTTCAACTCTTTTTCTTTCTTTTCTCTTTTTTTTCATTTAATTGATAAATATTACTGATTCACCTCTCTTGATCACTTTTTATTTTCTTTTCCACATTACTCTTTTCATACCCACTTTTCGGGTCATCCCTCGTATAAGAACCTTCAACTTATGGATTTGTCATGAGTCGAGTTATAGATTACCCAAAGTTGGGTAAGGGCCAAGACAAGGTCAGTTTCTGTATTAGCCACCTCAACTTAGGCTTTTGTCCTAAGTCGAGGTGCATATGTCCAAGGAGAGACCAGGGCCAATATATTAAACCCATGGAAGGTGAGTTGGTGAAGTAAAGAAAGGTCTATTATAATCTCAACATATTTGGATAAAAATAAGGGATAACACTGTCATTTGGTTTATTTTATTTTAGGCTAGATGTTAGCTAATTCGAAAAAGGTCCCATGATCCTTTCCTAGCCGTCTAACACAAATTCTTTTTTTCAGGACCAACTGGGCAAGTTCTAGATAGGTACTAACACTTGAACAATTAATATTCTTCACACTCACTCGACACCTCATTACTGTATCAGATTGTTTAATTTCCTAGTTTAGGTGTTAGTTTGAGGGTCATGTAGTGGGTGTATCTCTATGTTATGAATATAGCCAACACATTCAACTTCTTTATACCTATTCATGTAAACATTTTATTAGGACGGAATATCATTCATGCTTACCCATCATTCTTCAAATTTCATGCTTTCACACTTTGTATAAGATATTATATGTCAGTTCAACAGTAAAGTAATTAGTCTATTGGGGCAAAAGAACTCGTGCAATAAAACCATGAAGAGAGTATCGTGATTTGGGATACTCAGACTTCACCCTAACACTAACTTTCCATTTTACCCACCCCCCCAAAAAATAGCATGCAATTTTCCCCAATGCATATGAAACATAAAGACATGGTATTAGGTGAAGAAAACCTGAGGCGCATCGCGCTGATGATAAATAAGCAGGCGGGTCCGGCTTCCCAGAACCCACAACCTTAGTAGTAGGATCACCCTAAGTGGTGCCCACAGTAATCTATGCACCATTAGTGGTACTCCTCTCTCCGATCTCTAGTCTGGAACTATATGCCCGACCAACTAACTCTCGAGCCCTCAACTGACGGGTCTCCTCATCAATCAAAGAGGCTCTCCTCGCAGCCTCCAGGTTTGTTCGCTACTTGTTCCTCGCACGCGCATCCTCTCCCTTAGTGGTGCGGCTGGAGCGAGGCCTCTTGGAAAAAACATGTGGCTCAGGCGGCGACTCAGTAGGGGCTATGAGTAAAGTAGCATGCATAGTGTCCGCCGCTAGCTCAAAGGGTGCAGTCTCGTGCTCAGTCCCTCTCATATATAGAATGTTGTCAAAATCTTATCGCAAACTCGCCACAGACTCCTGAAGAGCAGTCAAGTCAATGGTGGGGGCTGGGTATTCAAGAACTCACAAGTCAAATGCATCAAAGCGCTGGTTAACTGCCTAAATCTTCTACTCCATCTATTGGGACACCCTCTTCTCAATCATGTCCTCAGCCTCGGCAAAGGATTTCTATATCCAAGGCTATATATGATGCAACTAGGTGTCCATCTGGGCCTCTAACTTTTGGAACCTTGCTATGGGGACCAATACTACGGACGGTGGAATAGACCAGGAGGAACTGGGTGCTCTACTAGTGTCGTGGGCAGACTTGGTCGGGGTGGTGTCAGTGGACTCTTAAGTGGTAGGATCATCCCCATTGGGATAACTCTATTGTATCTGCCGAATTGTCACTCAACGGATGCAACTCAACTCTAGACCCTCTCTGCGGTGCCGCCATATTGGCCTCATCCCCGATGAAACCTATATAAACAGATTCGGCCGGAGTGCGGAGGGTATCAAGGTGCCTCCGGCATCTCTACATAAGTGGAAGATCATTCAAGTGAATGGGTAAGTAGTAGAGGTCTTCAAAGCCCTCTCATTTATCACGGAGATCAATAATCTCGTGAAGTCAATTTCCAACCTGCTCACTAAGGCTGCTACCTATACCGCTCTATCCCGGGTAATTATAATATTTGCACCCGTTGGGGATAGGAGGTGGCGGTCCAATAGTTAGAAGAACTTGGCTGTGAAAGTCAGGTTGGTCTTCTTGATAAGGCCTCTGGGTCTAACACCCAATCTGCTCCCTCACCGTCACTGGAAAGGTGTTGTGCAAGCCACATCTTGACGGTTTCTCTTTGATCACATTTCTCTGAAACTGGTCATTCCTGACCATATCCCGCCTATAATCAAACTCCGAGGTCAAGGGGGGCCGAGTAATATCTGTAGAGGTGTCATAAAGAACCGGCGGATGGTGTCTGGAGAAATATCTACCCAGTAGCCTCGAATCAACATCATGGTGAGTGGGTCCTATTCGGCGGGTCTCGCCCTCAATCTAAAGAACCTCTGAGAGTCTCCACATATGGGGCGTAGAACTCTCTAACCATCTCCTCACAATACGACCCTAGACTCTTAGCCATCTACTAGAACCTGTGTCGTATGAACAATATCTGAACATTAGGGACTGTGTGAAGGCTCCCTACAAGAACTTTCGCTCGACTATCACAAACCGGGTCATCACCCTCTTTTCATTCAGAACCTTTGAAACCATGTAGTTGTGATATTGACCATCTACGCACCACTGCTTTGTTTCCCAATGAACCGGTGCAGTGATATCCTTCTGGGATGCCAGAGTAGACTTCGAACTATGGGCCTCATAAGACAAGGATTGGCGAGCAGGTACCTCTCAGCGAGTGGCTCCGGTTTGGGGCCATATGTACTTGTAAAGTAATTGTTTGACTCAGAGCAATCTTATTACACACTTAAAACAAATGACACCGAGAAAGGACACAAAAAAACACATTCCTGTTCAGACCTACAGTAATGGTTGATGGCACTATCGATGGGCCATTGCCGAATTGATGGATTTTTTTATAGTGTCCGTCGTTGGACAATTAGGAACTATTTATATTTTCATTCTACAAACCTATAAATTTAAAACAACAGAAGTGCACAACGGCCCGTCGATTAATCGATGAACCATAGTCAACATCCGTCGTTTGACACTTGGAATAATTTTTCAACTCTCTCAAAACAGGGTCTCAATTGGAATCAAAGGACATGAAGAACAGCCCATCGATAAGTTGATGGAACTTAGTCCACTACCGTCGTCTCACAGTTGAACAATTTTAAGCCTGCTCAATCGATGAAACTAATCGACGTCCCCATGATACACCGATGATCCCTCGACGGGGTCTTGTGTTGTTGGCTTGAAACTGATTTCAGGCCTTGTTTCAACTCTCGAATTTTGGCACCTTGTAGACCTACACAGGTTTACCCAACACATATAAATACTGCAAAGATCATTTCTTCATCCTTAGGGTTTCTATTTCGCAAGGTTCATGCTCTAATTCAAATATTTTACCAAACCCTAAGTCAGAAAGTCTATAAACCTATTTAAACATATGACACCAATACCCATTTACATAAAATCATTCTAAGGGACAATTTACCCATGTTTTAAAAAACAAAATCATACAATTTTTTCCTAAGTCAATACCCACATTCTATCAAATGGAATCGAAATACCTGAAAATCATAGTAGAGTGAATGAGGGAGTGATCTTTGAAATAACCTATGTGCCTGACTTAAACACCGACCAAAGAAAAAAATAGTAACCAAGTAGAATCGTTGAAGGAGAGGGTTTTGGTAATTTTGGAGAATTGGGAGTTTTGAGGGAATTTGATGAATTTTGAAAGGGGAAATATGGTGTTTTGATGAGAAAGGAAGGAAATAAGGTAAGGGAAATGGTTGGGGAAATAATTTGAAAAAATTTTGGAGGATAATGAACGGTTTTTTCTTTTAATTATACCGGTCGGGTCGAGTCGGGTCACTGGAGCTTTTGGACTAACGAAACCCTGTCGACAATCTGTGGGTTAGTCAGCAAGATTTATAAAAAAAATTCAAGACAAACCTAGGAGCTACAGACGCCATCGACGGTCCATCGATTGAACGAAATGAAGTGTTAAGATAGCAAAGGTAAATAAATGAAATAACATTTAGACAATAATGAAAAGGGAAAAATCACGAATACTTAGCATATATTTTTTGTAGGGCAAACGACATTGATGGGCCAAAATATCAAAATACATTCAAAATGTTTTTTAGAAGCCAATAATGAAATAAATAAAGTGTCCAAAGTGAATATTCTTAGACAAATAGTGGCAGGATCCAGTAAAATAAATAGCACATACTAAATTAGGTTGGGAAAACAACAAAGATTCAAATAGATGCATAGTCATACATGTTATTTTTAAGGTTAATACCCTTAAAATCTCTAGTAGAGTCATCATTCTTGTTTTATTTAATGAAAAAAATATTTTTGTTTGTTTTAGACTTGGTTTTAGAGTCGCCACTTAATTTTTGAAAATAATCAAGAAAATTGTTCTTCCAATCGGGCTAAAACAGGAAACCAATTTGAAAGAGTTTTAAAAGTGGTTCGCGGGTTCTTATTAGTATTTTAGGAAGGTGCTTAAGACACCTAAAAGACCCACTAATGTGGTTTTCTGACAACAAAAAATGTTTGGCAAAAATATCTAACTTAATTTTGAGATAAAAATTATTTAGAATTTGTTTGAAAAGTTAATTTATTATCTAGATGAGTTTCTAACTCATTAAATTTATTTATTATCATTTAAATCCATTTAGACTTGGATGGCTTAGCTTAAACCATTAAAATGAGATAGAGACTTGCGGGGATTTGAATTCTTTAACCCTAAACTAACGACAATTAGTTAATCAAGCAAACAATAGGTAAAATAAGAGTGTGAGAGAGAGAAAGAGTTTGATTGGGTCCAAGTCCGGTTTCTGTCCGCCTGGACCAGTATTTGGACACATATCACTTTGGGCTTTAGACCCAATTTTTCACCTGTCCTAAAATTCTAACAAAGTAACAATACAAAAAGGCCAAGGGCTTAGGCCCAAAAACAATAAAACACAACATTTAAAATAGGTTTGGACTCTTGGCCCAAAATCTTCAACTCCTTGGTTTGCTCCAAATTCTTCCATTTCGGGACCCATTCGTCAATTTTATGAGCTTTACTCGATGAAGAAACTTTGAGACTTTATTGCTCTCCCAAAATGCAAGAGAAGGAGATAAGAGTTTGTGGCGAACTCAAATGGATTTCACATACAAGATAACAAATAAAGTACCATTAGCATATTTTCTTTCAGGGTGACAAAATTAAGTGTTAAGATAACAAAGGGTGAATAAATGAAATAACATTTAGACAATAATGAAAAGGGAAAAATCACGAATACTTAGCATATATTTTTTGTGAGGAAAAGTACATTGATGGGGAAAAATATCAAAACACATTCAAAATGTTTTATAGAAGCCAATAATGAAAGAAACAAAGTGCCCAAAGTTAATATTCCTAAACAAATAGTGGCATGATCCAAAAAAATAAATAGAACACACTAAATTAGATTGGGGAAAAAAAGAAAGATTCAAATGAAAGCATATATATATATATATATATATATATATATATATATATATATATATATATATATATATATATATACATACATACTTGAATCGACACCTTGATATGAGACATGAAAATCCAAATGACGTAGACAAACAAAAAAACAAAGTAAACTTTAATATATTATGATCCTAGTTCATGAATCTACCTAATGCAAAAAAGACATCGCACCACGTGAAGTCATTCTCTAAGGGAGTATTTTAAAAGATCATAAGCATAAATTATTGGCCAAACAGATTATCTCATCACAACTAATGAAAAAATTTATGACCTTACATCATTAGAAAGTGTTCAAAGCTTTGGATAATGGCTAAAAGATGACTACATTAAAGGCGCACACACACACAGAGATGTATATATATATATATATATATATATATATATATATATATATATATATATATATATATATATATATATATATATATATATATATATATATATATATATATATATATATATATATATATATATATATATATATAAAAGTACATATATATCCTTTATGGAGAAATGCTAGAATATAAAGGATGCCAAAACAATGGATAAACATGGATTTTTATCAAAATTCAAGATTATTGACTCATGAACAACACCAAAATGGATTTGTTTCTTTGTACAGTGTCATGAACATTTATAAAACAACAATGTAACTTTTGAAATCTTGAATGGAAAAATGGCAGACAATTTTTTTATTAAACTTCCAGCAAAGTGAAGACATGAAAAGAAATGACCCGGTCAAATTATTTCAAGCAGTAAGGCAAACAGATATTCAAATATAGAGAAATAAACCTAAGCTAGTGGAGTACAGTTTGATTATACCACACATGATTCTATAATTTAACCTCGAAAGCTTAGGCCTATATGGATAGCAACACTGGCCGTACAATCCTAAATGCAGAGAAAATAATGAGTGTCACTGACATCGAACAAGAAGACCCAAGAATGAGAACAACAAAGAAAAACTTTAAAAAAGGTAATAAGAAAATGCAGGCACATCATAAATTTTCAAAGATCTTAGCTCGATAACATGTTTACCCTGGAGGAAAACTAAACGATTAAGAAAACATACATATCATGCTAAAACATATCAATAGCACATCAGCAGAACATGGAATAGCACAAAAAACAAAACTTTGTTTAAACATATCGAATAGGGATGTAATCAAATAACAACATATTAGAGTAAATGGACAAAACCAAACTATTAGAACAAGCATGCGACCATCCCAATAATGTTAACTATATTGGTGATTTGAGCTTACATGAATAACAACATTAAACACAACAGACAACCATGCCGGATACAACACCCTACCATTTATATGTCCTACAAATATTAATACTACAGAACCCCATGACATAAACAGTAGGTTCGAGAAAGAGGAGAAGAACAAAAGTCACAAGCAAACCGAAGACATCAACATTAGATGCAAATCTATAAGTTCGACACAATCAAATAATGAAGTCGTATGAGAGGAAATATAAAGTGTAAAAACATAATAAAACCACTCAGTTAGTAACCACAAAAAGCCCTATAACAAAACCTCTCCAACACCAGACATGTCATTTCCTTGAGCATAGGAGAAAAGGCAAGAAAAATGTCATGGAGAGGAAGACGATACCTTTTTTTGGGAAGAGGCGCTGGGACTAGACGAGCAGGATATAACCAACACACAATAACTAATGAAACAACAAGCGAGAGGTATGTGCAATAACTCAAACTCGGACTAACTTTGAAGAGTAATGATGATTGAGTTGGTGGAATGAGACTCTGATTGAAAAATCACTCTTCCTTCCCCTTTCTCGAATGTATTTTATGACTAAATGCTTATGCTATTCTCTTTCTCCACTAAAACAAAAAATTCCCCCTTAACCCAAACAATAAGGAAAAAGAGGGTATATATAGGTAAAACAAAGGTAGAATTTTTTGGGGGAAAAGATGAGGATAAAATCGGGTAAGAACAAAGGCACAAATTCAAAAATCAAACCTTATCTCCAGAAATAAAGGAATATGATGAGTTTATTCCTAATTCCCAATGGATTGGAAAGAGTTGGCCGTCTGGGATCGATCCATCGTCTTTCTTGTGCCACGCATCTCCATTCGAAGGTCACAAGGACAAAAATGTGTGCCTTGCTTGGTCTTTTGCTGCATCAACTGTACGAGTTGTGAAGAACGTCAAGAAAGAAGACAAATAACGTAACGTATTGCCTATACGCGCTGGTGCCTCTCATGCAAGAAGGGCATCGCTGGCTTCGACGCGATTGGAATCATGACACGCGCATGCTGCTGCTTCGATGGGGAAAAAAAGGAAACATGCAAGGTTCATTCAGGCAGTTGGTTTTATGGGAATCAGACGCTACTTCTGGATTGTTTAGATTTGGAAGTGGGCTAGGTTAGGGCAAAGGGGAATTGGGCTAGGTTTTTTTACTTTCAAGGAGTGATCTGGGTTGAGTCGATTTGATGAGTGGGCTAGCAATAGTGAATCGAGATGAATTTTTTGTACCGGGATGGTGACAATTTAAAGGGAGGCCTAAAACTTGATCTCTAAAATGGGTCACTAGTTTTAGCCAATTGAGCTTAATTTAAGGAAATTGACTAAAATTTTAATTAAGACAAATTAATATAATAAGTTAACAATCTTCTTAATGTTAAGGAAATAAAATAATTAATTTGGTTATGAAAACTTAATTTAAAATGAAAACTATCATATAATTAAAATATCTAACCGAATATTAAAAATATATCTTGAGATGATATTTGAAAAATTATAAAATATGCTAATTATATACATAATTATGTAAACCATATATATTATGAAAAATAGATAAGATAAATTAAAAATAAGTTGAAAACTATTTTAAATTTCTATTAAATCTAATTATTTGAAATTGTTTAGAAAAGAAACTTGTTAATTAACTCCTATCGGGGAGGGTCAAAATAGGGTGGCAACAGTGAGTCTTCGAGTAATTCTTGGTAGTCATTGATTAATGGATTGAGAATAATCTTGTCCTAGGTAGTCTTAACGATTATTTAGGTAAGCTTGAAGAGGGTGTATGGGCGGTCTCTTCTTGTCCTACTTAAGTGAGTCTTAGGATAACTTCGGATAAGGGTTTTGTGTGTTGAGTAGCTTACTGTAACGTTACTATGAAGTGACCTAAATTGTTATAAATTGAGAATGACTTTGAATGTATTTTATAATGTTATGTTCGGTGTTCAAATGTGGTTCTTACACTTATGATATGAAGTTTTAACCTACATAAGCATATTTTGACTCAAATGTTTGTTTGTCATGATTTATACATTATACTATACTTTGTATATTCATTGTACTAATTTCATACTTTTGTCTATTTCTAAAGGTCTGATTAGCAGGTGAGGGGTGTCTTGAAACAACACTTTAATCTAGAATCTTTCAAGCAATGTTGAAGTATGTCCTCACTTGACTCGAAGACATAACTATCTTTAGAATTCTTTTATTTAAAGTATTGTAATAGACTAAGGTTTTACATTTTGATTGTATGGGCCGTGGTCCAAGTTTTCATGTGTCTAATATGGGGACTTGTGACTTAGTTATATTCCTTATGATTTAAGTGAGATTTTTGAAGTACTATTTCATGTGTATAGTTTTAATTCTGTTCTACTTTTCATACATGTATGCGATGAACAATATCATAAACGCTTGTACAAGACCTCCTAGAGGTTGAGTACAACATATTTCCATCCGAAAATGACATATATTATAGGATGTCCTCTTGGGTCATGACATTGATTTACCAACCCGAGATCACCCCTTAGTCGTTACCGGCGTATTCGACATCTTGGAGGTCTTATACAAGCCTCTTAGCACAACAAACTAAATAAGGAAAGTCTTTTATAAAACATAAGAAAAACTAAGTCTCGTCATAATCCATCATAGAAATATCACATTATTATTGGGTCACAACCCTTACATTGAATGAACAATACTGATCTTTAATGAAAGAAAACTAGAAAGAACATTCACGTCCTCAAACATATGTGGAGATACCAAGAGTCTTGAGAGAATTATCAACTTCCCAAGTTTCAAGTCTAAAGTCCTCACTTTTTTCCACCTATACTTGTAAAAAGAGAGAAAATTGTTGAGTTAGTACAATTAAGCACTGAGTATGACAATCGTGCAAAAAAATGTTTTAAAGAGGATATTTTAGTTGAAAGATGTTTTTCATGTTATTTTGGTAAAACTTCCTGAAATCAAGTGTAAAAGACATCATACATGCCCATAATTAACATACAGAGTAATACTTCCATAATTCTCAACATATAAGCATATTCATTAAGTAACTCATTAACCATTTAGACCCTTAATCCAAATTTACCCTAAGACCCACCTAGGTAAGACATGAACAGACTGCCTATACAACTTCTTCATTACACAACTAAGTTGTCCTTAAGACTACAAAATATACGGATATTTCCTTTCCATACCAACTCAACAAGTCAACATTCATTACTAAAGATACAAGAGGAAACATTCATGCATTTAAGAACTTCACATAAAGACCATCCTCTAGGATAATTCAAAGTTACACTAGTGCAATGTGAAAGTAGCATCACATTCTACTACTCCCACTTAGTGCTCCTTTGGAACCAGCCTAGACTAGGCATATCACATTCGACCATTCCCATAACTTTCATTAACATTAGACTTAAGACCAACATGCTTCATCAATATTAGAAATAAAGTTAATTTACTTCATTTACATCATATCGAAACCCATTCATTTATTAATATTATAAGGACATACGAAGACTCTTTCCAAATATATACTTGTGCAATTCATAGATGGCGTCCCATTCCACCACCTACCCTAAGTAGTACACCCTTAGGAAGACGTAGTCATTACATTCTTTTGTGGGGGCTAGCTTTAACCGAAATGGACTATAGGATCTTAACATGGAATTCCGGCATTAACCCCTACCATACTTCACATTCACATTATACTTCAATTAGTCATACTATCTTCAAGAATCACATGCATAACTTCATAATACATCTCTATGCATAAGCATCTTAAAATTACTTTACTTAACATTCAATGCCTTCAAGGCCATAACTATAATACACATACATATTCATATACATTTACATTATCTAAACACCGCCACCATAAGTGGATTATACCACACAAGAACAATTCAATAAGAATTAGAACAATTTAGGTCAACTTACCTTTCAGCCAAGCCATGATCACCTTTTTTTTTAATTATCCAACAATTCATCATTGGTCATAGCTATAAATATATAAAAACAATTTATCATAGTATAATCACAATTCTAGCAACATCCAATTACCTCATCAAACCCACTTTGTAAGCCAAAATCAAGGAATTTAAAGGATCATCAGTTTATGGAGTTTTGCACTTCAAAAACACAATTAAAACATACTATAATCACGATAATTCGTTTGAAACCATTTAATGCAAGAACCCATGAGTTTGAGGAAGAAATGGGGTTTCGATTATCTTTGTGAAACTTGAAAACATTTTGATAATTGGCTCTAGAGAGGAATCTAAATCTAGATAAAAGATTACCATACTATAGTATTGATAAGATCACAAAATAAGGAATTCTAACTTTAATAATTAACCTTCTTCCTTTGAGCTTGAGAGTTCTTCAATAGATGATTTGAATAGAGAGAGAATTTAGAGAGAAGGAAGAGCTTCAATTTTTTTAATTTATAATTGTGGGTTAGGGTTTTTGATTTGGTAATGAGTGTAAAATTACCTAAATAAATATATAATATAACCCCAAAATACCATTAAAACCCCTATATTAATTGGACCTTTATAAATAAGTCAAATCTAATTATTTTCGGGATTATCGTCGAGGAACAAGTCTGCGTCGCAAGGGGTTACCACAACTTTCTGGAATTAAATTCTTGTAAAGAAGGGCCTGAGATGAGGTTCGTGCGACATTTTGTCCCTCTGTGGAGCTGGTCCACAATGTGGACTACCTCCCTATACCAACTGCCCACATGCTGCCTAGGCATCTTCTTCCCTCCAATGTTTGATTGATCCTTGTGAAGTCGTACCTAGATGTTTTAACCCTAAGAATTTACTTCTAGGTTTTAGGGTCATCCTTAGTGTCTTTAGACTCCAAACAACACATAAAAACATGCACAACATATTTGGACACACTAACACCCATAAGACTAGTTTTCTTGACGTCTTTGTCGTCCTTTAACGTTGGACTTTAAAACTCTATAAAACTAACTTCTAAAGATCTTATTAATTACCTTAAACAGTTATTAACTCATAAAATGCATGTGAAGCTTTAATTTTTCCTATTTCATTTTGAGGGTCATTACATTTTCCTAAGAGTGTCAACTAGAGTAAGTTGATGTATGGTGCAGCAGAGTTGCTCCTCGTTTGATCTCTTATCTTTGAGATCAAAGTAGATGGATAGAGTTAGACTGGAGGTTTTAAAGTGTAGATCAACTAGAGTTAGTTTGTTTAGTGGGAAATATGATAATTGTTTTGTCTTTGTTGAGTAATAGGAGTATTACTTAGTGTGGGATTACGGTGTTAATCTGATGGTTGTAGTTGTAAACTGGTTTTTACTTTATCTTTGAGTAGGGCAGTCAATAGTTTGAAAATTCCCATGTGACACGTCGTGATTTTACTCCATTTAATGAGGAGATTTCCACATAAAACTCTTGTGCCCGATCTACTTTGTGCTTTTTATTTACCGCACTTTTACTACTGCATTGTTATTCTTTTGAGGGACCTGGTCTTGAGAACGAGTCTAATTATCATTCCCTTCTGAACATCATTACAAAGATAAAACTTTTTTTCTTTCAGTGAAGCTTAAGTTGTCTTTTCTTTATGTGCATTCTAACTACGCCATGCGTTCAATTCAAAATCTAGACAAGTGTAGGGATGACAAAAAAAGGGCATTTTCCTGTGTTGCACAATTGGTATACGCATACATTCCAACAATTGATAGCAGAGCTAAGACTCTCTAGCTGTTAATACAAGAGATTCCTGAAGAAAATGACGACAACCATGAGCGTGCAAAGAAATCAATCTTCCACAAGACCTCTTCTTTTTTATGGCCAGTATTATAGACACTAGAGGATTTGAATGAAATACTATCTATTGGCTAAGGACGTTGTAGTATGGAACATTATTTATGAAGGTATTCATGTGAAAACTATGGATGTTCAAGATGGATAGGTCACAAGAGTAATTCCCAAAACTCAACACCAATATAATGACTCTGGCACAAGATTAGTCTAGAAAAAATACAAAACTAGGAAGTTATCGGTGTGTGGGATAATTAGAATGAATATGATATGATATCATCGTGTAAATCAGCCAAGGAAATATGGGATCTGCTGAGAACAACATATTACGATACTGAGGAAACAAAGAAATATATGTTAGTTCTCTTTACTAATAAATTTGAAAGCTTTACCACAAAAGAAGGTGAATCTATTAATGAAATGCGTATAAGTTCTATAAGATCTCTAATGAGCTCATGTTTCTTGATGAATCTATCCCGGTGTGCAAACAAGTCTCTAAGATATTGTGAATTCGACAAATGAATTTGTGTTTGCTGTTGAGATAAGACATCCAGAAGAGGCGACTCTTAATGAATTATTTGAGCATCTTTTAGTTAATGAGATTCATAGAAAAGGTAAGAGCTCATTTTCAAAGTGTAAGACATGAGAAAATATCTAATTGATGATGATGATAACAACAGAGATGCAAAAATGGATGATTCACTAGGTTCCAAGGTGTAAGAAAGTGAAATTCCTGTAGTAGATGAGTCCATGGGATATTTCACCAAAATATTTCAAAAATCGGATGTTTCATGAAGAATGAAATTCATGACAGTGCTACAAGCTCAGTGACGTATGTTACAAGTGTAATAACCGAGGTAAATCAATGAGAGATTGTCTTATGCATCCTAAGATAAGCATAAGAAAAACATTTCTACGGATGGTGAAGAAGGATAATGTAGCATGGGAGAATTCCTCAATTGTAAAGATTTTGAACACTCAGATAATGCTTTCATGGAAAAGTTAGATGAGGATGATGTTGATGAAAAGGTAATGCTATTAGATTACAAGCAAAAATTGAATGCCTTTTCTACTAGTATATTGAGAAAGCTAGTTGTTGTATTACTTGATTTAATAAGTGACATGACAATTGAAAAAGATCTCGTGAACAATATCCTAGACATCTCTCAAGATTAAAAAATTGTCCTAGTTGCCCAAATATCTGATATTGAAAGTCAAATGGTTGTTCAATAATTTGAAAATTGAGAACAAAAGGCAAAAATAAAAGGGGTGACTACTACATTTTTTAAAGAAAAGAACGAGGCCAATATCTTACATCTGGAGCTTGAAATACGTTGCACGCTGCTAAAAAGAAGATAAAATTAGTTGTAGAGATAAATCTTGTGTTAGCGAGGGACCTGGTCCATGTAAAAGAGGAACTAGAAGAATCCCTGAAATGGACCACTTTCTCTAAGATTCTTACAAATCTGAATGGTCAAGGAAACAACATTAAAATATGGATGGGTTTTGAAAAGATAGATCCCCATGAAATTCTCACAATAAATTTGTTTCTGATGTTGTTGTATGTGCATTGTGCTTGAGATGGACATCATAAAAAAGATTGTCCTGTGTTGAAAAAGTATGGAGGAAGTTCGTCAAACTATTCCAAATAGTGAATTAAAACTAAAAAAGGACCTGGGCCTGCTCATGGTCCAAACTAGAAGAAAGTAAGTCTACCTCACAAGACAAAAAATTTTCTTATCACTCTATTATCTCCTTAATGGTAACTGTGTCTCAAATTGGTTTCAAAGACTAACAAGTGATTTTCTATGCAAATGAAAGAAGGGAACATCAGTTAGTGTTGGTTTGTGAATAGTGAATGTTCAAAACACATAACTGAGAAAACTTCAAAATGTCCTCTCCCTCCCTCAATGTAATTCAAGGTGGAGGTGTCTCTGGTGGCAATGGTAAGAAATGGTATATTCTAGATGTAGGTAGGACTTGAAAGTATATGAAACACTCTTGTAAAATTGTGTACTATATCAACAATTGAAGTACAATCTTTAAGTGTTTTACAGATCTGTGATGAGCGACATAAATTTGTAATTGTATTGGAAAAAGTGTTGTCACAAACTTGCTCTCTCTAGTGAGGACTTGACAGAAAAAAAAATGCAAGAACATGTATATTGTTGATCTGCATACTGCTTGTACTAATAACCGCACTTGCCTTAGTGCTCAAGTTGAGAATGCTGAGGTATGACACAAGAGGCGTGCTCATGTGAATATTGCTTTCCTTCACAAACATGTCTTAGGTGCCCTTGTAAATAATGTATTTTTACTTTCACAAAAAAAAACTCATCTTTTTTCTCTCTCATCGTCAAGGAACTCTTTTTTATCTGATTCTGGCAGCTAACTACCTGAACATCAAGAGTCTTCTTGATCTGACCTTGAGGAAAGACCCTAAAGAGATTCGAAAGACCTTCAACATGAAGAACGACTTTACTCCAGAGGAAGAGGAGGAGGTTAGGAGGGAGAACGTTCGGGCATTCGAGTGAAGCCTCTAATGTTTTCATATTCTAGTGCTGGAGTTGGAATCTATAGTTACATTTCTATCAACAATAAATTGTTATGCTAGTAGTAAATATGTTCCTAATGTTTTCTTTTGGAACCTTTAGATTTTGTTTTCCTAACTTTTGGACTAAAACTTTATTCTTCAATGAAGACAAGTTAATCCTAAAAAAATAAAAGAGAGATAAACAAGGTATTTGAATTAATTTTTGCAGATTTCACATACCAAATAAAGAGAAAAAGAATTTTTAAAAAATATAATTTGTAATCCTAGTATGAATATTTTGGGATAATATTTCCCACTAACAAATACAAAAAAAACTATGTAAGAAATCACTTATTGAAATCTATGACCAAACATCGATTAAATAATCCAACAACAGTCAGGAACAAAAATAATGTACCCAAACAGTTATTTGCATAGAGATTATCAGACTTTGAGAATCTCTCCAATTAGTTGAAGAGTGACTTTGCTAATAATTTTGAGACAATTCATCGGACATACAATCAACTAGTTCATCAACCTCTAGAATTAAACATTTTTAAATTATATATATATATATATATATATATATATATATATATATATTATTTTGATTTTCTTTTTTAGCATTGTAAGACATTACTGAATGATTTACAATTATAGTCGAATTCTTTATTTAGAGAAGGCAATATGGTGGCTGACAAGTTAGCTAATTAATCGTTTCCCTAATCAAGTTAGAGCTCTTTTTTTAAGAATGATCAAGACGGACTTCCATATCATAGAACTAAATATATGAAATGATTCAAGCTTTAGCTAAGACGGTTATTTCTATGTATAATTTGTTATATGAAACCAAAGTTTGTCGCATTAATTAATTATATTTTATTTGTAATGTACTGGTTCACTTTTAGTTTGAGTAATATTTGAAGAAAATCCATTACATTAAGAAGAGATTATTCATGCTTAGCCAACTACTTATTAAATTTGTAATCCGAGTATAGATTACGTAAATCTAATGATGCTAACTGTAATTATTATCTTAGTGACATTCCAAAATTTCTCATCTCTAATTAATTTTAAATCCTTTTTCTTTGTTCTCTCTTTCCAGAGACCAAAATCGAGGTGAGTTTTCCTTCATACTATTTTATACTAGTTTCTGCGAACCTGTGTTAGCACATATGTCTCCTTCTAAGACAAAAATTTATACATGCCTAATCTAATGTTGATAATTATTTATGGGATAATATTATAATAAATAAGGTATTGTGTCTACATAAAGAGTTTTAAATTTTCATCCAATAAAATAAAAAAAAATGAACTCAACTATTGTATTCTAAACTAAAGAGTATTTGATTGAATATATATATTTTTCAATACAAATAAAATAATTGATGTTTTTAATTAATTACAGCCTAATTATATATATATATATATATATATATATATATATATATATATATATATATATATATATATATATATATATATATATATATATATATATATTATTGTAATTTATTTATTTCAACTTTTAAGTTTCTTTACTTTACAATTGTAGAAGAATACATGATGAGTTACACTATTTTTTATCAGTCACAAATTTTATATTTATTGGTTTTGAGACTCATGATTTAAAAAGGTCTATTAATCAATATAGGTCGGACTGTGGATTTGCCACTCATGTTTTCTTCAAAATGCCAAGTTTCACTACTTTTCAATGGTTTATTGAGACAATTCTTCATTCACCGCATTAGCCGTAAATAGGTTCCGTAAGTGAGTCCTAGACTTAGAGAAAATTCAGGATCGAAAAGTGAGACCCACGGTAGGAACCCACAAACCGTCAGTGGGAACATGACCCGTTGGTGAGTCCTGTTGTTTGAGGTCTAAAACTCATGGTCTTTGAACTCTTCGATGCCCGACTAGGATGGCCTGTGAGTTGATCAATAGATTCTAGGTATGATCCTTTAATGCCCATGATCGATACATGCTTTATAGAGATTTGAGTTAATAGAACTCGCATTCCGATATCGGTGCTGAAACCTACTCCCAAAAATAAACTTAACTCATATATTTTAAAAATAACTTCTTTCTTTGGATTGATATAATTACTCAACACATAGCTTAAAACCTCTCTTGAAATTGATGTTCCCTTTTCTTGCTGAAAACTCTTTTGGAAATCTTTGTTTCATCTTATCTTAAATGTTAAAACATTTATAAATTCTTTAGGAATAGTTAGTTCCCTATATCGTTTGAGAAATAACTCAACTCTTTAATATTAACTTGAAACTTTTAGTCTTAAAAAAAGTTCAAGTATTTATGAAAGACATTTGAAAAACTTTGGTGAACTTTACTTGACATTAATCTTAACTTTACCTTACTTGATCTCATCTTTACATGAATTGACTCTTAAGTTCTCTTGAATTGAATTATGGATTCAAGGAATTAGGATTTGTTATAGGAAAGGTCTCTTAATGTTTAGGAATGATTTTGAATAGGTAAACTTGAAAAAAGTTACGAAATCACCGTCTTGGGAAAATTCTGAGATGGAGAGATTCTCTTGAATAAATTATTCAGGAAACTTAATTTTGAGATAGACGAGTCCTCATCCTATCCACGACACATATTAACTTTTGTTCATTCAGGGAATAGGTCCACGATGTGGTCCTGGTGTTGTTTCTTGTCTGTTTTCTCTTGTTCCTTTTATCCCCAATTCGCCTAAACTCGAATATTTCCCTCAAATTTATTTTAGATCCCGATTCCCAGAATATATACTCAAGAACCTTACTCCAAATAACTCTAAATTTTAATGGAAATATCTTATAAATTCCACAAATCAACCCAATTCAAGAACAACATTCAAATTCAACAATACCTATCAAGAACATCAACTTTCAAAACTCTTTCAGGATAAATTGCACTGAACAAAACATGTTTGGACTGACCCCATCATCTACTTCGAATTCTAATAAATTTCTCCTAACATCATTTTAGAATTTGTGACGACTCTGCACTGATTCCAACCTCTCTTTAATGTCTTTGATTTTATCCATAGCTTGATAAACTAATTGCAGTCCTATCAACCCTGCTTCACCAACTTCAAACCATCCAAAAGGAGATCTGCATCTTTTCCCATAAAGATCTTCCTAAGGATCCATTTGGATGCTAAAGTGGTAACTATTATTTTAAGAAACTTCATGTGAGTTTGGTGATCATCCCTATTACCCTTGAAATCAATCACATAATCTACCTTGATACATCAAAAAATCATCTCTACCTTTTCCAAAAGCCATCACTTTTTGCATCTGAACAGTTGCTTTTAACTCACGAAAGATGGGGTCTTAGTATTGCTTGCCTTTTACTTGTCAAATTGATGATGAGTAAGCTCCACATTTCTTGTTTTGTGGAATTCATTAAATCAAACTCCTAAATATGCAAGTCTACGCAACTCTTTTTCCTAACTCTTTCCTACCTTCCGCGAAATAGGTGGTACTACCCATAGACAACTTGCTTAAGGCATCAACACCAACACTAGTCTTACCAGGTTGATAAAAAAAACTCATGTCATAATGTTTGAGTAACCCTAACAACTCTCTCTGTTTGAGATTAAACTCTAACTAACTAATCACCTACTGAAAACTTGTTGTGATTGGTGAACACTTCCACATGAACATTATACAGATAATGGCGTCATATTTCAGGGAAAATATAATAGTAACCAACTCTAAGTCATGGGTTGGAAAGTTGTTCTGATGGATTTTCAACTCTCTCTGCTAGTTCAATTCTATGTGGTAAAATAATGATAGGACGAGTATCTGGAATAATGTCTAGGTTGAAGTCTGTTTCTCTTATGAAGGACTTTGGGAAGATTATTTTGAATGACTTCTACAAACGCTTTTACAACTGATACTGACTGGATGGGAGGTATATCAACACTAGAGTCATTAACTTGGCCTAAGTGATATATGCCACCCTTCAAAACTAACTTTCTTGACTTAAGGTATGAAATTTAACAACCCTTAGGAATACTTCTCCACTCTAAGTCTTGTTCATTGGGAAACTGGAACTTGACTACTCGAGTTCTACAATCAACTGAGGCATAAGAGTCATTTAGTCGGTCCATACCAAGAATGAAATCAATGTCTACCATGTCTTACTCAATTTAATTAGTCATGGTGTATTCGTATTTCACGGAGATATGACAATCATGATGCACTGTCTCCGCTTGAATGGGCTAAAAACAAGTGTAGAAACACTGAATATTTTACTAAGTTGCTCAGGATTAATATCAAAATTCATAGCAAAATAAGGGGTTACAGAGGATCATCTCGCCCCTAGATATACCAAAGCATAAACTAAAAGTCAAAGACTTGCATCATACCAATGACAATATCTTGAAAATCCTCTTGCTCTTGGTGAATACCAACAACATATAAGCAATTTGTTCCTCTACAAATACCCTTTCCTTGCATGTTCTTTGGACACTCTTTCCAAAATTGACCCTCTTATCCACACTTTAAGCACCATGTCTGCCCGTCACGACACTTAACTTGGTGGTTTCTACCACACCTATCACATGCAAGAACTTTACTACCCCTTTGTGCCATATTTCCTTGAGAATATGCTGGTTTAGCTATGAGACCCTGAGAATTCTGACTATTGTACTCACCTTTGTTCTTAGGTGCAGGTTAACTAGAAGATTATGGAGCAGGTCCCTTCTATTTCTGTTGAAGAGATGAATGGTTGACATTACTCATTTGCTGCCTGAACTATTCCCTAATGTCTTAGGCCTTTTATTCTCAAAATATTTATATTATTTAGCTTATCCTCCTCAAATTTTTGTACATGGATCATAAGCCTTACTAGGTCCATATCCCCTATCAGCATAGCTTCCTTGCCTTTCTTACTTGACCGATGAAAAAACTCAACAACAAATAGATTCATCCAGCTCTTCATGTCAGCAACCATTTCGAGAGCGTAGCGTGAGTTTCCTGAACTTCAGACTTTACTCATGAACACTCATAGACTCCGCATTAAGGGTGAGAAACTCTGTTATCTTTGCCTCTCGCAACTCGCAGGGAATGAAAGTCCTTATGAGAGCATTCTCAAATACTACCAACACATTATCGGTGCATCCTCAACACTATTCTTCTTCCATTGGTTGAAATAGATTATAGAACATCCGTTATTTGGTATGCAGCTAGTTACACCCTCTGCGCCTCAACAACATGCATCACATTGAATATCTTTTTCAGCTCTTCAATGAACTTCTCCAGATCCTCGGTCACACTTGAACCTCTGAAGCTTGGGAGGTCATCCATAAAAGCTCACGGATACTTGAAGTATTAGTAACTTCGTGTCGATTATCTCCCTGCCCTTAATTGGTTGCAACTTGACTTAGCCGCTGGATAATTTCACAGAATTCGGCATGAGTGACCTCTCATTGAGTTTGCATTTTTGGTTTATTAGGTACCCTTTGTTGCTGGACATTTCTCTTAGCAAGGAGACCTCTGACAACTCTGCATGGAGGCATGATTCTCTAAAAACACGCATAAGCACAAATCAGAAAGGAAACTTCTTAGATCAAACTCTAACACACTAAATAAGTATGAATAAATTCAAAGAATTCCTAAATACTGCAACGTCCTAATTATAGATGTGGTGCGCTTCACACTAATATGACTTCATAGACTCCCTATGACTCTTGAACTTTGTGCTTTAATATAAAGTTTGGCGTGCCCCGAACCTGCACCGTGGACGTGGCTGTAACTCGGATACCATTGTTGACCCCATGTGAACCCTTTTCTAGCTTACTTACTCAACATAAGACTTAAAGATTTAATAAATTATTTCAAGTTCTAAACAAATCAATTTCCTTACACTAAACTCATAATGTTTTAAAACTAAACATTCAATTTAATCCAAAGTTGCAACTCAAATCTTAATATAAGACAACGACAAAATAATTTTGAATAGACTAACATCTGACCGACTATCTATGAAGTCTCTAATAACTTATATGGATGTTGGTACAAGCCCCACATAATCTAAACAAATGGAAACTAAAACTCAAAGCAATAAAATGGATCCTCCGGAAATGCATGGATGCTCACCAACTGACTCATGGATGCCGAACTGGATCAATGATGCTTTGGAATGATGACCCTAGTTACATGTGCCATATAATAATATGATGCAGGCCAATTGGAATCAGTACATTGAATGTATGAGTCTGCAAGTTGGAATGCTAAAATAGAACTTAGGATTGAAGGAGATTTTTAAAGAATCACTTACCTTGGATCTTCTCAACTCATGAATAATTAGGTGTAGAAATTGTTTTAAAGTCCATTTTGACAAATATAAGTCATTTAGGAGGTCTAGAAACCAAAGCGTCCAATAACGTCCATGACGTCCGAAAACTAGTTCAATGAGGTGCTAGCGTGCCTTAGCCTATTTGACTAGCTTTTAGAAGTTGGAAAAGGATGAAAATTGGTGGAAAGGTGTATAACATGTGTTTAAGTTGATTCATACTAAAAATTTCCAGGTAATAATCCCCAAGTACCAACCAAGGGCCCTTGAGGAGAACCCTTTCGTTTGGAGTCAAAAGCACTGCCTGGGCAGTGTACACCCACGAAGGGAGGCGACGGAACATGTGTTGATCGATAGGGATTCGATGTCATCCATCGGCCAACAATTATCCAAATACCTAAAGGACCTGTTTTGGAAGGTCTCTGAACTCATCGACGGATGAGCAGCACGGGAAGGGGTAGGGGTCGTCGACTCACAGACGAACCATTGGTCGAGGTCGTCTATGAGGGCCTGATTTTCTGCATGTTTTTAATTAGTTCCAATTAATTAATTTATGGTATAGCTATTTGGGGTATTAGGTAGGTCTAATTAACCTAGTTAACACCATATATAAAGTCCTAACCTAATTAAACCAATCTAAACTCTAATAACTCACAAACGCAAAGTCTCTTATTTCTCTCTTCTTTCTCTCTTCTTTCTCTCTCTAGTGAAGAACACCATTAAATACCAAGATAGGGGAGGGTTAAGGTATTAATAGAGTCAAATTTCATTATCAATATTCACCAATTAACGAGGTATGAGATCTAATTTACCTTTGAGACCTCTTTCTTCAAAAGGTTCCATCAAATTGATTTTCAAAGTTTGGTTTTCAAGTGAGTTTCATCCAATATCAAAATTTATGTTATGAATTGATATGTTTATGATTTATTTTGGATATTATGAATAGATTAACATGTAATTTAACTCAATTATGATATATATTTATGGTTTGGTCTAGTTTGTAGAAGATGACCTTTAACCCTTAACCCTAGGTTATGATATTGATATGAACTAGGTGATATTGATACTAGTTCACCAACCAAGAAGCAAACTTTTGGAAACTGTGGCAAGAAGCACTATGGTGTTTGTCTTGATGGAACGGATAATTGTTTTGGTTGTGGTAAAATTGGGCACAAGGTTCGAGATTTCCCTAATGTGAGGGGACAAACTAGGGTAGTTATCAAGGGAAAGCAAGTGGTTCAAATGAAGCTCTGAAAAAGAATCGCTTTTATGCTCTCCGCTCTAGGGGTGTGCAAGAGACTTTTCCCGATGTGGTGATCGGTATGTTGAAAGTCTTATCTATTGATGTATAGGCTTTACTTGATCCCGGTGCTACCTTATCATTTGTTACTCCTCTAGTAGCTAAAAAGTTTGAAATTTTGTGCGATATGTTGCATGAACCTTTTATAGTGTCTACCTCAGTGGGTGAGTCGGTTGATGCAAAAAGGGTGTATATAAATTGTCCTATAATGTTGCCCAATAGAGTTTCTTATGTTGAATTAGTAGAACTAGGTATGCTTGACTTTTATGTAATTTTGGGTATGGATTTGTTGTATGCTTTCTATGCCTCTATAGATTGTAGAACGAGGGTGGTGAAATTTAACTTTCAAAATGAGCCCATTTTAGAGTGGAAGGGGGGATTCTATTCCTAAAGGTTGTATCATCTCTTGTTTGAAATCATGCAAAATGATCTCTAAAGGGTGTTTATACCATATAGTAAGAGTCCAAGATTTAGACTCCAAAATTCCTTCCATTGAGTCAGTCCCCGTAGCGAGGGAGTTACCGGAGGTCTTTCCTAATGATCTACCCGGTATTCCTCTCGAACAGGAAATTGATTTTAGTATCGACTTGTTACCAAATACAAATTTCAATTCCTCTTTATCAGATGGCTCCGGCTGAATTGAAAGATTTGAAAGCTCAACTCAAAGATTTACTAGACAAAGGCTTCATTAGACCTAGTATATCACTATGGAGTTCTCCGGTTTGGTTTGTGAAGAAGAAGAATGGGTCCATTAGAATGTCCATTAATCATTGCCAACTCAATAAAGTCACTATTAAGAACAAGTATCCTCTCCCTTGGATTGACGACTTGTTTGATCAACTCTAAGGGGCAAGCTACTTTTCTATGATTGACTTGAGATAGAGGTATGATCAACTTAGGGTGAGACATGACGATATATCAAAGACGGCATTTTGGACTAGATATGTTCCTTATAAGTCTTAGTAATATCCTTTGGTCTCAGTAATGCCTCGGCGACATTTATGGATATTATGAATAGAGTACTTTGAAGCTACCTAGATTTATTTGTCATTGTCTTCATTGACGACATCTTGGTATATTCAAAAAATGAGGTCGAACATATGAATCATGTGAGGGTGGTGTTAAAAGTGCAAAAGGAACACCAATTGTTTACCAAGTATATCAAATGAGAGTTTTGGTTGAGGTTGCTGGCTTTTCTTGGTCATATCATATTTAGTGAGGGAGTTGAGGTTGATCTAGTGGTGAAAAATTGGCCTAGACTATTGACTCCAACCAACATTAGAAGTTTCTTAGGTCTAGAGATTATTATCGGAGGTTTGTGGATAATTTTGCGTCCATTGCATCACCCTTGACTACTTTGACCCAAAAGAGTAAGAACTTTGAATGGTCAAAGCCATGTGAAAAGAGCTTCCAAATGTTTAAGGAGAGGCTTACTTCTGCTCTGGTATCCACCCTATCGGAGGGTACAAAGGTTTTTGTAGTATATTGTCATATATTCCGAGTCTGGTTGGGATGTGTTCTCATGCAACATAGGAAGGTTATAGCCTATGGCTCTAGGCAACTCAAGGTGCATCAGAAAACTTATCCAACTCATGACCTTGAATTAGCGGTCGCGGTATTTGCCTTGAAAATATGAAGGCATTACTTGTATGGGGTCGATATGGATGTGTACACTGACCATAAAAGTATTAAATACGTATTCACCAAAAAAGAGTTAAATATATGTAAAAGGAGATGGCTATAGTTGTTGAAATACTATAACCTGAGTTTCATCTATCATCCCAGTAAGGATAATTTAGTATCGGATGCTTTGAGTTGTTTGTCCATGGGAAACGTATCCCATGTTGAGGAATCCAAGAGAAACCTAGTAAAGGATGTCCATAGGTTGGATCGTTTAGGGGTTTGGGTTGAAAATTCTCCCATAAATGGTGTGATGGTACATCATAACTCTGAGTCATCTTTTGTGGTTGAGGTGAAGTCCAAGCAACATCTTGATCAAGCATTGATGGAGTTAAACGAAACGATTCTTGTTAAACTCAATTAGTCATTTTCCTTGGGGTGTCTTGAGGTACCAAGGGAGGTTATGTGTTCCAAAATAGATGGTTTAAGGAGTCGGCTTCTTGAGGAGGATCATGGGTCCCATTAATCCATCTATCTGTATTCGACGAAATATACCATGACCTTAGGGAAGTGTTTTGGTGGGAAGGTTTGAAAAAGGACATAGAGGAGTTTGTCGCTAAGTGTCCAAATTGTCAAAAAGTTAAGTACAAAAACAAAAAGCCCGATGGTTTACTAGAAGAAATCAAAGTTCCTACTTGGAAGTGGGAAGACATCAATATGGATTTTGTAGGAGGTATGCCTCGGAGTCAAAAGCAATATAACTCTATATGGGTGATTATGGATGGGTTGACCAAGTCCGCTTATTTTATTTTTGTCAAGTCTACTTATTCGACGGAAGATTATTCAAGGATCTTCATATATGAGATTGTGTGTTTTCATGGTATTCTGTTATCCATCATATCAGTTCGGGGTGCACAATTCATATCTAGGTTTTGGAGGTCATTCCAAGAAGGTATGGGTCTAAGGTAAAGTTAAGTACCACTTTTCTTCCCCAAACGGATGGCCAAGAGGAGCGTACTATTCAAACCCTTGAAGATATGCTTAGGGCTTGTATTACTGATTTCAAGGGAAATTGGGACAAGCATTTGCCTTTGGTGGAGTTTGCTTATAATAATAGTTTCCATTCATCCATATCCATGGCTCCTTATGAAGCCTTGTATGGTAGGAGGTGTAGGTCCCCGATTGGATGGTTTGAAGTGGGTGAGCTTTCACTTCTTAGTTCTGATTTGATTTATTAGACTTTGGAGAAGGTGCATATCCTAAGGATCCGGTTGCAAATGGCTTATAGTTGGCAAAAGTCTTATTTTGATCATAGGAGAAGGGATTTAGAGTTGGAAGAAGGTGATAAGGTATATCTGAAAATATCTCTAATGAAAGGGTGGTTAGATTTGTCATGAAAGGAAAGTTGAGTCCTCGTTATGTGGCTCCCTATGAAATATTCAAAAGTGTTGGTAAGGTTGCTTCTGAGTTAACGTTGCCTAGCGAATTGGCTTTGGTTCATCTAGTTTTCCATGTTTCTATACTTAAGAAGTGTATCAGTGATCCCGAGTCTATTCTTCCTATTGAGGGTCTTAGTGTGAAGGATATCCTCTCTTATGAAGAAGTTCCGGTTCGAATACTTGATAGGCAAGTAAAGAAGTTAATGAATAAGGAGGTGGCTTTCGTTAAGATGTTATGGAAGAATCACCTAGTTGAGGGTGGAACATGGGAGGCCGAGGCGGACATGAGGTCTCATTACCCTCATCTATTTGATAACTAAGGTTAGTTGTTCTTACTAATAATGAAAAATAATGATTAAAAAATTAAATTTCTTGATTTTTGGAGAAATTTTTGCAAAATGTGCATTTTTAAATGTTGTTACAGTAAATTACAGTTAAATATACTAAAAAAAATGCAATTCTCTTATTTTGAGTTATGTTGTGCATTATGATATGGTGAGTCCTTATGAAATTATATGTAGCATGATGTTAAGTTGAACTTTGGCATAATTGACTCATAAATGCTATGTTGAGCTCTTGATGTTGTGAGAAGGATGTTCCTCGTAATCTGATTTTGAGCCGTATGTGTGGTAATTGAAAATCTAAGACGTGTTCTAGAGCCTAAGGTAAGTTTCATAAGGTTTATACATTTTTAAGGTTAATTTTGATGAATATAAGTCATTTAGGAAGTCTAGAAACCAAAATGTCCAAGAATGTCCATGACGTTCGGAAACTAGTTAAATGAGGTACTAGCGTGCCTTAGCCTATTTGACTAGCTTTTAGAAGTCAGAGAAAGATGAAAATTAGTGGAAAGGTATCTAAAATGTATTTAAGTTGATTCGTATTAGAAACATCCAGGTATGACTTCCCAAGTACCAACCAGGGGCCCTTGAGAAGGACCCTTTCGTTTGGAGTCAAAAGCACTGTCTTGGCAGTGTGCTTCGACAAAGGTAGGCGACGGAACGTGTGTGGATCAAGGGGGCGTCGATTCCATCCATTGACCAACACTTAGACAAATCCCTGAAGGACCTTTTTTCCAGGTCTCTGAACTCATCGACGGATGAGACGCATAATAGGTGGTAGGGGTCGTGACTCAGTGACGTACAGTTGGTCGAGGTCTCGTCTGTGAGGGCCTGATTTTCTACACGTTTTAAGTTAGTTTCAATATTAGTTAGTTAGTTGGGGAATTATGGAGGTCTAATTAACTTAGTTAACACCCAACATAAAGTCCTAACCTAATTAAACTAATCTAAACTCTCATAACTCACAAACCCAAGCTCTCTTCCTTCTCTGTTCTTTCTCTCCCTAGTAAAGAACAACATTGAAGACCAAAATAGGGGAGAGCTTAATGGATGAAAAGATTCATGTGTCATCATCAATCTCCATCAATTAACAAGGTATGGAATCTTATTCACCTTTGATACCTCTTTCCTCTAAGGGTTCCATCAAATTATTTCTAAAGTTGGGTTTTCAAGTAAGTTTAATCCAATATAAAAATTAATGTTATGAATTGATATGTTTATGATTTATTTTTGATATTATGAATATATTAACATATAATTTAACTCAATTATGATATATATTGATGGTTTGGTCTAGTTTGTAGAAGATGACCTTTAACCCTTAACCCTAGGTTATGATATTGATATGAATTAGGTTATACTCAATTGACTTAGTCATTGGTTGAATTACTACTATAAGATGTTGTAATAATAATCATGAATAAATTAGGGTGATTTTATAGTCCTTTCATTCCAGTTCTTGAGATGTTATCTAGGTTATGTACTATGTTGTCAGTTTGACCTAAGTATCTTGTCTTAAGCTTTGATCTAGTATTGAATTGTGATGTAGTGATTCTTCTAGTCTTTTTATCATGTTGATCACTGAAGTATGATAATTTTATACCCTAATTGGGTTGAATTAAGGGTTGATGGTAAGACCTTAATGATGAATTATGAAGGAGACTTGGTAAGTCTTATGATCCCTATCTTTTACTTCACATTATGGTTAATTGTGATTAAGTGATAATGTTTTATTGGAGCGTGTCTTGTATAAGGATTCATAGGGTGGTTTGATGTTTAATTGAGATGTCTTTAATATGATTTGTGAGGTGTTGTCTTAATATGTAAATGTTATAAGGACGGTGAATGATTTGTCAATGTGCCTTATCATGATATGGAAATGTTAATGTGCTAAACGCACCTATATGAATGGTAATGAAAGGACAAAACTCATGCAATTCTTATTGACCTAAGATGATGATGATGTTTATACCAGGTTTAGAACCTATACCTACAATAAGCTATGATGATTAATAAAAACATTAAAGACATTTCAAATAGGGACTCTAGCTTAGCACCGAGTGAACTAGAGTGAGGAGTATCCCTTATCACATAGGGAAGACAGTATCACTAATGTACTCTTGAGATTGGAGACTAAAATGTGTGTAGAATAATGAAGGTCCCAACTATATCTCTTACTTCTTGAACAATGGTTCCCCTATAGGAATACTAACTAGTGGATCCATGTAGTTGTTATGTTCATGTTTAGGTACTACCTTGCAAAGTAGTCCAGCTTTTTTTGGTGTAGGGTTCCATGACATGGATTCCACATTAGCTCATGTGGTCTATGTCGGTAAGGTAAAGATGTTTCAAAAGGTAAAATGAATTAAAGGAATGAATCTAACTAAGATACTTTAAAGAGTTTAGCTTATTCTAGGTAGGGGTATGGGACTCTACCTAAACATTGCACTAGTTAGCCTTGATTGGAGTCTTAGGAGGATGTTCATATGTACGAATATTCTTATAATGGTACATGATATGTATATGGTGAACTTGCACATTCTTGATACTATATGTTGATTTTTGTCACATATGAATATGTGTATGTATTTTTAGAGTATGATATAATGTAATCTTAAAGGTCATGTTATGTGAAGTGGGATGTTTGTCATGATTCTTGTTGATTTATTGGATTGAGTAAGATTATGGGGATTTGCTTGGTCATTGCAGTTGTTAACTTTATAGGTGTTCATCGGTAATTGTCTTACTTTGGTTATGTTGAAATGTACTCTTATTCATACTTGTGTTTGTTTATGACTTAATGAATATGCCTAAGTGATTTGGTATAGTCTTTTTGAATGTGCATAAAGGTTCTCAAGAAAATTGCATACTTAATGAAATGTCTCTTTTCTTAGCATGTTTTCAAAGTATATGTGCATATGGTCTCATACTTAGTACAAGTGGTGTACTTACCCCATTTCTTCCTTTTCCCCAACATTTCAGGTTCCGGTCGTTGAAGAGATTTTGGAGACGACTTTGAAGAAGACTTGAAATTTTTGATCATCCAAGTTGGGTAGGTCTTTACTTTACGAGGGAAATGTCAATATCAAGCTATGAAGTTTATTTAGTATTAAGACTCTTATGTTTATTTCGTTTCTATTGAGTATTAAACATTTGTATGACCTATATGTGATCTTATTGAATTGATGTATGGGCTAGGCCTAATTTGATATAATCTTGTTAGATGGTGATGACATGACACGACTATTTTGAAACTATATTATATTCCATATATATATATGTGCAATAAAAGTAGAAGACTAAGTAAATCTTCAAGTATAAGTAATGAAAAGTTTTAAATTTTCTGCTTAATTTGACCTATGAGTGTAATGATGTAAGATAAGAGGCTACTCTTAGTCCTCAAAGAGGCCGACGACGCCGGTTACGTCTAGGGGGGTTTTCTCTGATGTGACAATTTCATTATAAAGTAGTTTTAAAACATGTGAAATACAAAAAAACATGTTGTGTAAAAACATGGTTTTAAACTCTTTGTGTATGCAAAGATACTAATGACTCTAAGATGTGTGTAAAAATACAAAACAAACTGATTTCAATTCATAATCATAATAAATGACATACCATGCTTCCTCTCAAAGTCTGCTTGTGCAATGCATGATTGACGTGACATACCCCCATTCATACCAAGAAGAATCTCTTGAGGAAACCATGCAGTTAATTATGTGGAAATTTCTCTCACCGACAACCATCACTTAAAAGCTTTAGTGATGATACAACATAATTAAACCCACGTTGCCCAGTCATGCTACACCCTGCAGGAATGTAGGACCTTCTTACTTTGTTGATTCACTAGCTTAACTTAAGTGTTCATCTTAAAAGTATGATCCTTTAATGCACATGATGACTACTTGATTTATGGGGACTTGAATTAATATGAACTCACATCCCCTGATCGGTGCTCAATATTACTCCCAAAAATTTTCTTAGCTCATATGTTTTAAAAATAACTTTTTTTGGGGTGAAATAATTACCCAGCACTTAGCTTAAAACCTGTCTTGGAATCGGTGTTCCCTTTTCTAGCTCAAAACTCTTTTTGGATATCTCAATTTTGCTCTTATCTTAAATCAGAAAACATTTGTAAGTTCTTAGGGAATTTTTAGTTCTTTATTGCTTTTGAGAAATGAACTCAACTCTTTAATATTGGCTTAATTAGAAACTTTTAGTCTTAAAACAAAGTTAAAACATTTCTAAAAGACCTTTGAAAAACTTTGGTGAACTTCACTTGACTTTTTTCTTAACTTGACTTGAATTGACTCTTATCTTTACTTGACTTGATTCTTAACTTTATTTGAATTGACTCTTAAATTTCCTTGAATTGAATAATGGATTCAAGAAATTAAGATTTTTTATAGGAAATGTTTCTTGAGGTTTAGGAATGATTTCGAATAGCTAAACTTCAGAAAAGTTATGAAACCACTTGGAGCAAGTCCATGATGAGATGATACTCTTAATTAATTATTCGGACTTGATTTCGAGACAGGCGAGTCCACATCTTGACACGACACAGATCAACTATTGTTCATTGGGGGAACAGGTCTGTTCGGCGATGCGGGCCTGGTACATGTTGCTTGTCCGATTTTTTTCTTCTTTGTTTTCCGGCCCCAATTCGCCCAAACTCAAATGTTTCCCTCAAATGTATTTGAGATACTGATGCCCAACATATATAATGAAGAACCTAACTTCAAAAAACTCTAAATTTCAACAGAAAGATCTTATAAACCCCCTAATTCAAGAACAACATTAAGTTCAAGAATTTATGTCAAGAACATCAACTTTCAAAACTCTTTTAGGAAAATTGCGTTGAAATTAACATGTTTGGCTCGTGGACGGATGAACCCATAACTATGAGAGACTAACATACCTTGTAAAATTAAAATCTTGAGGAAATTCATAATCAAAACTGATTGTTCTTGGTGAATCTTGTTTTTCCTCATCTCCTTTCTCTTGTGTTCTTTTTCTTAATAGCCTAACTCTATTTTCAAAAGCGTAAGGTTTGACACCAATTAACTTCCTAAAAACTAATTCTAAAAATTGGATAAGGAAAAGACCAAATTACCCTTTAAATTTCCAGATTGGACATTTTCTTAATCAAACAGCCCAACTTCCAAAGAGTATAAATTGCTACTTTGAACTCGAAATGTTGCAAACTCGGCGGAGATTGAAAGATCATTCCAAGATTTTTCCAATCATATATGAAACGACACCTAACTCATCTTAATATAGGAGTTATGGCTGGTAGAATTTGACCATAAACTCGCTTTAACTTTCTTACCAAATTTCAAGAATTTTAAAATTCTTTTAAAAAATAACTATTTCAGACTTTTAAACTTCCTTCTAGGTTTTTTTAGTTGCGAGACATTACAGTTAGAGTTCCAGAATAACACACATTTCTCAAACTCACAAAGTAGAACACAAGCATGACTGCACCAATAGGTTTTCCCTTATTTTCCAACCTACACGTGTTTCAGCTCGCTAAAGATCAAAAATATCTTATTTAAGACTTGTTACAATGTATGGTCATTTAGGCTCAAAGGCTTCTATACTAATGAAATATGGTATGAACAATAATATTTTCCCTTTTCGTCAATATTTTCATTCATGCTATAAAGTCACCTCATTATTCATCTTACATAGAATGCTGGAAACCCCATTTCTCTTGTGCTTTCATAACTTTAGTTCGAAACGTTTGCTATCTTCATTATTTTTATTTTTTCTTTTTTTTTTGTATGGAGGGATTTCATCGTTCTTAAAACCATGGGTAAACCAAAACTTCTTTGCACTTCTTAATTTACCTTTTCTTTTTACTACACCACCAACTTAGGTTTTTGGCCTATGTTTGCTATTCAAACAAAACATATCTCATGAGGATTAAGGGCGAAGGGATAATAAAAGGTTGCAACTACATCATGTTTTTTTCCAAGAAACAGTTAAGGCTCAATGAGTCCTCAAACAAAGTTCACACGCTCACAAGGTAGGCCACAAAAGAAGAATAATGTCAAATTGGTTCACTCTTTAAATTTTTTAACTAAGATCATTTCAAGAGCTTGCATGATTTAGTCAACCAGATCAATGGGACAAATTCTAGGTGTCATCACACAAGGTTCACGGTGTCAAACAAGACTCTTACTTTTTTCTAGTGTACAACGTTCATCACAAGACACTTTATTTGATAATAAGCTAGTTACATCGAGATGCAAAAAGTTCACATATTGGCTATGCAACTTTATTTGGCCTCATAGTAGCCGCACATTCATTTTTTTATTGAGAGCGCTATTCAAGTCATCTCCATTGATCACAAAATATACTCGAATTTGCGAAAGAACATCCACATTCAAACAAAATCAAGAGGTAACACAAAATTTTCAAAACTGGTCAAAAATGGTTTACAATTGAAACTAGGAGCCACACGCTCAAATATTTACAAACATAGTGCAACAACAAAATTTATAGCATAAAATCCAACATATAGACAAAAGTAATATTTACAAGAGGTAGGCATGAAAATACATCACCTCACCATAAAGAAGAAGTAATTTGTCATTAAATGCAACAAAAAATATCCAAAAATCAATAAAAGAAGACAAAGAGAGAGGTAAAGAGAAGTCTTGTCTAAAAGTCACTCCATCTGTCGGGCATCAGTTCCATATTTCTGAGTAGTGTGATCAAGGGCAATAGTTCCCGGAGTAATATGAGTAACAATACCAACTTCACTAGTGCTTGTCATGGATGTATCTGTAAGCAATGTTTGAGTCAGCGATTGCACACTTGTATCCTCCAAATTAGGCAGGTCTCCATGTATACTCTCCTCTATTACCTCTATATTTTCCTTGTAGGTCTCTGTCTAAGACTCATGAACTGTCACATCATCCATCAATATGTTTCCGGTGGTAATAGAAGGAATTTCAGAACTTGGTTGGGCATCCACATCTTCTGCTACCTCTAATAATAAGGTAAAGTCTTTACACTTTAGATAGTATACTTCCTTCCTCAAATCTCTCACTTTGGCTTTGAAAGTCGTAACCTCAAAAGGTTCCCATTATCGATGCTCACAAGCCACGACTCTCGTAGTTTAACAATCAGTAAAAGTAGGGGTGGGCATAAACACTGGAAAACCGAAACACCGAATCGAACCGAATTTTTTCAGAATTTTGGTTTTGGTATTACGGTTTTCAGTTCGGTATTTGGTTTACTTTTTGTATTTTTTGGTATTTGGTTCAGATTTCGGTACGTATTATTTTGGTTTTCGGTATTTTAGTTTAAAATGAAATATTATACTATATTTTATATTATATTAATTAATTAGTTTTTAATGTTAAATAATCTTTTAAAAAAAGAAAAAACTTTTTGTGAAACCCTATTCCTCTCTTTCATCTTCCTGAATTCCTCTTTTATCTTCCTGTTCTTCCTCTTCCTCTTTCTTCTTCCTCTTATTCCTCTTCCTCTTTCGGGCAGCAGCAGCAGCAGCACCCTGCCAGCAGTAGCAACAGCAGCAACCCGCCAGGCTCCTGCAGCAGCAAACGCGGCCAGCAGCAGCCGCCGTCCGGCGTCCAGCCGCTGTCCCAATAATCAGGCCTATTAAAAAACCAAAATAAAAAAACCAAACTGAATTAATAAAAATCGAACTGAAATAACAAAAACCAAACCGAACCGAAATATTTCTGTTCGGTATTCGCTACACAACTTACAAGAACCAAAAATCGAAAAAACAAAAAAAAACTGAAACCGAACCAAAATAATTAATTCCCACCCTAAATAAAAGTTTAGAGGGGGTCAGTGCAACAAGGATTGAACTCTCAATCATCTATGACACTCGAGCCTCTAATCGGGTTGCCGCACATCAGCAAGATGAGCTAGGTGCCCCATCTTCAGGATCATAGCTTGAGTAATCCTTGCAGGCTGGGCTGCTGTAGAAGTACATGAAGCTTGGGAGGAGGAAGTGGGATCAGATGTACCTGAAATCCCGGAGGTCAGAGTAGGCAAAGAGGCATACGTAGGTATAGACTTAATTTCAACCTCCTGAGATGTATCTACCGAGGCTCTCTCCTCTTGTCGACCTCCTTCCGTGTGTACTAGGCCTCTGTATGTTGCATGTTTGTGGAAAATGAAGGAGTGAACACATTATCTCTCATCGCTTCCTGAGGAACTCCAGAATGTCAACACAAATTTATAATCAACACCAGCAATAGAATAGAGGACTGGATCAACTAGGCCCTCATGGACATCTCCTACTCTATGAGGAGTCCAAGGTTAATTCTTATCTTGGATATGATCGACCCAAGGTAGGCCATCTTAGGGGGGTGGAGGATAGACTTATTCTGGAACGACTGATGGTGTTGTTGATAAATCCAAACAAGAACCGAGAAGCAATATTCAGGTCCTTTTCTTTGATGGGGACCCCTGCCTCGATTCACCTCAAAGTGGGGTATGGAAAATCAACGGTGCAAGTTAGCCCTTTAAGTTATCAAGGCATTGAGTACTAGCCAATCCTTCATATATTATTGTAGAACCTAAAGCCCTGGTAAGTACGATATTAATGTAATCATTATTGTACGCGAATACCTTCCCCCAAAGCATGACCGACTACACCGGTCTAAGGACATTGCCTTCTTCTTCCCCTTGGGCATCAGCTCTCTGTATGCCCTATAAAACTCTTGGACCCATGTAGGAATATAGGGACCTCGGGTCCTGGTGAACTACTCAAACCATTGGAAATGGAGGCCATCCCACACTGTGGAGTATCTTACCTCAAGGCTCTCTATAGATAGCAACTTCTCTTTAAAATAGTCCACAACCCATCAGTTTTTTATATATAACGTAGTTGGGGAGGAGGAACCACTGGTGGTACTAGGATCATATGAGGTGTCAGAACTTTCACTGTAGTTGCTGCTTGTATTGTTTTTTTTGCTCTCATTGAGACACGATGAGATCTAGCACAAATTTCTACTCTCCGTGACTGTAATAGCTTATAATCCTCCGGCTTAGATATTGAAGCTTGGAAGTTAAAGGCCTCTTGTTCTCTGCAATACTTATGCTCTGAAACCTCAAATGGTGACTTATTTCCTTTTGCATTTATTGCCTTAGGAGGTTTTGTTTTTCCCTTCTTAGAAGTATTGTCTTCCCTTCATTTATCATGATGCGTTGTTCTTTTTAATGAGGCGACAAATGAAGAGTTTTTTGTCCGTATCTGCAAAAACATCAAAAAAAAGAAATAGAAATAGTTCAAACAAAATTGAAGAAATAGATGCAGACACACTCGTCGAATCGGTTGGCGAGCCAAATAGGGCTCGCCAAATTGATTTGGCTCAAAATTTCCCAGAAAATAGGTATGTCAGCAATGGTAAGGGTTCTTTTGGCGAATTGCCAACAGCATTCGGCGATCAAGGACTAGCCCGCGGAAATTATAGTGCATTTGTAAGGGTTAGCTGCGTACAAAGGGAGATCAAAAAGACAATCAGCGAGTCACCGAGTACACTAGGCGATCTTAGGCTTCTCGCCAAATTTATAAAACCCAAACTCAAGTGTAGCATGAAACTAAAGGCGATCTAAGGGGATTTGGCTAACCTCCGAGTCGTTCGGAGAGCTCACCCCAGCTAACGAAACAGCCCAACGTGCCTACTTTCTACGCTAATTTTAAAATTCATTGTCGCAACCCCTGAAAACAAAATTAAAACATGCACTCCTTCAATTAAACTAAAACCCGTTACACTCATGCTCCAATGATACTCAAACTTCTCTCGATTTGGCGTGATTTAAACATTTGATGACTTTTGCCCTTAACAATGATGTAAACCAGTCCATCATTGGGCAAAGTACATCATTTGGCAAACAAATGCGGGTTACTTCAAATTCACCTGACTAGACCCAATAACAAAACAACACAACCCAATAAGATTTTAATTAATTTTAAGCATGAAAATTTGGGAAACCAACAATTAGGCAATTTAGGCAAGATATTAAAATTAAAGCAGGAATTCAAGCATAAAATTATGATTAGATAGTCCTAAAACACTACGGTAAGATAAGAACAATTCAAAATGAGTACAATCACAAAATATGACTTCAGGGTTCAGAAAACTAAAATTTTATGCCTAATATATAAGTTGCAAAGTTAGATGGAAAAAAATTCAACTTTGAACACACAATCAATAACTAATACATTATAAAAAACAAGAATATAGGAAAATATAGTGTGAGTGTGAGTTTGGGAAGTTTAAAAGTGAGGTAATGTGAATGACTTTGAACTTTTTTCCATTAAAATTGTCCAGTTATCGCCAAATCAACGACATTAGTCTTACTCATCGACCCACCAAGTGGACACGTACCTTGTCGAGTTTTACAAGACATCCAACTAGTGTGGGGTCAAAATAATAAACAAAGTGGTGATCGGCGACTAGGTTGGCGATTTTCCAACTTTCTCCTAGGCTCGCCGATATTTAAAAAATCCAAATTCAAAATTTCATGAGTCCAATGGAGGTTCAGGCTCGCTGACCTCTTTAGCGAGTTGCTGATGGGACATTTTGCTCACTAACCTACACTTTTCAAACAAATTCTACATATGAACCTGCAAAATGATTAATTCTGAAATAACAATAAAGACGTAAACACATGGATTGCCTCCCAAGAAGCGCCTTAGTTAACTTGAATGACTTTCTCAATCAATTTTAATTTGTGGGCTAGAGACGAGACAATACATCACCCAATTTGGGTCTCCAATAGCTAAATACATATGGAATGGGAAGCAATCATCTTCTTTGGCAGTGAGACGTTCACTTTATCTCATTCAACACTCTATCTTGATCTTGGAATTTGTAGAGAATGAGTGAGAGGATATCTTCTACTTTTCCATCCTCGTACACCTTAGACTTTATATACTAATGAGGGGGAATGTATCGATAATGCATTTTTGTTGAGTACCTTCAATTCCATAATCTATTTTCCCAAAAGATCTAGATGAGTTAGCAGTGTGGCCAAAATGTAGTCTGTCTCATTCTCCTTGTTTGTCTTGTCCATATGATCAAGGAGCTTTGATGTTATTTCATAGGGTAGTCATGTGAGACTACCCAGAGAAATTTGGTCACCCACTTCTCTGTTCTAAGTAATAAGACCTCTATAGAAGCAGTCGAACAACATTTTGTAACGACCCAAAAGTTGAATAAGTTAAACTAGAGCCTAACGTTTTTGTGTTTGAGTTGATGTGAGTTTGGAAGTGGTTTATTGTTGTCCCTAGACATGGTTGAGGTGTTTAAAGAGGTTGTTGTTGATCTTGTTTTCCCCATAGAGTTTAGGGAGATAAAGTTGGTGGCATTCATGAACCTTCGTCAAGGGGGTATGAGTGTGAATGAGTATTCTCTCAAATTCACCCAACTCTCTAAGTATGCCCCAACCTTGGTAGCCAACTCAAGGGCTAAAATGAATAATTTTTTTATAGGACTGTTTATCTTGGTGGAAAAAGAGTGTCTTAACGAAAATGCTCCATAGTAATATGGATATCTCTAAGATCATGGTGTATGATCAACAAATCGAGGAGTCCAAGTTTGGGATATAAGTAGAGAGGGAAAAAGTCCTACATCGGAAGAACTAAGTCAACCCAAGTGTAAGAAGAGGTTCTATAACAAGACTCTTCTGTAAGGAACAAGGATAGGGTTCCCAACCAACATTCCCATGGAGGTGGCTATTCTTTTGAGAGGTCTATGTGTGCTACTTGTGGAAAGCAACACTTGGGTAAGTGTCTTGCTGGTATGATGGTTTCTTCGGGTGTGTTAATAGGGGTCATAAGATGAGAGATTGCTCAAACTTCAAGGTAAAAGGTAAAGAGGTCAACTAAGCTCCTCATGGTGGTACGGATTCTAATGCTTCAAAGAGAAATCATTTCTATGCACACAGAACTAAAGGAGAAGACTAATCTGGAATGAAAGCCCCGGTAAGTCTTAATTCTTTATGGTTGTTTGTTTTTGTTTTAGGTGGGTTTGATCTGAGTTGGGCAGATTGGGTTGAGTAGTAAGGTGTTAGATACCTCTATTTTTTCTTTCTTTTATTATTCAAACTTGAGAGTTAGAATGACATAGTAGCATGTTGCATGGTGTTCAGGAGTCTAATTGAATATGACTTTCAATGTTTTTCTTGCATTGTGTTTTCCATGAGTTTAAGTTTATGTTGTAAGATCAGTGTATATGGTAGTATCTCACATTTTCATGACTTCATAATAAATTACTTAAAAGATGAATTATTGAATTGTTAAGCATGCTTCACTGTGAGGATTTGGTGCTTAGTGTAAAGAAATTGAAAATTTAACGAAATTGTATTTTCATGAAGAATGGTTTCAATGTGTGTATAAATGATGTATATGAGCATGCATAATGTATTATAAGGTATATCCTCCATAAATGAAGAGAAAATGAAGAAATAAGTATGTTCTTTGAATTGTGGAAATTGCTCCATAGAGTTGCCTGTGTTGCGAAAAAAAGCTTATTAATGTGTAGTTTATGTTCCTTGGTAATTTGGTGCAATGAATATGAATGTTTTGAACACGTTTTGATGTTTTATATGCTTATATTTGAGTCATTGATATACTTACAAGTGTTTAGTTTCATTCAAGGACGAATGTTTTTCTAAGTGGGGGAGAATGTAATGACCCTCATAATGAACTAGGTTGAAGTAGAGCTTCACTAGTGTTTCATTATTTAATAATGTGTTAAGATAGCTAATTTTAATGTTTGAAGTTTTTTTGGTAAGTCTGGAAGTCAAACGTCAAGGGACGACCAAGACTTTTAACAACAAGACGTCTATGTGCTTATGCTAGTTCTTGTGTGCCTTGGCATGTTTTGTGAGTTGTTTGGAGGCCAAATTGATGTGGTAGGAACCTAATACCTATATGAACATGTGTAGGGGTTCAAAATATGGTTATTACTCCACCTATGAACCACGAGGGGCCCTAGAATAGGACCAAAGACATGGCAACAAAACTGCCAAAATTGTCCAATTGACCACCCCTCCATCAACGGGTTGTGCACTGGTCAACGCCCCGTCTTCTTGGGCATATAACCACACTGAGTGCTAGGAAGATTTTCCCCTTGAATATAGTCTCTAAACCAATCAACGCCCCATCAGGAAGGGTCATCGATCAAACGACGCCCCATAACTAGGGTCCGTCGATATCCACTATGAAATACTGTCAAGGACACAGCTAGGCTTAGGGTGTTTTAGTAAATTCACCCAAGTATTTTATGAACCATGGACATTTTTTTGGGGTCTTAGGGGTATTCTAAGTGCGTTTATAATCCTATACCTAGGTTAGACTTTATTTTTCAAATATCAAAACCCCACCCTCATGAAAGGACTCTCTGAAAATCCATAGAAGTTAGAAATCAATGATGGGATAGAAGAGAAGGTGTTGAAAGTTTTAGCCACAAAAATTCCTGGCTTTATTCTCATTGAGGTATGGTACTTCATCGTTGAACTTTCTTTCATTCAACAATCCACTTCAAAGAGATTTCAAAAAGGGTTTTCAAACTCCAACTTCTATATTTTCACTCTAAGCATGGGTCTTTAAATGAAAACGTTTAAATGGTTGAATTTTGTTGTTTTTAGTGGTAGTTTATGATTTTAATGTCTAAACCCAATGAACCCTGCTCATGCATATTTCCAACTTTTAGCTTATCAAGTGGGTTTAGTGTATATATATCTAGGTAATGTTAGAAATTGTTAGAGTTGAATATTCATGTTATATTATGATTATCTACTGTCTTAAATGCTATTTTATCATGAATTAATGGAAAAATTGAATAAAAGATAGTGAAATCTTTGATGAATAGTAAGTTAGTTATATTGTTTGGCTCTTATTGTGGAATGTTCTTGAGTGGTATGGTCCACCTTTGATGGTGGTGTTTACTTGAAGTATATGATTATATTTTTTAAATGTACGTATTGTAATTATGGACTTGAAGGCATAGATAGTGAAGTGAAATGATGATTATGATGTTTATGCATGATATGTTTAGGAGATTGAAATGTGTATCTTGATGATGTTATGCCTAGGTGAATTATATGCTTATGTGAACCATGATAGTGTGTGAAATATGATGAATGAAGGTATGAGTATGTTTAAGAGTCAATGTTATGAAAAATTGTGGCTATGTGAAAGGTGTGCTCACATGTACTCACACACATACTTTGAATGAATGAAGTTAATGAATATGATTGGAGGATTTTAGGCTGGACACTCTTCATGAGTAGAGATGAAGTGTCTAGACCATTTCTACTATCCCTATGGTATGAAAAATGGAAGTTTTGGGGTTAACAATCTTCGTGAATTGAGATGAAGTTTTTAGTAACAACCTCCTTATTCCCAATAACTTTCTAAGATAAGTTGGAGGATCGATACCCTTCATTAGTTCATATGTGGTGTCCAATAATTATATCTAGACCTATAGTAATGAATTCTTATGACTCTGTGGGGGAGCTATGCTTAGCATCGAGAGGATTTGAAGAAGGGGTGGTTACACTTCGTGAGTTGAGATGTTGTATACAATGTACCTCTTGGGATGAGTACTTCTCGTTAGTAGAGAATGAGTTACTTATAAGCAATTTCCTAATCCCTTAACTATGCGCCCGCATAGGATTAGCTATTGGAGAATCCATGTTAAGTCTCAAGAATGACCTTACCTTAGGCAAGTGAGGATCCCTCATCCGGTAGAGGGTAATGCTGGGATTCCATGTCTAGCTCTCATGTCCTATGTCGGTTAAAGCTACCCCCACAAAAGAATGTTATGAGATATGTTTTCTAAAGGGTGCACTACTTAGGGTGGTGGTTGTATGGGACATTCTCTATCCATTACACAAGTAGGCATTTAGAGGGAGTCTTTGTGTGTCCTTATATGAAATGTATGAATGGGTAATTATGTCATGTAAATGAAGGTATGTGATTTAATGTCATGTGAAGGTTATGTCTTGTATGATCAAGTTTAGGAATGATGAATGTGGGGTTCTTAATCTAAGGGAATCCCCAAGGAGCACTTGGTGAAAGTAGTAGTATAGGATGTTACTTTCATATTACACTATGTGTAACATGGGGGTTGTCTTGGAGAAGGCTTCTTATGTGAAGTACTTAAATGCAAGTATGTTCCTCTAGTGACTTTGATATTGAAATTTTGCTTTTTAAGAGAGTTGAAGTAAGCCTATCGTTGGTAGTCTTAAGGATCAGTTAGGTGTGTATTGAAGTGATTGTATGAGTATGTTTAGGACTCAATGTTATGAAAAATAGTGATTATTTGAAAGGTGTTTTTGCATGTACTCACAAACACACTTTGAATAAATGAATGAATTAAATGAATGTGAATGGGGGATTCTAGGGTGTACACTATTTTATGAGTAGATATGAAGTGTCTAGACCATCCCTACTATTTCTATAGTGTGAAAGGGGAGTTTTGGTGTGAACACTCTTCTAGAGTTGAGATGAAATGTTTAGTAGCAACCTCCCTTTTACCAAGAGCTTCATTAGATAGGTTGGAGGATGGATACCCACCGTTAGTTGAGATGTGGTATCCAATAGTTATCTCTTAGCTGATAGTAATTAAAGTTGAAGACTCCGTGGGGGAGTTACGCTTAACACCGAGAGGATTTGAAGAAAATGTGGTTACACTTCGTGATTTGAGATTTGTATCCAATGTACCTCTTGAGATGAGTACTCCTCATTAGTAGAGAGTGATTTCCTTAGAATCAATCTCCTGATCCCTTAACTATGCGCCCGCATAGTAGTAGCTATTGGAGAATCCATGTAAAGGCTCAAAAATTACCCTACCTTTGGCAAGTTGGGATCCCTCATTCGGTAGGGGTTAATACCGGGATCCCATATCTATCTATCATGGTCTATGTCATTTAGAGCTAGCCCCCACAAAAGAATGTTATGAACTAAGTCTTCTAAAGGGTAAACTACTTAGGGTGGTGGTCTTATGGGACGTTATCTATTTAGGGAGTCTTGGTGTGTCCTTATATGAAATATAAGAATGAGTCATTATCTGATGTAAATGAGGTTATGAGACTTAATATCTAATGTCAAGATATCATGTTAAGGTTATGTCTTGTATGATAAATTTTATGAATGATGAATGTGGTGTGCCTAATCTAAGGGAATCCTCAAAAAGCACTTGGTGGGCGTAGTACTATGTGATGCTACTTTCACATTGCACTATGTGTAACTTGGGGTTTGTCTTGGAGGAGGTTTCTTATGTGAAGTCCTTAAATGCAAGTATGTTCCTATAGTGTCTTTGATAGTGAATATTGGCTTGTTAAGTGTGGTAAAGTAACCCTATTGTTTGTAGTCTTAAGGATCACTTAGGTGTGTATTGAATGGATTGTATTCTTCTTGTCTTACATTAGTGAGTCTTAAGATAACTTTAAATAAGGAAACTCCAAGCGAAATGGGTTCACTGTAAAAAATGTAATGAAAAGAGTTCACTGTAAGGGTTTAGTTAAATAGCATGAAAGCTTTATTTCAACTAAAATGTCCCCTTCTACATGTATTTTTGCATAATGCCATAGTTAGTATAATGTGTGTACTAACCCCATACTTTCCATACTCTATAAGTATAGGTTGAAGGCAAGTGAAGGTTCCTAGAAGGCAAAGCTAGGGAAGTTGACTCTCTCAAGACTTGGTATGTCCTCATATATTCGAGGACATAGTTTATATTTCTTTACTTCTTCTTTAAGACTTGTATAAGAATTATTATGTATTTCTCTCAATGTAAAGGGTCGTACCCTAAGATATTGAAAGTTGTGTCTTTAAGTTGGCTTGTGACGTTGAGACTTACTCCCTAGTATTTACAAAAAAAAAAAAAAAACTTATTATTATTATTGTGAAAAATTTTAAAATTGCAGTACTTTTCATATCTTATGTAATGAAAGATAGCTCAGAGGCTTGTATAAGACCTCTGAAGGATCAAGTACACCTTATGACGACTCAAGAGTACACCCTTCTTCTTGGGTGTAACTGCGGGTCGTTACAGCCTCGTTGATAGCCTTCATGGCTCATGGCCCATAAATTCAAGCCACATCGATGAACCACATCCATGAAGGATGGTGGTATGTGGATCACACATGTATGACTGAATTGGTTCAGCCAAGTGATAAGTCATTTGTTAATTTGTTATTATAATTAGTTAAGTGTTTGTACAGTTATTTTGGGTTTATTTAGGTGTTTTAAGAGTATTAAAAGTATTTATAAGGTTTTTTAAAAGTATTAAAAGTATTGACAGAAAAGGGCCTAAAATTCCCTCGAAGTATTGGAAATGGTACAAGACTACCCTCCATCCACCTATTGGCTCTAAAATACCCTTTCCACCTACCTATTGACTCCAATATACCCTTGTCATCAACCTTTGCGTTCAAAATTGACTGCTTATTTAGTGATTTTAAATTTAAGCTACTTAAATTTTTTTAAAAATACATGGTACTCAACTATTTGTTATCATTTAACAAATTAGTATAATTTATAAATCAATCCACTACCCACCCATTACTAATTAAACCCCTCCAAATTAATAAATCTGACACATTACTAATGCAACAACGAGAAAGCTACTTCCAATGAGTGTACTTAAAAATTTGAAGCGAAAATATCTATAGAAGTAAATTATCATACATTCAAGTGTCTAAATAAATATTACCGATAAATTTAAAACTCTTACTATATTCATCTTAATTATTCTTCTGTCTCAATTATGTGATGATACTACATAGATAACTTTTTTTTTCAAAATAATATACTAAAGGTTTTAAAGCAAATCATAAATATTTATAGAATTATATTTTAAAAAGTGCATGAATTAATTCGGGATGTATTACTTCATTACCTTTAATCATAAACTTCTAATTAAATCTTGAAAGAGAATCCTATTGGAAGTGTCCTCCTAAATAAGTGGATCAACCTAAATTTAATTGGGACTTTGTTTCTGACTCGAATAATTTTGGATGTCATATTCAGGAATCTATATTTTCGTCTTGTTTTAGTAGAGTTTATGGCGATTTTGATATTATTATTGGTCTATAATTGGGTGGTGTTTAGCTAGTAATTTTTGGGTAATGCAATGATTTATAAATTATATTAATAAATTAAATTATAATCAATAGTTGAAGTTCAAGTATTTTAAAAAATAATTAAATGGTTTAATTTTAAAAGAACTAATAAGTGGTCAATTTTGAACTCAAAGGTGGATGACAAGGGTATTTTGGAGTCAACAGGTGGATGAGAAGGCTTTTTGGAGCCAATATGTGGATGGAGGGTAATCTTGAACCATTTTCAATACTTCGAGGATATTTTAGGCCCTTTTGCGAAGTATTAAAACATATTTTAGACTTTATTATTTCAAAACCACAAATACAAACTTCCCTTTCTCTCCAAAATATCTCTATCTTGAACCTCTATAGAAAGTTAATAGTTAAATCTTCCAAGGTCAATTTCTTAAAGGTTTTAAAAGGACTTTCAAGGGATTTTCTTGGGAATCAATGTCAAGATAGGTTGGTCTTGATCCTTGTTTATTTTTCCTTTCAAGGAGGCAACTCCAAAGTAATTTTAGGTTTCTCATAACCCCTAAGTTTTATTCAAGGTCATGTCTTATTGTATCAAACGTTTTCAAATGGTTTCTAATGATAAATTATGACTTTATTGGGGTTTAATTGATTATTTATGTTGAAAATACTCTATGAACCCATGATTTCTCTCAATTCCTAAACTGTGGTTTATGAAGTGGGTTTGATGATCATGAATGAATGTTGATGGATTATGCCAAAAAGTATATATATAGTTGAATGATATCATTATACATGCTTTAATTGAATTGAATTGTTGGTGTGTTGGTAACTCTTGATCATGGCCTTGAAAGGAAGGGCAAGTTATGATCTAATTTCATGTTGAAGTAGAGTTGTGCTAGAGATGTTGGTCCACTTGAAAGGTGGAGGTGCTTACTTACTATGTATATTTTGGTATTGAAGTGATGCATATATTCCTAGAACCCTACATGTGGAGGTTAATACATAATGATGATGTAAAACATGTGTGGGATCAAAATGAATGAATGATGATCATGTTTAGAAGCTAATTGTGTTAGGATTGAATGTTATCTCGGTATCAACAATTGATGGTGGTGATTATATGAAAGTCTATTCTCATATATACAAACACACAGACTTGAATGATAATTGGATGAAGTTCAATGATGATTTTTATCACGCAGTGCTATTTTAAAGGTTATTCTCATATTGTTCTCTTACGAATAATAATGAAATGTTGTGAAAGTACTTTCTCATAATAAGGGGGTTCTTAGGTGAAACACTATTCTCATTTCTAAATCTATAAGCTTCCCAATGAATTAAAGAATGTTGGGTTGGTATGGATGCTCATCCAGGAGTTGAGGCAGGGAATATAGTAGCATAACTTTATCCCATAATGAACTAATGTAATGAATGTAATGTACTTTGTGGGGAATAATTCTAAGCACCGAGAGGATATGATTTGATATGGGTGCTCATCGGCAACTTGAGACGGGGTACTTAGTAGCAATTTTTGAGATAGATGCTCATCTGTAATTTGAGGTGGGGTATCTAGTAGAAATCTCTCTATCCCATAAAATATATGCCCACAAAGGTCTATCTAGTAGATCAACTTAAGGATAAACAAATGATGGTCATACCTTAGGAAAGTAGGAATCTCTTTATCTGGTGAGGGTGACACGAGGATTCCATGTAAATCTCACATAGTCTATGTCGGTTAAGGCTTACCCCCACTAAAATGCTAATGATATATGGCTTCTTAAGGATGTACTGTTTAGTGTGGGTGGTAGTATAGGAAACCACCTATGCATTGCACAAGTAGGAATCAGTCATGATGTGTTTCTTAATATACTAATGACTGAATGGGCTGTTGTAATGATACGTTAATGAGAATATTGATCTAATTTCTAATGAATGAAGGCTCTATTAGTGTAATGAAGCTAATAAAGAATGTTGACTCTTAAATGGTTATATGCTTGAATATAAAATATGCATGCTATACATTGATTGTATTATTGGTTACTTCCTTGTCATGAATATTGTATATGAATGTGCCTTGTCAATGGTGATTTCAAAGGAGTATTAAGTGTGAGTAGTACTATGGGATGGTACTTTCACATTGCACAAGTATGACTTAGAGTTGTATTAAATGTTGACCTTAATGTAAAAAGGTGATTCATGTGATCCTTATGTATCTTATATACTTTATGTGTAGTTGGAAGGATGAATGGTAAGTTCACTTTTGGTGACCTTAAAGTGTTACCTTTGTGTGGATGGTTGTAAGGAATGATATCCCTACATTGTAAAAGGTATAGCATGAGGGTTACTTGAGGTGAAGGCTTAAAGCAAAGGTAATGGGTTATATGGTTGATGATATTCTAATGTGGATAAATGACTTACATGTTTGTTGTGACTTATATTATGACTCTTTTACTCATATTCATGAAGTTTTACAAAAAAGTCATACAAGCATGACTTTCAAATCAAAGGTCCTTTTAAGCATATTTTGCATGGCTATCATGCTTCATACTTAATTGTTCTAAGCCCTTCTTCTTCTATGTTTTACTACATGTGTAGGTAGAACTAGTTGAGTATCTCTCTGTAGTTTGATCTTGGACTATACCTTTTCCGTGACATATTTCTCTATGTCCTCATAGATCGAGGACACAAACTTTTAATATTTCTATTTCTTTTATGTTTTAGGACTATTTTCAAGACTTTAATTGTAAAGGGCCATGACCCTATACTGTTTAAATTTTTCCCTAAGTTGTCCATGTGAGACGTTAGAACTCTACTTGCATTTAATTGAATGTATTATAATTATATGGTTTTTGAACAAAAATTTTTAATTCCGTATTATTTTATTCACGTATGTGATGTATGGTTGCTATGAGGCTTGTATAATATCCGTTTTGGGGTAGAGTATGCCATGTCTCTTTGGGGTATAGTCTCGATTCATGAAAAATATTGTATCAGAGAACAAGCTTTTGGGGATGTCTCAGAAGCCACGTCTAGTAGGGTCTGGTTCATCGGTGAGAGTCACTACATATCTATAAGCGAGAGATTCCAGGAAGATAGAAATTTAGACTTCTTTCATATTCTTGAAATCGTTCCTTAAAGTGTAGTTCTCTCATTTTCCTTTTCCTAATACTTCTCTTGTGTTTATAGGATATGAATAGAAGAAGGGATAATTCAAGAAGGGCACAAGAGGAGAATGTGAATGATAAAGTTCTCCCTCAAACTCCTCAAGACCCTCAAGCTCCTAATGATGAAGGGATCATGTCAAATGTGGAGATAAAGGCGTCCTTCCAAACATTGATCGAACTTATGACGGTTCAAACTCAAGCCATCACCACTTAAGCTCAATCCTTAACGACCCAAGCAAACCTAGAAGTTAGACCCCGGTAAAACCCAATGCAAGTACACCCGCTTCAAGAATTAGGGATTTCACAAGGATGAATCCCCTTACCTTCCATCGCTCTAAATTAGATGAAGACCCCCTAAGGCTTTATAGATGAAGTACTTAAAGTGGTGGATTCCACGTGAGTATCTCTATGAGAAAAGGTGGAACTAGACGCCTACCAATTGAAAAACATATCTCAAGTGTGGTATGAGCAACGGAGGGATGAGAGACTTGTGAGAGTGGGTCGCGTTGTTTGGGATTGTTTAAGACGTCCTTTCTGGATAGGTTTCCCCCCTTAGAGTTGATGAAACAAAAGTAAGTAGAATTTATGAACCTCCGTCAAGGGGGTATGAGTGAAAAGGAGTACTCTCTAAAGTTCTCCCAACTATCCAAGTATGTTCGAATCTTAGTGACAAAATCTAGGGCTAGGATGAACAAGTTTGTAATGGGGGTGTCCGGTTTGGTTGAAGAAGAATATTGTACGGCAATGATCAATCATTATATGGATATCTCAAGGCTCAAGATATACACTCAAAAAATTGAAGAGACAAAACTTAGGAAAATGAATAGGGACGCAAAAAGAGCTAAACCCAATGAACAAAGTCATCCAAGGTCCAAAAAAAGGTACTACAACCAATATTCTCCTATGGTCAACAACGATAGGGTGTCTAACCCTAAACCTCAAGGAGTGAATGGAGGTGGTTCTTCATTTGAAAGGTCTATTTACGGTAAGTGTGGGAAGAAACATTTGGGTAGGTTCCTTGGAGGAACGGATGGGTGCTTTTGGTATGAAAAGAAGGATCATAAGATGAGAGATTGTCCAACACTTTTGGAAAAAAGGAGAGAGTCAAAACAAGCTGCTCTTGATAGCCCGAATCCTAATGTCCAAAGAGAAACTGTTTCTATGTGATTCAATCCAAAGAGGACATGGGAGCTAATACGGATGAAGGTACCCATAAGTAACAGTTCCTTATAATGATAATATCATATTGAGGTTCCTATGTTGTTTTTTATGATAGCCTTAGTTGGGGTTTTCTCCTAAGTGGGCGATGGCATGTTTAGTAGTAAGTTTGTTGAGAGTGTTGATATCCTAGTCTCTTTTCTTCTATTCCAATTCAAGCTTGAGACCAAGAACTTCTAGTAGTTCCATGGTATCCTTATTTTATGCATGTTCTAGTTGAATTCTTGTTTAAATGAGAAAATTATCTTTTTTTTATTTGTGTTCCTCATGTAGATGTGTCTTTAGTTTGAGTTTTCTATATGCTTCATGAGGTTAAATTATTAGAAATTTAATTAATTTGTGTATTTTTCTCAGTAAAGTTCCTGGATAGAGAAATTATTTAGAATTTTAATTGCATAGGTATCAATTAAGTCATAATATGTGGTAGATATATTTTTGTATATATCTTGTTTTCTTGTAGTTGTGTTATTTTTATCTGACAAAAATCGGTATATATGAAGGAATTGAAATAAGTTCAACAGTAAAGGGTCATAGATCGATACAATAAAATATATGTTAGCAAACTTTATGTTAAAATAAATTCTGTATTATTTAATTAATAAGAATGGCATATGTCTTCAATTAATTTCAAACTTTTAATATTAAGATAATAATTAAATGACAATTATTAAAGAAAAGTAGTAAATAATAGTTGTCCATTGTAAAGTCGTTTAATGAAAGACAAAGATTTAATCAACATTTCAAATGTTCTTCATTATTTTACAAGAACTAGTTAAGTGAAACTCGGTTTGCACGTGTGCAACATTAATTGATGATTTATATATATATATATATATTATGAGTTATTTGGTACTTTTAAGGATATTTATGCTTTAAAATGATATAGACATATATAGATATTGTCTCGGTTCATTTTTACTTGTCATATTTGGGTCTGAAAATGATTTGAGTAATAAGCAATTAATAATAAGGATAGGACATAGAAAATATAATTAGTTTTCTTCATATGTTAAAACAACATGTAACAGTGAAAAAATTATTTTTTAAACAATGGATAATCAAAAGTGAACAAAGGTGTAGATGTATTTTACTTAATTAAATTACCTATCTATGATAAATTATATGGAAAATTTTTATAATTCTTGTTCCAAAAATGTCCTATTATTTTTTTTGGTAAAGAAATGTCCTTTTTCTTATACATTCTTTTTCCTAATACAAATATTTTAACCGTCATAAATTTTTATGTATGTAACCATTATTTATTTTTTATTTAGATAACATAAAAAAATTTCAAATCAAAAGGAAAAAAATATTTCTCAATATATTCGTAACCGAAGGATGATAAACACTTATTATTTATTGATTTTAAAGTTAAAATACAATAAATATAATGATAAATGCATAAAACGATATAGTTTATTAAATTGCTCCACATTACAAATATATTTAAAATATCATCAATGAAGTTATTGCTGACTATTTTTCCTTATTAACTATTTTTTCATATTAAACTTAAGATTAAGAAATATATTGGCAAATTGCACTAATGATTAACAAATAAATAAATTTTCTATTTTACTAGTAAATTTTAATAATCATATAAGTGAGAAATAGTGAAGTCTAACAAATCCATTTAATATGGATGTTTCTTTTTATCAACCTAATGTAATGCATGTATTAATTTAAAGCAAGAATCGAGGATTACTACCGTATTTTGGTTTGAGGTAGTAAGCGGATTATTTCTACCTATTATAAAAGGGTCTTCTTCACCCTTAATAAATACACACTTGAAGGGCTTAAATAATATTCTCCACTCTGTACTTTGCATCACCATTTGTCACCCTTTATTGTTTGTGTATTCTTGTATTTTTCTCTCGTTTTACAATATTTTTTTCAGCGTGAGTCTCCAACCAGCTAAGACGTACTTAATTCAAAATTAATTCCTAAATTTTAATCAACTTTCTTTTAGAGTCAGGTATATATTTGTGTGTTTATAACATCTCTAATAGGATTTACATATATCCTTGATCAATTTTATTGCGGCATATATAACTTGCTTTAGGTATTAATATAATATTTTACTTGGCATAATAATCAATATGTTTCAAGTTATTATTGTTATGTTATTTATGATACTAATCTATAACTCTAAATTTAATACTAAGAAATACGATAGCATGATATTCAAAGGACTAATAGATATTTTCTTGTCATAAATTTATGATAAATATTTATGTGTCATAAAGGCAGTAGTATTATATTAAATTTGACATGAAAAACATACAAAAGTTTGACGTTAATAACTATCGAAACTAGAAATATATATATATATATATATATATATATATATATATATATCAAAAAATAATTGGAACATATATTAAATCTACCATTTCATACTTTATGAGCTTACATGTTTTCGCAACATTTCATGTTCATGCATATAATATACTTTACACTAATTCTTAATAATTTGAAACATAAATTTATCTTTTATTATAAAGAAATCAAAATTATGTTATTAACTCAACTATTTTATGATAGTTTTCATCATGTCGAATTTGTCAAAGCTTGAATTTGTGGAACTTGACATTTCTGGGAAAAATTATTTTCCACGGATACTTGATGTTAAATTCACCTTACCGCGTGTCTTGGTGATTCTATAGTCGAAGGAAATAAGGCATCAAGTCAATATAAAGCGAAATCTATGATTTTCCATTGTCATCATCTTGATGAAAGCCTGAATGTTTCATACTTAAGCGTGAAAGATCCACTTGAATTGTGGATAGGTTTCAAAAAGAGGTATGACCACTTCAAGGCAACAGTATTGCCAAGGGCTCGTTATTAGTGGATGCACTTGTTTCAAGATTATAAAAGCGTAAATTGAGTTAAAATAACTTCCCAATTGAAATTATGTGGGAAAATAATAAAAGATGAGGACATGTTAGAAAAGGTACTACTTTTCATGCCTCTATTATGATATTACAACAACAATATCATGAAAAAAGTTTCAGACATACTATGAACTGATTTCATGCCTTCTGGTGGCTAAGAAGCAAAATAACCTTTCAATGGAAAATTATGAAGGTCGTCCTGCTAGAAGTGCTCCATTACCAGAGGCACACGCGGTTGAAGTACATGGTCAGCCTGAAATAAGATAAAATAATTGGGGTCACGACAATGTGTGTGGGTGTGGCAAAGGCAAAAGACGATATAATAATCATCTAGGTGGTGGTCATAAAAAAGGGAGAACAATATATATTCTCAAAATAATCCTTCTAAAGGAAAGGGTGATCACTGTCATCATTGTGACGTTAAAGATCATTGGAAAAATAAATGTCGAGCACCTGAGCATGTTTTCTTTAAAAGGAAAGGAAATTAAGAAGGTGTCCTTTCTTCTAATGCCCTGGTAGAGTCACATTTGGACTCTAAAAATGATGTTCATGCAAGCTGTTCTCAAAAATATGATGAGAGTTGAGGCAAACATAGCATTGAAAGATGATGTTTTTGATGGGCTCGATGATATTACTCATCTAGAAGATGAGGACTTCTTTGGGGATCGAAACTGAGATTCATAATTGTTCTTGCAAATAAATAATGTTTTTATGTATTTTTAATGTCTTAATTGATGTTTATGCACTTAAGATTTAAATTTCATACTTTTTATTATGTATTTTTATTCTTATGAAGATAAATAAAATTTCTCAGGCTTCAGTTGGATCCAAGATGAGTAGTGGAGATATGTGTCTTCTGGACAGTGCCACAACTCATATGATACTAAGAGAAAAGAAATATTTCTCTCATTTGGTAATGAAAAAGTCATATATATGTTAATACAATATCCGCTAGCACAAAATTTATTGAGGGATATGAAAGAGCGGCCTTATTACTACCTGGAAGAACATTAATTGTAATTTACAATGCATTGTATTGTAGTAAGTCTCATAGAAAGTTGTTGAGTTTCAAGATTATTCGCAAAAATGACTATCATGTTGAGACTGCAAATGAAGGAAAGTAGAATACCTTTAAATTACTACTATAAGTATGGATAAGAAAACTATGAATGAAAAAATGCCAACACTTTCTTCTTGGTTGTATCATACAAATATTGGTACAGTTGAATCATATCTCGTAGTAAACAAAAGGTTTACTGGTTCTAGTGATTCTATCATTTGGCATGACCGGTTGGGTAATTCCGATTATAATATGATGTGCAGAGTAATTGAGAATTCACATGGGCATACTTTGAAGAACCAAAATCTTCACAAGAAAATTTGGTCATCAAACCATCAGTGGCTAAGGTTGTGGTAGAATCCCCTGCAATGCTAGAAAGGATAGAGGATGATATATGTGGACATAATAACCCTACACATGGAATATTTAAATATTATTTGGTCTTGATATATGCATCTACAAGGTGGTAACATGTCACGGCCGGAATCTAGACCCCAGACGAGACCGGTGTCGTTGACCTCTCAGAGGTCGCAGACAAGCCTACATACATCATTCTTACATCATCTAGGTTAAATTTAGCGGAAAGTTTGAAACTTTTTGTTTCTTAACATACATTTATACATACAACTTAACATCATAGGCGTTCACAAATCAACCATCTAATAAAGAGATAATCAAATGTAAGAATCAGATCATAATTTTATCACACGTATTTTTGTCAAAAAGGCATCAATACAAAGTCTGAACAAAAGTGGAAAGAAACACTAGATGAACAATCTCCACTAGCTATATCCTACATCTAATCAAGATAATAACGGTAGACATCCTCGAAAGCATGAGGGCCTACCAAGTACGGATGAAATCTCCATGTCCGGATAGCTGCAACGTCAACCTATAAGCATTAGCGTCCACCTGTGTGTAAACCTAAAATTGTAGAATTGTATGGAATTAGTACACACTTGTACTAAGTATGGGTATATGCAAGCACTCACTAAGAACATGCATGAGTAAGAACATCTCTTTCCTAACAACATGATTATGGAAAGTCAAGTCAGTGGACTTGCAAAAATGGGATTAGGAAAGTTAGTGAGCTTTCCAAATTTGGATTAGGAAAGTCATGCTATGAGAGTGACATGCATCATCATACTTATCATACTGAACACAATACATAACATCTTACACATATCACATATCGTTTTGCATATAGCACATAACATCTTACACATGGCACATATCGTTTTGCATATAGCACATAACATCTTTCCTATCATTCATGCATATGCCATGAGACCTTGGAATCATGGACTTGACATTAAGACTTTCCAAAATGGGGGTTCAACATATGGGAACTCAACTAGGGAGCCTTATTTAGTAAACACAAAGTCTACTTCATTCATTCATACGTACTTCATTTTATTTCGTTCATAGGCTAGCGTGAACACCAGCTATACCTAGGATCTAGTTTAAGACTTTCATCGGGTTCACTGAGCAATGATCAAGAATGACTTAGTGTGATTACTTAGGGCTAGATCACCTCTTTATTATCCTATCCTAACACCTTTGGTATCATTCAGTTCATTGTGTACATCATTTGAGGCTGGCATCATTCATTCATGGGAAACTTCAACTTTAACCGTCATAGATCATGTGAGCATCATGAAATCCAGTGTCTCCCCCACACCTAAAAGAGGTGGAATCACCGGCCAAAGTGATCCAAGACATGCTAGCGTACATGGGGGAATTAAACCCCGCCAGATCCATATATTGGCAGTATAGGTTCGAAGAATAGTAGATATAAGGAGACCCATACCCGACATGCCGAACAGTCTCATCTCACGAGAGTTACGTGAACCTCCGCCCTTCCCAAAAGAAGGCATCGCCGCTCATAGCTAGTCTATCGGTGATCATTATAAAGTTCCATTACATTCAACTCATACGTCATGGAAGCTGGCTTCTTGTATGAGGACATCATAGCTCAATAGATGATTTCTCATCTCATCATTAGTATTAAGTGTATTATTCTCAATACTTTCAATAGATTGTTCATAGAGACTGGTCTCTTCATTAACTTTACAATCTCATAGGTGAGTACATTTTGGTAACATTCACTTAGGTTTAAGCATATCCAAATGACCTTTGACAATATTGACCTATATCTTGGTTAAATTTGAAGTATTATTTCTTCTTTTTAATAATTTTAACATCTGGATATAATTCTCAATCCAATATCGGGTTCATTCTTTATCTTATCAAAAGGATATTTTTAACATCTGAATATGGTGCTATGCCAACACATTACGTTATATTGTTGTTGAACAGTGGAGAAAGTGTCTGTGGCACACATTCCTCAAGTTTGTGATGATATCTTTTTCTTGAGAAGGTAACATTTGTGTATATTCATTGAACCAGTGCATGGGTTGCACTAAACCATATTTACAACTTGTCAAAAAATGTAACAAAACTATATCTGAATCTAACATGAACCTAGGATATCTATAACGGATTCAGTTTCCTCTAAATACATCTACTTGCACCAGGAGCGAAAAAAGCCTGATACAATTTAGTTTGATCTTTTGAAGATCACAACTCTTGCTCTCAAAAACGTCTAGCATTTCTTTCTTTCCAAACAATCCACCAAATACATGCTACGAGAATCCTCCATCTAATCTCTATCTGCAGCTCCCACCCCTACTTCTCTCCAATTGTATAAAATATGTGTGATTATGTTAGGCATAGCCCAAGCAAACCCACCCACCCACCCACCCACCCCGAGCCTAATGAAAATCCTACAAAGCTTGGATATTATTCTGAACTGGAGAAACAGATAACTGACTGTCTTAACCTCTTCCTCACATAAATAGCATCTAGAACACATGGAGAACTTCCTTTTCTTGAGACTTTCATGTGTTAAAGACTTCTTCTCTTGCCATAATCCAAGTGAAACATAACACCTTGAAAGGGATTTTAGTTTTCCAAATCTGCTTCCAAGGACAAAGAGAAGGTTGTTGTCCATCTTGATTTAAAAACTTATATGCAGAGTTTTCCTTGAATGTGCCTTTGTTATTTATGTTCCACCATAATATATCATGTTCATCCCTTGTTCTTGTAAAAACTTCCAGCCTTAAAAATATTAATCACAGTCTCTATTCTTCAATCATTTAAATTCCTTCAAAACTCGAAAATCCATTTTGTACCCAAATCGCATCTACATTGAGTTGTTCATTCACTAACAAGTCATGCATCTCTGATACTTTTCAAACTAACATTGCCTCACCATTTATTCTCCCAAATGATGTCTTAATTTCCTACCCTAATTGTTGTATTGATCTTCAAGAGAGCCCACAAGATTCTGATGGACTTCCATAGGCTTACCCCATATGGTGTAAGGACCTCCTTTATCTTCCACTTGTTCTCCTCTCCATAGTTTACTTGAATTACTTTTCCCCTGTATGGTTGAGGCTCAAAAAAGTATGTGATAATATCTTTTGATTACTAAACAAACAAATATTTCAATATTTTGACTGTAATAATCCCTTATCTTGTATATGTGGCACACATCTTTATTTGGTAGTAAGTGACCATGGACTGACTGAAACGGGAAATCCTGAAAGGAACATCATTTGAGGAAACCAACTCTTTGGAAATTTTTATTGGTCCTACAAATTTTGGAAGTACATCACTCCTAATAAAGCCAGCCATGCATATGACTATGAATTTTATTGTTGCTTAACTTCTAATGGATCATTACATTGGTGGAAATTGTAATCACTTGCCATTTCTTATTATTTTCATGTGACGGATCTCTGCAGGAAACAGTAACTTGACCTAGGCTATGTTGCTCAGTCTCTCCAAAAATGTTGCGGCACAAGTGTTTGATCCTCCAAAATACACTACTTTTGGAGGATCCAACACAGACCGGTTGACATTCTGGAAGAGTCAGAGCAACATGGGTGCGCGGTGGTTAAGGTGCAGCACTACCTCCATTTTGATTAGTATGATTTGAAAATAAATAGCAAAGTTAGCATACGTCTTGTAATATCGCTAGTATTTCACCCATGTTCTACATGGGAGTTCATATAAAACTATGCAATATTGGCTTTTCAGAATAAAAATTTGAGTAAAAGTGTTGCTAGATAAGTTTTCTTTTAAGTTATTTCAAAATACAATAGTTGTTAAAGGAAGTTTATATGTATTGACATTTAGCCATAGTTATTGAATGTTGTAGGTGATTTTCATTTAATTTTAAAAAGATATCTTTGATTGTAGTTGAAGCTTTCCTTATTTGACATTGTTATGATTGGTTCAATCATCAAATTATTTATTTATTTATTTATTTATTTATCAATTATTTATAAATTTGGTGTTTCAGGCTTCAACATACCTCTTCTATTTGTTGATTGATGTTGATGGTAGAAACTTTCAAATCATTAACAGGAGAGATTTGGAAATTTATGTTGTTGATTTTGAGCCATATAAAATGTTGATAATTGTAAAGAAAGTGTCCAAATGTGTTACATATTGATGATGTTTATCTACATAGGGGAATATGTGGGCGTGTGTTCGGATATCATGTTGCCTTGTACATCTACAAGTGAGGCATGGGCTTGAGGAATTTAATTCTGCATTTTTCTTCAGATTGCTTTTTTGCTGATCAGAACAACAAATGAGAATGTTCTTGCACAGACCACAGTTGTTCAAGTTACCTATAATTCATCCAATTACTAGTCAATATCTCTAAATTACTTCCACTTCACCATATTGGTTCTATGCTTACTGCATTTTTATTGGCTTATTCATTGTATGGTAAAGTGGGATGGCACAAGTCTCTAATGTTAAATCATATGGGAGTTAAATCCAACTTAATTTAGTTTCAAATTAACGATGTTTTCACAGTTTTACATAGGGTGTGCTCTTCACAATTTTTGAAGGTTTCAGTTTATACATATGACTGTTTCCGGGTATCAGTGGTTGTTATCTTGGTTTTTGACTAGAAAAGGGACTAGGCACTACTATATGCACAAAAAATCACTTTTCGAGATTACCATCCTTTTTATTTAACTATGGAACTAGAAGGGACAATTTTCAGTCTAAGATTGAGAGTTTACATTGATGGCTCGTGTTAGTGAATGCTAGTTCATTTAGAAGTTAAATACCTCAGAATAGAATGAAAGTATATGGATGTGCAACTAACTAGTTTAGTATGTAAAAACTTCTTATACGACGACATCAGGGATGATTGGATCTGAGAAGACAAGAGGTCACAATAGTCTGGAAGAGACCATTTGCTAAAGGATATAGGTATTGGATGTCTGGGAAAGATTCAATTGGACATATTTTTCGTCACAACCTTTTGAGAGGATGGCATCATTGGACTAATTTTTCAAAATGTTTAAGAGCAAGGAGAAAGTAGTTATATAAAGTTGTTCCAGTTGGTTTCAATGATCATCTTAATAAACATAAGCTTAGTTTCTCTTATGTGGTCCAGACGGTCAGAAAAGAACTTTATGACCGTAGTTTCCTTGTTCCCAGGGTGGCTGGTTTATATTATATCACTAATATCAAGATGTTGCAGGTAGTTATGATGCTACTTTAATGGCTCAGATATTTATGTTGTCTATTACGCGGGCAAACTACTGCACCTTAATTTCGTGCAAGAAGTTAACTCAACCTAATGGAACTCAAGTCTCACTTAACTCAGGCCCTTTCGCAGCCTATTCTGCCTAATGTTCGAGGACATTTTTCTTCTTTTATGCCTTAAATTATTTTTCATAATTCAACAGGAAATCAACACATAAACATACGGGCAAACCCAACCTTTATTTTTATAATCTAAATAATACAAAGGACACACGTGTTGAACAATAATTTTGTCCAACTTCCAGTTTGACTTCGACTTAAGGCACAATCAGAAGTTTCTTGTTGCCTTAGACACTTCTTAAAACTCTCACATTTTATTCTAAGTGTCTTGGTGAAATTCTAGACTTAATCTTCCCTCTTTCACCTTAGGATAACAATTCTATCCTCCTTCATTTTCCAACAACGATGTCCATTTATAAAATATGTGGCAGCCTTGTGTTTGCATAGTATAGTGTTGTGACACATGTCTAACACTTGTCAAATGCTTATCCCACTAATATATAATTCAGTTTACATCCTCAACTGATAAGAAACACTCAATATTCGAATTCAAAATGCATACAAGAGATACAACGAATCTGGACACAAGTGGTTACAAAAAGGTAATCGCAGCATGTGGTTGGCATGTGATCTTGCTGACTGGATTTTGTTTCTTTGCTGTATTTTCCTTAAATATCTTTTACTCTAATATAATTTTGAAACATTTTATAGTCATTTCTTTATCAAATTCTACCTGAATCCATCAACACATTTTTTATACCTGCGCACCACCGACGCCTTGTCGCTGTTTGTCATTGTCTTGCTTTGGCAATGTTAACTTTTGATCTCGTGTCAGTTCTTGTTTTGTTTATGTGTTTCATTCATAATTGAAAATGCCTCAATTTATCTTAGCTCAATTTTCCTATATTTGACCAGACCATGTGATTTTCGCATGCAAATTTGCCCACAACTAAATGTTGGTCAGCGTCCAAGCCATGTCATGGCCTGATGCTTTGCCAATATCCATTTCATGTCTTGACACTGCTTTTTCAGCGTTGTTTGACACAATTAAGCCATGCCAAAACTTTGCTCACACAACGCATGATTGATTCCACCCGCACTTTGGCCTTTGACAAAGTCATTCATGCTAACCCTTTGTCACGCCCGTGTCTATGTCAAGTCATTTGGTCAGGATCCTTACAAACTTCCCCCACCTAATAAAACTCAAAGTCCTTGTCGAGGAAATCCCTCATCTGAATCTATTTGGATTCTGGACAAGGATCATATCTTGTCTATCATTTTCATCTTCAACCAACGCAAAAGAATTCACTTTTGACATTTCTGCCTCATTGTTCTTTTCCTTTGCCAATTCTGCAGCAAGTATGGCATTTACTTTCAGTTGCACTGGACATTCCCTTTTCAAATGTGGTCCACCACAAGTAAATCATCCTCCAAACTTTCCCTTCTGTTTTGGAAAAGAAGACTCCCTTTGTCTAGTTTTCCCACCTTGATCTTCCTTTTCGGCAGCTTGGACCTTCCCATTTTTCTTCCACTCCTTCCCCTTTTCTTTTTGCTTGAAGTGCAAAGAATCCCTAGGGTCGTCACTCTCATCAAAGTCATCCAATTTATCTGGTACCTATATGGCATAATTGAGAGTTTGAATATTTGGTTTCCTTAACTCTCTTTTTGCCCATCCTTTCAACCCGCTTATAGATAGTGCAACTTGTCTTCTTAGATCATGTTGCCTAAGTTAAACATCAAGGACGAAAATTCCTTGATACTGTGCTGCCTTGTTTCAAACGTCACAGTCCATCTCTTGCCAACCAAGACGAATTGCTTGGAAGAAATTGAGTTTTCAATTCTTTCTTTAACATTTCCCACTTTTCAATCTGTGGCAAATACGAACCTTCTACTTCACTAACCCTTGTTCTCCACCAAACCTTGGCATCATCACTTAAATATATTGTTGTGACTTACACCTTTTAAGAATCTTGAATCTTTGCTACCTTGAAGTAATTTTCGATATCCCAAAGAAATTTCTCCAATTCCTTGGCACTTCTCAAACCATTGTAAGCCTTAGGTTCTGGAACCTTCATCCTTATGGGTCCAATTGTTCCTTGTAACGCCCGACATAGAAGAATATTTTCACAACGCAAGTCTTCCTTCGAACGAGTTTTGTTTCTTGTTGGGCAGTGTCGTGTTTGGCTGCATCTGCCTCTAACATCAACACTTTTTCGTTCAAGACAATAATTCTCTTGAGGAGGAACTATCAGACCAGCAACAACAAGAAAATATCAATCCTCTGATTGAGACTAGCGAGGTAATTGAGTATTACTTATGCCTTTTTACATGAGTTTTTCATTAAGATGCTCATAGTATTCCACAACATATTTTTCTATCTCCGAGTATTTATAAAAGAAACAAATTGAATTTACAGGAAGTAGAAAATGAGATATTTGAAGAACTCAACCGAAGCAACATAAGAAAGGATAAAAAAAATATTTCCCGAAGGAGATATTGGACCAACAACAACAAGAAGAAAGTATCATTTCTTTGTTTGACACTTGCGAGGTAGGTGTTCATCACTTATGTATATTTACATGAGTTTCATTAAGAAGGCTCATTGTACTCCATGGTATATTTTTCTATCTCAAAGCATTTATAAAAGAAACAAAGTGGATGAATTTACAGGTGGTAGAAAATGAAATATTTGAGGAACCCAACGTAATCAACATAAGAAATTATCAAAACGATTTTCTAGAGAAGGAGCAATCAAGCCAACAACAACAAGAAGCAAATATCAATTCTTTGGTTGACACTTGTGAGGTAATTGATCATCACTTATATCTATTTACATGTGTTTTTCATTAAACACGTTCATTTTACTCCATAACATTTTATTCTCTCCAAAAGTTAATAAAGAAATAAAGTGGCTTTACAAATGGTAGAAAATATGATATTCAAAGAACCTAATGCAAGCAACATAAAAATTGATCAAAAAGATTTTCTTGAGGAGCTACCCGGGCAACAATAACAAAATATCGATGGTACTTAAGAAATTTTATCTCTTAAAAACTAAAATTCTATTAATTATTTTACCTTTTTTATTCAAAAGTAGAAATGGATCCTAAATTTTGAATCAATGAGTGCAAGGTAATCGAATTCTTAGATCGAAATAGCACAGAATATAGTGGTAGCCTGAAATACAGTCATTAAATTGAAACTCTAGTCCCAATTTGTGAACTTATAATTTATTTCACGTATATCATGTAATCACACATATATTTTTCAGGTGAGCCAGAGCTTAACAAGATACATGTGAAGCTCTTTTACATGACATTATCAACTGTGGCTCAAAACTTCTAAGAGATGAAAAGAATGAAAAATATCGTGTCACACAAGTAATACCTAGAAGTATAAAATTCCGTTCTATTGATAACCTCTATAAGGTAACTCACATAAACCTTACGTCCATCTTACTTTGTTAAATCAAATATTTTTCATAAGTTTGTTGTATTTTCAAATGATTTGTCTTTTCTTTACTTTTGATTATTAGATAATAGACAAATAAAAGAAATTATTAAATTTATTTTGATTTCCTTACATTTTACAGTGTACTGACAGATTATCACCGGTTGAAGTTGAATTTAATTGAAATCTTCCAACTGAAGAAGATTCAAATATGCATCACATGGCAAAAGCAAATTCAAGCATCAAAATAAACATAAAAAAATATTGGTTGTAAGAGAAAAGGGAGAGACAACAAAATCGACAATGGAAAAAAGGATGCTTCGACTTCTCCCCCCAACTTCATGATCGCATTTTAATCATTTCTTTGAATTCTATCTCCAAGATCTTCTTTAAATTAATTTTGTAAATGTTGAATTTATCATTTCATTTATAATTATAAATTTAAATCGCCTTTATAAACTTGTTAATTACTTCTTCGATTCTTCTTTATCAACTATTCTTTAGGTTTATTTTCGAAAATCATTAACAAGAATGGTGTGATCTCGCTCAATTTTAAAAAATACATTCAAAGTGAAATTTATTTTCCTACTTTCATTAGGAAAGTCATTTTCCTCTTTTTAATGAACTTATTTCTTAGAAAAATATTTTACCAACCAAACATGAAAAATTGAAAAACATGTTTCCCTATATCGCACACATCCTTAGATATTCAACTTCTCCAATCACATGGATCAAGCAAAAGCATTCTAAATATTATTGCTAACTTAAGCTACCCACAAAACAAGTTCAAAGAGTAAGTTGTCATCGTCAATAATAAATATCCAACTAAGAGTCATCGTCAATAATAAATATCCAACTAAGAGTCAGGGTCGAATCTCACAGAGAGTGATATAGTGTAGGTAATTCTATTTGGAATGTAAATCAGTTCATTTGCAGCAGCAAAAAAAATGGATGGATGATTCCACCAAATTTATGAAAATAATTTTCATATCAAGAATCACAATTTAACTGAAATTTCAGAAATTTAATTAACAAGTAATCTAGGAGTTAGGGGATAGGAGATTGATGTCACATAGGATAATGTTATGACCCAGTCTACACCTTATTCTAGACACGGTATCTAGGACCATGAATGATCCCGGGCTAACCCTTGACTTAACATATCAAGCACATCATATAAACTATTGCAAAAACTAAAACATATGCTTAATAAAGAATTCAATAAAATCCATGAGACTACATTATTAATGTATGAATAAAGACTACTATTTAAGAATAAAAAGTAAGTATGTCGGGACATGGCCCCCAGCTACGTCAAAACAAAGACAACATAAGGCAAAGAGTTGACAATCTAAACAACGTCCCAAAACGAGGAGGACTAACCAAAAGCTAATTGGCATTCAACACTCTCATCCTCCTGATACTAAATAGTCATCTCAAAATAACATATATTCATATAATGCTCATAGGTATGAAAACCACGTATCATCTTGAATCGTATATGATTCAGAGCTGAAAAGACATATCATAAAGTAACATGTATTTAGGTTGTACTTCATCATGTTTGTTTCATGCTTGAAATTTATAAGGGTTTTAATGACCATAAAAATCATGTTAAATTAGTACCATAAGGTTTCAAAATCAAAGTGAAACAAACAAAACAAGAGTTTACAAAGAAAGATCATAATTTCATAAAAAAAGCTTAGTTTTAATTCTAACAATCTTATGAAATTCTTGAGAATCAAAAGACTTCAGGCATGAGAGCGAAGGAATACTCTCATTTATGTCTCACATACCTTAACTTTGTAGTTTGTGGAAGAATCAAAAAATTTATAAACGTAATCTTCCATATGATAATTTAAGCCTACTAAATCAATTTTATAAAACTAGCTTCACTAATCCCTAAACTACTGTTTATTTCCACTGTGGATGATCATTCACATTTCAAACTTAGTGTCTAATGATACAACTTTGCATACTGCCCTGGCTAAGCAGCTACAAGATATATAACAAATTGAGAAACACTACTAGTCCACCAAAATCTCTTACGGATAGTAGTCGATCTTAATATTAAAGCCTGTCAAATTTAAATACATTTAACGTATCCTTATTTCACGCATCACCACTACTTATCCATAAAAATGTCTAAGCTATACTTATAGCTCTATAATTTAAGCGCAAGCGCGCATTAAAGACTTGAATCATAAACTCATTTCTTAGTTCAATCATAATATACATCAAGTGGTTCTTTTTCAAAATCACAAAGTAAATCCTAGATCTATCAATATTTACCTAGAATATACTTTCATTAAATACTTGAATCATAAATTACTTTCTTCGTTCAACCATTATCTAAGTCTCATTAACCAATGACTTCTATTCTACCGTCTACCATAAGACCTACCATTAACTTACTATCCCTTAATTATACTAAAAGAATATCACCTCAATTCTAACTTAATGGATAAAATAACTACTATAAATAAATATATATATATATTACACATTGTTAACTCATTATCCCAACCATATTGGATAATGCACTTCTATACACCCACATCACATTTTGGTTCATTAGACTAATAAATCATATCCAAATCACACTATCTTATAGGTGACAATACCACTGAAGACTCTAGATACATACTTTCTCTTTTAATGAATGTTTTGTGTAATGAAGAGTTATAAAAGGTTCTGGTTACATATATATCATACTTTGGCTCAACAACACAATTTACATAAGCAAGAACATAAGATTTTGATTGATGGACTAAATCATGCTAATGGGATCATCTCAAGACCTTTCTTCGGTCTTTGAAATACTTATAGTTCTCTATGATAACACCTTACCGGTAAGAATCAACATTTACTACTTCTATCACCTCGAGGATGAGGAATAGTTAGAGAAATTAGAGCAACACAAGAATCTGCATATGTTTCTTAGGGGATAACTTTGTTGCACGATCTAAAGAATAAATAAGAGAAATGTTTCTTAAACATCGTGTAGCCTCCCCCTAATAAGTGTGTCGAGTTTCACACCTATAAATAGGACTCTACTAGATGCAAGTTTTTAGATATCCTAGGACAATTGAAACTAGTGATTTGATATCAAGTTTGTCATGATCCGAGTTTACACCATAGTCGAGACATGGTACCTAGGACCATGAATGATCATGGGCTAACCCTTGACTTAAAATATCAGGCATATCATACAAACTATTGCGAAAAATAAGACATATGGTTAATAAAGAATTCTCTAAACTCCATGAGACTACATTACTACTGTCTGAATAAAGACTCTACTACTTTATAATGAAAAATATAAGTCTACCGGTACATGGCCCTCAGCTACCTCAAACTAAAGACAACATAAGGAAAAGAATTTACAGTCTAAAACAACAGATTCCCCAAATCAGGAGGGATCACTGAAAGCTAATTGGGAGTGTTGCAACCTCACTAGCAACAAATTTGAGTGTGAGTACCAAAATCTACATCATTAAAAGTGTAACGTAGAGAAATGTATGTGTTGGTTGGTGAAATGTACTGAGTAAGTAAGGTCATGATGAGCTCATGATGTCCAACAGCTAACCCAAGTGGGAGGGTTGCCCTACACCTTGCCAGAGTATAAGACCAAGTTATATCTATGTGGATCCACTAATTTGAGCCTCTCGGGGTCAGAAGGTCAACCAACAAAGTGGCGAAACATAATCCTACGTTGGAGAATAGTTATGGGATTGTGTTTTCTAAATTCGCATCCTCTTGGTACTAAATAGTCCTCTCAAAATTACATATATTCATATAATGCTCATAGGTATGAGAACGACATATCATCTTGAATCATATATTAGGCTAAGCTTTAAAGTCATATCTTAAAATAACATGTATTTAGGTTGTAATTCATATCATGCTTGTTTTTATGGTCAAAATACATAAGGGTTTGAATGAACATAAAAGCGTACTAAATCGGTACCATAAGGTTTCAAAATCAAAGGTAAACAATAAAAACAAGAGTTTATGGAGAAAGGTCATAATTTCATAAAAATCTCTAGTTTTGCTTCTAACAATCTTATGAATGTCTTGAGAATCAAAAGACTTTAGGTATGAGAGCGAAGGAGTACTCTCATTAAAGTCTTACATACCTTAACTTTGAAGTTTGAGGAAAAATTGGGATTGAAATCTTTAAATTCTTGTAGTCTTGTTCTTTGAAGCATTGGGAAGGAAAAAGAAGGAGAAAATTTATTGTAACTTATCAGATCTGAAAGAATAAGGTTTTTGGGAGAGGTTATTGGATGTGGTTTTTGGTATGAGAAAAGGAAGAAAACACTCCTCATATACAGAGAAAGCTAAAAGAATATTTGGGAGCGTGCGTGGCTTCTCAGTCGAAGTCTTGATTGGGCAGCATTTCGTGCACTCCTAGCAATAGCAGTGCCTTTGCCATGCGGGCGCGTGCTGGATCGTGCAGAATATGTAATCTTAGTAAAATAGGCATAACTTTTAGCATATAACATGGATTAATGAACGGTCGAAAACGTTGGAAAGAAGGCTTCACGGCCTTTCATTTTCTTAGCAAAACTCTTCATATACTAAAGTCCCTTGTAAACTTAGTTCACATCTAATATAATTCTCACACTTAAGTATTGATCTAAACACATATACATACAATTATAAATCATCGAGTTTGAGCCTATACGCATATGGAGGATGGTTCGAATCTTTACTTAGAACTTGTAAGGCGTTACAGGTAATTGTGTTGCTCAATAGTCCTAAACATTCATAGATAGGCTGAGTCATCTTCAATTACACTAATCTTCTTTTGATCTCATAGAATTAGTTCATAGAATCTCCTTTTGCTCTCATCTATTTGCAAAACTAAACAACCCACTACCTTACACTATTCTCTCTTTCGAGTAAAATTAGGGAAAATAGAAACTACAAACATCAGACCTAAATTGCAAGTATCAAACTAATTACTCACTCTAATCAATCTCTTTTGAGAATCAATCGAAGATCAGAAGTAGGATTAAGTTTGCAACTTAAACTATAAATTAATCCACATGTTAATTAGCCTAAATCCATGAATTAACACCAACAATATAGAGCATAACACAATACTCACTGCATTAAATCAACATCCAACCCCATAAATGTACCCCTAGACTTGGGGTTTAGCCACCTATCACAAAGCATAAAGAAATCATACCTATCATGAAGGCAGCCATGGATGATATGAAATTAAGCAATTATATGCAATACCCACTTTGATTTCAACTTCAAATTGTCAATTTCAAGAGCAAAGTTGTTCTTCATAAGGTAAAATATTTCTCACAATAAAACTCTAGAGAAAAAGTGTTGAAGACTAGTCTCTAGAAAAGATTCAAGACTCTACGTTCTCTCTCCTTTTGGACTATTTATAGTTTCCCAAAATACACTGGGCGACCATTTCGACGACGTTAGTCAAGCTCACCAAGCTAACTCGGCGGATTGTCTTTTGCTTCTTAGCTCGTCTTTTTCTTGTTTTAAGCTTTATGTGTTTGAATCTTAGTCGACGAGCTCATTTAAGTCTGTCTTTCGTATTCTGTGAATCGCTGAGTACCACCTTTGTTCACCCTTTAAGCCTTCACTTTTCCTCCAAGTACTTTCACCTTCAGCGATGGTCAGCATGTTCATCCTTTGAGTTTAGGGAGTCATCTTTCCTTTTTAAGTTCGCCGACCTGCCTAATTAATTCTAGTGTTGAGCACTGTCACCTTCTTGTTAGGCGATCCGCCCTTCTTGTTAGGCGATCAACAATATGGAGTTTACGTTTTTGGTCTTTTTTCCAAATATTCATCATTGCCTTGTCCGTTAGCATTCATAGCTCAATTTGGAAATCATCAAACTATCATTATAATAGGACATAATTAGGCATTAAGGACACTAATTGTTGAACTAAATAAGTCTCAAATGAGTATAAATCTACTAATCATCAGTCATCTCTTAAAGAACAATTGATCATTTAGGAAAATGTCACATTTCAAATATGCAATACACAACTATATATAGTATTGGCCTGTAGTGGCAGAGCCAAAATTTTCATTATAATGATTCAAAATACTTTTTAAAAATAACTACTCGTAAATATACAATGTCACTTTGTGTCCGTACACACTCCTAGCTGCTTACCAAGCCTCAATTTGCAATAGAAACATGTCCACCAGCAAAATAATTACGCCCCATCAAGTATCTTTCCCAATTACCAGAATGTCACATGGGATCAAAGACATATGCCCAGTACAAAAGTTTGTCAAGGTGAATCTTTACTAAAAAATGTTTTACCCTTTCAATGGTTCATAATTTTGGTTTGAGATCTCCTCTAGAGACAAATAAACAATTATATGATTGATTGGGATCACAAGGGTCTAAACACATTCTTACCAAGAAACTGTTCTCACAATTTGAATCTATGATCTGACTAAACCTTGAAAATCGTAGTGCCATAATGTTTTTCAAATCCCCCCAACCATTATCCCACTACAACAATTCTTGCTAAGAAGAATGTCCATGTGGTAATTCCACCCAAAAGGTAACGATGTACTCTTGCAAATACTTCATACCTCATAACTCATTGCCCAATAAAGGACATTGTTTCAACACCAAAAACAACATTTAACTACTTGAAATTACAACCAAGTATTGCCCATTGATTCTACACCCGACTCATAAGTATAACGTTTCTCTAGCCTTTGACTCTCCTCCATTCAACAATTGCACCATTTCGTCCTTAGAACACAAACATCATGAGATAATACTTTATCTACTCTAGGAATTATGCAAACAAGATTACATAATTGGACGAAGAGACAATGAATTCAATCCATTTAGCCCTGAGCGTGTGTGTGTGATTGTTCACAGCACAGAAGCCTCAGTCAAGAACGGAAGAGTGTAAAAAAAAATGGATCTCAGTGCAAAAGGGAAGGTTAATGGTCACAATCACATATTTAGACTAATAAATACGTAAATCTTTGGAAAGTTTATTCAAAACAATATGAGGCATCAGAAAATCTCTTAACAAACATCCAGCAGAATTATTCACTCAAAAAAGTGTGCTACCAGTACTGGTCAGTAAATACAATCCATGTATAACTCAAGAAAGCTAAACGCAAGATCCAATTTTGGTCCAGCAGCTACAAGTTGTCTTGGAAACTAAGACAATTTCTCAACCAATAAGTAACTTGTTCTCTTCCAAGAAACTGTAGGTAGGCACCTCCAGATTATACGGTGCGGGTCCTTTGCGAATCCTACCAGAGATGTCGTAATGGGAGCCATGGCATGGGCAAAACCAACCACCAAAATCACCAGCATTTGGTAAAGGAATGCACCCTAGATGAGTACATACCCCAACAACCACAAGCCATTCTGGATTTTTGACCCTCTCAGCATCTTGTTGCGGGTCACGAAGGGTGCCAAGATCAACACTGTTTGCCAACTTGATGTCATCGTCAGTGCGGCGTCTGATGAAAACAGGTTTTCCACGCCACTTGACAGTAACAGTTGACCCTGGTTCAATGCTGGAAAGATCCACCTCAAGAGAAGCAAGTGCAAGGACATCTTTACTAGCAGACATGCTCAGAACGAACTTGAGAATCAGGAGGCGAAGCAATGAGGCATAGACGAACCTACCTCCTGTCAAGACAAAGTAAGCAAAAGCACGTTTGCTTGGATCACCAGGTGGATAACGCTCATGGTTGGAGTCATCATATACAATTTTTGAACTGGGGTTCTTAATCGCAGCCACAGTGGCTGGAAGATCCGAGACTAAACCCAACTGATGTGCGGGAGAAACAGAATTAGATGAGAAACCTGAAACATTTGAAAATTGTTGGATGTTTGCTAACAAATAACAAAAAGAGCTTTATTTTGTATTAACTATTCAAAGTGTTGCAACCACAATTCCAAAACATTCTTATCAATATATATCTGAATATAACAAAGAAAGCAAAACATCATAACAGTTCTCATGTTCCATTGTTTGGATCAGGAAACAGCTGTCTTGATTTGACTTTGATTCGTTTCTGTGTTAACTGTATTAGAAAAAGTGGTTTTGTTAAGTCCCAACTCCTACGTGAATAATTTTTCCGTCCTTACAGATTTTGTGAGCTCCCTCTCTTTATCCTAATCTTTTATGATGATTCTTTTTTGGTTAGCTCCCACACTACATGCTGCCTTGTAAAGGAGCTAGCAGATCTAGTTCTGTCTTCTGTAACCTATGCATCATTTAAATGCATCTCCTTGTGAATGCAAATGCATAAAAACTCAAGAACTACAATTCCCATCCTGAACAAGTCATTACCAAATAAATACTTGACCAAAACAAAAAAAATAACTTTTAACCCAAAAAGCCTAATGACCACAAACAACATCAAAACAGCTTTTCGATTCTAAATTCCTCTACATTAGTAATTGATACCAAACATCCTTGGGAGTGAACATGCATTAAAACTAAGATCTATATTTTCATTCTTCAATAATACCAAAATACATAACCAAAACAAAAAAAAAGGACAAGAAAACTAATAATCATAACATCACCAACAGCTATCAGTCCCAACTCCCTCTACTTAAGTCATCAATATCAAACATCCTAAGGAGCACAAATACATTGAAATTTAGATCTACAATTCAACAAAAGAACTAATAATCACAACAATGTTTTTAATTGCAGTCCTCTCTACTTTAGTTCTTGATTTCAAACATCCTTAGGAGTGCACATGCATTGAAACTTAGATCTACAATTCCCATCTCAGATTGTTCCTTACCAAATAAACACAATAACCAAAAATCCAAACTTTTAACAAAACTGATCATCACAACAGCTTTACGATTCCCAATCCCATCTTACATAGTTTGATATCTATCTAAACACCCCTAAGAGCGCAATGCATTGAAACTTAGATCTACAATTCCCATCCCCGATATTTCTATAAAATAAGCACATAACCAAAAAAAAGTCAAACTTTAAACAACTAAACCACCTAATAATCACAACATCATAACAGTTTTTGATTCCCAATCCCATCTAACTAGAGTTCTCGATATCGAAACAATCCTTAACGCAAATGAATTGAAACTCAGATATACAATTCCCATCTCTGATATTTCCATAACAAATAAGCACATAACCACAAAATATCAAACTTTAAACAACAAAACAACCTAATAATCACAACATAACAAGAGTTTTTGATACCCAATCCCGTCTAACTTAAGTTCTCGGTATCGAAACAATCCTTGGGAGCGTAGCTGCATTGAAACTTAAGACCTACAATTACCATCTCCAATAATTCAGTATCAAATAAATACATAACCAAAAAAAACTTCTAAACAATAAGACAACCTAATGATCACAACATCAAAACAGCTTCCTAATTCACAATACCGTCTAACTTAAGTTCTCAATATTAAACATCCTTAGATCGCAAAACGCACTGGAACTTCGATCAACAATTCCCACCTCCTATGATTTATTCTAAATGAACACATAACCAAAAAAAACAAACTTTTAACAACAAAACAACCAAATAATCACGACATCACAACAGCTTTTCGATTCCCAGTCACATCTAACTCAACTTCTCGATAATAAACATTCTTAGAAGTGCAAAACGAATTGAAACATAGATCTAAAACTCCCATCTCCTACCAAATAAATATACAAACCAAAAATAAAACGAACTTCAACCAAAAAAAAAAAAAAACTAACGACCAGAACATCACAACAGCCTTTCGATTTCGATTCTCAATCCTGTCTATCACAACATCTCTATATTAAGCATCCTAAGGAGCGCAGACGCATAGAAACTTAGATCTACAATTCCTATCTCCTGCCAAATAAACACAGAAACCCAAAAAAAGAACTAACTTTAACGAAAAAATAAATCAAAAAAGCAAACAATGACAACAGCAAATAAGATGGAAGCTGAGGATCAAATTAAATGTTTTAATTAAGGAATGAAATAAGGGAGCTGACCTCTGATATGATCGAGAAACGAAGAGGTGAGTGACGGAGAAGGAGATCTGGCCGGAGACGAATCATCGGTAACGGTGAAAGAGCTTCTTGTAAAGAAGCTAGATGAAGATCTAGCGGCTGAAGAAGAAAGCCTTCTACCTGCTACTCGAAGCATCATCTCGTTTTAGGGTTTTTTTTTCCTTTGTCTCTTCTCGATGATGGAGGAAAATGAATGGAACGCAGAGAGGAATAGGTCTTTCTAATATTCCTTTTTTATTTGTTGTTTTTCTCTATTTTATTTTATTTTATTTTTCAAGAGAAATAAAAAATAGACCAAGTTAGAGATGTTTGTGGCTCACTTTGATTTTAAATAAATATATTTGTTTATGAAAAAATAAATGTCAGTTACATATCTTATAATTTAAATTGAATTGGTCATATTTCCTTCTATTCAGATCCATTTATCATTACTGTGTTAATTATAAAAATTTAGTACAAGGAGGCGATAGCTATTCGGTAGATTTGGTTGAGACATGTGAAAGTAGGGAGGCTTAGATGATTCATATACATGAAGATGAGATGTGTAGAAATTCTAGTCGACAGGTTGATCATTGTGGGTTTGAAGAGGAAAGAGGTAGGTTTAAGTAGTACTGATGTGAGGTAGTTAACTAACAATTCGTATCATATACTCTAGTTACATCTTAATCACAATTCATCACAAACCCTTATTACCATCATGCTCAGTTAGCTCTTTTATCACCATAAAAAGTCAATCTTATTATCGACATGACACCTTAAACCCAACTATGTCAATTATCCAAAGGACTCACTCAATTGTTCTTATATATGCATTTTCTTAGTAAAATTTATAATTGCCTCCACACAAATATACTCGTTGAAAATTTTCCTTGCCCATAAACTTATCATCTTAATATAAATTCACTTCTTTTGGCTTATATTATCCGTCCCCAATTAGGTCCTCAAAATACACTTCACAACTTGAACATAATAATACCTTATCTAAGATTCACCACTATAATTTTTCTTACAAACAATGTTTTAACCTAAGCTTACGTAGTAATAAACTAGTTGGTTTCTCAAACGTGAATGCAACATCAAATTTAATCATATGAGCATCTGCTACAACTGATAACTCCTTAGGTAGCTAGTATTCTCAATTGAAAATTGATGTATTCGTTTTCATATACCACTAGTACCATATCATGAAAGTTCGTTAGATCCACCACTAGAATACATCATACCCCTTGAAAAGAGTATAATCAAATAACATATACATTTCTGCCAATTGAATAATTGTTTACCAAATCCCCTTCATTTCTACCCCAAGTGATTATGAATTATTTCATAAATCAAGTCGATAGTAAAAGTAACACACTTTATAACTCTAACCAAGTAAGAAGAGGTACCATTATAGTACTCGTATCATGACCTCTTTGTTATACACTCAATATATAAAAATGCAATGGATATTCTCACCTCAATTAGCTTAACATCATTCTCATCATTCGCTAAGCAACCCATATATGTTATGATAATTTTGCTAACTGTAGTTTCCAAAGTCACATTGTTCATTATGTAGTCGTCTCTTTAATCATTTCACTACCAATTGTCGAACCACTACAAATATTGCCTATACAACACAATTATTGTTTACGCTACTATTGGTAACTAACAAGAAAAGATAATATGTTCATAAAATCCCTCAAAACATTGTCGAACCTCATCATTTATTTATCCTCAAAGTGCATCATCAAATCATAACCTCACATAATATCTTTGAATCGCTAAACATTCTAAATTTAACAACACATCCTTTTTTAACTTTATCACTTTCACTTTAGTACAAGGTCTAACATTTAAGTCATACACAACACACAAACTACTCACATGAACTACACACGAGTCATCACTATAAGTGAAAGCGAACGGAGTGAAGCAATAAGAATCAATAGGACCAAGAATGCACGATAGAGATTCAAAAAGTAAATATTTTTTCTAAAAGTCACTATAGCCTCTCAAAGATAAGTACAATCGTCTCAGTAGCGATCATTCGGACTCTACTTAGACTCGAATTGTATATACGTGAAGCTTATGAATCTGGGGTTTCGATACCATTTTGTCACGACTGAAAAATGAACGTGATGACATTCGTCTTATCTAAGACAAGTGAACCCGAAACCCAATGAAAGAGAAAGGTTGAAGTCCTGGAGTGACTGTTCGATTATTTGAGGCAAATGAATTTCTCAACCCTTGTTAAGTGTATAAAATCATGTATTTCCTTGTGATATGTGCTGGGGAGTAATGAGACTTGGTGATGGATTGACTTATCGATATTGAATAATTATAATGATGAAAAACGGATAATAAAAAAATAAGGTGATTAATTGTTGGTGGGTGATGTGCTAAGAATGGTTTGAAAAGCCTATTGACTAATTGTTGATATTGAATCACAATTGTGTTGTTGTGAATTGTGCATTATTATGAAAATTATCAATCTCTTCATTATTTATGTGAACATATCATTTGCAGTGTTCTAAGATATAATTGTGACAAGTGTTATGTTAATTGAGAGAGGATAAGAAATTAAAGTGGATGTATCTAGGGGTGTGCAAAAATCGAATTGAAAAAAATGTTATTGGTTTATTGGATTTTTATGGGTTTATAAAAAAAGTTATTAGGTTATTGGTTCAATATCGATTTTTACAATTGGGTTATTGGATAAACCGATAACCAAATAAGACGATAATTATTTATAACTTTACTCTTCCTAAATATTAGATATTAGTAATTTAATATATAACTAGACATTATAACTATTTCAAATTATTAGTAATCTACCCACTTACACTACGTTCGCAATTGTAGCTATTTGATTTTAGTTTTAGTTTTAGTCTTGCTGGACTATTTGATTTTGGTTTTAGTTTGTTATTGTAGGTTATACCTTTTGCATGTTTGTAAAGGTCTAACACAAGAAATTTAATTTTATATTTTGGCGGTCGTGATATAGTTATAGCTTTTGAACTATGTTTTCTCTTGTTGATGTAATTTATCATTATCTTTCTTCTTTCACTATATCAAAACATTTAGATAAGTGAGAAGTCATATAATATTTTACGGATATTTTCTTATTAGGTAAATTGATAACGATCAAAAACCGATAAAAATATGATATTGGTTTGTTATTGGGTTAACATATTTAAAAACCGAAAATTGATAAAACGAATCGATAATACATAAAATCGAACCGAATCGACCGATGCACACCCCTAGATGTACCATTTCGAGGGACATTTCTTGCGTCGTGACATATACTATATTTTGGGACGTATCGCACACCGTGACAAATTGTATTATCTAGGACGTGTCGTGCGCTGTAATATATACTATATACCTAGTGTCGTGTCACATGCCGCGACGAATGCATAGATAGAGATGTCCCTCATTGGTCCCGTACTGAGAGACAATGGGTTTGTATCATTAGATCAGACATGCATCACTACACTTGATAATTCATTCCATTGCATTGCACATCTTTATCATTAGTGAATTTGATATTATGTTTTGCTGATATTATGAGTGCCTTTTTGTGGAACTTGTGATTGATAAATATTGAGCTTGTTATTAAGGATATATGTTATTGTTAGAGTGTTGTGGTTGAGCTATGTGCTATGTAAATTGTGAACTGTTAGGTTGAGTTGGTTTTATGTAGATTGTAGTTGTGAAGGTTTTGTTGGGGTGTAAGGAGTACTCGTATTCTATTCCCTTAGCTTGTGTTTAGAAGTTTACTTGTTGAGTACCATGTGGTTTGGTACTAACCCTTTGCTACCACATTTTTGTAGGTTACTAGCTCGGATCTTCGTGATACTCTCTACTTACTCGTTATCCGAGGCTTTCTGTGGAGATTTGTGACGTAGTTGTTTATCATATCAACGAATCTTCTTTCTCCTTATATTATGATTTTAGTCTATTCTAGAAATAAGGTCATTGGATACTTGCAATTTCTTTCAATTTTGTTATAACACGTTAGAGGTTTGTACACGTGACAACCATGTTTTGAAATTTAATTAAGTTGACTTAGTTTTTTGCATTTATAGTTTTAGACTAACTTGTCTTGGTGGGATAAAACGAATGTCATCACATTCATTTTGGATCGTGACAGGTGGTTAGGCAAGGATATGTCATAACTTGAGCTCACTGTAAACTCGTCTCTCGATAGAAAAGGTATGGAGATCAAGCATTAGGGTAAAAAGTTAATAAACTTTCGCCTTCTCAAAATACTAATATTATTTTTCTTTCTCTCTCTTTATATTTTATTACAACGTGTTTATCTTATTTTCTATTGTTTCTGCTTGTCACCACTACCTCATGTTATATTGCTTTTACTTTTATTTGTCACTACTACAGCACTATTTTCATTATTCGTTCGGTCATTTATTCAAAATAACATTTATCTTCTCGAGATATAAATAAAATTTGCACGAATTTCATAGTCAAAATTTAAGCGGCTACTTTACGTTTGCAACTTTTTTAGTCATTATTGCATTCTAAAAGCAGGTTGCTCTTACCCTTATAAAAACGTATGGAAGCGAATAAAATACATGTGTAGTCTTGTAAATAATTTCATAGTACATTGAGTATTATATAGGTAATTTTAGTAAGTAAAATTAAGGGTTTCAAATTAAAAGAAGTTAAATAGGTCTATAAAAATTCCTGAAGTCAGGACAAGGGATAAGAGTTTCTGAAAGTGATAAAAATGGTATAAATGCTATCATCATTTGATGATTCACTCCTCTGCAGTCTCTGAAGAATGTAGAGGATACATCTTCAAAACATCTGCCCAAGAGCTCAATCCATCAGTCACTTCCCTCACAACTGACGCTACCTTCTCCACATCTACCCGGACCTGATCTTTGCTATCCCTCTCTCGTACCGTCACTGATGATGTTGAATCGACAGTGATGGCAAAGGGAACACCAAGTTCATCTGTTCTTGCATATCTTTTCCCTATCGAAGTACCTGTAATGTAATTGACAACAATTAGTATGGATAAAAATGCCACAACAGAAAAAAAGTGCCTCATTTAAGAGAACGGGGATAGGCGCCACCGGTTACGATCAGTCGAACTACCATTGGGCTTTTTCATACTGTCAATTTCAAATGAAACAAGGAGCATCTAAATAACGATATAGCATCAGATCAGAGCAGATAATGCTTATATGCTTCCACTCATAATGTGAAATGTCTTTATTTCGTCACCTCTATATACAGATAGGACTAAAGTCACAATAACAGCAGCATATTAAACTGAACATATGTCTAGAAAACATAAGAGAAAGCAAAATGTTCCAGCAGAAAGAACTACACCAGTGTGTATACATAGAAACAAATGATGCACAAAACAATCTGGACAAGCTACCAACAATGATCCAATTATCCAGTCAAAGAGGGGGGGGGGGGGAATTAAGGTAGAGTTTGACAACCGAGTATGTACTGAATGCAAGTAGCGTTCATGTCTACTATACGGGGTAAGGAACAAGTACATCAGGGCACAATGAAAGGCAGAGTATCATATAGGGACTAAAACTAACAATGGTCTCACTCCTCTTCTCAAGAATCAATTTTCTCATCACAGAAAGGAATCAGTTTAAATACTCTCAGTAGCACACACCTGTTATATCAATCTTATGTGAGATTCCAGCAGCAGTCAAAGACTTTGAGAGTAACTTGGCTACTTCTTCATACTTTTGATTCTGAACCAGTGGAAAAACAGTGCATTTGATGGGAGCCACAAGGGGTGGGAAGCTGAAGACATTTAGCTGCTCGTCCCCAGCTTTACTTGGCCTTGTGTAGAATGAATGCTCATAAAGACAATATATTATCCGCCCGATTCCAAACGAGGGCTCAATCACAGAAGGTGTAAACACTCTCTGGTGCTCTTTTTTTATTTCCTTGGAAATAGAGACCATGTTTTTCTTAATGGAGACATTCTTCCCGAGGGTACATACATGAAACTCCACCTCCCCCTTGGATTCCAGATCAGCCTTCATCTCCATAGCCACCTTTTCTTCCATTGCCTGACGTAAACAAAGGCAAGCAAAACAACTTCGCATTACTTTCTTTTCAAATATAGCTCTTCAAATACTGGAGGAAAAAGATCGATAGTCTGTCTTCTATTAGCAGCCTAAAAATTAAGCCAAAATTACCTTAAAATACAATAACATGAGTTGAGCTGAAATGGAGTCGGTGAGAATTCATAGAGCTGACCGACTGACCCCAGCTCGCTTGGAACTAAGGCATAATTGTTGTGGAGTCTTTATTTCTTATTTACCGTCTTTTTCTAGCTCATAAAACTTATTGCAAGTATTCTTAATGAAACAGAGTAAGCATTCAAGAAAATTTATTCAAGAATGGACAATAAGTTGATACTCTAGTTTAGTTAGAGATCGAGGACTTCTCAAGGTTGAATTTGGGTTGACAGCTGTACAGTGTACACTACCATTATAATGCCATTGTTATAATTTTATCTAAATCCAAAACATAGCAGTGTCTTGTCAAAGCAGCTGTCATTCTTCAACCATCCATAGGCCTTAAATGCAAAATTTTAAAAGCAAACTAGCCTCGGCAGCTAAATAGTACAACAATAACAGAGAGTTCGTCTGGAGGCTATTTTTTTACCCCAATTGCTGATTAAGAGAGGTTCTTGGGTCAAGGATTCACAAACAATTTTGGCTCTTAAGCTAGTGAAATCATTCATCAAAATTCGAAGAACTTATTCCTTTCCTATGGATATATGTGTTAGTAGCTAAAACAGTCAGGTTGATTTAGAAGCCAACTGGTAATCTTGCTTGCAATAATTCCTATAAAAGAAGACATCACCCTTTGGAACTCTTCCTTCTTTTCCCCAAACACTCATCAAAAGGATCATCGGGGTGAAAGATTGAACAGAAATCAATTGAATGTTGAATTTCCAATTAAAAACGTTATTATTAGGAGACTAGCAGAAAGTATAAAAAGAATACACCGCTGCAATCAGCATGGTTGCCAGTTTCATTTCAACAAAGCAATGCAATCATGAAATGCTTCAATGAGGTAAACACGGCAGATGCTTGACTTCAATTAAAATAGGTTGAGGGGATGAATGCACACCTCCAAGGCTTCGGTCACCATTTTTTGGTTCCCCTTGAATGCCAGTCCAAGCTCCTTCTTGATTGGTGTTATGACCAGTTTCTGATGTTACACAAACAATTATAATCAGATGGTCACCAAAATGAACACCTATTGTATTCATGAAAGAAAAATAGCTTAAATAAACAGCTACCTCTACTTCTCTTGGTTCGGAGAATTTCTCTTGAGCCACAAGAGCAACAGAACTTTTTTCCTGTCACCCAAAAATGATCAACATGTTATCAGCACATGCAAGATAATATCCAGATCACCAAGGAGAAAAATACTTTAAGAAGTTAAATTATATGCTGACATTCAGAATTCATTTTTTGATCAGTGACATTGTAATGAATTTCTAAAATGGTCCAAGTCGTAAATGTCATCACTGATGCTTTTCGTTCAAAATGGAAAACACATATGGTATACATAACATCAGTTTTGTGAGTAAAGAGTGATGCAAATTGGAAGACACATTAAGGAATCAAAAAGTTGGTAGAGTACATATACAAAGATGAAAAAGAATAAAATACAGAGAGCTGAGAATCTGCATAAAAAATGGGTTAGAAGGACTCTAAAATTCACAAGTTATTCAAAACCCATCTACAACACCCCACCAATGACAAAACTGATTTCTCAAAGGTGTTTCTATGTTAAGCTTATGAAGACATTCAGTCAAGTATTCAAGGCACTTGTTGGATTAAAAAATGACCACTTTAGACAATGCAAAAGCATTACCAATAGTTCCTTGCTCGCCATCCTCATCCCAAAGCTGGATAATGTCTTTAGACATTCATCATGTTAAGTTTAAGAAGCACAAACCACTGCTTATTTCCCTTACGATGAGTTCTGCCAAATAAATTCTTTACAGAAGGACCTACGGTGATTTAATTTGAGGCACCTTACTTAGAATCTTGGAAAATATTCTCCAAGAACATTATTTTAGAAGTTCTTTAAAGTCCTTGCAAAATGCTAATACTAATATCTCAGACATGGTTTGAGGGTGTTTCCCAGACAAAAGTTCTTTGATTCACAAAACATTCACAGGTCAACCACAACTATCCAAAAATAAATCAAAATAAGATAAAACACGGGTTAAACTTTTACCGAATGGGCACGTAAATCATATGCAGATCTATCAGCAATACCAACACATTCAATCCAACCGTAAGAACTCTCAATTTCAGCATCCCAACAATCTGCAGCATAGTGAGCCATCTCATTTGCAAGATGCTGACGGAAACGCATACGGTCTTTGTCAATTCCAAGTCGTGTTAGGAAAAGATAGACTCTCCCGATAAAGTACCCAAGTGTTTCATTATTGACAGTTCCCTGCCCAAAATGGATTCAGATAGTGATGTTATGGCTTGCATATACAAGGGCAAGAAAGAGGAAAAAGTCAGGACACAAAGGAAACTCACTCGAGAAACAGCTTCACCAAGCTGTAGTTTCTTTGCACACTGTCCAGACACTTGGTCATCTCTAGGAAACATTAGAAACTCCAATTTTGCAACATCTGAAAATTTTGGATGAGATTTGTCCTGGGGATCAACAAAATGTTCGATTTCTGCCAGAGTGAACTCACGGACTCTAAGAAGACCTTGTCGGGGAGATATCTGTACAGACAAATTCTACAACAATTAATTACTGCTTACTTTCTTTTGCAAAAATAATGTGCATATCTGATGTCGAAAAGAGTCTTAACTAGCTCAATTTGGTTCTAAAGATTACCAACACACATAGCATAACCAAATCCAGAAAAATAGGCATAAAGGAAGTGCAGAAAGATACTGTAATTCACAAAAGAAAAGTAAGGCTTATGACCTCATTTCTAAAAGCCTGACCAATTTGAGCAGCAGCAAAAGGAAGCTTGTTTCCATTATAATAGTATAAATCTCTGAAATTTACAAATATGCCTTGTGCTGTTTCTGGACGCATATACCTGCAGCGAAAGAAAACAATAGCACTTAAGTGAGACAAGCTTCATAAGAACAATAAGCATATAATGACCAGCAAAGGGAGTTCTCAGAGACCTCCTACAATATGACACTCTTAAGTTCAAATGGAACTTTGTTGAGTAGGAAAAAAAGGGGAAGTTTAATCTGGCATAAAAGGTGAACTGGAATGAAAAATATTAGAACATTAACTCTACCATACCAGATGTTTCACTGAGGCAATAGACTTTTTTAATAAGTTCACTAAACTGATAGAATCAGAAACATGATTCTCACCCTGGGCTCACACCAGATGGACCAATGGATGTCTGAAACATTAAATTGAATGGATAAGGATCAGAAAGTGGATTCTTCGTATCAGGTGCAGTTATACCATATTCCTTTATCTTGGCACCAAGCTGCTCAGCAGAGAGATCATCCAAGACAGCAAGAATGTGCTTCAATTCTGCGGCCTTTTCCGCAGACAGGCTGAAGTCCTTCTCAAGTTTTTCTTTACAAAAATCCTTGAGCAAATGATCAGCACGGTAACATGTTCCAGTCTTCTCGTCCTTGACCATAAGATCAGTGAACTTCTCAACGTGACCTGATGCCTTTAGGACAACCTCAGGGGTCACACATGGACAGTCAACTTCCAACATGTTCTCCTCCAAAACAAAATGCTGGAAAATGACAAGAAAACCAAAGTCAAAAAAACAAAAGAATGTGAATGCAAAGCCTAACTGCTCCAAACTTAAGCTGGAAGTCGATTACCAGTTTAAGGTAGATGTAACTGTTTACCGTCTTTTTGTCATGTATGTATCTCTGACTCTAACCCCTTTCAATTTGCTTCACTAAATTTCCCAAAAACATTTCTTCCTTTTATAGTGTGTTAGATCACCTGATCTAATTATTATGAGATAGTTGATTAAGCTTTATAAAACAAAACCCATTGAATATATTGATTCAACTGGCGTTGAACCTAGCGATTCTAAATAAGTATGACTCTTTGGTGGGAAGGTATCAGGCACCCCTAAGATCCTTAATAAATTATGCTTAAGTCATATTGTTTGAGCTCATTTCTAAATATTGATCAAGGCATACATAAGAAATAAACAAGGGAATAACTAATCGAATTGTTGGGGACAATCAAACTGCAAATCCTCCAGTTCTTACTGCGTTGAATGTAAGCATTCTAATTGGAAGTCAATGTATTGTAAGAACATTTTCAAAAACATAAATAGAAGTCCTAAACATCCTTTATCTTCCTATACAAATGATTCACAAGACAAAGAAAAATACTAAGTGATTTCTTCACATTTCTCCTAGCCTTGATGAACAGAGTCACTTGGTAAGTGTTGCGGGTGTGTGGTGGCAGGTTTCTCGTGAAATTAATGGAGCCGGACACCACGGTTATCAATATAGGTGATTCACTAACCTGCCAAAACTAATTGATTTAAAAACATAGTGAAGCACTAGCAGGGAGCTTAATGAAAATGGAAGCTGACCTGACGCCAGAAAGAGAGTACATTTGACTTCACAGAACAGCCAGGGGGACCGTAATCATAGAGGCCAGCAACACCTCGATATATTTTGAAAGACGGAATATAAAACAACCGTCGTTCGAGAGTATTAACAACAGCCTGACGAAACGCATCTCTGCTTGCAGACGACGAACCGCCACCGGCAGCACCAGCAAGTGCAACTTGAAGCTGGCTCTCTATTGATGCTTTCTCAAGCTTCAAAGCATTCAAAGCTTGAACGGCAGCTTCGATATCCAGCTTGGCAGCACCTGACGACTTCAATTGGCGAACAGTCCCTCCCTGGACGTCGATACTCGATTGTTTCTGGGCAAGTGCTCTGCGAAGTGAGTCTTCGTCGGCGACGGCGGCCATTGTACCGGAAACGGAAAATTGATGAGCTCCAATGTAGGGTTTAAGGAGTGAACAGTGGAGGAAATGCTTGGAGATTACGCGGCGGCGAAGGGAAAATGCGCACGTATTGAGAGCACGAACGAAACGCATGCGGCACAACACCCCTTTTAGGGTTTTTTTTATGGTGCGAATATCATAAATAGTGTGCAAATATTATATTTTTGAGATAGTTGTGTTTTTGTAGTAACGGACATAGATGTGTCATAATTTTATCGATCGATCGATTTAAAATTTATTAAATATCGAATCGACAAATAAGATTGTGTCACGTGTCCCTATTAGTCTTTCTTTATAGTGATTGACATATATGCTCTAGTTTTTGGACGACAAGAGCATCAATGTCTCAAAACCTATGGTATTTACATATTATTTACGATAGTTCGAATATATATTTATCATTTTTCTCTTAATTAAATTTCATAAGTTATATGTATATATAGAAATAGAAATATCTTTTTATGTACAAATCTATTTAATTGTGGATGTTTCTCTTAATCTATTCTTAACGTGATGTGTCTAATTGTATTAATTAAATAATGTACTAACATATTGTTATAGGTGGTAAAAGGATGACTTGTAAATCCTATAAAAAGGTATTTTTCATGTATTTTTCACCCTTGAGAAATCACACTTGAAGAGAATAAATAGAATTCTTTACTTTATACTTTTCATTACCATTTGTCTTTCCTTTTGGTGATGTATCTATTTGTTGTAGAAATTGAATAACGTACTAATGTATTTGTCAAAGGTGGTAAAGGGATGGCTTGTAAATCCTATGAAAGAGTATTTATTCTTCACCTTTGTGAAACACACTTGAAGTTGAAGAGAATAAATAAAACTATCTACTATATACATTTCATTAACATTTGTCTTCCTTTCTTGTTTAGTATAATTGTATTTTTTTCCTTACATTACAACACGTTATCAACACGAATTTCTAATCAATTGAGATCTACTGAATTTGGGATTATCTTTTTCCTAAAAGTTAATCAATATTCTTTCCAAATCAGGTATACATTACCAATTTCAAAAATACATATTATGATGAAAAATATTGCTTATTAAGCGAAGATTTGAATGATAATCTTAGCAAAAAAATAATACTGTAAATTCTTTTGTGAATGTTCAGTGTGGATCGTCATATATATCTTTTATTCACAGAAACATATGAAGATGGTAAATGAAAATATTTATCAGTTATATGCCATTATGTATATATTTATTTCATTTGATTAGGTTCATACATGTAATTAGTCTTATCTCACTAATATTACCGTATAGATAATTTTTATTTTGTATTTTTCTTGTCATCTAATCGATATGTTTTGCATGTGTATTCTATGTTAAATTGTTTAGATGTCATATGAACATGTGAGGATAACGTATATATTTTATGTTTTCAAATATTTTCACATGAGTTTTTTTTTTTATTTAGAAAGAACTCGAAACATTTTAAAATAAGATATTCTCAAGTTAGAAGATCTCGTTAACTTGATAATATATTTGTGGCATATATAATACTTTAATTTAAATACAAATACCTTCTCGAATATAAATATATATTTGCATTAATAAAAATATTTATCCCATAAAATTAGTTATTAAATAAAAAATAAAAATTAGGCTAATACAAACTTCATTTGGCGTCATTACAAGTCATACAAACTTTTTTTCGTCTTAAATACATGAATATCAAAAATAGTAAATAAATATTACAAAAGGACATTGTTTATATAGTAATAATTACTTTGAAACAAACTTTATGGGAGTCTAAATCACATAACTAACACTGATAAATAAAGTCATTCTTTTGTCATGAGCATAAAAAATAAATCGTGATAGTTCTCGAAATTTTGAAAAAGGATATTGAGAAGTATATATTTACAACATAAGATAAATTGTTAACAAAAACAAATAAATTTATACTACATCATGTTAACTTCATATATTGAAACATTACATACTAATATGTATATTAAGCAAAAAAATAATTATCATATCATCAAAATTATATTATTTTCCTCAAATACTCCAGATTATGAAATATACCCTTATAAGATAGAACAACTTACTTCATCAGAATAGTGGTACGTCATATGTCACGACCCGCAAGTACACACCTAGAAGTTAGGGCATCCTTGTGTTGTCACATGGCAAATGAGACTTCAAGAAGTCTCATCTAAGCCTCTCGTATCATTCATTGCATAATAAACATTCTAAAACAAGTAAGAATTTAAAATTTTCTTCACAGACGAAGAACTCTTTCATAAACATTATACAAGCGGAAGACTTTTCATTTAAAACATTAAATCTTTACAACATCTACTTGAACCATCTAAACTTTAGAGTATACAACACTTAGGATCAATCACATACAAGACAATAAAATAAAGTCTATGACATAAGGGACATGTGGATATTGTCCTCGAATCGATGAGGACTCACCAATACTTCATCTTCAATTCTTAGAAACCTATTCATCCTTCATGACACATCAAGACTTCGAATTCCCTACACTTTACTAAAAAAAGGGTTAGCACATTAGATGTACTAAGTATGGAAGCCAGCAAAAACCATGAAAAAAGGATATTTAGTAAACAACGTGCTTTTGATGAATTTCGATCAAAACATCATACTATAAGCATAAGAACAACATTTAACAATTTAGAAATACATAAGAAATCTCTTAATCCAATAATCACATTTTTAGAAACTTTCCAGTGAATTCACTTCACTGTACAGTGAACTCAATTCACTATTACAGTGAAATTCCTTCACTTCACTTTAGACACCCTTTAGTATGTAATCTTCTCACTCAAAGCCAACCTAAGATTCACTTAAGTCACACAAAGAGAGGCCGTCCATATACCCTCTCTAGATGTGCCTAAATAACCCTCAAGATTACTTATAATGAGTCACATACACACTTATAAAGCATCATCAACACCAAGGTAAGATTCTCCTACCAATGGTGATTCTAAGTCTCACTTGAGTGACTTGTGAAGCGACCGTCCATACAATACCTTACACACACACTTAAGAGATCTATAGACTTCCTAAGATAGAATCATTCTCACTTAACACATTAACATATAGATGATATGACATTCTCTTTCCAAAGGCTATCGAAAGACTTACTTAAGTAAACCAAGAAGATAACGTTCATATTGACCTCTTCAAGATTACCTAAGTAATCCTTAAGACTACCTTAGGCTTAGATCATGTCTACATAATCAACCAACTTCCCTAACTAGAGTCATTCTTAAGACTTATCTAGGTAAGATAAGAAGTGACCATCCTATGCCCCTTTACACCTTAACTAAACAACCCTTAACTACTCTAGATAAGTACTATTTCATTTAACATACTTTCTTAACCTAAGTCATTATATTCATTAGTTCATTAAGAGACATTCAACACATAAAGGACCTTCAAGTAATGATCTTGTACAAGACCTAGGGACTCTCACGAACACCTTCAAAGCCTATTGTGCCATGTCTAGATAGCGTCCCATACCACCACCTAAACTTAATAAAACTTCTCTAGTGCTAGTAAGTATCACAGATGATGAGAATAGGCAATAACCGATATAGACCATGTTAGCAAAACATGGAATCCGGAGTTCTAACCTACTCCGATGAGGGTGTTCTACTTGCCAAGGGTAGAACTAGGACACATCCATATAGGCACATGGTTAAGGAATATGAAGGGCGTGCTTTGTATTCTAGTCTCATACTTAACTAGAACTACTTCCCTCACCATACTTACTTTGTGCTAGCCTTCGTTCTCATAGAGTAGTTCACATTAAAGGTTCATACAATTGGGTTCCATATCTAGTTCATAACCCAATCACATTTACCCTACCAAAGAGGTCCTCTTAGGGCTACCTTCCAATGGCGACAAGAAGGTCATGATCACTTTCCTAAGGATTAATATGATGCCATTCCAGACAATTAACCTTAAGTTCATCATTCCTTTACTTGAAAGATACCATTACAACTTTCGACTTCAACATTTATAACCTTAACACTATGTTCAAGGTTTCACATAAAAGACCCTCTTAACATCATTCAAGGTCACATATCATTCATACATTCAAGACTAATATACTTTAGCATCCTAAGTCAAGACATCACATATTCACTTTCATACAAGCATCAAGAAAGCGACACAACTCAACCAAGACAAGACACCACATACTTCACCTTAACACATCTTACTAATCATTCTACAAGCACATAGGAATAACCATTATCATCTTTAAGTCATCCTACACACTACCATATCATCATCAATATAACTATTATAGACTCATATAGTCAAGTAGGAACAACCATGCATCAACCCTAAGACTACACATAGAAGCACATTGCCATAGTCCACATGATTTCCTAATATACATAGAAAGAACACATACTTTCAGGTTACTTCCGAATAGATAGATATACTCATACTTCACATAAATCAACTAAGCAAATCATCATAATACTTCAAATAGTGCCGACAAGGCCATGATTATTATATTGCATAAAGTAACACCGACAAGGCCACATTAATTCACATAGCACCGCCACCTCAAGTGGATCATACCAATCACAATACAATTGAAGTCTAATTAACATAAAATTAAAGAAATTAAGGCAGCATACCCCACTCTATCTTACCACTTCGATTTCAATGCTAAAACATCTAATTCGATATCATAAGGCCCTTACCCAAGGACATAACCAACAATTAAAAACAATTATATCAATAATCAATGAAACTAGGTCAATTCATTACATACTTATTAATCTAATACAACCTAGATATCAATTGAATATAATTATTGCATCATTAGATAGTCCATAGAAAATTACATTAGAAATCATAAGCCTTAAGTCAGTATCAATTCAGTAAGTCTAACATTCAATGGATATAAGAATATTCAATAATCAATTGATCAAATTGAAATAGCCTTTAAAACAATTAACCATAATCTATACATGAAGCAAAATCCCATAATAATCTACACATGAATTCATCAATATCAAAGCATGATCACTTAACCCATATTTTAGTCAAATTGAGAGATTTGTGAATGTCAAGGTTTCATGGAGAATTTCATTGGAAAGCATCAATTATACATCAATTTCATCATATATAAACGTTTGAAAATCATTTATGCAAGAACCCAAGACTTAGAGTAGAAATTGGACTTTTTATCTTTTTGAAATCTTTGAAAATCATCTTTGAAATTGGCTCTAAGGTGATAGCAAGCCTTAGATGAAGAACTCTCATACCTTATTAGAAGAACTCAATTATAATTGAATAAGAAACTCCATTGAAGAACCGTCTTCAAGCCCCATCTTCACCTTGAACTCACATGGAGGTTTCTGGAGAAACTTTTGGAGGGAATATGTTTTGATTTGGGTGTTAGGGTTATAATGAGAGTTTAATAACTTTATACTCTTAAAATACCCATAAATACTCAAAACAACCATCCAAAGACTTATAGGGGCTTGGTGTGAATTTACAACTCCACCCCTCAACTTAATACAAAAGCTGGCAGGAAAACATGCTACCCATCGATGGTTCGTGGTCTCACCCACGTCCCGTCTATGGGGGTCTCGTGGGTTGCACCTGCAACTCCTCAAACTGCAGGACAAGTGGCTCCATCGACGTGACCCTTCGACGGGCCGTTGCCTGGTCTACTTGGCTGTCGTTTGGGTCGTTGATTGCCACTGCCTGGTAGTGTTGAGCTCAAATATTCGGGTCCTCCTTTAGGGCCCCTTGTGGGTCCTACGTGGAGTCATACCCAGACGCTCCCAACCCAAATCTGTTTGTGTACAATTTTAGGACTTACCACATAAGTTTCATCCAAAACGAACATTTAAAACTCGACAAAACATACATAGACAAACAAGGTCGTTTCAAGGCAAACCTTTCGAACGTCATGGACGTTTGACCTCCAAACTTCACAAAACTTGACACACTGCCTATATACACAATAATAACACATTTAAGAACCTTTATAACCTCATGAAACACATATAAACACATAGAACCATATATGAGACACATAGGTCACTTAGTCGTCGAACGTCTTGGTCGTCCCTTGACGTTTGACTTCCAAATGCACCTAAACTCATAGAAACTGCCTCAAACCCATGTTATAAACAATTTTAGGACCTTATACAACTACGACAACCAAGTTTACATCATATCCTGATAAACTTTGAACTCACTCACGACAATAAATTACACAAACAAAATTTAAAATGCAAGAAGAAGTCACAAGACATTGAAAATCACAACTCTTTGGAAAAGTCACCACTCTTTGGAAAAGTTACAACATATTGAAAAAGTCACAACTTATTAAAAAGTCACAACTCTTTGGAAAAGTCACAACTCTTCGAAAAATCACAACCCTTTGTAAAAAGTCATAATTATCAGAAAAGTCACAACTCATCGTAAAAGTCAAAACCTAAGTTAGTGATATTATAGTCATTTAACATTCAAGTTAGGAGTTCATGCTTTTAAGATAATATACAACATCTCTTATCGGATTTACATGAGTCTTTGATCTACAATTTATTTGGTGTATACATATAACACCTCAAATCCCATTTAGACAAATCGACACCTGATGCCACAAAGGCACGAGAGAACCACACATAATATGTGCTTACCATGCATATAACTATGACAATCATGAAACTCTAGCAAGTATATGCATAAGCCACAATGATAAAGGACCAATATATATATATATATATATATATATATATATATATATATATATATATATATATATATATATATATATATATATGTATATATATATATATACACACACACACATTACTTGATTGTTGAGTCCACAATGATTAAGGAACCAAACATAACTCCACATCATATATTAGTCTACAAAGTCTCTATACAATAGACAAACTTAGAGTATGCAACGACCCGAGAGCACCCCCTAGTCTTTACCGGCGTATTTGACTTCGGAGAAGTCTTATACAACCCCTTAGCATTCGTTATAGCATGTATCATAGAATAAAAATGCGGAAAAATCAAAAAATTTACTTTGGAAGTTCAGCTTCACTTTATATATGAAAATTAAATCTAACTTCATCACATCACACTATCTAGAAGTAGAAGTGTATAAATTGGGACTTAGTCCTTACATCAATAAGAAGTCTAGAAATAGGAAATACAACAATATCTTCCAACATAAGCAAAGGAACTAAAATCTAGAATATATGGGTCTTGTACACGGACTTGAGGACTCAACAACTTGGAGAAGCAAATCTAAGTGTCTTTAGAAATAGCCTTGAAATCTCCTCAAAGTCCCGAATCTACAATGTTTTGGAAAAAGGAAAGAAAATATGGGTTAGTACATCACACGTACTGAGTATCACTTCTATGCATGAAAATCAATGCATGGATAAAAGGACAATTTAGTCAAGACATGCTTTTTATCAAGTAAATCCAGTATGCACATAAAGTAACCATCATAAACCAACCCAACAGGATATCATCCCAATATGTAGACCACCCAAGCAATACTTGTGAAATGCAAAGAATAAAATCCCATAACCCCATCCAAAGCTAAGTATCACAGTAAGCAACCTACTTCTTACATACATTCATGATATCACATTAAATTATATCCTGTCTGTCATATTCAAGAAGATTACATAGATAAACATACATAAATCATAAGCAACATAGTCATAGGATAACACCACCACAACCATCTCTTAGGATCCCACAAGTGCAATGCGTAAGAAAAGACTGATACCCTCCCTTAAACTATGTACAACCTCTTAAGAAAGCCCTAGTGAGATGAGAGCTACATGTAATATAGTGTTCTACCTCCACATCGAAAAGAGAGGGGTAACACTTGACTAAGGTGTAACCTTTCGTACATAGCTATCTAGGTGGATCCACTAAACTAATGTCCTATGAGGGAACATAGTTAAGGGTCAAAGATATTGTAACTAGAAACCCTAACTTGCTAAACTTAGGGTTTCCATCTTATGATACAACACATATATTGGGAATCCGAACTTGCTAAACGTGAGGAAACCCATGTGGGGAGACGAACATACTAAATGTAGGATCCTCATATCATTGACATGCCCTTTCAGTGCTAAGCATCTATTCCCTTTAATAATAATCTTTAGTCATCACATAAGTTCACATTAGCCTTTAGTAGACTCTTTTTTAAACATCTTATCATAATAGCTCATAGAGGTTCATAAGTGAGAACAATCCTTGCACTTTAGAAACACTAGCAAGTGTGTAAACCTTTCACTTTAACATTTCATTAGTCATCAGAATACCTTTCAATCATATAATAATCATATCATAACATACTTACACCACAATTTAACACATTAGATATTGAATCATTACTATCTACGTAATTCATCTTTCATAATTGAGTTCAAGGAAGAACCAACATTCATACGTTCTTGCCTATCATGGGACTTCATGCTTCAATCACCCAAAAATTCATAACCAACACATAATATAAGGTAATTCATGTATAAATAATACAACTAACATCAATATAAACAATTGATATATTCATCATCTTTAATCAATTCACCATATTAAATCCAAGATTTACGAAATTTGGGAAAGAACATGGATCCAAGGGGATTCCAAGTGAATCAACAACAATTACCCATCATTATATACCTAAACAACCTTAAGTAATCGTAATTCACCATAATTGATTCACAATTTGTTTTTCAAAGAAGATCCATGTGTAGAGAAAAAAACCTAAGTTTTGGGGATTTTGAAAACATCTTTGGAGGGACCTCTTGGGGAAAGGAATCCCAAGAGTGAAAGAAACCTACATTAATGAAGATTTAGCCATGAAACTGATTTGACTCTTGAGAATTGATCCTCTTCATGGATCTCCAAAGTTCTTCAATGGAGGTTTAGGAGAGAGAAGCTAGAGAGAAAGAAGAGCTTCAATATTTTTTTGACTTCTAATTGAGTGTTTTGTGTTTTTGATTGGGATTGAGTGTAAAATGACTAAAATCCATATATATTAACCTACCTAAAATACCAAAACACCCCTACACTAATTGGACTTTAACATAAAAGTCCAACTCGGTTTTTCATTAAATTCTCGATTTTGTCAAGATTTGAAGGTAGGTTCACGACGCGCCACCATGACCCATTTATTTTTTTGAAACATTCATTTGAGGTAGAAGACCTCATGTCACCTCCACGTCGCGGAACTAAAATTTTTAAGAATTGGAGCCAGGCACGCGACGCGCGACAACTCCCATAATTTACCCGTCGAAATCTTTTCTTCATTGTTTATCTCTAAACCCTCAAAATTTCTCGACTCTTTCCCCAAACACTTAGGAATGTAATTATCCCTTTTTGGCTCATAATTAATTGGGTTAGAGTCTCTTGTTTGGTCATAGAAAATTCCGGGGCATTACAACATCCTCCCCTTAGTAATATTTGTCCCCGAACGACACCTTAAACCTTTTATAGGGGAAAAAGACTCAAGACTAGCAGCCCAACATAAATAAATATCAAAACTAGTCAAGCTCATAGGAGGAATTCTCAACTCTTTTTAACACATAGTCGTAGCATTAAAACATAGGAATTTAATGCACAACTCATCACATAAAAAATTTGATCATTTCATATCATACAAGGAAAAACTACCTTCTCCATTTCAACATGAGCTCAATGTGATCATTAAAGAGTTAACATGTTAGTTTCTTCTCAAAACAACATCAAGAATGATCATTACACTCTCATGAGGACCACATAACACAATTCATATAAGTGCAAGTCAACCATAAGGAACATAATTCATGAAAACTCAATTTAAGCATGAAATTCTATAAGAATATGCACATATTAGAAAACCATGACGAGTTCAACATTATATAAAACTCTCATTTAAGAGAAACTACTAACCTCGACTTTGGCTAGGTGTAAGAGGAAAAAGATGAGGATAGCGGGAGTTCATGTCGGCCTAGGCGTCCCATGTTGCACCCACAAGTACATGGTTTCTACATAGGACTTTTACAGAGGAAACCTATTTATTTCTCCATTTCTTAACTTGTTGACCTAAGATCTCAACCAGAACCTCTTCATAAGAAAGATTCTCATTCACCCCTACAACTTTTAGAGGGATAATAGAAACTGGGTCACCCTATACATTTCTTGAGCATGAAAGCATGGAACACCGGGTGAACCGGGGCCAATTCATTTGGAAATTTGAACTCATATGCCCGATTTGCTTCAAAATTTCATAAGGTGCCACTTACAGGACTAAGCTTTGCTTTTTTACCAAATCTCATCACCTGTTTCATGGGCGAGATCTTCAAGTAGACCCAATCGCCTACTTCAAACTCAGGATCTCTCCTTCAATTGTCGGCATATGAATTTTGTCGACGATAAGCCATTTTTAACCTATCCCTTATAATTCAAACTTTTTTGTGGCCTCATAGACTACCTAGGGACCACTAAGAGAATATTCACCCACTACAAACGATCCAAGCGGAGTCCAAAACTTCCTACCATAAAGTGCTGCAAATGGTGCCATAGAAATTCTCAAATGGTAGCTATTGTTGTAGGAAAATTCTATCAAAGGTAGATGGTCATACCAATTACTTTTGATGGTAGGTATTGTTGTAGGAAAATTCTATCAAAAATAGGTGGTCATCCCAATTACTTTTGAAGTAAATGACACACACTCTCAACATGTCTTCTAGGGTTTGGATGGTGTGCTCCGCTTGACCATCCGTTTGAGGGTGAAATGCGATACTAAGTTTCACTTTGAGAACCAATCCCACTTTGGAAAGACCTATAAAAGTTGGAAGTAAATTGGGAACCTCTATCCGATATGATTGAGAAAGGGGCCCATGCAACTTTACAATCTCCTTAATGTACAATCTATCATACTCTTCCGCCGAATAAGAAACCTTGTCAGGAAGGAAATGGGCTTATTTAGTCAACCTGTGCACAACAACCCAAATGGTGTCATGTTGCCTACGGGTACGAGGCAAACCTACCACGAAGTCCATGTTGACATCTTCCCACTTCCAAGTGGGGATGTTAATATCTTGAGTTAGACCTCCCGGTCCTTGCTGCTCGGCCTTAACTTGTTGGCAATTTGAGCATGTAGCCACAAAGTTTGCTATATCCCCTTTCATTCTGTTCCACTAATAAATCTCATGCAAGTCACAATACCTTTTTGTGGCCCCTAGATGGATGGAATATCGGGACCCATGTGCCTCTTCTAAAATTGTTTCCCTTAGGCTATCCACATCTGGTACACATAACCTTCCTTGGTGCCTAATTATCCTTAAGAGAAAGTTTTAATAGATTTATTAAGAACCAACTCCTTCAACTCCATCAATAGAGAATCAAGGTGTTGCTTAGATTTCACCTCAAAAACTAAAGATGACTCGGAGTTATGTTGAACCATGACAACGCCCTATGGAGATTTCACCCCTAGAAGTAACATGGCGTACTTGACCTCTGGGAGGTCTTATACAAGCCCATAGTTATCATTAATCGCATTGTCATAGTAAATTTAGCGGAGAATTTAAATTTTTTCATAGCACATCATATGCTAGAGACTTCACTTCATATATATATATATATATATATATATATATATATATATATATATATATATATATATATATATAATATAATATAAAAAATATCATATATAAAAAATATATATAAAAAATATCATAAGTACATATTTATACCTCAAGTCTCTTTGCCATTCTAGACACAATATCATTAGAGTACATTAGAGACACGACCCTTAAAGCATAATACATAAGTGCAATATTTAAAAACTTTACAGTAAAGACATGACATTAGGATTCCTTGGACTTAAGGATTCCTTTCCTTGAGGTTGGGAATCGTCTATCAACCTATTCACCATTTAAGACATCCTTTAAGTATCTATAACCTACACTTTGTTTTAAAAGTAGAGAAGACTGAAGTTAGTACAAGAATACACTAAGTATGACAATCGTGCAAAAAATGCACTTAAAAGGGACATTTTCTTAAAACCACACTTCATGCCTTTTTTAGTAAATCTTCATAAAACCTTTATATAATAGCATTTTTATCATTCACATACTTCATATAGACATATTCAAATGCCAAATATTATATAAGATCACACATAGAATTTAATGCATTTTTGAGTCACATTATAGTAAGCACTTTTCTTTCCAGGGAGTATTTTCCTTTCACAATGAACTTCTTTCTTTGACTTCTTAAGCTGCCAAGTAATCCCTCTAGTGATACTTGGTGCAGTGCATCACCTTAAGGTCACAAGGAAAACATACATACGACTATACAAGTCACCACATATGATTATAGAAGTATAGTAAATTATAGACACATTTAAGCAAATTCCTTAATGACTTTACAGTAAGCTTTTGTCATTATGCATATATATTTAATTTTATTCACATAGGACCTTTAGTCACATAAGCATATTAGAATTCATATCATGCATATCATCTCATCATGTAGACACTAACACAATTTCATGCAAGAGAATCATAAACATAGACACATACATTAGAACACCTTCCTAGGACTTCCCACAAGTGTCATCTTGTGCGATGCATAGGTAAAGTACCATACCCCACCTACAATAAGCAACTACCCTTATGTAATCCTAGTTAGAGGTCTTACTTTACTACTTCCATTGTCAATTTTACTTTAGGAAAACTATAGCCTTAAACGACAATAAGACCATGTGAGCGAAACATTGAATTTGATGTCATCCCCTCACACAAAAAGAGGGTGCCTTACTTGCCAAGGTAAGACATGAGTATCATGCTAGCATATTAGGTGATATCACTTGCTAGATCCTATGGGGAAACATAGTTCAAGAACTAAGATATAGGTATAATCCCTCTACACACCATTTGACAATTGGGGCCTTCTCTCATGGGAATCCAATGGATGAGTACCCCTCATAGGGGAGCCAACACCATATGTGGAACTATAGGGTGAATCTTCCTCTATAGGAAGTCAACTCCTCCCAATGTAAAGTTCACTCGGTGCTAAGCTAAGTTCCCTTTATTAAAAGCCTTTAATTACATTACTTTATAAAACATAGGCTTTAGGAGATTTACTCCCGATATGCCTAGATCATAGGTTATAGATGAGAAATCCTTTCATCAACCTATATCATGTGAGAAACCTTTCACATGGAAATAACATATGTAAGCATTTTATATAGTTTAGGATAATATTGAGCACACCTTTCAAAATCTACTATATTGAATAAATCATCATACATGTGTGTGTACTTGTATGTGAGCAAACCTTTCACATAATACATAAATGTCACACATGTTCATATATCAATGCATAAGTCTATAGGTGTACCTATATGAGCAATCCTTTCATATCAACACTCCAAAACACTATGCACATTCATACTTCATCATATCATTTACAAAACATCATAGCATTTAAGTCATATTCATGGCATGTCCTTATATTCATTTTGATGTTCATAGAAACCAAACCTAGGAAATATCTAACCTAGGTACACATGTGCAATGCATAGACATTGTCCCATACCCTTGCCCATACTAGTAAACCTATCAAGTCATCCTAGTTAATGGAATACATAACATACTTCACATACGTTTACATTACATGCAAAGTAGTAGACATTTAATGAATATGAGATTAACCTTTCATTAGACACTATGAACCTTTACTACATTGTAAGCATGCATAATGTGTGAGTGTGTGCGTACATTGGTCAACATGATCACATAATAGCTATCAATAACATCTTGATGAAGCCACCCTCTTAAGACCATAATGCACCACCAAGCATAGACCACACAACACCATTTAGCATAGCCGGCAAGACAATCTTCACATTACATTCAAGACTATTCACACATTCACATAGGGGTACATGGGTAAGGAGCATCATTCCTTAATATCTCATTAATGGCAACACCTGCACATAACCCTAACACATTCATTTACATGCTTATGACATTAGCAACACAATCTAGATCATCGTTAGAATAGGAAAAAAGGCATAGACTTCACCATCACACATTCATAGTGTAGTTGCCTTCAAGGCCATGATCGCATCACACTCACACACGCAGACACACACACACACACGCACACACACACATATATATATATACACACACACACACACATATATATATATATACACACACACACACACACACACATATATATATATATATATATATATATGTATGTATGTATGTATGTCTATTTTTAAAATAAAGTAAACACCGCCACCATAAGTGGTCCATACCACAAAAAATGCCATACAAGGCTTCAACAATCAATACTATAGAAAGGTAGAGAGGAAGAGTAGACCTTACCAATTCATCAACCCTTTTTAGTCAACATTGATCAATACACTCTTTTAATCAATAATACATGTATAGGGATGTAGCTAAATGTACATTAAGCATGAAAGAAACTATGTACAAGTCGTTACAAGATGATGCGATAACAAAATACAAGGCATCACATATATACTAGAAAGTAGAGAGTCATAGATCACTCAATAATATTCTTTACTTTGATTACCATGGTTAACATTCATAATATACCAATAATACTAACCTATGGAAGTATCAAAAGACATAATAATCAAGGTTAAATCATGCTTTATCTACCCTAAATTGATATCACATTATGTTCATAGCATTATCAACCTTTAGGCTAGAACATGTAGATAAATACTTATCAAGATTTCTTTGATTTTATCATACAAGGTTTATACCCACAATTTATTCACAACATCAACCTAAAACAGTAGCTATAGTCATCTTCACCTAATTGAATTCAACATTCAATCATTAAAAAGGAAATGTTATAGTGAACTCCTAGAAATCTAAACTAGTTATGTTCAAATCTTCGTACATTGATCCACATGGATCCTTCATCATCAACTCATCATAAATTCACGTAAAGACAACAGTATATATAACCAATTCAACGTAATAGAATCATAATTGAATCAATAACAAGCCATCGTCACAATGCCCATGCAAGGGCTAAATCGATTTTGGGAAGGGACATGGGTTCATAATGCAATTGGATTGGTTTTCACGTTAAAACCATTACATTATCATATATTCAATTATTATTAAGCCATTAAAAACATTTTGAGAAAGAAACCATAGCTAGATTGAAGAAGAAGATATTTTATCATGAAATTTCGTTGAAAAATTTGAGAAGAACTCTCCAAGTGAAAGATTACTTAGAGATGAAGGATCACCATACCTTTGACTAGTTGAAAACCTATAAAATTTTATGAATTATTCATGGAGATCCAATCTCCAATCTGTTCTTGAGCTTCACCTTTAATGGAGATTTCGAGGGAGAATAATTTTTGAGGGAAAGTCTAATTTGGTGTGAATTGGATATGGAATGGGTTGATTACGTGTTTGATCCCTTAAACACACCAAAAAATAACTAAATAAACCTAGTAGGGAAGTTTAGGACGTGGGGATGAATCTCCCATTCACTCCTTTAATGAAACAACGCGCAGGCAGTGATGCACCAACCTCCATCGACGGACCCAACGACGGGGCGTTGGTCTATCGACGAGCCATTTTGTGCCCTCTGTATATTGGGCCTGAGGCTGTCATATGGCCAAGCCTTCTCCAGTATAAATGATACACTCAAACTTACTTCTCAAATAAGAAGTAAAGCGGTCGTGTCAAGTAAATAACCCAACTAGTGAGGTTGGGATCCTTCCCACGAGGAAAATAGTCTAGACTTAACTTCAACTTGTTATTACTATTGTTTGGTCAATGACTTCCTTGGAAAGTTAAAACAATAAAGGGGGGTTTCTATTTCTAAAGTAAAATTAATTAACAAACTTGACAGAGACACATAACAACTTTGAATGTTGGATTTTAATCAATTAATCAAAGCAACTAGGGTTTACGTGTTCCCCACAGGTTCATAACTTGATAACTCTAACTATAACAATTCATTCCTAGTATCTTGCATGCAAAGTTATAAGTTATGTATTTCTAAATCCTTGGTCCGACATCTAGAAAATCTCACTCCGCACCTTGGTCCGTCTACGTGTGTTGCTATCCTAACCCTTATCCTTACCTCATATTAAGCATCGTATTCGATATTTGACTAAGTTATTACCTCGTACCAATCAATACTAGCCTATTAGATAGTATACACTAAATCTATGTTAATAATTCTTTTCCTATTATCTACCTCTTTGGTCCGGCAAGTAGCATTAAGGCGAGTTCTAACCTTGGCCATCCGTTAAAAAGACTATGCAAGACACTATTCTAGAATTGTTATTTTAGTTAGGGTTTATCTCATTATTTGCCTATGGTTCCCACAACCCTAGTTATGGAGTTTAGTTACTCATGGACATAAACACAATATTTAAATATATTAAATAAGAGTTCATGTACTTACTTCAATGAGAAAGAGTAAAATCCAAAAGTTTGCTTGATTAATCACCAATATTCACTTGCAAGAATCTCAAAGTAATCGATAATCTCACAAAAAGTCTAATGATTATCAAGAATCTCACAATACAATGTTTACCAATAAGGAATTTTACAATGTAAGAGTCTAACAATCTAAGAGTCTCACAATCTCAGAGTCTAACAATCTAAGAGTCTAGCTATCCGGCGTCTAACCTAAAAAATGAGGTTTTTCGAACTATTTATAGAAAATAAAAACCTAATTAATCAAGGACTCTGTTTGCTGGAAATCTGCCAAAACGCGACTGGGTCGACGGAGCTCGCGACGGATCGTCATGGTTGCGACGGACCGTCATGGACTCCGTCATACCATACTTGTGCAATTTCTTCTGCTGCTCTTCTTCATTACCTTCGACGGAAAGTATGACGGACCGTCATAGGCGCAACGGTCCGTCTAGGGCCTTCGTTTCAAAACACTTCAACCCTTGGAATATGGGTACTGGGATCACTTCTCTGAACTTCATGACGAACCTGCAGGACGGACCGTCATAGCCACGACGGACCGTCACAAGCTTCGTAACCCCACACTTGGTCAGACTTCCCCATCTTCCTTCAGCAGCTTTACTACGCTACCACCTACGGACCGTCACAAGCACGACAGACCGTCATAAGCTCCGTAGGTGGTCTCTTCTGCATTTCTTCACTCAAAATCTCCGCATTTAACTTTGGACAGATACTGCAAAACAAAGAGAAACTTATATAAAAACTAGCACAAAAAGACTTTCGGACACACTAAACTTAAGGAAAAAGTATTAATTTTACCATGAAACCACGGTATATCAACACCCTCAACTTAAATTCGTTGTTTGTCCTCAAGCGACGCACTATGACTCACTACATAATCTTTGTACAATAGCATCCATGTTTTATCCTTTTCAATCATTTGGCTATCAATCCCGATTAATCTCATTAAATCTATACATGCTATCACTATTAGGCTTGAATTTTGTGGGATTAGAACATGACACAGACTCACCATGCACTAACACCTATCCTCTTCAATTTCTCACCGAGGTGCTAACAATTCCGATATTGCAACTAGTGTCCTCACTTTAAAACAAAATCCTCATTTTTCACACAATGATTTCAGTTTGAGTATAAGGATTATTTTTTCAACACTCACTCTCAGAACAAAGTCACACTCATTCATACCTATTGCCATAAGCTTGCCCTTATTTTCACTGCCTTAAGTTCGCTATACAACCCTTAGGATCACGATAGGACTTTCATAGCTAGTAACATAGGCTCAGGGTCAGGTAGGGTATATTTAGGTATACTTTAGTGACTTTTTTCCCTCCTTGAAATATCGGCTAAACCTTCCACTTTCTTTCATTTTATCTTGCCCAGTTTCTCATATTCTTTCACCTTGCTATTTTCTCTTCTTTCTTCATTTGTGTAAGTGACTCTCTTCTTTTATTGCTTGTATTTCTTGTGTATTTTTCTTTTTCTTTACTTTTCTTTTCAACTAATTCTGAGTCACTTTACTTTTGTTCTTTCTCTCTCTTTGTTTTTTCAACCCCACTTTCCAGAGCATTCCTCATAGTAGCCACCCTCAACTCATGGTTTTGCCATGAGTCAAGGTACACAATACCCAAAGTTGGGTCAGGGCCATAACGAAGGTTGTTTATGCATTAGCCACCCTCAACTTATGCTTTTGGCATAAGCTGAGGTGCACATGTCCAAGGAGGGACCAGGGCCAACACATTGTTCCCAGAAAAGATCAGTTGGAGTGAAAAGAGAAAGGTCTAATTTTAAGCTCAAATTATTTGGATCAAAGAAGGATAAATTTCATTTGGTTTCTTTTATTTAGTCTAGAAATGGGCTATGTTGAATAAGGGCCTATGATCCTTTCCTAATTGTCTATTACAGCTTACTTTTAGCAGGACTAACCAGGCAAGTTCTAGCTCAGTACCAATAGTGGACTATTCAAATTTCCTCACACTCACTTGACATCTCATCACTATACCAGATTATCAGACACCTCGTTCGAATTTAAGACTTAGGGTAATGCAATGGTGTAACTCTATTTCATGCTTAGAGCCACACAATTATCAGTTACTATGCCTAGTCATGCATTATTTTCCAGTTTATCAGGATATCATTTTAGCCATCATGCTCCAGAATTAAACTATGTACAAAAGATATAAACATGCCGGTTCAACAGAAAAAGTAATCAGTCTTTTGGGGAAAAAGAACACAGGCAAGAAAACC
>CM064973.1:34894477-35019304 GCA_032847665.1 Solanum chilense | reverse complement strand
TAGTGTTTGATTTTTGGAGATTCTTACAAGTGATTTTTGGTGATTAATCAAGCAAATTTTCGGACTTTATTCTTTCTCATTGAAGTAAGTACATGAATTCTGATTTAACATATTTGAATATTGTGTCTATGGCTATGAGTAACTAAACTCCATAACTAGGGTTGTGGGAACCATAGGCAAATAATGAGATAAACCCTAGCTAAAATAACAATTCTAGAATAGTGTCTTGCATGTATTAATAATTCTTTCGCTTAGAAGTCTTTTTAACGGATGATCAACGTTAGAACTCGCCTTAATGCTACTTGCCGGACCAAGGAGGTAGATAATAGGAAAAGAATTATTAACATAGATTTAGTGTATACTATCTAATAGGCTAGTATTGATTGGTACGAGGTAATAACTTAGTCAAATATCGAATACGATGCTTAATATGAGGTAAAGATAAGGGTTAGGAAAGCAACACACGTAGCCGGACCAAGGTGCGGAGTGAGATTTTCTAGATGCCGGACCAAGGATTTAGAAATACATAACTTATCCCTTTGCATGCAAGATACTAGGAAAGAATTGTTATAGTTAGAATTATCAAGTTATGAACCTGTGGGGAACACGTAAACCCTAGTTACTTTAATTTATTGATTAAAACCCAATATTTAAAGCTGTCAAGTGTCTCTTTCAATTACATTAGTTATTTTTACTCATTAGGTAATACAAACCCCCTTTTTATATTTTTACTTTCCAAGAAAGTTATCGACCAAACGATAGTAATACTAGGTTAAAGTTAAGTCTAGACTATTTTCCTCGTGGGAACGATCCCAACCTCACTAGTTGGGTTATTTACTTGACACGACCGCTTTACTTCTCATTTGAGAAGTAAGTTTGAGCGTATCAAATTTTGAAACACTGTGTCCTCAGCAGGCTCGACAGAAGGGGCCTCAGAATCCGGCACCCTAGCCTCTAAGATCGTGTCGATATCTGCACGAAGACTGTCGACTGCAGCCTGAAGGGTTGACACATCCACCGGAGGGGCTGGTCGGGCTATCACCCTCAACTCAAAGGCGTCCAAGCGCTGGTTAACCTCAGCAATCTTCCGCTCTGTAAACTGCACCATTTTCCTCTCTAGGCGCTCTTCGGACTCAGTAATCGACTTCTGCATCCACGGCTGGATATGATGCAGAAGAGTGGCCATTTGTGCCTCTATTTTTTGGACCCTAGAAAGCGGGACCAGTGCCGGTAGAGGGGCTGTGCGAGAGGAGCTCGGGGCAGTGCTACTACTCGGGATAGACTCGACCGGGGTAGTGTCAGTGGACGCCGCCTGTGTAGCTATGCGGGCCTGGGCTACCGTATCAGCAAGATCATCAGCAAGTGGGGGCAGCTCCGGACGAGGCCCTCTGCGTGGAGCCAACTCATTGGCGTCGTCTCTGATGAGGCCGATGTCAATAGTGCCCTGCAGGGTCTTAAGCTGATCTACGTGCCATATGGGCACACCTGCGGACCTGGAGAGGGCAAAGATCATGCACGGGAAAGGGTAGGTAGTAGTGACCTTGAATGCCCTCTCGTGCATGACTGCCTGGAGAAGCCATGCGAAGTCCACCTCGAATCCGGCTATCATCGCCTCCATCAACACTGCTCAATCCCAGGTAACGATATTATCAGCAGCTGTGGGGGAAAGGCAGTGGCGGACAAGCAGCCACAATAAATTTGCTGTGAATGTGAGGTTGGCCTTCTTGATGGCCCCCTTCGTCTCAGTCACCCAATCGGAACCCTCTCCATCTACTGACAGGTGCAGGGCCATCAACCTCTTGGTGGTCTCTCTCAGTGATGGCTCGCGCAAGAACTGGCCATCCTTAACTATCTGCCAGCGGTAGTCAAACTCGGCAGTGAGGGGGGTCCGAGTAGCATCAACACTCTCGCCGTATGAAAACCGGCAGATGGCTGGCAGGGAAATGTCAACCTGTACGCCCTGTACTTGGACCTGCTCCAGTGGGGCCTGTTTAGCGAGGGCAGCCCGTCTATCTATATGTGATTGGAGAGTCGCTACGTAAGATGTGTAGAACTCTCGGACCAATTCTTCACTGTATCGTCCCAACGGACGTGCTGTCCACTCCAAGCGATGCCTGATGAAGAGATTGTGGATCTGAGGCATCGTCGGGAGACTCCCTGTAAGGACCCGCCGCTCCAAGGTGAGTGTTCGAGTCATCACTCCTTTATCAGTCAAGAACTTGGCGTTGAAGTAGACTTGGAATTGCCCGTCGACACACCACCGGTTGGGCTGGTCAGTGGCTGGGGTGGGGAACTGAACAGGTGAGCCTGATGTAGAGTTTGAGCTATCAGCCTCATCAGACGAGGCCGACGCTGCAGCGGTGGCGGGTGCGGGAACCTCAGCAGAGCCGGAGGCTTCCTCGGACCATGATACTCCTAAGGAGTCAGACGCTCCTTTCTCATTTGTGGCTGACCCAGAGGGTGTGCCGGTCAGTGTACGCTTCTCATCAGACTGAGAGGGAGTGACTACGCCGGACGCCACCTTTTTGGGTGTGGCTCTGGGAGAACGCGCAGCACGGGAAGGGGTGGAAGTGCCAGGGGGCACATACTCAGGGTCACGCTCATCATCAGAGCCGATGACCATGTAGGCAGACGGGGCGACAGACTTCGATCGCCCGCGTGCGTAGATGCGGTCTTGCTTGGGTGCCATAGTAGAAACAACCTGTAAAGGATCAATATTAGTACGAGTAGTGGCAAACAAGACAAGCAAAACCATACTTAACAAAATATTGAAAATAGTAGGTAATTGCTATAGAAATAGTGGCACACGACGGGCCTGGTGACGGCCCTTCGTGACTATGACGGACCGTCATGAGGTCTGTCGTGTATTACTTGGACTGTGTATATATAGAGAACCCTGAAGGAGAGTCTCTAACTAGCATGACGGTCTGTGCAGGACGGACCATCACATGTACGACGGTCCGTCGTAGGTGTCCGTCGTAGAACACTTGAAAAAAAATATGGAGACCCTTAGGGGAGGGGTCTCTGACTGTCATGACGGTCGTGCAGGACGAACCGTCGTGGGTATGACGGTCCGTCACATGTGTCCGTTGAAGGACACTTGGAAGAAAATGAGAGACCCTTAGAAACAGGGTCTGTGACAACCAGAACGGTTGTGCAGGACGGACTGTCGTGAAGACAACGGTCCCTCACATGTGTCCGTTGAGGAACACTTGGGAAAAAATGAGAGACCCTTAGAAACAGGGTCTCTGACAACCGGAACGGTTGTGCAGGATACGACGGTCCGTCACATGTGTCCATTGGGACAGGGTGCTAGGGCTTTTGCAACGGACCCTACGAGGGTCCGTCATCGGGGTCTCGTTCTGAATAACAGTGACAGAACTGAGGGTACACTATGCATCCCCGATGAACCCACATCAAACTTGTAGTGTTTTGGACCTATATTTGTCTATCCCAACTGCCTAGGAAACTAGCAATGCAAAGGCACCTATGTCTAGGGTTGTAAACATGGCAATTTCGAACATTTTGAACCTAGGTTAGACAGAATCTAATAAAGGAAACAGCATACGACGAAGAACTAAGCTAATACTAACTAATAAACAAAAATGCAAGATAAAAGAGTAGAAATTAGAGACACATACCTTACAATGGAGAAAAACAAATAGACAAGTGCTCGGTGGCCAGGAAGACACCCACAACAGCAGTTCCCACTAGTTGATTAACACTTTAGGGCTTTGGAGAATTGTGGGGGGGAGGGGGCAATGATCGGTGGTTGATAGAGGAATAGATTGTGGAAGTTGAGAAGGAAAGAGTAATGGGAGAAATAATGAAGTAATGGGGGTGAAATGAGGGGTTGGGGAGTTTAAATGGTGAAAGTTTATATTAAACTCCAACCGGGTAGGGTCGGGTATGCTTCATTAATCACGCGACGATTCCCCAACGACAGTCCGTCGCAGTTGTGACGATCCGTCATTGATTCTATCGTGTGTGCCCTAGTTTGAAAATAACAAAAAATGCACCTGGCACGACGGATGCATACGACGATCCGTCGCGGGCGTAACGGTCCGTCGTTGTATCCGTCAGTGACTGCTGCAGAGTAATTTTCTGCAGAATTTTTTGGTAATGTGTCTGCAAATTTAAAAATCCATTAGTAGAAAAATGCTACCATTACTACAAAAAAAATGACAAGTATTGGGTTGCCTCCCAAGAAGCGCCTGATTTAACGTCGCAGCACGACTGAGGACACTTGATTACTCAGCCTTCATCAAGATGGTTTGCCTCTATTACTTTATTACCCGATGCTTTATGCCCAAAATAGAGTTTTATTTGTTCTCTATTAACCTCAAACCACACTTTCTCCTTGGCTTTTAACTCAACTGCTCCATGAGGGAATACTTGGGTAATCAAGTAAGGGCCAGTCCATTTGGACTTGAGCTTGCCCGGAAGACAAGGCACCCCAGAAGTGTCTACAAGCACCAAATCCCCAACCATAAACTCTTGTTTTGCACTTTTTTCTTCATTCTCCTTCTTCATCTTTTCTTTGTGGGATATGGCAGATACCGATTGGAGCTCACCACTCTACCTCATGGTCCTACAAATGTTGAAGGTCGCTTCTTCATTATTCAACCGAAATGTCATCTGTCCCTTCTCCATTTCAACTAAGGCTCTACCTGTATCAAGGAATGGCCTCCCAAGAATAATAGGCACTTCAAAATCGACCTCACAATCAAGAATAACAAAATCAGCCAGAAAGATGAATGACTCCACTTTTACTAGCACATCATGGAGTATCCCTATAGGACGTTTCACTTTCCGATCAGCCATCAGTAGCCGCATGGCAGTGGGTTTTAGATCCCCCAAACCTAACTTCTTGTAAACTGAGAGGGGCAGGAGATTTATGCTTGCCCCCAGATCACATAATGCTTTTGCAAAATGTAATGACCCAACTGTACAAGGAATAGTGAATGCACCAGGATCTTCTTTCTTTTGTACGAGGGATCTTGTGCAATAGCACTACAATGCTGCTGTCTATCATCATCCTCGAAAGTGACCGATCTTTTCTTGGTGACCAGATCTTTCATAAATTTGGCATAACCGGGCATTTGTTCTAAAGCTTCTACCAAAGGGACAGTGATAGAAAGCTGCTTCAACATTGTTATGAAACGCCGGTATTTACCATCCTTGGTCTTTTTCACTAATCTCTGAGGGAAGGGTGGTGGTGGCCTAGGCATGGGAATTACCTTGATAGGTACTTCTGCATCTTTTCCATTACTTTCCTCTGCTTTACCACTACCCTTTACCACATTATCATTATCCTTTCTGACATTGGCATAGGTAGGTCAATGGTTTGCTCACCACCCCGAGTAGTGATTGCCATACAGTGCGGATCATTCTTTGGATTTTGGACAGTGTTGTTGGGCCATTTGCAACTCGATCTGCTTAATCGAAATTGCATGTGTATCAACTTTTTGCCCAATACTAGCTAAATCACACCTCAACTCTTTAATGTGTTCATCACTAGTATCGAACCTCCTCATCATTTTGTGCAACATATCCTCAACTCGCGCCATACTATCTCCACCATCCCTAGGAGTAACTTCACGATTTTGAGGAGGGACATAGGGCCCATTCTTGTCGTTTCTATTAGCATAGTAACCCCTGTTAAAGTTGTTGTCGCGGTTGTAGTTTCCTTCTCGGACATAATGACCCTCACGGTTGTAGTTACCATAGTTCCGACCTTGGTTCCCTTGACCTTGGCGCCAGTTATCCTGATTTGAGCCTTGGGTTCTTGGTTGGAAACCCCCCGTCTGCTCATTTATTGCATAAGTGTCCTCTGCATAATAGCACTCATCCTTAGGAGGTGGTGGTTTAGCCAAGTAGTTGACTACATTTATCTTTTCTGCACCCCTGTGACATGTTTTAGTACCAAGCCAAGCTCAGTTCTCATCTGAGCCATTTCTTCGCGAATCTCATCTGTGGCTGGGTTGTGAGTGGACTGTACTGCGAAGGTGTTTCTTCCTGTATCAGACTTCCTAGTACTCCAAGCTTTGTCATTCCGGGAGATTTTCTCTAATTTTTCAATCTCAGCATAAGGACACTCCCCATAAGATCCACCTGCTATAGTGTTCAACACCGCTTTATTGTTATCATCCTGTCCCCGATAGAAGTATTCCTTCAGTGACTCATCATCTATACGGTGATTTGGAACACTTCTCAAGAATGAGGTGAATCTATTCCAAGAACTACTAACTGACTCTCCTGGTAGTGCCACAAAGTTTTTCACTCTGTCTTTGTGATTTAGTTTCTTGGAGACTGGATAGTAGCGTGCTAAGAAAACATCTCTTAATTGGTTCCAAGTGAAGATTGAGTTGTATGGGAGCTCAGTGAACCATATAGCAGCCTCTCCCGTCAATGAGAGAGGAAACACTCCGAGCCCTATTACATCTAGATCCAAATCAGGCCTCCCCACACAACTTTTACACACTGCCCTTACCTTAGCTATATGGGCATGTGGATCCTCAGAAGGTAGCCCTGAAAACAAACCTTTGGCAGTGAGCATTTGCATCAGGCTACTAGTTACCACAACGGTGTGGCCTGTGGGTAGAGGGGGCAAGACAAGTAGCCCATCCGAGTCTGCTATGTTATCATACCCTCTGTAGTATGCTTGGGGCCGTGGAACGGGATTTTGTCCCCTCTGTTGATGTTCACCCGGAGCATCGGGTAACATCTGACCATGAACATCAACCGGAGCTGAAATGTTCTGGTTCGGATCCTCATCATTTATTCCCAAGTTTCGATTCATATTGTGCAGTGTACGCTCTAACTCGTGATCGTAGGGAAACAAGGGTTCTCTTCCTCTCCGTGTATTTGGCATATAAGGAGGATAGTTCTGAAAAGAAATAAAAAACAATAAAACAAACTAAAATCAAGAAAATATCAACTAAACTATAGTAATAAGTTCAAGTTAATCTAAAAGCTAGATTCCTCGGCAACGGCGCCAAAATTTGATACGCTCAAACTTACTTCTCAAATAAGAAGTGAAGCGGTCGTGTCAAGTAAATAACCCAACTAGTGAGGTTGGGATCGTTCCCACGAGGAAAATAGTCTAGACTTAACCTCAACCTGTTATTACTATTGTTTGGTCAATGATTTCCTTGGAAAGTAAAAACAATAAAGGGGGGTTTCTATTTCTAAATGAGTAAAATTAATTAACAAACTTAACAGAGACACTTAACAACTTTGAATGTTGGATTTTAATCAATTAATCAAAGTAACTAGGGTTTACGTGTTCCCCACAGGTTCATAACTTGATAACTCTAACTATAACAATTCTTTCCTAGTATCTTGTATGCAAAGTGATAAGTTATGTATTTCTAAATCCTTGGTCCGGCATCTAGAAAATCTCACTCCGCACCTTGGTCCGGCTACGTGTGTTGCTATCCTAACCCTAATCCTTACCTCATATTAAGCATCGTATTCGATATTTGACTAAGTTATTACCTCGTACCAATCAATACTAGCCTATTAGATAGAATACACTAAATCTATGTTAATAATTCTTTTCCTATTATCTACCTCCTTGGTCCGGCAAGTAGCATTAAGGCGAAATCTAACGTTGGCCATCCGTTAAAAAGACTTCTAAGCGAAAGAATTATTAATACATGCAATACACTATTCTAGAATTGTTATTTTAGTTAGGGATTATCTCATTATTTGCCTATGGTTCCCACAACCCTAGTTATGGAGTTTAGTTACTCATGGCCATAAACACAATATTCAAATATATTAAATAAGAATTCATGTACTTACTTCAATGAGAAAGAGTAAAATCCAAAAGTTGCTTGATTAATCACCAATATTCACTTGCAAGAATCTCAAAGTAATCAATAATCTCACAAAAAGTCTAATGATTATCAAAAATCTCACAATACAATGTTTACCAATAAGGAATTTTACAATCTAAGAGTCTAAAAATATAAGAGTCTAGCTATCCGGCGTCTAACCTCAAAAACGAGGTTTTTCGAACTATTTATAGAAAATAAAAACCTAATTAAACAAGGACTCTGTTTGCTGGAAATCTGCCAAAACGCGGCTGGGTCGACGGAGCTCGCGACGGATCGTCATGGTCGCGACGGACCGTCATGGACTCCATCATCCCATACTTGTGCAATTTCTTCTACTGCTCTTCTTCATTACCCTCGATGGCAAGTATGACGGACCGTCATAGGCACAACGGTCCGTCTAGGGCCTTCGTTTCAAAACACTTCAATTCTTGGAATATGGATACTGGGATCACTTCTCTGAACTTCATGACGAACCTGCAGAACGGACCGTCATAGCCACGACGGACCGTCACAAGCTTCGTAACCCCACACTTAGTCAGACTCCCCCATCTTCCTTCAGCAGCTTTACTACGCTACCACCTTCGGACCGTCACAAGCACGATGGACCGTCATAAGCTCTGTAGGTGGTCTCTTCTGCATTTCTTCGCTCAAAATCTCTGCATTCAACTTTGGACAGATTTCCTGCAAAACAAAGAGAAACTTATATAAAAACTAGCACAAAAAGACTTTCGGACACACTAAACTTAAGGAAAAAGTATTAATTATACCATGAAACCACGGTATATCAAGAAGTTACCATCGACGCCTACATATCTACGGGGCGTCATTCCACCAATCGGGCATCATTTGGCTTATCGATTGACACTGCGAAGGTAGTGTCTCAACATCCCTTGGGTCCTTCTTGTGGGCCCTTTTGTGGGGCCCTTGAGAAGTCGTACCTGGACGTTTCCAACGTAAATATGCACATTTACAAGTAAAGTAACTTCCATTCAAGTTTAACCCAAAATGCACACATAAAACATGTCCAAACTTCCTAAGCCCCATCAAGACTTACTTGAATGTCTCAAGGGCTAAGTTTCGAACATCTTAGACGTTCTTGGATGTTTGACCTCCAAACTTAATGCAACATCATATACTTCTTACAAACATCATTATAAATCATTTTAATACTTCAGAAGATAATTACATACAAATATAAGCACGTGTAGACACATGAGGCACATAGGTGACTAGTCGTCGAACGTCTTGGTCGTCCCTTGACGTTTGACTTCCAAATCACCTCAAACTTTACACACTACCTCAAAACTATATTATAAGCCATTTTAGGACCTTGTACCCTTATTATGAACATGTGTAGGCTCTAGACACCCTAACTCATTTTGGGGGTCTTACAATATCCCCTACTTGGGAATATTCGTCCTCGAATGACACTTAGAACACTTAATCACAACAAGGACTTCAATGCATCATAAGGTAGTTAATCAAATTCAAATCATAATAATATAGAAGTTAATGCACCAAACTTACAAGGAACACAATTTCAAACATTTAGCACTCAATGAACACAAGCAAGCTTAACCATTACTCACTCACTCTTTAATGCATCAAACACATAGGTTCTTATCATGTTCATAGGAGGAACATCCTTCTCCTAATCATAATATGGTCGTTACTCTTAACTGTAATAAGACATCATCTTGCAACTATATTTAAGAAACACTTAGGTAGTTTCAAGAATATTCAAGACAAGTAGGTACTCATACTTCAATGCATATAGACTTGAGTCAATTGCATCAACAAGGACCTTTATTAGTTAGACCTAGGTCCACAAGGTCATACTCAACCATACCATGTTTAGTTATGTCCATGGAGGAATGTCATTATCCTTAACACACTTACATGTCTCATGAGTTCATACCCAAGCAAATGCACAAAGGACAACTTCACTGTAACATGAGAATTTCTCAACTTTTAATCATAGCATGCTCAAACATACTTCTTAGTGAAGTCAAAATGGTAAATTACACCACACACATCCCAACAAGAGGAAGTCATTTCACAACTTTTCAGTTTCTAACTTAACCTTAGCTTTCATAAACATGCATCATTTAAGGAAAGTCTTACAATTTATAGGCACACACAAGGACAATAGCTAAACATGCCTTCACTTTTCAAAAGTGGACCTAAAATCATGCTTTCAAAACCATACTAGTCATATAATTTTCAAGAGACTCAACATATTTCATTTTAAAGAGGCTTAAATTCTCATTATAAGGCTAAACATTACCCATTAAGAGTGACTACAGACATGCTTCTTACCATATCTCATGAAGTTAAATGCACAACTAGCATATCAAGATGCACAATCAACATGAGAAAACCATAAAGTTAATCAAAAAATTCTTTTAAAGTACTTTAGAATCTCCAAAATACTCTCATGATAGTTTCAATCAAGACATACCAATATATAGAGGTCATGCTATTTATACTTTATGCAAAGCTCCTATCATGAACAATCTTACTAAGAATTCATTAGTTTCAAGCTCAAGTAATCATAGAAGGATAAGATAGAAATATCTACAACCTTACTACTCACATTACAATCGCCCACTTAGGGTAAACCCAATTAAGATCAACTCAACCCAACCTCAAAGGATCCTATTTTAACAACCCTCATTTTAATCACTTAAAAACGATTTACACTTTAAAAGGAATTACAGTAAGTCGACATGGGAACACCAAGGTATTCTAAACCTTATCATTTTAGGAAAATTATCCTCCAATTATCAAGTTAGGTCATACTATCAACCACATAAGTTCTTCAACAATACAATAGACACCACAGTCATACATCATTAGGGGAAGACAACAAGGAGACTTAGCCATATGGACTCTTTCTTTTCTTTCATCATTAAAGTAAGGTAAATTCTAGGTCAATCAAACCCAAATCATCACCCTACAAAGATAAGAATACTACCCTCAATTCTAGGGGAACCATCAATTCTACAATATCAAGGGACTCACAACACAATAAGAAGTTAGAAACAAATCTACGACTCATCATGCCATAAGAATCCCATACTTCATTCCAAATATCAAATATTTTTACATTCATTATCATGCTCATATGCATCTATTCTATACATATTTCAACAACTTCCCATCAAAAAATAATTTAGTCAATTTTCCAAAAATCTTACAATTAGCTCCAAGCATTAGAGTGAACATGCTTCAAAATTCCAAAAATGCAACATTTAGGCAATTGATGGGAAAAACATGACAATATGAGATACAAAACTTTACCAACTCCTCCTTTATAAACGTGCATACTACCTTGACACCTAGGATCAAGTCTATACAAAGAACTACAATCCATGTAAAGCAATCATGAAGGTTCACACATATAACAAAGGCAACATTTGACCCATTTACAATTTCTTAGGCAACATGCTTCCATAGGTAGTCACTAAGAATTTTAAACTCCAATCATAATATTAGGCTACCATCATGCAAAACCATATAGTAGCATACCATTCCAAAAAAGACTCATTTTAATCATAACAACTTCTAATATGCTTTAACTATATCATGACATACATTCCTTAACATAACATGCTATTTCACATAGGTCTTATATATAGCCACAAGGGACATCATATCAGCATATCATTGCAAAATTCACCTTCACACATATTCATGAAATCATAAAACCAATATAAGCATCAAAACTCACCTTTTCTCCCTCAAGCATAGAGATACAATCTCATCCAAGCAATCACATCTAAAAGACCACCGGACAAGAAAACATAAGAGAGAGATCTTATAGAGTTAAGTTCTATGGCACGACATGAGAATAATGAAGAAGGGAAACTCTATCGTCTTATAGCCTCTCGCTCATAGATGTGTTGCGATTCACACGAATGATCGATAATCTACTAGACGTGGCAATATGAGAGTTTAGACCCTAAAACCACTTCCATAAACCTCATGCTCTGATACCACGTTTGTAACATCCGGGGAGCCCCCCCTAGAAGTAACATGGTGTATTTGACCTCTAGGAAGTATTATACAAGCCCATAGTTATCATTCATCGCATTTTCATAGTAAATTTAGTGGAAAATTTAAAACTTCTAATAGCACATCATATGGTAGAAACTTATATATATATATATATATATATATAATATCACAAGTATATATTAATACCTCAAGTCTCTTTGCCATCCTATACACAACATCATTAGAGTACATTAGGGACACGACCCTTAAAACATAATACATTAGTGCAATATTTAAAAACTTTACAGTAAAGACATGACATTAGGAATCCTTGACTTAAGGATTTCTTTCCTTGAGCTTGGGAATCATCTATCAAGCTCTTCACCATTTAAGATATCCTTTAATAATCCATAACCTACACTTTTTGTAAAAATTAGAGAAGAATGGAGTTAGTACAAGAATGCACTAAGTATGGCAACCATGCAAAATATGAACTTAAAAGGGACATTTTCTTAAAACCATACTTCATGCCTGTTTGAGTAAATCTTCATAAAACCTTTATATAATAGCATTTATATCATTCACATATTTCATATAGACATATTCAAAGGCCAAATATCATATAAGATCACACATAGAATTTGATGCATTTTTGAGTCACATTACAGTAAGCACTTTTCTGTACAATGAGTATTTTCGTTTCACAGTGAACTTCTTTCTTTGACTTCTTTAGCTCCCAAGTAATCCCTTTAGTGATATTTGGTGCAATGCATCACCACTTTAAGGTGACAAGGAAACATACATACGACTAAACAAGTCACCACATATCATTATAGAAGTATAGTACATGATAGACACATTTAAGCCAAAGCCTTAATGACTTTACAATAAGCTCTTTTCATTATGCATATATACTTATTTTTCTTCACATAGGACCTTTAGTCACGTAATCATATTAGAATTCATATCATGCATATCATTTCATCATGTAGACATTAACACAATGTCATGCAAGAGAATCATAAACATAGACACATACATTAGAACACCTTCCTAGGACTTCCCTCAAGTGTCACTTGTTTGATGCATATGTGAAGTCCCATACCCCACCTACACTAAGCAATTATCCTTAGGTCATCCTAGTTAGAGTCCTTACTTTAATTCCATTGTTTATTTTACTTTAGGGAAACTATAGCCTTAACCGACAATAAGACCATGTGATCCAAACATGGAATTTGATGTCATCCCCTCACACCAAAAGAGGGTGCCTTAATTTCCAAGGTAAGTCATGAGTATCATGCTAGAATATTAGGTGATATCACTAGCTAGATCCTATGGGGAAACATAGTTCAGAACTAAGAGATAGGTATAATCCCTCTACACACCATTTGGAAATTGGGGCCTTCTCTCATGGGAATCCAATGGATGAGTATCCCTCATACGAGAGTCAACACCATATGTGGAACTATAGGGTGAATCTTCCTCTATGGGAAGTCAACACCTGCCAATATCAAGTTCACTCGATACTAAGCTAAGTTCCCTTTATTAGAAGACTTTAATTACATTACTTTATAAAACATAGGCTTTAGGAGATTTACTCCCAATATGCCTAGATCATAGGTTATAGATTAGAAACCCTTTCATCAACCTATATCATGTGAGAAAACCTTTCACATGGAAATAACATATGTATGCATTTATATATTTTAGGATAATATTGAGCACACCTTTCAAAAGCTCCTCTATTGAATAGATCATCATACATGTGTGTGTACTTGTATGTGAGCAAACCTTTCACATAGCACATAAATGTCACACATGTCAATATATCAATGCATAAGTCTATAGGTGTACCGATATGAACAATCTTTTCATATCAACACTCCAAGACACTATGCACATTCATACTTCATCATATCATATACTTAACATCATAGAATATAAGTCATATTCTTGGAATGCCCTTATATTCATTTTGATGTTCATAGAAACCAAATCTAGGAACTATCAAAGTACTCATATGCAGTGCATAGACAATGTCCCATACCCTTGCCCATACTAGTAAGCCTATCAAGTCATCCTAGTTAATGGAATACATAACATACTTTACATACATTTACATTAAATGTATAGTAGTAGATATTTAGTGAATATGAGATTAACCTTTCATTAGACACTATGAATTTTTACTACATTGTAAGCATGTTAATGTGTGAGTGTGTGCGTACATTGGTCAACATGATCACATAATAGCTATCAATAACATCTTGATGAAGCCACCCTCTTAAGACCATAATGCACCACCAAGCATAGACCACACAACACCATTTAGAATAGGAGACAAGTCAATCTTCACATTACATTCAAGACTCCTAACCTTAACTATTCACACATTCACATAGGGGTACATGGGTATGGTGCAACATTCCTTAATATATCATTAATGGAAGCACCTGCACATAACCTTAACACAATCATTTACACGCTTATGAAATTACCAACACAACCTAGATCATCATTATAATAGGAAACTAGGCATAGACTTCACATAGGATGATTCATCACCATCACACATTCATAGTGTAGTTGCTTTCAAGGCCATGATCACATCAAATCACACACACACACACACAAAACGTCATATAATTCTTATAAACATCATTATAACTCATTTTAAGACTTCACAAGCTTATTAAATACACATATAAGCACGTATAGACACATGAGGCACATAGGTGACTAGTCGTCGAACGTCTTGGTCATCCTTTGATGGTTGACTTCCAAATAACCTCAAACTTTACACACTGGCTCAAAGCCATATTATAAGCCATTTTAGGAACTTAGACCCTTATGACGAACATGTTAGGATCTACACACCCTAACTCATTTTTGGGGTCTTGTAGAACACTTCATCAATGAACCCTTATGGGTCCTTCTCCACTTTGGAGCCAAAGAAAGTAGGGGGATTCATCCTTGTGAAATCCCTAATCCTAGAAGCATTAATGCTAATATTGAGGTTCACTTTTACCCTATTTTCCCTATCCATTTGTGTTTCCAACACTTGAGTCAAACTAAGAATATCTGCCCTTATTTGGACATTAGAAATAACCCCTTTTTCAATAGGAACTTGAGGGTTGTGAGGATCTTGAGGGGGAACCGCCTCATTCACATTCTTCTCGTCAACCCTCCTAGCATTAGTCCTTCTTGTATTCATTTCCTATAAGCTAAACAAAAGGATTAGAGGAAGTAATAGATACAATTAAGACTCTTAGGCACGATTAATAAATGAAAAAAGAGTGAAAGTTCCTAAAAATAGCCTCTCATTTTAAGTGTGGCGCGCTTTATATCCATGAACAAGAATCTACTTGATGTGATAGTTTGTGACATTAATCATACATTATTCTCAACCTTATTCTCTCATACTAAGTTTGTAACGACACAAGAGCACCCCTAATTGTTACCTGCGTATTCAACCTTGAAGAGGTCTTATACAATACCTTAGCATTCGTCATAGCATGTATCATAAATGGGGAAAAATTAAAACTTTTACTTTGGAAGTTCAACTTCACTTCATATATGAAAAACAGAATCTAACTTTGTCACATCACACCATCTATACATAAAAGTTTAGAAATTGAGACCTAGCCCTTACATCAATAAGAAGTCTAGAAATAGGAAATACAACAACGTCTTCCAACATATGCAAAAGAACTAAAAGCTAGAACATAAGGGTCTTGTCATCGGACTTGAGGACTCATCAAATTGGAGAAGCAAACCCAAATGTCTTGAGAAATATACTTGAAATCTCCTCAAAGGTCCAAATCCACAATGTTTGAGAAAAAGGGAAGAAAATATGGGTTAGTATATCACACTTACTATGTATGGCTTCTATGCATAAAATTCATCAATGCATGTATGAAAGTACATTTTAGTAAAAAAAAATACTTTTTACCAAGTAAATCTAGTATGCACATAAAGTAAGCATCATAAGCCAACCCAACATGATATCATCCCAACATGTAAACAATGCAAACAATACATATGCAATGCAAAGAATAGAATCCCATAACCCTATCCAAAGCTAAGTATCACATTAAGCAACCTATTTCATACATATATTCATGATATCACATTAAATCATATCTTGTCATATTCATGAAGATCATACATAACTTAACTTACATAAATCATATGCAACATAGTCAAAGCAGAATACCACTACACCCATCTCTTAGGATCCTAAAGGTGCAATGCGTGAGAGAAGTTCCATACCCTCTCTTACACCATGTAGAACCCCTTAAAAAGACCTAATGAGATTTCATATATTTCATTAATTAATTTACTTTTACATAATGGAGAGGTTGCAATAACCGACATTAGACCATGAAAGCTACATGAAATTCAGTGTTCTACTCCCACACCAAAAAGAGAGGGTTAACACTTGACTAAGGTGTAACCTTTCGTACATAGCTATCTAGATGGATCAACTAAGCTAGAGTCCTATGTGGGAACATAGTTAAGGGTCAAAGAGATTGTTAGTAGAAACCTAACTTGCTAAACATGGGGATTTCCTTCTAATGAGACAACACATATATAAGGAATTTGGACTTGATACACGTGAGGAAACCCATGTGAGGAGCCAGAATGACTAAACATGGGACCCCTATCTCATTTACATTCCCTTTCAGTGCTAAGCATCTATTCCTTTTAGTAATCATCTTTAGTCATCACATAAGTTTACATTAGCCTTTACTAGACTCTTATGTAAACATCTTATCATAATAGCTCATAGAGGTTCATAAGTGAGAACAATCATTTCACTTAAGAAAACTAGCAAGTGAGTAAATCTTTCACTTTAGCATTTCATTATAATGAACAAAACTACCTTTCAAACATACAATAATCATATCATAGCATACATACATACTTCATAGCTAATTTAAGTGTATTAGGTCAAGGTCTCATGACTGTATGAGTTAATAACTTGCTTATAAGGTTAGAAAAATATTGTAATATTTGGTTTAAAGGGTTGAGGTAAAACGTCAAAGGACGACCAAGACGTCCAGAAATTAGTCTTTTGTGTGCTAGTGTGTCCTTGTATCTTTTCCTTTTTTATGTGTTATTTTGAGTCTAAAGTCAGTGGGGATGAACCTAACACCTAAAGAGACATTTTTAGGGTCAAAACATCCGGTTACAACTCCCCAAGGACCAACCTAAGGGTCCTTGATAAGGAACCATCCATTGGCCTCCAAGCTACCCAAGACAATAAACATTACTACATGAAAGAAACATGTTCGCGTCGCGGACTTGTTCCTCTGATGGAAAAATTCTTCATACACGTCGCGGACGTGTTGCGGACTCTAATGTCTCAAAATTATTTTCCATGAAATTTCAGGGAACAGCTTTGCAACACAGAGTTGTTTCTCGACAAAAGTTTTGAAAATTAAAGTTAAGTTTGACTTATTTAAAAAGGTCCAATTAATGTGGGGATATTTTGGGTACTTTGGGGGTTGGTTATAAACGGGTTTTAAGTCATATTTACCCCCATTACCATATCAAAACCCAATTACCCAATGATAAATCCAAAATCCTGTTCTCTTCTAAGTTCTCTCAAAACAACATTGGAGGCAAAACTCAAGCTCAATCTAGAAGATGAATTTTCAAGTGCTTTCTTACTATGCATGTCAATTATATATATGGCTAATGAAGTATGAACATGTGTTGTCCAAATGTTTTATGTGAAAGGTTGTCTTATATATGTACACATGCACACACATGAATGTATGAATGAAGGATGTTGATGATAATCTAGTGAATGAGAGTCCATTGAAAGGTTTTCTCGTTTATACTCTATACTAGACGATGCAATGGATGTTATGATTATGTGAAAGCACATTCTTACATGATGTTGGTTTTTGATTAAAGGATATTCTCATAACATAACACATGAGCTATGTACATGTTACATAAGGAGTTAATCTTCTAAAGGCTATCTTATAATCTAATGTTATATAAAGACTTAAAGGATTATCAAAAAGGGAAAGTTAGCTTGGCACCGAGTGAAATTGATAATGAGAGGTGTCCCTTATCAAAAAGTAGGTAGGTTCACCAAATAAGGTGTCCCTTCCCAAAAGGAAGGTAGAGTCACCCGATGTTCTCATGAGGTGGAAATTTTAATTCTATTTAGCATAAAGAGGGTTTCTAGTAACAACCTCCTAGTTCCTTAACTATGTGCCCCCATAAGAACCTAGCAAGTGGATCCACCTTGATGTTGTTATGATGTTGATGGTCTACCTTGGCAAGTAAGATGTGCTCCTTTTGGTGTGAGGGATGACACCGGGTTCCATACTTTGTTCACATAGGCTAAGTCTATTAAGTCAAAGTTTCTCAAATGTTAAAATAAATAAATGGAAGTAAGAAGATGAACACTAACTAGGACTACCTAAGGTATGTTTCTTAGTGTATTCATGTTGTTGGCTATACATGTCTTGTTAATGTATGAAGTAGGTGGTAATGCTTGTGATCTCCTTTTGGCTTTATGAGTATAAGTTGGGTTATGAGGCTTCACTTATACATTGCACTAGTAAACTTGTATTGGGATTATGATTAAGGTCTTATGATGTATTGATGAAATGAACTCTCTATATATGAATGTTGTCTATTACTTCATTATTATGATATTGGTCGTATTGACTTACATGTTGTCTTGAGATGTATATGAAGATTAAATGGGTTATGACTAAGATGCGGTAAATGAATAAGTCTTATATGAGGTCTATGAAGTATGTTGGTCTTATGTCTAAGGTTATGTAGTGTACTTGGTTGAATGTGATGTGCCTAAGTCTAGGGTGACTTTATAGTAACACTTGGTGGAAGTAGTATTATGGGATACTATTTGCACATTGCACTAGTGTGACTATTTGAAGGTTGTGTTTCATGACATGTTATGTCTTTATGAATGTATGGTCTTAAATTGTTGAAGGTTGTATGCGTGTTCAGTTTTTGTGATCTTAAGGTGATACTTTGAAATGGGGGGGGGATGGAATGGGACACTATTATGCATTGCACTAAGTATTACCTAAAGGTTGCTCGAGGTAAAAGAGTAAAGGAAAAAAGGAAAGGTAATGTATTGGAGTACTAAATGTGCCTTAAATGTGATACACGGATTTATCTATGGTTGTGAGTAATACCCATGTCTATGTATTGTATGTGAACAATATTGTTCTTATTGTATCAAATTCTTATGAGGTTTCTCTAAAAAGACATGATGCATGTTTTTCAACAAAATGTCCTCTTTAAATCATTTTTTTTGCATGGTTATCATACTTAATGCATTCTTGTACAAATACCATTCTTCTTCATCTTTTTACACAAGTGTATGTGGTGATGACTAGAGGATCTTTCCTAAAATGAAGAGCTTGGATACTATTCCCAAGTTCAAGTGTGTCCTTATGATTCAATATCTTCATGTGAAAATGTTAATTAAGTTCATGTAATAGTATATATTATTCATTTATATTGTTAAGGATCGTGTCCCTGTTCTATATATTCTATTCTATTCTATTGGAGTTATGCCTAAGATGGCAAGGCTAAACTTAGTGTCTAAACTATGTACTTATGATTTTATAAATTAAGTGATGTTTTAGCATTATGTTATGCTATGAAAAGTTATAAATTTTCCGCTAAAATTCTATGACAATGCGATGAATGAATGCTAAGAGACTTGTCCAAGACCTTCAAGAGGTCGACGACGCCGATTATTCCTAGTGGGTGCTCCTCGGTCATGACAAACTCGGTAAGAGCATGAGGTTATTAAAATTGACTTTAGGGTCCAAAGTCTCATAATGCCACATCTAGTAGAGTCTTGTTCATCAGTGTGAGCTGCGACACATCTATGAGCAAGAGTCTATAGGACAATAGATGTTTCACTTTCTTCACTACTCTTATGTCGTGCCATAGAGCTAAATTTATATGATCTTTCTCTTATGTTTTGTTTTCTGGTTGTCTTTTATATGTGATTGCTTGGGAAGGTGATGTCTCAAGTCTTGAGGGAAAAAGGGTGAGTTTCGATGTTCATTATGGTTTTGGGACTAGATGAGTATATGTGAAGGTGGACTAGAAGTTATTGTTATGATGCCTATTATGGATATATGTGACCCGTGAGGTTTCAGGTGTTATGTTAAGAAGTTATGTAGTAATGTAATTCTAGTATGATAAGAGTTTTTATGGTTTAGTGAAGTCCTTTTAGAATGATGATCTATTTTATGGTTGTGTGCAATGATAGTATAATGTTATGGAATAGGCTTGAAAAGTTTTGGAGAAATATGGTAAATAGTTAAATATGAATGTTTTTTATATGAGCAATGCTCATAGTTGTCCTTTTGTGGAAAGGAGTCTTTTTTATAGGCTTGCCCCTAAAAGGGGAAGATGGTGTGTTGAACCTAGTAAGGAAGTTGTGAAGTATGGTAGTTAATAGGATAACCCATATGACTAGTTGATTACTTATCTTATGAGCCTATCCTAAGAGTTAAAGAAGGGGTTTTATCCCATAAGTTGGGATTATGTTTTACTCCAAGGTTGACTTAGAGGGTTGTATGAACCCCTTAGATCATAGGGAGAAGAAGAGAATTGGTGTTGACCTACTTTAAAGAGGTTGATTGTCTTTTAAGTTTGATCTTAAGTATGGTCATCTGAGGAAAGTGATTAGAGTGTACCTAAGCATGGTTGGACGGAAGGTTCCACTAAAAGTGATGATATGGATTTAAATGACCTAGAAGCTACCTTGCCTTAGTGTTAGAAGAAAAGAAAGAGGCATCTATCGCCAAATCTCTTCTATGTTTCCCCTAAGGTTTTACCTAGAGAGGGTGGTTACCCTAAGTCTCTAGAAAAGTGTTAGTGACCTTGAGAGTTCCACCATGTGTGATATGTTTTTTTAGCATCTGGGATTTCTATAGTCCTAAGTTGGAGGGAGAATTCTCTAGAGGCTATAGATGAACTACTTAAGGTGATAAACCTTGTAGGCTTAAATCCGAAACTACCTACCTTGTTATGACTTGGTGGTAGAAATTGATGAAATTATGGAGTTACCCTTGGGGTAGTTAAGGCTTCATGTGGTTGGGTGGTATGATCTAACTTGACCTTTATGAGTTTCCTTTAGGCAATGGACTTGGAGAAATAGTGGTGCTTGAGTAGTACCTATTGATATTGAACTAGTAAGCTTCCTTTTGATGAGGGTAGAAGTTGAAACCCTCAATGGTGTCAAACCTTATTACGTGAGGAGTATGTAGGTTTAGCTTTGACTTGTCTTGGCCTTGGTATTTAAGGGAATGATATGATGAATATTTGACTAAGCTCACCTTAAGTGGGGGATAATGTGCCTAGATGGTAATGTTCTGAGCACCCTAAATGTTCCTACTTTGAGCTTCCTTGAACCTATCCATGTAACTTTGAGTTATGGATATGAAGTGGAGTAACTTAGATAATCATTTAGAATCTATTGAAATCCTCACCTAATGGAGTGTGAGTGAAGAGTTAGTAAGAAATGGTTCCTCCCTTAGAGTGGAATGAGGTGATGTTAAGAATGGATTGCATAAAATTGATCCCAAGAAGGGGAATGTTGTGCTTGATTAGTAAGTTAAGGTTCTCTTGGATGAGATGAGTTTACCCTAAGTGGGAGATGATGAGTCGAGTAGTAAGGTTTTTGATATCCCTATCTTTTCCTTTTATTCTTACTCAAGCTTGAAACCAAAGAGTTCCTAGTAGCTTGTCCATGTTGTGGAGTCTTTCATATGAGTATGATTTGCATGTTCTACATATGTTATGCATGTCTTATATGACACTATGTTATGCATGTTTTGAAGAATTCACATTGCATGAAAAAGGGATTTTGATAAATTGCATGTTTCTCATGTTGTTGTGCATCTTAATAGGATAAATGTGCATTTAATTTCATAAGATGGTTTAATGAACATGCTTGATTTCACTTTTGATGTGAGGGTATATTGGACCCGTATTCAGGTGATGAGCTTATTTAAATAAGAAAACATGAGTTTCGTCCATGAGTATGTGATTTAGCGATTTGGAAAGTGTTAATATATTCTCACTCTTGAGAAGTAATGGTGTATCTAGCCAATATTATTAATGTGAGTGTAACGACCCTCAAAAAACAAATAAGGTAGCTAGAGCCTCACATGTGTCTAAAATAGTTAATAACATGTTAATTAAGTGTTTTATAGTGTGTATACTTGATTTGAAGAGGTTTGGAGGTCAAACGTCCAAGAATGTCCAAGACGTTTGAAAGTTTTGCCTTGAAATGTGTTTGTGTGTCTTAGTGTGTTTTGGCTTGTGTTATGCATTGTTTGGAGTTCAAATTCATGTGAGAGGTTTCAAAAATGTAAACAAGAGTATTTGAGGTGGAAACGTCTGGGAAAAACACCCCAAGGACCAACCAAAGGAACCTTGAGGAGGACCCAACCATGGGCCAACAAGCTACCCAAGGAAGCAGCTTTTGTTCCTAGGTAAATTACGTCCGCGTCGCGGACTTGGTCCTCCACAGGTCAAAAATTTGGTCACATCACAGACACAATGCAGACTCAGCTGCTCCGAATTTTTTTTTTCCAAAAAAATCATGTGGGAACAGCTCCTAGTCGCGGACTTGTTCTCCGACGAAGATACCAAAAATGAAAGTTGAGTTTGAGATGTCTGAAAGTCTAATTAAGTATGGGGGTGTTTTGGTAACTTTAGGTTACGGTTATAAACTCTTTTTAAGACCTATTTAACCCCTTTCCCAAGTCTAAACCCCACCACCAAATAAGAAAATTGAAAATCCCAAAACCTTCTTCTCTCCCCAAACCCCAAAACCTCAATTGAAGACCAAACTTAAGAAAAATCTATGAAGATGGATACTTGGAGCTTTCTTCTAAAATTTTCCTGGGCTTTCTCTTATATAAGGTATGGTAATCCTTCATCCTTAGATAACCATTCATCTAAGGAGTCCTTTCAATGTTTTTTCAAACATGATTCTAAGTCAAAATTCCCAATTTTCAATCTAGCCATGGATTGATTATCAAATTTTGATTTCAAAGTCATTCTAATGATGGATTTATGTTTAGTTACTGTTTTAATTATGAATTTCAATACAATTTCATGAAGACCCATGATCCTCCTAATTTCTCAAACTAACCTATAATGTGGGTCTTGTGATCTTGATGCTATGATGATTAGATTATGTTTAGATTGTAATAAATCGCTTAATTCTATATTACATTATGTTAATTGATTATGAATTGTTGGCATTTTATCAAGATGACCATTATCTTGGAAATTTGGTAAGTGGACCTATTTTTTCTAATTAGCTTAGAATGTACATTAAATTGTGATGATTGGTATGATCCACTTATAGTGGCGGTGTTTACATTCTTGTACATGTTTATGTGTTATGATCATGGCCTTGAATACAATATATTCATAGTTAATTTATATGATTATTTCTATTTTTAGGAAGTTGAAGGATTAGCCTTGATTCTGATATTATGTTCTAAGTGAATTGATGTTATGTGAAGTTATATGAATAGTCTTCCACACTAGTTGCATGATCTAGGTGTGTGGATGATGATGTGCATATGTGATAATCATGTTAGGGTTAGGTGTAGTCTATATGGTTAGTGATGATGAATACTCTTGTAGCATGACCCCTACCTATATGAACCCTATATGAATGTGTGATGAAAGTATGCTAGGAGACTTCTATTCTAATGTTGAAAATGATATTGTCTCCTATAATTTATTGTAAGTGTGTGTAGTCTATAGTCCTTAATATTCTATATGTGTGTATGCCTTGAGACTTGAGGAATGTTGTACATGTTTTGTGATCTTTAGAGGGTGGATTCCTCAATGCTATGTGATCATATTGACCAATGTACACACCTACTTTATGCATATCTATGAGAGATTCATGATGACTAAGGAAAGGATAGTTCTCCTATGCATCATTACCTATTTCTCTGCATGTAAAGTATATTATTAATGAAGTTATGAATATGTGTGCCTAAAGGTGTTTATTGTAAATGTAGATCTCACATATATGTACACTCACACACACATGTATGAAGTATGTTAATGGTAGTCTAATGAATAAGTGAGTCTCTTGAAAGTGATTACTCAATTGAATTCTAAGCTAAACTATAGTATGAATATGATATGATTATGTGAAAGGACATTCTCACATAATGTAGGTTCTATGATGAAAGGACATTCTCATCTTAGATACTTTTGAGCTATACGATATATGAGGGAGTAAGTCCCTAAGGCCTAATCTTTATGAACCAATGTTATCTAAAGGATTAATGATGTTTAAAGAAAGGAGTTTAAGCTTAGCACTTAGTGAACATGACAACTGAAAGTGGGAGCTTCATGTTAGTAAGTCCGGCTTCCCACAATAGAACCTTCACGTTAGCAAGTCTGGTTCCCAATCTAGATGTGGTCTCATGAGATGGAAACCTCCATGCTAGTAAGTAAAGATTTCTAGAAGCAATCTCCTTGTTCCATAACTACGTGCCCCCGTAGTTTTGGCTTAGTGGATCCACTAGAATAGATATTTTGTATGAATGTTCTACCTTGTCAAGTAGTACCCTCTCTTTTTAGTGTGGTAGTAGAACATCGGATTTCATGAAGCTCACATGGTGTATGTCAGTTATGACTATGTCTCCCAAAGTAACAAATGAACTAATATAAGAATATGAACTCTAATATAAATTCCTTGAGAAGTGTAATTAGTATAGGGAGGACTATGGACCCTACCTATGCATTGCATTAGATGACTTCAAGAAAGGATGCGATTGGAGCCTTTTATGAAGTAAAGACTTATGTTATGTATGACTTGTATGAATGCATGTTAAGTGACCTTTTTATGTCAATACATGAATTATGACTATGCATGTGAATTACACATATGACTTCTAAATAGGTTTACTTAGTATATGTGGGGGGTAGTGGACTCCATGTGTACATTGCACAAGTAAGCTTGTGAAGGGGTTATGAGGGTGATTTACTTATGGTATGAACTAAATAAGTTATGACTAAGGTTGTAGTAAAGGGATGAGTCCTTATGTGATACTTTGAAGTTTGTGCCTTATGTCTAGTTATAAATGGAAGTGTTGTGACTTGTTGAGTATGATATGACTAGTCTAGGGTGATTTCTTAGGTACAGTTGGTGGAAGCATTATTATGGGATGCTACCAACATATTGCACTAGTGTGACGTAGGGGTTGTCTTAGATGGTGGTGCTTATGTAAAGATTACGTCATAAGTATATGTGGTTGTGTTTATAAAACATAACTATGAAATACTATTGTAAGATGACCTCAAGGTGATACATTGTACTAAGTACACTTGAGGGTTACTTAAGAAAATAAGTAAGATAAAAGAGAGGTAATGTATTATATGTATTGAATAAGCCTCAAAGTATGTAAATGTCTTTATGTGCTATTATGAGCCTCAAAGTATGATAACTGTCTTTATTTGCTATTATGAGTAGTGTCCATGTCTATATGATGTATGTGAACTATATTGAGCTTATCTGTTCCTATGTTCATGAAGTTCACTAAAAATACATGTTGCATGATTTCCAACAAAATGTCCTCTTTAAATGCATGTTTTTTCAAGTTTGCTATACTTAGTGCATTCTTGTACTAATACCATTCTTCTTCATGTTTTTACACAATGTGTAGATGGTTATGGCTAGAGGATGTATCGTAAGTGAAGAGTTAGGATATATCTCCCAAGATCAAGAAGAGGGATCCTTATGTCAAGTTCCTATTCAATTATGTAATAGATTAGATATTATTTTATGTTATTAAGGGTCGTGTCCCTATTCTACTCTATTGGTGTTGAGTCTAAGATGACAAAGAGACTTAGAGTCTAACTATGTATTATGAAGTAACTTTTTATATATATGTGAGAAGTGATGTTCTATCATATAATGTGCTATAAAATGTTTTAAATTTTCCGCTATTTTTATGTTTATGCAATGAATGAATGCTAAGAGGCTTGTCTTAGACCTCCGAGAGGTCGACGACGTCGTGTGGCGATCTAAGAGTACTCTAACTTTTAGGGGGGGTACTTTGGGTCGTTACAGTTAGCCTATGAACTCTAATAATTTTCCTAAATGATGCATGTTCACAGAAACTAGTGATATGCATGAACTAAAATTTTGGAAATAACTCCCTAATGTTGTGATGTGTTTGGTGTCATATACCATGTTTAATTCATGAGGAAGGGAATATGAGCATAATTTTGTTAGAAGATGAGAATTTCTCATTAAAAAATAAATTAACCTTTGTGAAATGCTTGTATATGAACTTTACGATGACATGTGAGTATGTTAAGGAGAAGGAAATTCTACTTGAAAATAACTAACATAGTAATGATATATATGTCCTTGATGCTATTAGGTCTAAATGATAAAGATTTTGTTGATCTATATTACTCATGATCTATGTGCATCTAGTATTAGTTACTTATTTGCCTCATGAGCTATAATGTTGAACATGCCTATGTGTGATTTGAAGGTTATTGCGAATTGTGTTTTTGATGAGATGAAAAGTAAAGGTCATGTCATGAGTAGGAAAAGGTAGTTCATCCTATGAACATGATAAATTTTTATGTGTTTGATGCATTACGAGTGACTGAATTAAATTTCTACTTGCTTTGTGCGTTGATTACATAATTCCACAAAGTTGATGTTTCTTGTAAGTTTGTTCATTGAATATTATGTTATACTATGTTGAGTGTTGTGAGTTTCTAAATGGGAAATTAAGTCTTTGAAAGTGTCAAAACTGTCCCAAGTGTCACTCGAGGACGAATGTTCCCAAGTGGGGGTAATGTCATGACCCTCAAAATAAAATAGAGCCTCACATGGGTTGATGAGATAATAATTTTCTTATAAGTTTAGAAACAATTTGTAAAAGTTGGTTTGAAGAGGTTTGAGGTCAAACATCAAAGGACGACCAAGACGTCCAGAAACTAGTCTTTTGTGTGCTACTTTGTCCTGTATGTTTGCCTTGTTTTTATATGTTTTTTGGAGTCTAAAGTCAGTGGTGATGACCCTAACACATAAAGGGACATGTTTAGGTTCGAAATGTCCGCTACGACTCCCCAAGGACCAACCTAAGGGTCCTTGAGAAGGACCCAACCGCTGGCTAATAAGCTGGCCAAGGCAGCAAACCTTTGTACATTAAATGATCATGTCCGCATTGCGGACTTGTTCCTCCCATGGAAAAATTCTTCTTACGCATCGGGGATGTGTCACATACTCTACTATGTCAAAATTATTTTCCAAAAAACATTAGGGAACAGTACTGCGGCACATATTTATTCCCCGACAAAATTTTCAAAAATTAAAGTTAAGTTTGACCTATTTAAAAAGGTCCAATTAAAGTGGGGGTATTTTGCGTAATTTGGGGATTGGTTATAAATGGTTTATAAGTCTTATTTACTCTCGTTCCCATATCAAAACCCAATTACCTAATGAGAAATCAAAAATCCAAAACTCTCTTTTCTTCCACATTATCTCAAAACTCCATTGGAGACAAAACTCAAGCTCAAGCTAGAAGATGAATTTTCAAGTGCTTTCTTCTCCAAATTTCATGGGCTTTTCTTCTATTAAGGTATGGTAACTCTTATCCTTGGATAAACTTTCATCCAAGGAGTTCTATCAAATATTTCCAATATGATTCTATGATAAATTCCCAATTTTTAATCTAACCATAGGTTCATTGTCAAATGGTTTTCAAAGTCATTCTAATGATGATTTTATATTAAATTTACTAAAGAACCCATGATCTCCTTAATCTCTCAATTTATTCTATAAAGTGGGTGTTGTGATCTTTATTTCATGTTAATGAAATTATGCTTAGATTGTGATGTCTTATTGAATTCTATTACTATATTTAGGTATTAATTATGAATGGTTGAGGATTGATCATGGCTCGGAGAATTCGTAAGTTGACCCAACTTATTTTACATTGGATTAGAACCCATGTGTCCTTGGCCGAAATTAAGACAGGTCCATCCGAGAATAAAAAGAAATAAATGGGGTATGTGGGAATCGAATCCACAACCTCTCTGATAGGTGAGGAAACTAGGAGAACCAATTAAAGAAAAATAATATGAGGTTGTGGGGGATAGAGATCAAAAACAGAAAAGTCAAGGAGAGAAAAGAAAGAAAGAAAATATAGGCATTGGGATTCGATCTCGGGTCCCAAAGCTGAAATTTTAAATCAAAATTTAATATAAGACTAAGTGTTGCTCAAGGGGTTCGAAATCAGGTTCCCTTGCCCAATTCCGTATTGATACATAAGTCTTACATGAGCAAATATTTAATGAATGATGCCTATAGGAATCGAACTCGAGACCTTGACATACTTACGAGATGCATAAGTCTTGTACCATATAATCTTGATTAAGTATAAGTCACTTAGACGAATTATGAACGAAGCCTCATGTCTTATGCGTATGGGTTCATAAGTCCAGCGTACATTTAAAAGTAAGGCAACCTAAGATGTATATGATGAATTGATGTGACCTTAGGATGGTTAAGTAAGAGTGTGAAACACACTAAAAGGCCAAGTGCATTGACATATGACGAAATGAACTTTCACGTAATGGGATGAGTAATTATGAAAAGCTAATATGCTCAAGTTAATGAATGTGATGACAACATGATAAGAGGCTAATATGAAAGACAAGACCAATCTCAAATGAGACTAATAAGTGTTATTAAAAACCGTACTCACCTATGAGAGTGTAAAACTAATAAAGAGACCAGTCTCTAAGAAATACTCTAATGAATGTATTGATATTAATGCACACTTAATACTAATGATGAGATGAGAAATCATCTAATGAGCAATGATGTCCTCATGCTAGAATCCAGCTTCTATGATGTGAGAGATGAATGTAATGGAAATTTATACTGAGCACCTATAGGCTAGCTATGTGCCGCAATTCCTTCTTTCGGGAAAGCAGAGGTTCGTGTAAATCTCATGAGGTGAGACTATCCGTTTAGCCGGTTATGGGTCTTGTTATATCTCCTAGTCTTTGAACCTATGTTGACAACATAGGGTTCTAGCAAAGTTCATTTCACTATATATGCCAGCATGTTTTGGTTTAACTTTTGCTAGTAATTCCACCTCTTTTCTGTGTGGGGTAGACACTGAATTTCATATAGCTCACATGATATATGTCGGTTAAAGTTAAAGTTCCCAAATAAAGAATGAGGTCAGCCTCATTTAATGCACACACTGAAATGAATGATACTAAAGGTGTTTGTATAGGATAATTAAGAGGTGAACTAGACTCAAGTAATGACACTAGGTCATTCTTGGTCATTGCATAGTGAACCCGATGAGAGTCCTAAGCAACATCCTAGGTATATAAATGGATTTAAATGAAGTACATATGAATGAATAAATGAGACTTTGTGTTTGTTAGAGAAGGCTCCCTAGTTAAGGTCCCATATGTTGAGCCCTCATTTTTGAAGTCCTAATGTCAAGTCCTTGATTCCAAGGTTTCACGGCATATGAACGAAAGATATGTGTTATATGTATGTGCTAAATTAAATGTGTTATGTGCTGTGTGCAATATGAAAATAATGATGATGCATGTTACTCTCATAGCATGACTTTCCTAATCTGATTTGGCAAGTCCAACTGACTTGGCTTTCCATTACTCATATCGTTAGGAGAGAGCTCATCTTAATGATGAATGTCCTTGGTGTGTACTTGAATACACCCATACTTAGTACAAGTATTTACTAATTTCATTCAATCCTTTACTTTTAGGTGCAGCTGCAGGTGCAGGTGGATGCTAGAGCTTATGAGATTACATTGAAGCTACCCAAATGTGGAGCATTTATCCGAACTTGGTAGTCCCTCATGGTTTCGAGGATGCTTATCTCTTATATTCTATCTTAGGTTTACGCATGAGATAGTGGAGGATCTTCCACTAGTGTTTCTTTCTTACTTATTTTCAGACGTTGTATTGGTGCCATTTTGGAAACTTTATATTAATGCAATTATGAACTATTTCCTTCATTTGAATATCTTATTATTAGATGGTTGTTGTGAACTGATGTAATATAATGAAATTCTTACTATGAAGTCTATGTATACTTCAAAGTAAACAAAAGTTGTAAATTTTCCACTAAAATTAACCTATATGATGTAATGATGACGTATGTAGGCTTGTCTGCGACGTCCGAGAGGTCAACGACACCGGTTTTGGCTAGGGTCTCGACCCTGGTCGTGATAAACGTTGTGTCAAAGCATTAGTTTTAATTCCAAGGAAAATAATGTTCACATCAACCACATGGGGTAGTTTCTAAGTCATGGTAGTGAAGTGCACCACTATCATGAATTAGACTGTATGATGCATTGGAAAATTCCCTTTTTATGATCTTATCATAACTTCTCTAATGTCTGATTACTTGGTGTTATAAGCGTATCTAACATCAATTCTTATTTTTCAGAAAATGAAACACAAGGAGGAACGCTAGTCGGGGAAGAGGAGAAACAACTGCTGTGGGCAACCAAGTTCCACCCCTTGCTCTAGCTACAGGAGTGGCCATGCCAGTCAACCAAACTGGGTTGACTGATGCGGAGGTGCGGACCGCTTTTGCACAGATGGCTCAAGCCATCACTGTGCAGGCCCAGGCTATGATGGCCTAGGACAACAGACACAAGGTTCAACGGGAGAACCCACTAGCCCATAATATCGCAAATAGGTTGTGGGATTTTATGAGTATGAATCCCCCAATCTTTATAGGATCTAAGACTGCAGAGGATCCTCAGGAGTTTGTGGAGGAGGTCTAGAAGATTCTGGTGGCGATGGGGGCCACGGAGATTGAGATAGACGAGATGTCCTCGTACCAGCCGAAGGATGTTGCACAAACCTAGTGCAATATGTGGTAGGATAGCAGGGCATTGGGTGGAGGTTTGATCACTTGGAAGCTATTTAAGACAACCTTTCTGGAGAGATTCTTTCCCAGGGAGATGAAAGAGGCCAAGGTTGAGGAGTCATTAACCTTAAGCTGGGCTCGATGACTGTTAGGGAGTATTCTCTAAAATTTGTAAAATTGTCCAGGTATGCCACTTCCCTTGTATTGAACAACAGGGACGAGGTGAGAAGGTTCCTTAAAGGAATCTCAAAGGACTTAGAGGAGGAGTTTCGGGTTGCGATGCTCCATAACAACATGGACTTGTCTAGGCTGATGGTGCATGTCTAGCAGGTTGAGGACAGTAGGAAGAAAATGAGAGTCCATGAGGTCAGGAGGCCTAAACCTTCTGACCAAGCAGGTTCCAGTAGTGGTGGTGGTAGGAGCACTTTTGATGTTTGTGATCAACCCAGATTTAAGAAGGGGCATCAGAGTTCAGAGAACTCTAACTCTCAGAGGAGTGCAGCACCTAGAGGAGGCAGACCAGAGCCCAAGAAGGGAGATGGAGGTGATGTGCAGTGTCGCAAAAAGGAATGTGGCAAGTGTGGCCATATTAATAGTGGCGAGTGCAGACTAGGCGCAAATGCGTGCTTCGGTTGCGGGAAGAGCGGGCATATGGTCAAGGACTATCCACAGAATAGGGGTCAGGATGGAGGTAATGCTCAGCCTAGGCCTAATCCCCAAAATGCTGCTGCAGTTGAGCCTCCTAAGAGGAATATATTCTACGCCTTGAAGGGCAGGGATGAACAGGAGAAGTGTACTGATGTGATCACACGTATGTTAAAAGTTTTCTCAACCTCTGTTTATGCTTTACTTTATCCAGGGTCTACACTTTATTTTGTGACTCCCTTTTATGATCTTATTTTTGAAACAATACTTGAGGTTTTGCATGATCCTATCGTAGTTAGTACTCCCTTAGGAGAAAATGGGAGAGCTGATAGGGTTCATAAAGACTGCCCAATAGTAGTATGTGGTAAGGCTATGTATACAGACCTTTTTGAGTTATCCATGAATGACTTCATTATTATACTTGGTATGTATGGCTCCGTAAATGTTATGCCTTCATGGATTGCTGTAGTAGGGTTGTGAGATTTCGTTTCCCTAATGAAGTAGAGCTGGTCTGAGAGGGGTACGATTCGAGTCGTTCAAGTCCCTTGAGTTCAAACCTAAAATCTAATAAAATGATGTCCAAGGGATTGTTATGCCATCTTGTTAGTGTCAATGATCTAGATCATGATATTCCTTCCATAGACTCTGTGCCTGTAGTGAGTGAGTTCCGAGATGTTTTCCCCAATGATTTGCCTGGAGTCCCTCCCCCTTGAGAGATTGATATTGGTATCAACCTAGATCCCGACACCAAACCAATTTCAATTCCTCCCTACAGAATGGCTCTGGCTGAACTCAAAGAGTTGAAGCTGCAGTTAAAATATTGCACTAATAAGGTTTTTATCCAGCCGAGCAAATCCCCTTGGGGCGCTCTAGTGCTGTTTGTGAAAAAAAAGATGGAACCCTTAGGATGTGTATCGATATCAGTAGCTCAACAAAGTCACTATGAAGAAGAAGTATCCATTTGCCAAAATAGATGACTTATTTGATCAGCTCCAAGGGTCTAGTTTCTTCTCGAAGAATGATATTTGTTCTGGGTATCATCAGATTAGGGTTAGGTATGAAGATATCTCAAAGATAGACTTTTGTACCCGTTATGGTCATTATGAGTTCCTAGTCATGTCATTTGGTCTCACTAATGCACCAGTTGCATTTATGGACCTCATGAACCGAGTCTTCCATGAATACCTTGATTGTTTCATCATAGTATTCATTGATGACATTCTTATCTATTCTAAGACCAAGGAAGATCATGAACAACATTTGAGACTAACCTTGCAGGTACTTAGACAACATCAGTTGTATGCCAAATTCAGCAACTATGAATTTTGGCTTAGATCAGAGACCTTTCTGGGTCATGTTGTGTCCGATCAGGGTGTGAAGGTGGACCTCTATGAAGACTGAGGCTGTTAAAAACTATCCAAGACCTCTTACTCCCACAGATATCCATAGCTTTTTGGGATTGGCTAGTCTATCGTAGGTTCGTGGAGGGTTTTTCTTCCATTGCTGCCCACTGACAGCTTTGACTTAGAACAAAGCCAAGTTTGAATGGGCAGAGATGGTGAGAAGAGTTTCCAGGAGCTCAAAAACAGACTCACTTCAGCCCCAAATCTTACGTTGCCTAAATGTGGTGAGAGTTACACTATTAATTATGACGCATCTAGGGTTTGTTTGGGCTGTGTTATTATGGAGGGTGGTAAGGTGATATCCTATGCATACAAATAGCTTAAGGTTCATGAGAAGAATTATCCCACTCATGACTTGGAGTTGGAAGCTGTGGTGTTTGTATTGAAGCTGTGGAGGCATTACTTGTACGAGGTGCATGTGGATGTGTTCATAGACTACAATAGTCTCCACTACGTGTTCACACAGAGGGAGTTGAACCTACGCCAGCAGAGATGGTTGGAGCTGTTGAAGGACTCTGACATGAGTGTCCACTACCATCCAAGGAAGGCAAATGTAGTAGCTGATGCTTTGAGAAGGTCGAGCAAGGGGAGTACAACCCACATTTATGATAAGAAGGAGTTAGTGAAGGATGTACACAGACTTGACATACGGGGTTTGTAGTTGATTGACTCTACTAGTGGGGGTGTTTCAGTTCATCCTAGTTCTGAATAATCCTTGATAGTTGAGTCAAGAAGGGTCAGCATCTTGATCCTGTGTTGATGGAGTTGAAGGACTCAATGCTGATAAAGATGAATAAGCCCTTTGCTTTGAGAGGTGACAACATACTTAGGTACCAGGACACACTGTGTGTATAAGATGTGGATGATTTGCAGACCAATATAGTTACAGAGGCCCATTGTTCCCGGTATTCGATACATCCAGGTTCCACCAATATGTATCATGACATCAAGAAGATCTATTGGTGGGATGGCATGAAGAAGGACATTACTGAGTATGTGGCCAGGTGTCCGAATTGTCAGCAGGTTAAAGCGGAGCACCTTAAGCGTGGTGATATCACTCAGATGATTGAGGTTTCGACTTGCAAGTGGGAGGACATTAACATGGACTTCGTGGTTAGTCTTCTGAGGACTAGGAGACATCATGACTCCATATGGGTTATTGTGGACATGATGACTAAGTCTTACCACTTTATCCTTGTGAAGTCTACATACAGGGCCAAGGATTATGGAGACTCTACATTGATGAGATTGTGAGGTGGCATGAGATTCCTTTGTCTATCATTTTGGATAAAGGAGCTCAATTCACTTTGCATTTCTGGAGATCCTTCCAGAAGATCTTAGGCACGCAGGTAAAGCTCAGTACCGCTTTCCATCCTCAGACAGATGGGCAAGCAGAGCGCACCATTCAAACATTGGAGGACATGTTAAGGGCGTAAGTGATCGACTTTAGGGGTAGTTGGGATGACCATCTGTCATTGTTAGAGTTCTTGTATAATAACAGTTATAACTCCAGCATTGGGATGGCACCATTTGAGGCACTGTATGGTAGGAGGTGTAGGTCTCCAGTTGGGTGGTTCGAGGTTGGAGAGTCATACATTTTGGGTCCATAGATCATTTATGAGGCCTTAGAGAAGGTCAGGGTGATTAGGGACAGGTTGGCTGCTGCTTACAGTCGGCAGAAATCATATGTAGATAATAGGAAGCGACCCTTAGAATTTGATGTTGGTGACCAGGTTTACTTGAAGATATCACCCATGAAGGGGGTGATGAGGTTTGGAAGGAAGGGGAAGTTGAGTCCGAGGTACGTTGGGCCATACGAGATTCTACAGTGTGCGGGTGAGGTGGCCTATGAGTTGGCATTGAGTGCGGAGCTAGCTTCTATTCATCCAGTTTTTCATGTCTCTATAATAAAGAAGTGCCTTGGTGATCCAACATCGATTCTGCCTGTTGAAGGTTTGGGGGTTGATGAAGACTTGTCCTATGAGGAGGTTCTGTTGAGATTTTAGACCGGAAGGTGAATCGGCTGAGAAACAAGGAGGTTGCCACAATGAAGGTATTGTGGAGAAACCATCTTGTTGAGGGTGCTACGTGGGAGGCCGAGGCCGATATGAGATCCCTCTATTCTCCACTTTTCAGCTCTTGAGGTTAGAATTCCTACTCTTAAGTCTAAGTTTCCTTATCTCCTCTATTCTTTATTGTTATTTTTGACTGTGTAAAGTACTTATGTTATGATATGACTGGCATTGTGCTAGATAATTAGAAGTGTCCTTCGGGGACGAATATTCCTAAGGAGGGGGGAGGGGGAGGATAATGTAACTCTCAACACCTAATTTTTTACCAAAACATAATATATTTTACACCAATTTAAAAAGCGCTATATTTAAAATAAAATAAAATAATAATAATAAATTATAAATTAATAAAAATTATAAGATCAATTATAGTTTAATAATAATAAAAATTGATAAATAGAAGTTGGAAATTTAAGTTATTTGTTAATTATCTAGTCTAATAATAATAATAATAATAATATAGAAAATATTATGAAAAAGTATAGAAAAAGAAAAGAAAAGAGGAGTCCTAAAGATTTCAAATTTTTTTACCTTATCCTAATTATTCCCAACTTCCTAACTTATTTTACTAAAAAATTTATCCCATTTTTATTTTCTCTCTCTCTCTTTTGGACGTTTCTCTTAAAAAATTCACACATTTTATTTATTTATTTTTATTTTGTTAATTTTTATTATTATTATTTATTTATTTTATATCCTTATCTCAACCCCAATTTTCTCAACAAATTTTCAAATTAAATCCTAATCTCACTCTATTACGTTTCTCTTAATTAGCGCCTGACTCTTATCCAAAATTATAATAAAAGACAAGTTCAGTAGAAAAATATAGAGAGAGATATAGATAAAACAAAAAGAGTGAAAAAATGAGTTGTAGCTTATAATCTGAGGTTTTATTCGCGGTTTCGGTCTTGTGGCTCTTTAAAGTTAATTAACAATTATTAACTTTAAAAATCAGTAGATCGTAGCAGTTGTTTTTGTGGTATCCATTTTCGCATCGAGGTAACTCTAAATTCTCGAATTAATTAAATGGAATGTTGTATGAAAATTTGATGCATAAAATAATAATATGAAGTTTTTTTTTTTTTGAATAGTATCAATATGTGATGCAAGTTGTGAATTTTTTTTTATTTTTTTTAATCTTTTTTGAATTTATGAATGATCACGAAAACGGAATAAAAAATGTTTGTTTCTAAAAAATAATATGAATTAAAATATGTATCATACATTTTTGTATTATTATTATTATTATTGTCTAAAGTTTTAGATGCAATTTAATTGATTTTGTAATTGAGTAGTTAATGTTTTTCTATAGCCTAGTTTTCGCTAAAAAATAAATAAATTATAAACTTGTTCGATTAGGATATATAAATAATTAGTAATTTTTTTGTTATCTAAGTAGAATTGTAAATTTCATCTAGAGATTCATGATAAATTAGTGATAATCACTATTAATAATTATAATAAAAAAGGGTAAAATTTGAGAAATTGTATAAAGAGAACAAAAGAATAATAAATAAATAAATAAATAAATAAAAAATAAGAAAGCATGAAACAAAACAAAACAAAAAAAGAAATAGCGAAAAAAAAGAAAAAAAAAGAACGAAAAAATAACAGAATTATATATATATATATATATATATATATATATATATATATATATATATATATATATATATATATATATATATATATATATATATATATATATAAAGAAACAGAAAAAAAAGAAAACGTGAAAAATGTAAAAATCGAAAAAGAAAAAAGAAAAAAGAAGAGAGAAGCAGAATTAAAAAAATATAAAACAAGAAATTAAAAAAAAATGAATGAAAAAGAACGTAAAAAAAAGTAACAAAAATTATTAAAAAAAAAGGAGAAGAAGACAAAATTTATAAAATAATAATAAAATAAAAATAATGATTAAAAAATATTAAAAAAAAAACAAAAGAGAAAAACAAATTTTACAGAAAAAAATATATATATATATAAAATTTAAAATAAAACATTCCTAATTTATTTAGGATTTCTTGATAAAAACTAACTTCAAATCTTATAAAAAATTATTTATTTTTCTTATTTTTTATCTAGTAAATAAATACATAAATATTCCTAAATTATCTTGAACTCGAAAATCTCTTTTCCATACGAATTCTAATTTGTAAAAATTCTATATATATATATATATATATATATATATATATATATATATATATATATATATATATATATATATATATATATATATATATATATATATATATATATATATATATATATATATATATATACATACAGATGTTTCAAGTTTAAAATTAATGGATGCAGAGTGAAAAAAATTAAAACCATTTAAAATAAATAAGCTAATTTCAAATATGTATAAGTTTAAAATAAATCTGAGGGTAAATAACAATTTTATAATTAATTAAATAATATAATATCCAGAAATTAAGTTAAGTCATACTAAAGTCAATAAAGCGACCGTGCTAGAACCACGAGACCCTATGGGTGCCTAACACCTTCCCCTCGGTCCGAATTTCTAGATCGTAGACCAATAAAATAGAGTCAAATTTCTATTTGATTAGTGATTTAAATAAGGTGACTTGGAACACCAAAACTCAATTCTAAGTGGCGACTCTGAATAATAATTACACCTTTTCAAAATATCACTTTAATTGGAAAAACTCTTTTCTTTCAAAACGAATAAAAAATCAAAAAATTTTGAGAGAAAAAAAAGGGGCGTGCAGATGGCGACTCCGCTGGGGATCACTAACTAGAATTCGAGTTTTTAAATATTGATTTATGTATGACTATGATTTATATATTTACGCTTTTGGATATTGTATTTATTTAACTTAATATGCTAATTGTTTATTTATTTAATGTTTTGATAATATTTGAATTGAATTATAACTGTCTTCTCTCACGAAGCATTTTGAGTCTTCGATTATAATAATATGGGAATTGTGACTGCGCACCTCGCTTCTATCAAGATAGCCAGTGGATCTTCGATCCATGGTGAAGGACTTTCAGTTTAATATGTATAGGATGGGAGCAACCATGCACAAAGCTGGAAAGTGCTGCTACCGGTACGTAGCTACTCCCTGACTCGAGTTGTCCGCTCGTTTTACAGCCAGTCTTGATATCTTTTCTTCACAAGTTAAACTTTAGTAAAATTGAAACTATCAGACATGATATCCTTACTAGGTTCCAATTTGCGTCATGTGCATGTAACATAGCGAGATTTGGCATAGGGGCCCAATCTGACTAGGACAGGTACCTTTTCTTGAGACCATCATGTGCATTTTTGTGCTACTTGTTGCAACATGTGAAGACTGTAACAAAATGTTGACCGGCTTAACGATAATCGACTAAAGAAATAAATATCTATTTTCTACCCATTTTCAACCAATGATTCAAAATAAACAAATTAATACACATATATATACATACACACCTAATCTTCAATTTTATTTTCTCTTTTATTAAAATAATACATAAATAATAAATAGAATAATATATGTATATATGTCTTTTGAATTGTACATATACACATTCTTTTATTTTTCTTTCTCTTTTTTTTTTTTTTATCAAAGTTGTCTCTTTATTTGGTCATTCTTTTCAAAAACAACCTGAATCAATGATCACTTTAGACATTTCGAACCATTTTTTTAACTACTCCAATAAATAATTTCGAATTATCAAAATTTCACAATTAAATTTGATTTTAAAAATTCCAATTTTCTTTTTCTCAACCTGGTAATCATGAGATCTATGAGGTGTGATAAAAGAACAAGGGATGAACTAGTCGAAATAGTAAATGATCCCCCAAAGTTTATGATCACAGATAAAATCCCACAATTACTAATGGATTGGTGGAATGATATGCATGAATTTAGGCGGACTGAGATACTCAAACATCATGGTTTCCTTAGAGATATCATGAGATTTAGTCCCGACAGAGGTTTGATCAAGGCTTTGATTCTGTTTTAGGATTCCACAAATAATGTGTTTTGATTTAGTGATTTTGAGTTGACGCCTACATTAGAAGTATTGGGCGGTTTCACAGGCTTAGGCCAGGATCTTCGAACTAAAACACTGATAGCCCCTAGGAGTGTCAGCAGAGGTAAATTTCTAGAACAGATGCACATCATCCATCCTCATAAGGAGTGTTTTGATAATGGGTTGTTTTTTTTTTTTTTTTGAAATTCTTGTACTCAAGATATGGAAAGAAGAAAGAATTTTCAAGCTATGGGAAACAACTTAAAAATGGAAAACACCTCCCTACTTGGGAAAAACATAGAAAAGAAGCATTTATGGTAGCATTCTTGGGAGCTATGGTTTTTCCAAGGAAGGATAAAAAAATCGATATTCGTCTGTCAGGAATAGTCACTGTTATGATAAAGAAAAGAAAATCCACTATATTGCCAATGATGTTGGCTGATATTTATCGTGCTTTGACTAAATGCAGAGTGGGGGGAGATTTTTTTGAAGGTTGTAGCATTTTATTGCAAATGTGGTTTTTAGAGCACCTATATCGCCATCGTTTTGCGACAGATTTCAAATCCGATTTGACGAATTATATTTTGAGCCACCCAGAAAGGATGAAAGAATTAGGAGACAAATTGCCAAAAGGTTTCAAAGCATGGAGACATTATTTTCTTAAATTGACGGCATCTAAAATTACATGGAACTATCATTGGTTTCCTGCTAGTGAGGTAATTGTTATGTCTTCCTATCGTCCATTCTTCGTTCTGACAGGCCTTTGCGGGTTCCAACCATACATATTCGTCCGAGTTCTACGCCAACTAGGAGAAATTTTTTTTTTACCTAAAGCCGAGGATACACAGAATTTTGTGTGGGAGGTAGCATTTGAAGATCGAGATCTAGAATCAGAAGCTCAAAAGATTTGGGATGGTAGTTGAACTTTAAGTTCGAAATCTATGGTTGATGATCGTGTTGAAGGATAAGTTGACCCCTTACCTCCATTGGTTCTTTGGTCAACCCCCTCTCAAAATAATGCCCAAAGGATCAGCGCGAGAAATCATAGATCGAGAAGAGGAAATTGAAGTAAAAATCAAGCAGGCCCGACTCGAGGTGGAAATAAAGTATAGGTCTACTTTATATATCCTAAGCAATGACCTAAAAATGTTAAAGAAGAGTTGGCTTGACATGATGCAATATTCGAGGAAAGAGTTACATTGATTGAAAAAAGGTTGAAAAGAAGCATCTATCTACTATTCGAACCCTACATGAAGATTTGGGCTTGTCACAGGTGCTATGGAGCAACAGGAGGAAGAATATAAGAAAGAAAAGAGCCTCTTAATACATGCGCAAGCTAGGTTACAAAATCAATTAAGAGCCTCTATGGGACGAGAAAGGGACATCGCAAACCGTTTCACATTGTACCAAGCAGAATTGGCGATCGAAAGAAATCAATGGATGGAAGAGAGTGAAGAATTTCATAACCGAATTGAAGAGCTTCAAGCACATGAAGAGCATATGAGTGATGCAATTGTCACTACTGAAGAATTGTTGCAGAATTGTCACGAGAATATGAAGGAGGCGAAAGGACAAGTGCTTCAGTTGACAGAGAGCTTGATTGATGTTTATGGTTGTAATCTCCATCGAACTGATAAGAGCCTGGGTCGAGAGGCGCGTGCATTAGCTCCACATCTGCCGAAAGGTTTTTTCAAGGTCTACTCTAGCCTAGGGGGCAATTGATGATCAAGAAATGTCGGAGATGGATTTTTTTTTATTATTATTTTTTCTTTTTAGTTCGTCAAATTTTGTTTTAATCTTAAGTACTTTGATGTTTTTATTTTGTTCGTTTTGATTTGAATGGTATTTTGATTTCAAAATTAAACAAATGTCGTATTTTTCTTTTGAAAGAAATTTATCCACATGAACTACATAATGATCTGAGTCATGTTCAAACATGATACGTAGGCAACCTTTAATAGGTTCGATTAAAATGCATTTAAATTATTCAAGTAAGTAAAGTAGGGGACCAAATGACATAACCAAGTCGTCCAAAGCCGGGATGAAACATAAAAGTCTTCCAAAACACATTATAGACATATGAAAATCTAGGTGCATAACATACAACGTGAATTTAATATCCTCAATATGTTGAATCCTAACATATGTTTTTTTAATATATATGAGAATTTAGAGAGTTTAAAACGTGGTTGGTTTGTGAGGTGAGCTGGTATCTCATCAATATAACACAAGATCAAAAGGGAAAGAAAAAATGACACGTAAAGATGAAACAGAGTCGGGAAATGAAGATGCACAAACCCAAATGGTTGCGCAAGAATCGATACCTATAGAAGAGGTGAAAAATGTTAAGACAACAAATGACCGAAATGTACGAAGCTTGAATGAATGGGCAAGCTACTCCGCCTTCAATTCGAGAATATTTGAATGCGAATATGCCATTCCCCATCCAAGTCTAAACAAGTGACCCGGTTTATCCACCTGGGTTTGGACCCTACATTAACACATCTAATACTTTCGGAACTTCCTCAGTCCACTTTTCATGCCTACTATCCAAACTAATACAATTCCTCAATCGACATTGGTACAAAAATCCAATGATGACCCTATACTCAAAGATCAATACGACCAAGGTCATGCCCCTAAATTAACTTTCAATGTTCCTAACTCTTACCACCACCAATACGGTTCTCCCATTGAAGTTGAGAAAGACATTAAGAATGAGGAACATGAAGAAATTGCAAAGGAAAATGAGGAGTTTGGAACAAAACAAAAGGAATATGCAAGGTCTGGGAGGACATAAAAGTGTCTCATTTAAGGACTTATGCATGTTTCTAGATGTTCACTTGCCTCTAGGGTTCAAAACTTTAAAGTTTGATAAATATAATGGTCACGGAAATCCAGTGGCTCATTTGACAAGATTCTGTAATTAGTTGAGAGGAGCCGTAGGAAAAGAAGAACTTCTTATGGCTTACTTTGGAGAGAGTTTAACGGGCGTAGCATCAGAATGGTTTATCGATCAGGACGTTTCTCATTGGCACGTTTGGGATAATATGGCACAAGATTTTGTCCAAAAATTTCAATACAATATCGATATTATTCTCGATCGCAATTCCCTAGCTAATATGAAAAAAAAAGCCATCAGAAAGTTTTAGGGAATATGCCATAAGATGGAGGGAGCAGGCAACTAGAGTCAAACCGCTGATGAAAGACTATGAGTTAATTGATGTTTTTCTCTAGGCTCAAGAACCTGACTACTTTCACTATCTTCTCGCCGCAATGGGCAAGCCTTTCGTCGAAGCGATTAAGATCGGAGAAATGGTAGAGAATGGCATAAAGTCGGGTAAGATTATAAGTCAAGCAGCCATTAGAGCTACCACACAAGAAATACAAAAGTGTATCCGATAATTTTACCAATCCAAAAAAGAAGGAGGAAGGGTCCATAACGGCATGTCGATCAAGAGGTGTTCAAATGGGCATGAACAATCCTTATGGTCAAGTCCAACAAGAACAATAAAATTCTCCTCAGCATTATTATCCGTCCCAATATGCAGTTCTCAATACTCAGGCATATGTCCGGCCTCCTTCGCGCCAAAAATGGCAGGGGCCTGCCCCACAAGTTTCTCGCCCCCAACAACAAAATTTTCAGGAGCCATACAATCCACATCCTCGGACAAACTATACGAGAGAAAAATGTCGAAAAGAAAACTTTACCCGATTGGGGAATCGTATACGAGTATGTTATAGAAATTAATACAATTGAGACTGGCTGAACATGTCAATCCAAATACAAGAGGTTTTGATCCAACTGTTATATGCGAGTATCACGCTAACGCTCTAGGTCATAGCACAGAGAATTGTTGGAACCTAAAAAGAGTAATTAGGAATTTAATCGAGGATAAGGTAATCGAGGTACACAATGAGGAAGCACCGAATGTCACCAATAACCCACTCCCTGCTCATAATAATGAGCGTGTTGTGGGGATGGTTGACATTTTTGAATATTATGAGCAAACAAGTAGAACAAAAGTGTAAAGCAAGGTTTCAAAAGAAGAGTCTAGTATGGTTTTAGAATCCATACAAAGGGCACCGATAATTGTTAAAGGTGCACGTTCGAATTTTAGGAACTCGAGGAAGCTAGTGTTGTATGTCCCTGAATCTATAAAAAGAGGAGACGTACCGTTGAATGGACTAAAATGCTACATTCCTGGTAAATTTTCAACATTTGATCAAAATCAAGAAAGTATGAAAGAGCCAGTTGTGATACAAATTGCAGCACAACTTCCGATCACAAACACCAAGGCGGTTCTGTGGAACTACAACAAAGTCGTCATTACTCACAGGGGTAAGGAGTTTGTTGAAGAAACAAATGAAACAAGAGGCTTAACTCATTTCGGAAGATGTTATGCTCCGGAAGAATTAAAGAGGGACAAACAAATCAAAGAAAATTAGTTGCCGATGAAAAAACCAGTCACTGAGGAAGATGCTGACAAGTTTCTGAAAAAGATGAAAACTGAAGATTATTCTGTTATAGATCAGTTGAGGAAAATGCCTGCTCAAATCTCTTTATTTTCATTACTCAAAAATTCTAAAGAATATCGTGAAGTGTAGACCTGAATTTTGAATGAGGCACATATATCAGAAAATATTATAGTAGGTCACTTGGAAAAGATGGTCAATTGAATTTTTGAGGTAAATAGAATCACTTTCACTGATGATGAATTACCCTTGGAAGGATATGGACATAATAGGGCTCTACATTTAACCGTGAAATGTGAAAAACTCTATGTGAAGAGAGTCATGGTCGATAGAGGATCAGGTGTAGACATATGCCCTCTTTCTATTCTACAAAGCTTGAAAATCAACACTAATAGGATTCGTACTAGCAATGTTTGTGTACAGGCATTTCATGGTGCAAAACGGGATACTCTTGGTGAAATATACTTAATTGTTACAATTGGACCAGCGGAGTTTAGAATCACTTTCCAAGTTATTGACATGGACACGTCTTACAATCTGCTTTTGGGTAGGCCATGGATCCACATGGCTAGAGCTGTGCCATCTACTCTACACCAAGTGGTCAAGTTCAAACATGAAAAATAAGAAATCTTTGTCCATGGTGAAGATGATCTCCCAATCACCTGAGATTCTTCAATACCATGCATTGAGGCTAAAAGAGGTTGTGAATCCCTCAATTATCAGGCTTTGGAGTTAATAATGGTTATTCAGTTCTTAGAAGGAAATTCTATCCTCCAACCTCGTCTGTCCTTTACTTCAGTCATGGTGGTGGCTCAAATGGTACAAAACGACTATGAACCCAGAAAAGGGTTAGGTTTGTTGTTGCAAGGAATTGTGAATCCTCTCAGTCCAATGGGTAATCAAGATACATTCAGTTTGGGTTTCAATCCAACTATATTTGATAGAAAATGGGCAAAAGATCGTAAAAGAAATGATTGGAATCTGTCGAAGCCGATCCCCCATATTGCTCAATCTTTCATTAAATCTCGAGGTGAACCGTGTCCACAATTACCAATCCAAAATGATGTGGATGAAATATGTCAAGGTATCAAGGAAATGTTTTATGAGGTAAACATGACTCAAAGGGGTGAGGGCACTAGTCATATGAATGTGCAATTTATCGACCCGAATGTCCAACTCAATAACTTGAAAGCCACTCCTCTCCCTACAAAAAAAGAGTCATGGTAGTTTTGTTTTGCTGTTTTTTATTTTATTTTCTTGGATTATTCTCAGGGTTGTAATTCAAAAATTCTAGTTGTTTCGCTTTATTGTTAACCCTTCTATCCTTTCCCGTTCAATGCAATGAAGTTCTAGTCATCTTCTTTGTTCCTACTCTTTCTAATATTTGCCATCTTATTTTCATTTCAGTTACGTTAACTTTAATAATATGACATGCATGCGGAGTTTACAATTAGATCTTAAAAAGTTGTCTGATCTCATAACAATGAATCCTAAGTCTAACAAATATGATGAAGATGAAGCTGATGAAGAAATAAAAAGGGGTTTGGATCAATTTGAAAATAAACCTAAACCGAATTTAAGTGAAACAGAGGTGTTCAATTTGGGAACTCTCGAAGAAGTGAAAGAAATAAAGATAAGCATTCAGGTCAATCGAACTATTCGGGATGACATAATTAAAGTTTTAATTGAATACAAAGATGTATTCGCTTGGTCATACGATGACATGCCGGGGTTAAGTGCTGATTTGGTAGTTCACAAACTTCCCATACATCCTGATTTTCCACCTGTACAACAAAAGCAGAGAAAATTTAAGACAGATATGAGTGATAAAATCAAAGAGGAAATCATGAAGCAACTGAATGCAAAACTGATAAGGGTCGTCCAATTCACTACTTGGTTGGCTAATGTTGTGCCAGTACCAAAAAAGGATGGAAAGATCAAAGTTTGTGTTGATTTTAAAGATTTAAACAAAGCAAGTCCAAAAGACAATTTTCCACTACCCAACATTCATATATTGGTTGAAAATTGTGCTAAACACGAGATTCAATCTTTCGTGGACAGCTATGCCGGATATCACCAAATTCTCATGGATGAAAAAGACGCAGAAAAAACTGCTTTCACTACCCCATGGGATACATATTGTTATAGGGTCATGCCATTTGGTCTAAAAAATGCAGGGGCAACTTATATGAGAGCTATGACTACAATATTCCATGACATGGTGCATAAAGAGGTTGAGGTATATGTCGATGATGTAATCATTAAGTCTAGAACACAAATTGACCATGTGCGTAATCTGAGAAAATTTCTCGAAAGGTTGAGAAAGTACAATCTCAAGCTTAATCCGGCTAAAAGTGCATTTGGAGTTCTATCTGGCAAGATTTTGGGTTTTATAGTTAGCCAAAGAGGCATTGAATTAGACCCCTCCAAGATAAAGTCCATTCGAGAATCGCCACCTCCAAAAACCAGAACTGAAGTCATGAGTTTTCTGGGAAGCTTAAACTATATCAGCCGATTCATCGCTCAACTCACTACAACATGCGAGCCGATATTCAAGTTATTGAAAAAGGATGCTGCTATTAAATGGACAAGAGTGTCGAATGGCTTTTGACAAAATTAAGGAATATTTAGGAAATTCTCCGGTACTGGTCCCCCTAGAGCCTGGTAGGCCTTTGTTTTTATACCTCTTGGTGATGGATAATTCCTTTGGTTGTGTTCTAGGACAACATGACGTCACAGGGAAAAAGTAACAAGCCACCTATTACTTGAGCAAAAAGTTCACATCCTATGAGACAAGGTACGCTCTATTAGAAAAAATATGTTGTGCTTTAACTTGGGTCGTCCAAAAATTGAAGCACTATTGTTTTTGTCCTACACCACTTACCTCATATCTCGAATGGATCCTCTGAAATACATTTTTCTAAAATCCTTGCCGACGGATAGGCTGGAAAAATGGCAGATTTTGCTTACCGAATTTGATTTTGTGTATGTTACTCGCACCGCCATGAAAACACAAGCATTAGCCGATCATCCGGTAGAGAATACGGTTGATGATGAATACAAACCCTTAAAGACATACTTCCCTGATGAAGAGATCAACTCTATCGAGGAAGAAATTCCTGATAATGACCCCGTATGGAAATTATATTTTGATGGGGCTGTCAACAAAAAACAGAGTGGGATTTGGGGCAGTTCTTATCTCATCAAACGGTTGTCATTATCCTGCCACAACGCAACTGCGATTCTTTTCTACCAACAACACAACAGAATATGAAGCTTGCATTGTGGGTTTGAATATGGCAATCAATCTGGATGTACATGAGCTCTTAGTCTTGGGGGATTCCGACTTGCTCATTCGACAAGCTCGAGGCGAATGGGAAACTCGAGACGTTAAGCTCATACCGTACAAACAATGTTTAGAATATCTCATCAAAAATTTCAAGTCCATTGAATTTAGATATATTCCCAGGTTTCACAATGAGTTGGCTGATGCTTTGGCCACCCTAGCATCGATGCTTTCATACCCAGGTAATACCGACATTGACCCGTTGGAAATCCAAGTTAGGGATCAACATAATTAATGCAATATAATTGCGGTAGAGGCAGATGGTGAGCCTTGGTATCACGACATCAAACAGTTTATAAAAGCTAGAGAATATCCACTGCATGCTGATAGAGATCAAGAAAGAACTATTAGGCGACTCGCCAATAGGTTCCTCTTAAGTGGCGATATCTTATATAAAAGGACTCTGGATTTGAATTTATTACAACGTGTGAATAATCAAGAGGCGTAAACAATTATAAATGAGGTACACTCATGGGTATGTGGTCCACACATGAATGGTTACGTCCTAGCAAAAAAAGATTATTCGGGCAGGATACTATTGGTTGATCATGAGGCGAGATTGCTTCCAATTTGTTCGCAAGTGCCATCAGTGCCAAATTCATAGAGGCTTGATTCACTTACCCCCTTTAGAGTTGCATCCTATGTCTGCTCCATGGCCTTTTGTTACATGGGGAATAGACGTTATTGGGCCGATAGAGCCAAAAGCATCTAACGGTCATCGATTTATTTTAGTTGCCATCGATTACTTTACCAAATGGGTAGAAGCTGTCATGTTCAAATCAGTTACCAAGAAAGCGGTGGTGGACTTCATTCATTCCAACATGATATGTCGTTTTGGCATACCAAAAAATCATTATTACAGACAATGCAATGAATCTCAACAGCCACTTGATGAAGCAAGTTTGTGAGCAATTTAAAATTGTTCATCGTCATTCAACCCCTTATCGACCCAAAGCAAATGGGGCTGTTGAAGCTGCGAATAAGAACATCAAGAAGATTCTTAGTAAAATGGTGCAAGGATCTAGACAGTGGCATGAGAAATTACCCTTCGCTGTCATGGGATATCGCACGGCTGTTCGTACGTCAGTCGGTGCAACTTCTTACTTATTGGTTTACAGAACTGAGGCTGTCATACCTGCATAAGTTGAAATCCCTTCCCTTCGAACCATTGTTGAAGCAAAAATCGAGGATACAGAATGGGTTAAATCGAGGTTAGAAAAATTAGCACTGATAGAAGAAAAACGATTGACATCAATTTGGTTTGGTCAATTATATCAGTAGAGGATGGCTCGAGCATATAATACAAAAGTACTCCGAAGAAATTTTGAAGTGGGTCAACTTGTTGTGAAACATATACTTCCCCACCAAGACGATGCCAAGGGAAAGTTTTCTCCAAATTGGCAAGGCCCTTATGTTATTAAGCAAGTATTATCCAAAGGAGCTTTGCAATTGGCGGATATCGAGGGAAAGGCAATTGACACGATTGTCAAAGCAGATTCGATCAAGAGATACTACATTTAGCACTCCTTGTCATTTTCATGATGAGAAGATAAAAATGTATCCTCTTTTATCTCAAACACCACTGTTCTGATGCTTTTTTAAAAAAAAAAATTAAAAAAAATATTTTAAAAAATTAATTTTTTTTAAAAAAAATGAAAAAAATATGAAAATTTCATTGAACTACGTTTGACCTGATTCCTAAAAGGATACGTAGGCAGCCCTTCATTAGGGTTCGTCTAATCACTAAATAAAAAGATAATCATGTTCTTCAGTTCTCTAAAGGTTGAGACATTATGTAGGCGAACTATGGGAGAAAATGAAGAAGAGAGTGTTGTGAGTGAAAACCCTTACCGACACTATAAGAGGATGGTTAGTTGAGAGACAAAGATGAGAATGTCTTATTGGTGAAAAATCATGAAAGGCGCTACTGATCGAATGATGACATTTTGTCTTGACATGAGCGCAATCATGATAAAAGTCAAGGTTAGACTGAAAGGTGCAACATTGTTCCTGAGATTCACACAACTCAAAAAAGATCAACGTTCGGTCCAATTGCATGTCATGTTTCAAATCTGTCACGTAATTTTAGATAAGATTTTTTTACTCATTTAAACATTTTCTTATTTATCTACTACTTCTAAAGACACAATTTTTCCTTCATAACCTTTTCATTAGTGTCATTTGTGCTTGTGTTTCTTTGAGTTTTTATTTTTCCTTCTCAGCATCAACTCGTGTCAAGTGAAAAAAATAAAAAAAAATCCGCAAAATTGACTATAGTATTTCCAGTTGAATGTCGAAAACATGCACCATATTGTCTAGGGCTGTGAACCTATCGAGAAAATAAATATCATAAATCAATACCGTGTGATAATAGATAAAGCAAAAGAGTTGCTTGGAAACGAATGAACCACATAACATGCACAAAATGGTAATGAGTTAGAATGTCCATGAAAAGTGTTTCAAGGAAAGGTAAGGACTGTTTTTAAAATATCTACAAGATATTCGCACAATCATCAATGGGATGAATCTTCCAAACGGGGCGGATCCAGAAGTCAAGCTTTACAAGATACTCAAAGTCACAAACCAAACACCATGTTGGAAACTTAACAATACATTTCTTTGACTTAAAATAGGTATAACGCAGAATCGTGTAAATAGTTTGCGAGAGACAAACACCGCGATGGTAAGTTCTTGAATCCTTACTTTTCATATATTATGCGTGATAAAATAATAATAACAATAAAAATGATTTACTAATTGAATCCGGGGCATTTTATTTTATTTTTAGTTTATTCAATGTACAAATAAAAATAAAATAAATAACAATGAATAATAATATTAATAATGATAATAATATTAGTAAAAAGAAGAAATGTGTATATATATATATATACATACATTAATATTATTATTCATTGTTTTTTATTTTATTTATATATATAATCATGTCTTCATTCGGCTCAATAACCCCTATTTTACTTTTCATGTCTTCACAGGGCATAATAACCCCTGGTTGCATATACGGCACAATAACCCCTATCCTATTTTTCATGTCTTCACAGGGCACAATAACCCCTAGATTGCATATATGGCACAATAACCCCTATCCTATTTTTCATGTCTTCACAAGGCACAATAACCCCTGGATTGCATATAGGGCACAATAACTCCTATCATTTTTTTCATGTCTTGACAGGGCACAATAACCCCTGGATTGCATATAGGGCACAATGACTTCTATCATTTTTATGTCTTCACAGGGCACAATAACCCCTGGTTGCATATAGGGCACAATAACCCCTATCCTATTTTTCATTTCTTTACAGGGCACAATAACCCCTGGATTGCATATAGGGCACAATAACCCCTATCATTTTTTTATGTCTTCACAGGGCACAATAACCCCTGGTTGCATATAGGGCACAATAACCCCTATTTTATTTTTTATGTCTTTAGAGGGCACAATAACCCCTTGATTGCATATAGGGCATAATAACCCCTATAATTTTTCTTCACAGGGCACAATAACCCCTGATTGCATATAGGGCACAATAACCCCTATTTTATTTTTCATGACTTCAGAGGGAACAATAACTCTTGGGTTGCATATAGGGCACAATAACCCCTATTTTATTTTTCATGTCTTTACAGGGAACAATAACCCCTGATTGCAATTTGGGTACAAAACTCCCTTTTGTCTTATTTATTTTTACATTTTGTAATAGGCTACAAAAATATTATTTTTATTATTAGTATTGACTTTTATAGCTTTCATCAATACCTCACAAAATTTTCCAGTGCAATCTAGGCAGAAAATTATATTTTGTGTGCAGATTTCTACATAGTACACAACTTTGTAGTTCAAAAATAAAAGAATTCATCCTTTAAAGAAAATAAGTTTTCAAGAATATCATGCAGAAGAACATCAGTAGCTGAAGTCAAGTCACGAAGTTTCAAGTCTTAAACTCAGATGTCCAGGGCAAAGGGCGGGAATAGTTGAACCTACCAAAGAGGGTGAAGCGATATCTGAGAATCCAAAATGAAGACTTAGCACTATCGGAGTAGATATGATTTCATATCTTTCCTTATGCATTTTGTTTTTTTATGTAATAGCTGGAGCTACGAACCGGAATCTCGACAAAACCTCTCTCGACTACCTAACTCATTGGAACTACGCCTGACTCCTTATCATCAACTTAGAATAGGTAGTTTTTAAAAAGTTAGGACACAATCAAACCTCTTCTCTATTAAAATTTTTCACATTTTTGCCATAAATATTTCAGTAAAAAATTAGTCACATTGTTTACGTCTTTGCATGAAAACTCTTCATGTTTTCAAGCAAAGAGGGGCATACTGTGAACACCTAATTTTTTACCTAAACATAATATATTTTACACCAATTTAAAAAGGGTTATATTTAAAATAAAATAAAATAATAATAATAAATTGTAAATGAATAAAATTATAAGATCAATTATAGTTTAATAATAAAAAAATTGATAAATAGAAGTTGAGAATTTAAGTTATTTGTTAATTATCTAGTCTAAAAATAATAATAATATAGAAAATATTATGAAAAAGTATGGAAAAAAAAGAAAGAAGAGTCCTAAAGAGTTCAAATTTGTTTTAATTTTCCTAATTATTCACAACTTCCTAACTTATTTTACTAAAAAATCTCATCCCATTTATTTATTTTTTATTTTTATTTTTTTCTCTCTCTTTTGAAAGTTTCTTTTAAAAACTTCACACATTTTTTTATTTATTTTTATTTTGTTAATTTTCTGTTATTATTATTTATTTATTTTATATCCTTATCTCAACCCAAATTTTCTCAACTAATTTTCAAATTAAATCATAATCTCACTCTATTACGTTCCTCTTAATTAGCACCAGACACTCAGCCAAAATTATTATAAAAGACACGTTCAGTTGAAAAATATAGAGAGAGATATAGAGCAAAGAAAAAAAGAGTAAAAAAGTGAGTTTATCTTATAATCTGAGGTTTTGTTCGCGGTTTCGGTCTTGTGGCTCTTTAAAGTTAATTAACAATTATTAACTTTGGAAATCAGTAGATCGCATCATTTATTTTTGTGGTATCCATTTTCGCATCGAGGTAACTCTAAATTCTTGAATTAATTAAATGAAATGTTGTATGAAAATTTGATGCTTATAATAATAATATGAAGTTCTTTTTGAATAGTATCAATATGCGATGCATGTTGTGGTTTTTTTTGTTTTTTAAAATCTTTTTAGAATTTATGAATGTTCAGGAAAACGAAATCAAAATGTTTCTTGCTAAAAAATAATATGAAATAAAATATGTATCAGACATTTTTGTATTATTATTATTATTGTCTAAACTTTTAGATGCAATTTAATTGATTTCGTAATTGAATAATTAATGTTTTTCTGGAGCCTAGTTTTCACCAAAAAAAAATAATAAATTTATAAACTTGTTAGATTAGGATATATAAATAATTAGTAATTTTTTGTTATCTAAGTAGAATTGTAAATTTCATCTAGAGATTAATGATAAAATAGTGATAATTACTATTAATAATTATAATAAAAAGGATAAAATTTGAGAAATTGTATAAAGAGAACAAAATAATAAATAAATAAATAAATTAAAAAAACAAAATAGCATAAAACAAAACAAAAAAAACAGCAAAAAAAAAGAAAAAAAAGAAGGAAAAAATAACAATTTTTTTTATCTATATAAAAAAAAAGAAACAGAAAAAAAAGAAAAAAAAACGTGAAAAAAAAAAAAAAAAAAAAAAAAAAAAAGAAAAAAGAAGAGAGAAGCAGAGTGAAAAAAAAAATATAAAACAAGAAATTAAAAAATAAAATGAATGAAAAAGAACGTAAAAAAAAAAAGTAACAAAAATTGTCAAAAAAAAGGAGAAGAAGAAAAAATATATAAAATAATAATAAACTAAAAATAAAGATAAAATAAAATTAAAAAAAAACAAAAGAGAGAAACAAATGTTACAGAAAAAAATATAAAATTTAAAATAAAATATTCCTAATTTATTTAGGATTTCTTGATAAAAACTAACTTCAAATGTTATAAAATTTATTTATTTTTCTTAAATTTTATCTAGGAAATAAATAAATATATATTCCTAAATTATCTTGAACTTGAAAAATCTCTTTTCCATACGAATTCTAATTTGTAGAAATTCTATAATAATATTAAAAAAATTTGAAAAAATATACAAATATAAGCAATATATATATATATATATATATATATATATATATATATATATATATATATATATATATATATACACGGATGTTTCAAGTTTAAAATTAATGGATGCAAAGTGAAAAAAATAATTAAAACCATTTAAAATAAGTAAGCCAATTTCAAATAAGTTTAAAATAAATCTAAGGGTAAATAACAATTTTATTATTAATTAAATAATATAATATTCAAAAGTTAAGTTAAGTCATACTAAAGTCAATAAAGCGACCGTGCCAGAACCACGGGACCCGAGGGGTACCTAAGACCTTCCCCTTGGTCAACAGAATTCCTTAACCGAATTTCTAGTTCGCAGATCAATAAAATAGAGTCAAATTTTCTTTTGATTAGAGATTTAAATAAGGTGACTTGGAACACTAAAATTCGATTCCAAGTGACGACTCTGAATAATAATTATCCCTTTTCAAAATGTCACTTTAATTGGAAAAACTCTTTTCTTTCAAAACGAATAAAAAATCAAAAAAATCTGAGAGAAAAAAAATGGGTGTGACGGTAACAACCCGTAAATGACTATGCAAACTAATGCCTAAACGTACCTAGAATGCCTAAATTAAATCGGGTTCACACGTCTTGATACGTGTGGAACCAGACCTCAGAACCTATGCACCAGCCAAGCCACCGAACTTGGTGAGTTACTTGCGCTAGGCAAGGTTGGGTACCGCCATGTAGGGCACCCGAATATTAAGATTCGCCCGGATGAGTCTTAGCCGGACTTGAAAGGGGTAACCTTAGGTTTGGAGGTTCTAGGGGTAAAATGATCTTTTCCAGGTTAAGGGTAATATCATAATTACCCTAAGGATTTAATTAATTAATTAATTAATTAATTAATTAATGTATCTTAGTGGATGGTTCGGGTTGGGTCAACCCAGATTAACCCATTCACGTGAAGACCTTAACCCGGGTTTGATCCTTAGTGGAAGCAATATCAAATTGAATTAATTGATATTTCATTATGTGATTTACGTAAGGACAGGTTACTCATCTCACTTAAGCCTTAAAAAATCAGATTTTTAATTTAAATAACAAGGAGTCCTAGTTTGACTAAGTCTTCACCTAAAACTCCTACTCCTAAACTTATTCTCACGTATCTCCACTTTCATTCTCACGTTAATTATCAGTAAAAGAACAGAAAATAATAGTTCATCACTCTTGAAGAACTTGAACGCTAAAGATTAAAAGAAAAACTAGTTTAAAAACAAAAAATAAAAGCAAATTTCTCGATGGGTTGTGCTTGAAGTTTCGAATTGATTTCGTGGGAGTTGGCAGTCCATTGGATCAGTTTTGAAATAGTGTCAAACAACAAAAAATGTATGGGTTTCTTCCTCTTGGTCCCTTTCCCAAGACACCTCTAGGATTCAGTGGAAATCTAATCCGAAAACTAGGAATGTTTCCCCGTTGCATGTCCCTGTCACTAGCTCCCATTGATTGTTGTAGGTTAGGTATGTTTGCTGGTAGAATTTAGGGATGTAATGTGTTTTCGTGATGATTATGTTCATGTTTGTACGTTCAGATTTATGTGATTATTAATTATGCTTTTCCAAAACTATGTGATAAGTGAAGTGTACAAAGGAATGTTGCCGGGGTTCGTAATCACGGGTTGGAGCATTAAAACGGCATGTTAAATTCCTGTGTTTTTGTATAAATTACTTTGAAAAATGCATATAATAATGTACGAAATGTCCAATGAATTGCCATAAAAATCTAACGTACAAAGGTTGAGAAAAATGGACTGAAAATATGACCAAATTTACAAAAATCTGGAAATTGGTCTTGGCTAAGCCGTTTGAAGGTTTTTGGTTTACAAAAATTTTGTAAAAATGTGTAAAGTCATCAGGGATTGAACCCGAGACCTCACCATATGCAAGCTACTGAAAATTTTATGATAAATATGAGGTTAGGGGGAATCGAACTGGGGTCTTTGACGAGTAAGAGAACCTAAAAATTAATTAAAAGAAATGAGGTACATGAGATTCGAACCCATTTGTCCTTGGCCGAAATTAAGACCTGTCCATGCGAGAATCAAAATAAAGAAAATGGGGTGTGTGGTAATCAAACCCACAACCTCTCGGATAGGTGAGGAAACTAGGAGAACCAATTAAAGAAAAATAAAATGAGGTTGTGGGGTTTCGATCCCATATCCTCTCGGTCAAAAATAGAAAAGTGAAGGAGAGAAAAGAAATAAAAGAAATGTAGGCGTTGGGATTTGATCTCGGGTCCCAAAGCTGAAATTTTAAATCAAAATTTTATATAAGACTGAGTGTTGCTCAAGGGGTTCAAAATCGGGTTCCCTTGCCCAATTCCGTATTGATACATAAGTCTTACGTGAGCAAATATTTAATGAGTGCTGCCTATAGGAACCTTGTCATACTTACCAGATGCATAAGTCTTGTCCATATAATCTTGGGTAAGTATAAGTCAGTTAGACGAATTATGAAGGAAGCCTCATGGCTTGTACATATGGGTTCATAAGTACAGCGTACGTTTAAAAGTAAGTGAACCTAAGATGTATATGATGAAATGATGTGACCGCAGGAGGGTTAAGTAAGAGTGTGAAACACACTAAAAGGCCAAGTGCATTGACATATGACGAAATGAACATTCACGTAATCGGGTGAGTAATTATGAAGAGCTAATATGCTAAAGTTAATGAATGTGATGACAACATGATAAGAGGCTAATACAAAAGATGAGACAAATCCTAAATAATCCTAATAAGAGTTACCAAAAACCATACTCACCTATGAGAGTGTAAAGCTAATAAAGAGACCAATCTCTAAGAAATACTCGAATGAAAGTATTGAGATTAATACACACTTAATAGTAATGATGATATGAGAAATCATATAATGATCAATGATGCCCTCATGCTAGAAGCCAACTTCTATGATGTGTGAGATGAATGTAATGGAACTTTATACTGAGCACCGATAGGCTAGCTATGAGTCGCGATTCCTTTTTTCGGGAAGGCAAAGGTTTGTGTAAATCGCATGAGATGAGACTATCCATTTAGGCACGTATTGGTCTCCTTATATCTCCTAATCTTTGAACCTATGCTGCCAACATAGGGTTCTAGGAGGGTTCATTTCCCTATATACGCTAGCATGTTTTGGTTTCACTTTGGCCAGTGATTCCAACTCTTTTCGGTGTGGGATAGACGCTGGATTTAATGAAGCTTACATGATCTAGATCGGTTAAAGTTAAAGTTTCCAAAGAAAGAATGAGGCCAACCTTATGTAATGCATACAAAGAAATAAATGATACCAAAGGTGTTTATATAGGATAATCAAAAGGTGAGTTAGACTCAAGTAATGACACTAGGTAATTCTTGGTCATTGCACAGTGAACCCGATGAGAGTCCTAAACAACATCCAAGTTATATAAATGGATTAAAATGAAGTACGTATGAATGAATGAAGTACACTCTGTGTTTGCTAAAGAAGGCTCCCTAGTTGAGGTCCTATATGTTGAGCCCTAATTTTGGAAGTCCTAATGTCAAGTCTATGATTACAAGGTTTCACGGCATATGAACGAAAGATATGTGATATATGTATGTGCTAAATGAAATGTGTTATGTGCTGTGCAATATGAAAATAATGATAATGCATTTACACTCATAGAATGACTTTCCTAATTTTATTTGGCAAGTCCAACTGAATTGGCTTTCCATAACTCATATAGTTAGGAAGGAGCTATTCTTAATCATGCATGTCCTTGGTGTGTACTTGCATACGCCCATACTTAGTACAAGTGTGTAATATTTCCATACAATCCTTTACTTTTAGGTGGAGGTGCGGTGGACGCTAGAGCTTACAAGATTAGTTGAAGCTACCCGGACGTGGAGCATTCATCCGGACTTGGTAGGCCCTCATGCTTTCGAGAATGCTGATCTCTTATATTCTATCTTAGACGTAGGCATGAGCTAGTGGACGATGTTCCACTAGTGTTTCTTTCTTACTTATATTCAGACGTTGTTTTGGTGACATTTTGGCAACTTTATATTAATGAAGTTATGAACTATTTCCTTCATTTGAAGATATTATTATTAGATGGTTGTTGTGAACTGATGTGATATAATGAAATTCTTACTATGAAGTCTATGTATACTTCAAAGCAAACAAAAGTTTTAATTTTTTCGCTAAAATTAACCTATACGATGTCATGATGACATATGTAGTCTTGTCTGTAACCTCCGAGAGGTCAACGACGCCGGTTTTGGCTAGGGTCTAGACCCCGGTCGTGACAGTTTGGTCTACTTATGGAGGTGATGTTTACTTCTTGTCTGTCTATACATGTTGTGATGATGGCCTTGTAGGGAATAGATGTAAAGTGAATCGGTACGATAATTATCATGATTATGAAGGTTTTGTGTAGTCTTATATTCTAGTACCATGTCTTAGGTGTGTTGAAAATACAATGTGAATGATCATGTTAGGGTAAGGTATGGTCTACATGCTTGATTGTGATAAGTACTATTGTTGAAGGACCCCTACGTATGTAACCCTATATGAATGTATGATATTATGCATGTAAGAAGTATTCTATTCAAATGTTGAATGTGTTCTTGTCTCTTATGATGTAATATGGGTGTGTGGTCTGTAGTCCTTAAATGTTCTATGTGTTAGTTGTTCATGATATTGAGGGATAGTTTAAATGTGTTCTGATCCTTTGAAGGGAGATTTCCTCAATAACAATTGGTTGCTATTATGTGACCATGATGACCAATCTGTACACACACACTCCATGCATAACTATGAGTACGATACATTTATGGTGTCAATTGAAAAGATAATTCCCAAATGCACCTTTATGTATTATCATGAATGTAAAGTATATAACTAATGAAGTATGAACATGTTGTTGTCTAAATGTGTTTGTGAGAAAGGCTGTCTCATATATGTACACATAGACACATATGAATGTATGAATGAAGGATGTTAATGATAGTCTAGTGAACGAGAGTCTCTTGAAGGGTTTCCTTAATTGTACTCTATTCTAGACTATGTTATGGATGTTATGATTATGTGGAAGGACATTCTCACATGATGTAGGTTTTTCATGAAATGATATTCTCATCATATAACCTATGAGCTATGTACATGTTATATAAGAAGTTAATCTCCTAAATCCTATCTTATACCCTAATGTTTAATAAAGATTTAAAGTATTTTCAAAAAGGGAAAGTTATCTTAGCACCGAGTGAACTTGATAATGAGAGGTTTCCCTTCCTCAATGGAAGGTAGGTTCACCAAATGAGGTGTCCCTTCCTAAAAGGGAGGTAGGTTCACCTGATGTTATCATGAGGTGGAAAGTGCAATGCTCATAAAGAGGGTTTCTAGTAACAACCTCCTAGTTCCTTAGCTATGTGACCCCATAGGAACCTAGCAAGTGGATCGATCTAGATGCTATTATGATGTTGATGTCCTACTTTGGCAAGTAGGATGTCCTCATATCGGTGTGAGGGATGACACCGGATTCCATGTTTAACTTACATGGTCTAATGAACTCTCTATACATGCAGTGTTGTCTATTACTTCATTATGATGATATTGGTAGTATTGACTTGCATGTTTTCTTGAGATGTGCATGAAGACTGAATGGGTTATTGTAACACTTTGAAAATCCAAAACGTGTTCTAGAGACTAACATAAGTGTCATAAGTTTTAAACACTTTTATAAGGTAAACTTTAATGAATATAAGTCATTTAGGGATTCTAAAAACCAGAACATCCAAGAACATCCATGACGTCTAGAAACTAGTTCAAGAAGGTACGAGCGTGCCTTAGCCTATTTGACTAGCTTTTTGAAGTGGAAGAATGACGAAAATTGGTGGAAGGGTGTCTAACATGTGTTTAAGTTGATTCATAGTCGATACTTCCGGGTACGATTCCCCAAGGACTAACCAAGGGCCCTTGAGGAGGACCCTTGCAAAGGTTGGTAAAAGCTGTCAAGAGACGGTGTCACCAACGGATGTCACAGACGGGCCGTTGGTTAATCAACAGGGTGTCGATTCCACTCGTCGATGGAAACTTCTTTCAAGGGTCATTTTGCGTAGTCTATAAAATTACCTATAGATGTGCAGCACGAAAGGAGGGACTGGCCGTCGGTTGACCAACGATCTGTCGATTATGGTCTCATCGCTGAGGCCTATGTTTTGTTGTACGGTTTTTTTGAATTGTTTAATTTAATTGGTTGAATTAGTTATGAAGTTAAATAGGGGTTATTTAAGGTCTAATTAGGTGATTTAAGCCCCTATATAAAGTCCTAACCTAATTAAGAGTAAAAAAATCTCTCATAACTCACTAACCCAAACTCTCTTTCCTTCTCTCTTCTTTCTCTCTCTAATGAAGAACTCATTGAAGACCAAGATAAGGGAGGGTTTAAGGGATTAAAATAGTCAAGTTTCCCCATACATCTTTATCAATTAGCAAGGTATGTGATCTATTTCACCTTTGAGACATCTTTCCTCAAAGGGTTCCATCAAATTGATTTCAAAAGTTGAGTTTTCAAATGGGTTCCGTCAAATTTTAAATTGATGTTATGAATTAATTTGTTTATGATTTATATTGTATATTAAGAATATGTTAACATTTATTCTAAATTAAATATGATATATCTTGATGGTTTGGTCTAGTTTGTAGAAGATGACCTTTACCCCTTAACCCTAGGTTGTAATCTTGATATGAATTATATTGTATTGGTTCAATTGAATTTGTTATTGGTTGAATTACTATTAGATGTTGTTATTGTATCAATTATGACTAAATTAAGATGAATTATAGTCCTATCATACTAGTTCTTGAGAAGTGATCTAGGTTATGAAGTATGTTGTGAATTGACCTAAGTATGTTGTCTTAAGATATGAACTAGTATTGAATTGTGATGTAGTTATTTTTTTAGGCTTTTTATCATTTTGGTCATTGAATTATTATGATGTTATACCCTAATTGGGTTGATTTAAGGTTTGATGTTAAGGCCTTGATGATGCATTATGAAGGGGACTTGGTAAGTCTTATGATCCCTATCCTTTATTTCAAATTATGGTTAATTGGGATTAAGTCATGATGTTGTATTGGAGTATGCCTTGTATCGGGTTGAACGGATGGTATGATGTTGAATTGAAATGTCTTGTCTATGATTTGTGAGGTTTTGTCTTAATATGTAACTGTTATCAGTATGGTCAAGGATTTACTAATGTACCTTATCATGATATCAAATGTTAATGTGCTAACCTCACCTATATTAATTGTAATGAAAGGACAATACTCATGCAATTCTTATTGAGATATGATGATGATTTTATACAGGTGGTAGAACCTTTGACCTACAATAAGCTATGATGATTAATGAAGACATTAAAGACATTTCAAAAGTGACTTAGCTTAGAATCGAGTGAACTTGACAACGGGAAGTGATGGCTTTCCATAGAGAAAGATCACCCTATAGTTCCATAAGAGGTGTTGACTCCCCTACATGGCATACTCATCCATTGGATTCTCATGAGATGAGGGCCCAATTTCCAAGTGGTATGTAGAGGGATTACACCTATAACTTAGTTCTTGAACTGTGTTGCCCCCATAGGAAGACTAGCTAGTGGATCCACCTAGAAATCTACGTTTATGTTTGGGTTTAGTTTGGCCGGTAAACAACCTTCCTTCGGTGTAAGGTTTTACAACACCAGATTCCACACTTAGCTCTTGTGGTCTATGTCGTTAAAGACAAGTGTTCCCTTAACTAAAATGAAGTAACGAAGTACAAATCGACTAGGGTGACTTGCGAGGTTTACTTAGCTTAGGTAGGGGTATGGGACTCTACCTACGCCTTGCACTAGTTTGCCTTGAAGGGAACTTTAGTAGGTTGTTACTATGTATGCATATGCTTATGATGGTACATGATATGTATATGATGAACTTTCACATTGTTGATATTATATGTCGATTGGTGTCACTTATGAATATGTGTTGGTTTACATTGTTAAAGTATGATGGTATGTACTCTTAAATGCTATGCTATGTGAAGTGGGAGGTTGGTCATGATTCTAATTGAGTTACTTGATTGAGTAAGGTAATGATGGGGCTTTGCCTGGTCATTGTACTTGTTGACTTGATGGAGGTTCATGGGTAATTGTCTTGCTTTGGTCATGTTATAATGAACTCTTATTCATGCTTCTTGAGGTTATGACTTGATAGTTGAGTTGCTTTGACTACATGTCTAATTTCATGATTTGCATGTTGACTTGACTAGTTGTGATGTTGTTAGTCTTGTGATGTACATGCCTATGACTTACTGACTATGTATTATTGATTTGGTATGGTCTTGTTGAATGTGCATAAAGGTTTTCAAAGTAAATTGCATACTTAATGAAATGTCCTATTTTAGCATGTTTTCACGATATCTGTGCATATGGTCTCATACTTTGTACAAGTGGTGTACTAGCCCCATTTCTTACATTTCCCAACATTTTAGGTTTTGGTATTTGAAGGGAATTTTGGAGACGACTTGAACAAGAGTAGTATTTATTAATAATTCAAGTAGGGTAGGTCCTTACTTTCCGGGAGCGATGCCAATATCAAGCCTATGATATTGCTTTAGTGTTCAAGACTCTTATGTTTCTTTCCTTTTCATTTGGATATTAGACATTGTATGACCTATATGTGTTCTTATTGTATTGATGTAATTGAAAGGCCCAATTTTTGAACTATTATTCAGATGGTTATGAGATGAGACGATTTTTATGACTATGTTATGTTCTATATATATATTTATGTGCAATAAAAGTAGAAGACTAAGTATTCTTTCTATAGGAAGGGTCTATGTATACTCGATATATATATATATATATATATATATATATATATATATATATATATATATATATATATATATATATATATATATATATATATATATATATATATATATATATATATACACACACACAATGTGTATGCAGAATTCTATGCAAACCTCCAATTAGAATTATTGAAAAGTTATAAATTTTCCGTTAAATTTGTCCTGTGAATGTAATGATGTAAGCTAAGAGGATAGTCTTAGTCCTCAAAGAGGACACGATGCTGGTTATGTCTGGGGGTATTCCAGGATGTGATAAACTTGATATGAGAGCATGAGGTTAAATATCTCTGAGTCAATGTCTCTCTCAACCATTTCTATGTAGGTTTCACATTCATAGTTGTGAAGCGTGCCACACTTATGAATAGGTATCTATGAGATACAAAGGAAACTCTTAGTATCTTAGAAGTTCAATATCGTTCCGTTGGAGTGTTAACTCTATGAGCTTTTGCATATAATCCTCTTATTGTGATTATAGGCATTGAATACTCGAAGGAATGTGACATGAAGACTTGAAGAAGAGATTCCAATGCGAGAGTTTCTCCCCGTGGTGATCAAGTTCCTTCTCTTGAGGAAGATGTGAATGATGACCAAGCCATCATCAATCCTCCTGCTTTGACGGATGTGGCCATAACGACCGCTCTTTTCCAAATAGCCCAATCCATTACTACCAAGCACAAGCCTCCATTACTCAAGCCCAAGCCATGACGGCCCAAACTAATTGGAAGGTTGTACCCCGAGCACACCAACAAGTTTCTACCTACCATGGCCTTTCGTCTAAGGCATTTCACTATAATGAATCCTCCTACTTTCTATGGGTCCAAGGTTGAAGAAGACCCCCAAGAGTTCATTTATGAAATATACAAGATACAGTATTCTATGGTGTTGTCTACTAGAGAAGGCTGAGTGAAGCACTTACCAACTCAAATATATGGCCCAAACTTGGTATGTCCAATAGTGGGATAATAGGTTGTTAAGGGGTGGACCGGTGACTTGGAGGTTTTGAAGAAGGCTTTTATTGATAGGTTATTTCTTAGGGATAAGAGGGAAGCCAAGTTGGTGGAGTTCATCAACCTTTGTTAAGGAGATATGAATGTTCCTGAGTACTCTTTGAAATTCACTCAATTGTTAAAATATGCTTCTTCGATTTCCGACCCTAGAGATTACATGAACCATTGTATGATGGGGGTGTAAGATGATTTTTAAGAAGAGTGTCTTTCGTCTATACTACATGACAACTTGAACATTTCTAGTCTCATGGTTCATGCTCAACATGAAGAAGAAGCAAGGGCTAAGAAGAAGAGTAGAGATTCCAAGAGGGCAAGATCTTTTAATGGTGGTTCATCAAAGAGAAGGTTTGATATGTAAGACAAGCCTAATCAAGTTCCTTCCAAGTTCCCTAAGGCTAGGGATGCAGGGTGTCTAACCCAAAGTCTAAGAAGGGAAGGGATACTAATTCACCAAACAAGAAGCCTACTTGTGCCAAATGTGGAAAAGGTCGTGTAGGGGAATGCTTAGTTGGAACGGGTATTTACTTTAGTTGATGATCGAGTGTCCACAAGGCTAGGGATTGGAAAAATTTGATGAGTCAAGACAAGGGTAATGGGAAAGAAAGTGGTTCAAATGAGGCTCCGAAGAAGAATCACTTTTATGTTCTCCGCTCTAGGGGTGAGCAAGAGACTTCTCCCGACGTGGTGACCGGTATGTTGAAAGTTTTCTCTGTTGATGTATATGCCTTACTTGATCCCGGTTCTACCTTATCATTTGTTACTCCTCTAGTAGCAAAAAAGTTTGACTTTTTACCCAATATCTTGCATGAATATTTTATAGTGTCTACCCCAGTGGGTGAGCCGATTGTTGCAAAAAGGGTGTATAGAAATTGTCCTATAATGTTAATAGAGTTTCTTATGTTGAACTAGTACAACTTGATATGCTTGGATTTGATTTCATTTTGGGCATGGATTGGTTGCATGCTATCTTTTACCCTATAGATTGTATAACAAGGGTGGTGAAGTTTAATTCTCCAAAATGAGCCCATTTTAGAGTGGAAGGGGGGAAATTATATCCCTAGAGGTCGTATCATATATTATTTGAGAGCATGCAAAATGATTTCTAAAGGGTTCTTATATCATATAGTAAGAGTCCATGATTTAGACTCTGAAATTCCTCCCATTGAGTTGGTCCCCGTAGTGAGCGAATTTCCTGAAGTCTTTTCGAATGATCTTCCCTGTATTCCTCCTGAATGGGGAATTGATTTTGGTATCGAATTGTTACCGGATATAAATCCCATTTAAATTCTTCCTTATCGGATGGCTCTGGCCGAATTGAAAGAGTTGAAGGCTTGACTCAAGGATTTACTCGACAAAGGCTTCATTTGACCTAATATTTCTCGATGGGGTGCTCCAATTTTGTTTGTGAAGAAGAAGGATGGGTCCCTAAGAATGTGCATTAATTATTGCAAACTCAATAAAGTCACTATTAAGAACAAGTATCCTCTACCTCGTGTTGATGACTTGTTTGATCAACTCCAAGGGGCAAGCTACTTTTCTAAGATTAACTTGAGATTGGGGTATCATCAACTTAGGGTGAGAGGTAAGGATATACCAAAAATGGCATTTCGAACTAGATATGGTCATTATGATTTCTTAGTGATGTCCTTTGGTCTCACGAATGCCCTGACAACATTTATGGATCTCATGAATAGGGTGTTTCAAAGTTACCTAGATTAATTTATCATTGTCTTCATTGACGACATCTTGGTATATTTGAAAAATGAGGGTGAACACATGAACCATTAGAGGGTGGTGTTACAAGTTCTTAAGGAGAATCAATTATTTGCCAAGTATAGCAAATGTGATTTTTTGTTAAGGCCGGTAGCATTTCTTGGTCATATCACATCTAGTGAGGGAATTGAGGTTGATCCAAGGAAAACCGAGGTGGTGAAAAATTGGCCTAGACCATTGGCTGCAACAGACATTAGGAGTTTCATGGATCTAGCGGGTTATTATCTAAGGTTTATGGATGGTTTTTTTCCATTGCATCTCCCTTGAATACTTTGGCCCAAAAGTGTAAGAAATTTGAGTGGTCGGAGCCATGTGAGAGAAGATTCTAAATTTTAAAAGATAGGCTTACTTTCGCTACGATGTTGAATTTATCGGAGGGTACAAAGGGTTTTATTGTGTATTGTGATGCCTCCCGAGTGAGTTTGGGGTGCATGCTTATACAACATGGGAAAGTAAGGGCCTATCCTTCTAGGAAACTTAAGGTGCATGAGAAAAACTATCCAACTGACGATCATGAGTTAGCGGCCGTGGTATTTTCCTTGAAAATATGGATGCATTACTTGTATGCTGCTCATGTTGATGTGTATACCGAACATAAGAGTCTCCAATATGTGTTTACTCAAAAGGAGTTGAATCTATGACAAGAAGGTGGTTGGAATTGTTGAAATATTACGACATGAGTGTTCTCTATCACCCCGGCAAAGACAATGTGGTTGCCAATGCTCTAAGTCGTATAACCATTTCTAGTGTGTCTCATATAAAGGGGGCCAAGAAATACCTAAACAGAGATGTTCATTGGTTGTCTAGATTAGGTGTGAGGTTGGAAGATTCTTCGAATGGTGGTTTTATGAAACATTATATTTTCTAGTCATCTTTGGTAGTTGAGGTGATGTCCAAACAATACCTTGATCAATCATTAATGGAGTTGAAGAAATCGGTTCTTAGAAAGCTTAATGAGTCATTGTCTTTAGGGGGGATTGTGTCTTGAGGTATCAAGAAAGGTTGTGTGTTCCCAATGTAAATTGGTTGAGGAACCGGATCCTTGAGAAATCCCTTGGGTTCCGTTACTCCATTCAATCGGGTTCGACAAAAATGTACCATGACCTTGATGAAGTATTTTGGTAGAAAGGTTTGAAAAAGGACATAGCGAAATTTGTTGCTAAGTGTTCAAATTGCCAATAAGTTTTAGCCGAACATTAAAAGTCAGGTAGATTACTAAAAGAAATCAAAGTTCCTACTTGAAAGTGGAAAGACATCAATATGGATTTTTTAGTAGGTTTGCCTCAGACTCAAAAGCATTATGACTCCATATGGGTGGTTGTGGATAGGTTGACCGAATCCGCTCACTAACTTCTCGTCAAGTCTACTTGTTCAGCGGAAGATTATGCAAGGATCTTCATAGATGAGATTGTTTGTCGCCATTATTTCGTTATCCATCATATCATATAGGGGTGCACAATTGACATCTAGATTTTGGAGGTCATTCCAAGAAGGGTTGGGTACTAAGGTGAAATTAAGCATCGCATTTCATCCCCAAATGGATGGTACAGCGTAGCGCACTATTCAAACCCTTGAGGATATGCTTAGGTCTTGTATTATTGATTTCAAATGAAATTGGGATAAGCGTTTGCCTTTGGTGGAATTTTCTTTTAATAATAGTTTTCATTCATCTATATCCATGTCTCCTTATGAAGCCTTGTATGGTAGGAGGTATAGGTCTCCTATTGGATGGTTTTGAGTTGGTGAGCCTTCACTTCTTGGTCCCGATTTGATTTATAAGACTTAAAAAAAGTTCATATCATAAATAACCGGTTGCAAAAGATCTATAGTCGGCAAAAGTCTATGTCGATCATAAAGGAAGGTATTTAGAGTTTGAAGAAGGTGATAAGATGTATTTAAAAATTTCCCCTAAGAAAGAGGTGGTTAGATTTGGCAAGAAAGGCAAGTTGAGTCCTCCTTTTGTGGGTCCCTATGAACTCTTGCAAAAGGTTGGTAAGGTTGCCTATGAGTTCAGGTTGCCTAGTGAATTGGCTTTGGTTTATTCGATTTTCCATGTTTCTATGTTTATGAAGTGTATCGGTGCCTGAGTCTATTCTTAATATTGAGGGTCTTGGTGTGAAGGATAATAACTCTTATGAGGAAGTTCCAGTTCAAATACTTGATAGGCAAGTAAAAAAATTGAGGAATAAAGAGATTGTCTCCGTAAAGGTGTTATGGAAAAATCACCTAGTTGAGGGTGCAAAATGGGAGGCCGAAGCCGACATGAAGTATTGTTACCCTCATCTATTTGATAAATAAAGTTAGTTGTTCTTAATAATAATGAAAATAATGACTAAAAATTGAAGTTTCTTCATATTTGGTGAAGTTTTGCTAAATGTGCATTTTGTGATGTTGTGACAGTGAAGTTACATTGACATGCCTAATTAACTTGAAAATTGTCAATCTTGCTCTTTGGCTTGTTTTAATTTATTTTGTGCATTTTCATATGGTGAGTCTTTATGAAATGATATGTAACATGTTGAGTAAGTTGAACTTTGACATAATTGACTCATAAATGCTATGTTGAGTTCTTGTTGTTGTGAGAAGAATATTCCTCAGAATGTAATGTTGAGCCTTATGTATGGTAATTGATGTTCTGAATTGCCTTGTATAAATTATATGGTTGATGTTTTTATCCATTGTTGTTGGTTGGGTTGCTATTCTTGAGTCTATTCCTTCCTTCAAAAGATTTTTAGTGTCATTCGGGGATGAATGTTCCTAAGGGGGCGGGGGCATAATGTAACACTTTGAAAAACCAAGACGTGTTCTAGAGACTAACATAAGTTTCATAAGGTCTAAACACTATTTTAAGGTCCATTTTGATTAATATAATTCATTTAGGAAGTCTAAAAACAAAAATTTCCAAGAACGTCCATGACGTTCGAAAACTAGTTCAAGGAGGTACTAGTGTGCCTTAGCCTATTTGACTAGCTTTTTGAAGTCGGAAAATGATGAAAATTGGTGTAAGGGTGTATAACATGTGTTTAGGCTTATTCATAGTTGAAACGTCAAGGCAAGACTCCCCAAGGACCAACCAATGGCCCTTGAGGAGGACCCTTGCAAAAGTTTGCAAAAGCTGTCAAGAGACAGTGTCACCAACAGATGCCACCGACGGACTGTTGTTTAATCGACGGGGCGTCGATGGACACTTAGAAAAAATCTTGGAAGAGTAATTTTTTCATTGTCTCTGAATGTACCTACGGATGTGCATCATGGATGGAGGGCTTGGCCGTTGGTTGACCAACGATCCGTCGATAGTGGTCTCGGCGGTGAGGCCTGTGTTTTGCTGCACGTTTTGACTTCTCTCTTCTTTCTCTCTCTAGTGAAGAAAACCATTGAATACAAACACAGGGGAGGGTTTAAGTGTGAAAAGAGTCAAGTTTCACCACAATTTTCATCAATTAGGAAGGTATGGGATCTATTTCACCTTTGAGACCTCTTTCCTCATAGGGTTTCATCAAATTGATTTCATAAGTTGAGTTTTCAAATGGGTTTCGTCCAATTCTATATTGATGTTATGAATTAATTTTTTTATGATTTATTTTGGATATTATAAATAGATTAACACTTATTCTAACTTAATGACATATCTTGATGGTTTGGTCTAGTTTGTAGAAGATAACCTTTAACCCTTAACCCTAGGTTGTAATCTTGATATGAATTATATTGTATTAGTTCAATTGAATTGGTTATTGGTTGAATTACTATTACATGATGTTGTTGTATCAATTATGACTAAATTAAGATGAATTATAGTCCTATCATGCTAGTTCTTGAGAAGTGATCTAGGTTATGAAGTATGTTGTGAATTGACCTAGTGTCTTGTCTTAAACTATGAACTAGTATTGAATTGAGATGTAGTTATTATTTTAGCCTTGTTATCATGTTGGTCATTGAATTATTATGATTTTATACCCTAATTGGGTTGAGTTAAGGTTTGATGTTAAGGCCTTAATGATGAATTATGAAGGAGACTTGGTAAGTCTTATGATCCCTATCCTTTATTTCAAATTATGTTTAATATTAATTAAGGCATGATGTTGTATTAGAGTATTCCTTGTATTAGGGTTGATAGGATGGTATGATGTTTAATTGAAATGTCTTGTCTATGATTTGTGAAGTTTTTGCTTATGATGTAAATGCTATAAGGATGGCGAATGATTTACCAATGTGACTTATCATGATATGAAGATTTTAATGTTCTAACCTCACCTATATGAATCTTATTGTGCTTGATGATGATGATGCTATACAAGGATTAGACCCTATGACCTATAAGAAGCTATGATGATTAATAAAGATATTAAAGACATTTAAGAAGGGACTTAGCTTAGCACCGAGTGAACTTTACAATGTGAGGTGATGGATTTCCAAAGAGGAAGATCACCCTATAGCTCCATAAGAGGTGTTGACTCCCCTATGAGGGATAATCATCCATTGGATTCCCATGAGAGGAGGCCCCAATTGCAGAGTGGTAGATGTTTTACACCTATCTCTTAGTTGTTGAACTATATTGCCCCCATAGGAAGACTAGATGTGTGGAGCAACCTAGAAATCTATGTTTATGTTTGGTTTTACCTTGACCGGTAGACCACCTTAATTCGGTTAAGGTTTTACGAAACCGGATTCCACATTAGGTCTTGTGGTAATGTTGGTTAAGTCAAGTGTTCCCTAAACTAAAATGAAGTAGAAATCGACTAGGGTGAATTGAGAGGTTGACTTAGCTTAGGTAGGGGTATGGGACTCTAACTATGCCTTGCACTAATTTGCTTTAAAGGGAACTTTAGTAGGTTGTTACTATGTATGTATATGATTATAATTATACATGATATGTATATGATGAACTTGCACATTGTTGATACTATATATTGATTGGTGTCACTTATGAGTATGTGTTGGTTTACATTCTTAAAGTATGATAATATGTACTTTTAAATGCTATGCTATGTGAAGTGGAAGGTTGGTCATAATCTTGTTGAGTTACATGGTTGAGTAAGGTTATGGGTCTTTGCATGGTCATTTCAGTGGTTGACTTAATAGAGGTTCATGGGTAATTGTCTGGGTTTGGTCATGTTATAATGAACTCTTATTCATGCTTGTTAAGGTTATGACTTGATGGTTGAGTTGCTTTGACTATATGTCTAATTTCATGATATGCATGTTGACTTGACTAGTTGTGATGTACATGCCTATGACTTAATGACTATGTATTATTGATTTGGTATGGTCTTGTTGAATGTGCATAATGGTTTTCAAAGTAAATTTCATACTTAATGAAATTTCCTATTTTAGCATGTTTTCACGACATGTGTGCATAAGGTGTCATACTTAGTACAAGTGGTGTACTATCCCCATTTCTTCCTTTTACCAACATTTTATGTTTTTGTATTTGAAGGGAATTTTGAAGACGACTTGAAAAAGACTTGGATTTATTAATAATTGAAGTAGGGTAGGTCCTCACTTTCCGGTGGAGATGCCACTATTAAGCATATGATATTGCTTTAGTGTTCAAGACTCTTATGTTTCTTTCCTTTTCATTTGGATATTAGACATTGTATGACCTATATGGGTTCTTATTGTATTGATGTATTGATTAGGCCCAATTTTATGAACTGTTATTTAGATGGTTATGAGGTAAGAAGACTATTAAGACTATGTTATGTTCAATATTATTTATGGCAATAAAAGTATAAGAGTAAGTAATATTCCTATACGAAGGGTCTATGTATACTCTCTCTATATATAATATGTGTATGTAGAGGTCTATGGAAACCTCCAATTAAAATTAACCAAAAGTTTTAAGTTTTCTGCTAAATTTGATCTATGAATGTAATGATGTAAGCTAAGAGGCTATTCTTACTCCTCGAAGAGGACGACGACGCTGGTTATGTCCGGGGGTATTCCCGGATGTGACAGTTATGAATATGATGCGATAAGTGAATGAGTGTTATATGAGGTTTATGAAATATGTTGGTCTTATGTCTAAGGTTAAATGCACGTAGTGTACTTTGTATAGTATGATGTGCCTAAGTCTAGGGTGACTTCATAGGAACACTTGGTGGAAGAAGTATCATGGGATGCTACTTGCACATTGCAATAGTGTGACTTGGGGTTGTCTTAGATGATGGTTCTTATGCGAAGGATGTGTTTCATGATATGTCATGTCTTTATGAATTCATGTACTTAAATTGTTGAAAGTTTTATGAGTGTTCAATCTTGGTGACCTTAAGGTGATACTTTTGGTGTGGATGGTGGAAGGGGACACTATTCATGTATTACACTAAGTATTATTTAAGGGTTGGTTGAGCTAAAATATTTAAGGCAAAAAGGAAAGGTAATGTATTGGAGATATTGAATGTGCCTTAAATGTGATATATGGATTTATGTGTGGTTGTGAATAATATCAATGTCTATGTAATGCGTGTGAACTATATTGTGCTTATTGTATCAAATGTTTATGATGTTTCTCTAAAAAGACATGATGCATGTTTTGTAACGAAATGACATCTTTAAATCATGTTTTTTTGCATTGTTATCATACTTAGTGCATTCTTGTACTAATACGATTCTTCTTTATATGTTTACAAAAAAATGTAGGTGGTGATGACTAGAGGATCTTTCCTAGAAAGAAGAGCTTGAATAATTATTCCCAAGTTCAAGTGTGTCCTTATGATTCAAGGACCTTCATGTCAAGATATTAATTAAGTTCATGTAGTTGTATAAATTATTCATTTATGTTGAAGGCCGTTCCCTATTCTATTCTATTTGAGTTGTATCTAAGATGACAAGACGAGACTTACTATCTAAATTATGTAGTTATGATTTTATAAATGAAATAATGGTTTAGGATTATGTTATGCTATGAAAATTTTTAATTTTTCCGCTAAAATTTTGTGACAATGCGATGAATGAAGGCTAAGAGGCTTGTGCAAGACTTCCGAGAGGTCGACGACGCCAGTTACTTCTAGGGGGTTCTCCTGGATTGTGACATAAGGATGAGGGGACCTTGTAATCACCGCCACAATAACACATTAGATATAGGATAATTACTATCTATGTAATTTATCTTTCATAACTGAGTTTAAGGAATAACGAACATTCATACCTTCTTTTCCTTCATGGGAGTTCATGCTTTAATCACCCAACAATGCATAACCAACACATGATATAAGGTAATTCATAAAGTAATAATACAACTAACATCAATATAAACAATTGATATATTCATCATCTTCTATCAATTCACCATAATCAAGTCCAACATTTATGAAATTTGGAAAAAAACATGGGACCAAAGGGATTCCAAGTGAATAAACAATAATTACCCATCATGATACACCTAAACAACCTTACGTAATCATAATTCATCATATTTATTCACAATTTTGTTTTTCAAAGAAGACCCACCTATAGAGAAAAATCCTACATTTGAGAAATTTTGAAAACATTTTGGGAGGAACCTCTAAAGGAATCCCAAGAGTGAAAGAAATTATACCTTAATGAAGATTTAGCCATAAAATTATGTTGAATTTCTTGAGAATTGATCCTCTTCTAATAGCTTCAAAGTTCTTCAATGGAGGTTTAGGAGAGGGAGAAAATGTAGAGATAAGGAAGAGCTTCAATATTTTTTTGACTTCTAATTGAGTATTTTGTGTTTTTGATTGGGGAATGAGTGAAAAATGACTAAAACCCATAAATATATTAAGTGAAATTAAGTATCAATATATAAGTGCGTAGATCATAATAGAAGACCATATTTGTTACTCTTGTGGGATCATGTATGTTACACTTGTTTTTTTTCTTACTTTTATGTGCATTATAACCTTTATAAGGAATATGATACAAAAGAATGAGAATGACCAGTGCAAGGCATTTTAATCTCTGTGATGTTGTCCTTATATAAGCACAAATTGGGATCGGTCCATGCTAGGCTTTCGGCCTTGAGATACCCCTTTCTATACCAATTAGAACTAACCCCCCCCTCCCCCCAAATTTCCAACATATTTTACAAATTACACTAACAAACTACCAACATATTTCTAACTAAATTATATTTTAAAAATTAACAAAAAAATTCTAACAGATTACCAACCAAAATCTTACTAAGCATTTTAGTTGGTAAATACGGCGGAAAAAAAGGGCGCCAAATTAGCAACATTCAATCAATAGATTACCAACTAAAATATTACTAATGCACACCTTTTGTTGGTAATATTACCAACGAAGTATATATCGATTGTTAAATATGAAAAAAATGTTTCTTTAATTTATTAACATATTACCAATGAATCACTAACCAAACATTTACCAACGATAATATTTTGTTGCTAAATTTACTAACCAAAATATAAATGTGTTGATAAATTAATAACGAAATGTAATTCCTTGGTAAAATTGCAAACTAATATCCAATTAGTTGGAAATTTTATCGACGAATAAAGATTGTAGTTACAAAATTACTAACATCATAAAAGTAGTTGTTGATATACCAACTGATCATTAATCCATTGGTATAATTTACCAACATTTTGATTATTAGTTGGTAATATTACATATGAATATTTATTTGAATAGTAACTATTATCAATTGTGATAATATTTTATTGGTAAATTATTATTAATTACTATAACGGAATCGAATAATGAAGAAAAAATTTACCAACTCATTTTCAATTCGTTAGTAAATGTGCTAACAATATACTAACCAAAAATTCGTTGGTAAATTTACCAACGGAAATTTAAAGTCCATGTTTTAAAATTTTGTAAGAACATCTTTGGGTTTTTATAAACTGATATTTGGTTGGTAAATTTACCAACAAATTGAAATCAATTGGTAATATTTATCGCCGAACGTTTTAGAAATGGATTAGTATAAGTTAGCATTTGATTGATTACTCAATTAAAAACCAATTTGATCAATTTACCAATGACTTTTTTGTTGGTAATTGATGTTCTTTTTGTTAGGTTCGACCCATGCTAGGAATCTTCCCCTGGGCTGCCACCGATAAATATATAAATTGCTCCCTTAGTTTCTTTAATCTTTGAGATTATTGTTTTGGTGGTCATAACCATTTTTGAGATTTGAAACTATAGACCAATAGTAGAAGACATTATAATAATAATTTCATAAAGTAACAATGACATACAAAGCTATGTAACATCAATGCTTTACTTCTGAACTTAAATGAGACAACTGACTTCAATTAACTAAGAGGAGAATTCACCAAGCTTGATGTTGCAAATACCATCCTTTACTACCAAATAGAAGGATGATTACACAAATATTGAATAATGAACATATAATCAATTGATATGACACATTAAGGAGAAAGGGGAGATATTATTAGTTAGATTAGAGATTATACACCGCCACCATGTTTCCTTTACGAGGAATAAAACTTAGGGAACCCCTTTTTTGATATTAATAAAAATTATGACATATCATGCCAACAAATATGGAATATAATAGCCTTACTAACCTTACTTTATGATCATACAACTATTACAATTTCGTCTCTTTTGGAGTGTTAATCTACAATGTAATTCATGATTAAACGAAAGTTCGCAGCTAATCATATTAAAGACCTTGTAAAACAATAGTTAAACACTTGAAAGAAACTAGATCCATACAAACCATACACAAATGGTGAATCACCAAACCTTCTTCTAACATTAATACAACTTCATACATCCCTTGCCAAAATACCCAAGTTGCCCGCAACAACAATATACATAAGACAATCATTATCAATCTAAAAATATTCTTCAGCATAGTAGGGGAATATTGGACTCAAGGATTGATCACCATCCATAAGTTTTTGATAAATATATACAAAAGTCTCCATTCTAAACCTCTATTTAAAGAGAGGCAAAAATGGGCAGTAGCCTTACCTTAATTTCTCGAAATTTATCCTCTAAAATTGTACTTCAAGAACTTAAATTCTCCTTCAAACCTATACTTGAAAAGGGGAAAATAGTCAACAAGCCTAAGGTGCTTTAGAGCTGTCGTGTTAAGCTAAGAAATACCAAGAGAAAAAATTAATAAATCTTAAATTTTACAAATTAAAAATTAAGCAAATGATCTGATCAGTATCCCTTTAAAAGGGAGGTGCACTGGCCGACATTTTGGGCGATTTGGATAATATATTGTCAAGTAGGTGACCCACATACTTGGCCTTTTAAATTTCTTTAGGTATTATTATGCTATTTTACTAGGAATAATAATAAATACGTTTCAGATTTATATTTTTTTATGTTGTTTATACGCTACTACCTTACAACTCTAAAATTAAATAATAGGAATCATGATAATATGCTAGTCTTAATACTCGTAAGTATTTTACTGTCATAGATTTATCATAAATATTTTTGTGTCATAAAAAAGAACATTATAAATTATAAAAAATACATTGTATAATATATAAATAACATCCTATCCTTTCTAGTTTTCATTTTACAATAAATCCCTTAAAATAATGAGCAGCCGGATACATAAGGAGTTAAGGGATATATTAGTTATGATACATTCTAATTAATATTTGTTGCCCTGAAAAAGAAAAGGAAAATGTAAATTTCATATTAATAATTTTAATTCCCATAATTCACGCATGACATATTGTTAACCTTCTATCTTATTATGTAACTAATTCAAAAATTCAAATTTTGAATTGTCGTGATAAAATTTATCTATATTCTAAGAGTTCGAAGAATGCAGTTTTAGATGATGAATATATCAATTTTATTATGACATTTTGGAATTGGGGCGAGCGATGTTAATTACAAAGGTTACAAAGTTGATGAAATTGTTGTTGGACAATCAATTATACTTATAAATCTGAAAGGATTTATTTTACACAAGTTGGAGATCGATGAAGTTACAAAAGTATCGAAATTGGATATGTCTTAGCAGGAGAATCATGTCCATTGAAAATCAAGAACAACATGGTGTGAGACTATATTTTAAAGTCCTTGGATTCATCATGTATCCACTGTGTATTGATAAAATAAATAAAATGGGTGGAGAGATACATTACTTTAATGGTTCATCGAAAAAATATATATGCGTCGAAGGTACAAAAAGAGATAGAGAAGATCTTGCTCTGGTAGAATCAAGAATTTGTGATTCATATGATATTCCAGAATTAAATGCTACAAAGTACATAACTAATTCCAAGAGTACGGATGTGAAGATGGGTCAGTTGTATAAGGATAAAGCAACACTCATCGATGTAATTACAAAATATAAAATAAAGAAAAACTTCAATTTCAGAGTGGAAAGATCGGGTAAAAAAGGTGTTGGAGTGTTTGACCTCTAATTTAAATTAATTTTTTTGGTTTCTAGATATATTCTTGATGATACACTTGTATTTTCTTACGTGCGTGATACATAAGTATATTTAGTATATGTATCATTGTGACAAGCTTGTTGGTATTTGATGATTTGAACAAATTGATAAGGATTATTATTATTGTTTATTGGATTAGATGCATCAGGATAAACTTGTGAATCTGATTGTCACGATCACCAACACTAACACTCTGGTGGGAGAGACACTACTACAACCCGAGCCCAACAAATAATCCAAAACGTAAGGTAATTAACATAGGAAGCATAAAAAAACTAAACGAAAGTCTCATAAACTTCAACAATTGATCTAATAACTAACAGTGTAGATGATAAACCTAGAATCTGAAAGTCAATCTACCAGATCATCTAAACAATTGATATAAGTCTAAACTAGAGAAAACTAATGAACTATTCCACTAACTAAAACAACTAATTTCAGAAATGATGAACATTGACAAAAGAGAATCCCATAGAAGCCCGAATGAAGTGGTTCACCCTTGAATTCGAACGACAATTGCCGATCTCCTTATTAAGTTCTGTCAATAGCCACTTGAAGATGCCCTGTACTCACCAAAAATAACAGAAGTGCAAAATAAGTACACAACCACAGTGTACTTGTAGGATCACACGGCTATGCATATATATATATATATATATATATATATATATATATATATATATATATATATATATATATATATATATATATATATATATATATATATATATATATATATATATATATATATATATATATATATATATATATATATATATATATATATATATATATATATATATATATATATATATATATATATATATATATATATATATGTGTGTGTGTGTGTGTGTGTGTGTGTGTGTGTGTATATATATATATATATGTGTGTGTGTATATATATATATATATATATATGTGTGTGTGTGTGTGTGTGTGTGTGTGTATTTGTGTGTGTGTGTGTGTGTATATATATATATATATATGAAACATTATCAAGAAGAAGAATCAACAACACATTTCATATTTTACGATCACATCATTGGTCCTCTGACGGAACCAAGTGCAAAATAGTTAGCTTTGCCTGAACATGGAGATTTGATTCCATAGTTCTGCCGAAACGTGGAAACCTAATCCAATAGTTGTGTTGGAATGTGGCAACCCAATCCCATAGTTATGCTAGAACGTGGAAACTCGATCCACAATCACAAGAAAATCATCAAGATCATACATTTAAGTGATAAGTCATAACCCAATCATTTACAACAAATGCGATCAACATTGTCACCTTCATACATATGCAAGTATCATAATGAAGAAACAAAAAACATACATCACACAAACATAGAATCACAACCACCGCCTACCTCTATAAAAAGCTTGAAACACTAAGAAAATTGATCCTTCCCTTACCAGATTCTTTCCTTTTGTTCTAAATCTACAACTAATAACAATAACACAAAATTCAATAAACAATCACTAATTACCCAAATTACTAATAAATCTATGAACCCTAGACACACCCATGATCCCAACTAACAAAAAATAGGGTAGGTTCCACCATAAATCTATCATGAAACCCTTGCCCATAAATATTTATCCACTCTATTACGTTCTATGGATCAAATAATGGATTCGAGGAGTTAAAAGCGTACCTTTAGCCAAATAAATAGTGAAAAATGATGCCCACGGGTCATTCCTTAGCGCTAAAAGTCAAAAAGTGCCAAATCAGGTCATTTAGGGATTTAATTAATGATTTTAATTCACGATGTCTCACTACACGACACTCATCCCATGCTACATCAGCCAATCGTCCCTCTACAATGGCATTTTCGTAGCAGAACACTCTCCTCTCAAACTTATGAGCATAATCCACCTTTTGTCCGCCACAACGGTCGTTATCCCTCTACATAAGGCCAACTTCCGCTACAATTTCCAAAAATGATACAAGTCCTTTTTAGAAGATATTCAATTCCTTATTTTTTCCACACACTCTTAGCACTACACTTAGAAAATATTCTTCATGGTAAAACCAATTCCTAGAGATCTGCTTCTTCAATTTGAATTCCACAAAGTTGCACAAATTCCTTAAAAAGTTATCTATCACCTCATCTAATCAAATTCCTAATTACTCCAACTAATTGTTACTAGATTTCCCTACACCTTGATGACTCCAATTTCCTCCAAATTTCGGCAAGGTTGAGAAAATCCTAATACTACTAAAAAAATTTCCGACCCCAAATTTCACTCATTGTCATTTCAATAACGACGAAACCCGATCGTTACAATAGATACCAATTTACCCATCACTCATCCCTGAGTGACAAAACATAGGAAAAATCAGGCTAAGAAAAAGATGAAGTAATGCCTAATTCAATGAATATTTGGGATACTTGTTTTGCATTTCCCTCTCATTTTCCCAAGTAACTTCTTCCACTGGACGATTGTTCCATTGAATTTCACGTTCTTAATATCCTTGGTCCTCAACTTACGCACATTACGATATGTAACGACCTGTTTAGTCATTTTGAGCAGCAGATTTTATTTCTGGAAAAACTGTCTTGGTCGACGGATCCCACGATGGACCGTCATGGGCACGACGGACCGTCGAGGGGGTCTCGTTCCAAAACACTTAGAAATTTGAAATTTGGGTACTGAAATCGACTCTCTGAACTTCGTGACGAAATGGCAGGATGGACCGTCGCAGGCACGACGGACCGTCACAAATCTTTCCACAGAATTAACTCTCTGAACTTTGTGACGGATCTGCAGGACGGACCGTCACAGCCATGACGGACCGCCACAGGCTGCATAACCCAGACTGGGTCAGATTTCTGTTAAAGTTTTAAAGGGGCGTTTTGGACTATTCATGCTTATAATTATAAAGTTAGTGGATTAATGTTAATAATTCAATTACTTGGGGGTTAAAGGAGATAACCTTGAAATAATTAGTGGGTTATTTTTATCATCTTTTATACTTAATTATATGACAATTAGGGTAAAAGAAAAAGGTTTTGAATAGAAAAAAACAGAAAGAACAGAGAGAACAAGCGATAGAGAGAGACGAACGAAGAGGGAAACAAAGCTTTGGGGAATTTGCTTGCTTGATCACGAATCTTCGGTGGAGGTAGGTTATGGTTTATGCTATTCGTAGTAAAATCTTAATAGTGAATGATATGTGTTGGGTAGTAATTATAAAGTCTTATATATGCTTAATTGTGTGCTTGCATGATGTGATTATATAATTGTGATGAATTAGCATGATGAGGCTATTGAATCTTAATCCCAAATTTACTTTGTTAATGATGATTCCTTGGTATAAAAGAAGGCTTGATGAACTAAAGAATGAGAATGATGATGCCTTGGTATAAAAGAAGGCTTGATGAATTAAAGTAATGAGATTAGAGGATCGGGTGTGACGTTCCGACACCAGGGTAGTAATAGAGGATCGGGTGACACATTCCGGTACCAGGATAGTATATGGATCGGAGTGTCACGTTCCGACACCAGGATTGTATATGGATCGGGTGCCACATTCCGGTACCAGGATAGTATATGGATCGGAGTGTCACGTTCCGACACCAGGATAGTGTATGGATCGGGTGTCACATTCCGGCACCAGGATAGTATATTGATCGGGTGCCACGTTCCTGTACCAGGATAGTATATGGATCGGAGTGTCACGTCCGACACCAGGATAGTATATGGATCGGGTGTCACGTTCCGGCACCAGGATAGTATATGGATCGGAGTGTCACGTTCCGACACCAGGATAGTAGTTGTGGAGGGGAGTGTCACGTACCGACACAAGAGGAATAAAGATAATGAAATCTTGAATTATGATAATATACTAAATCTTAAAGAACTAATTCCCAAATGAGTATGATGGGGAGGCATGAGTCCTCATTTATGTGCTTGGTGTTGTGACCAAGGGTTATGGTTATTGTAAATGTCCCATGTTAAGAATATTAGTTGATTTTATGTTATTATCTGATATATACTGTTTTCTATTTTGAGTTGGCCGATGATACCTACTCAGTACTTGTGCCTTGTACTGACCCCTACTTGTATTTGTTTTTCTTTCTTAATTGTGGAGTGCAGCAAACGTGCCATCGTCTTCAACTCAACCGCAACTCTAGCCAGTCTTCATCGAGCCAGATTTCAGGGTGAGCTAATGCTTCTAGCTTCGACTGGATCTTCCTCTTCATGTCTTGATGCCTTGAACTTCCAGCATGGACTAGCTTTTTATTTATTTTAGCTTCTTAGATACTCTTAGATTTAGTAATTTGAGGATAGATGTTCTTGTGATGATGACTTCCAGATTTTAGGGATAATGATTTTTAAATTTTATAAGTTATTTAATTGATTTCGCTAATGAGTTTTAAGCCTTCCGCGTTGTACTTTATTCAATATGTTGGGGTTTAGATTGGTTGGTTCGCTCACATAGTAGGATAAGTATGGGTGCCACTCGCGGCTCATTTTGGGTCGTGACAAACTTTGTATCAGAGCATTAGGATTGTTGGTCTCATCACACAAGAACGAGTCTAGTAAAGTCTTAAGGAACGGTAGGGGGACGCCTTTACTTTTCTTTGAGAGGCTATAAGACTTTAGGAAAATTCCATTATTTCTTTCTTTCTTTCCTGCTATTACTTGGATCCAATTGGTATCTAGGTGATAGAAATTGGTATCTGACCATCTTCACTCTATTTCGCAGATGGTTAGAACTAGAGCAACTACTGCGCCAACACCAACACCGGCAAGACAGGATGCGTCTGAGCCAGCCACTGGGGCTGTAGCTCGGAGAGGAGCAGTGGCAAGAGGCCGTGGTAGAGGTCGCGGGAGGACGTCCTCTAGAGGAAGAGGACAAGCACCTGGCCCAACTAGTACCAGGGCGGTGACTCATCCACCGACTGAGGAAGTGGTAGGAGAGGGTGAGGAAGGGGAGAATGAACAAGTGCAGAATGAGGAATTACCACCCCAACCTACCCCAGAGATGATTAATCAGGTTCCTGCTTATCTTAGCGGGTTATCTGATCAAGGCCAGACACCTCCAGTGTTTTCTGCACCAGCACCTCAGGTTCCGGAAGTACGACAGTCCGCTGTTGAGGCTCCCCGCATGGATGCCTCATTGGAAATAGGCACGTTTCCTCGTTTGACTACAGGGCCTATAAAGACAAGTGATCAGCATGAACTTTTCAGTAAGTTCTTGAAATTGAAACCTCCAGTCTTCAAGGGTGCTGAATCTGAGGATGCTTACGATTTTCTGGTTGATTGTCATGAGTTACTACATAAAATTGGCATAGTGGAACGATTTGGCGTTGAGTTTGTAACCTATCAGTTTCAGGGAAATGCCAAAATGTGGTGGCGGTCACATGTTGAGTGTCAACCCGCACAGGCACCAGCTATAACTTGGGCGTCATTCTCTAGCTTATTTATGGAGAAGTATATCCCCTGGACCTTGAGGGATAGGAGGAGAGATGAGTTCTTGAGCCTAGAGCAAGGCAAGATGTCGGTGACTGCGTATGAGTCTAAGTTTCGTGCATTATCCAGGTATGCCACCCAGCTTTGTTTCAGTCCACAAGAGCGGATTCACCGTTTTGTGAAGGGGTTGAGGTCAGATTTGCTGATTTCAGCCTTACAGGTAGCGGCTACAGCAAAATCCTTTCAGGAAGTGGTAGACTTCGTGATAGAGGTGGAGGGAGTGAAGCCAGATGACTTCACCATGGCATCGACATCTAAAAGGTTTCGTAAGGGAGGTGAGTTTAACGGTTCTTACTCCAGAGGGCAAGATTCAGTAGGTTATCCAGCCCGACCTATTCAGTCTTCACTGCAGACTGTAGTTGGGGGTCCACCGCAGACCGGTCAACACTTCTCTGAGTTTGGAGGTTATCCCCAGACTTCGTCATTCTCACAGAGACCTATGCTTGACTCCAGAGAGTGTTATGGATGTGGGGAGACTGGACATATTAAGAGGTATTGTCCAAAAAAGAGTTACAGACCCCCAATAGTCAGAGGTAGAGGTGGTCATGGAAGAGGCCGTCATTCTAGAGGACGTGGTGGCCGAGGTAATGGTGGTCACCAAAACTGCCGGGGTGACGGGCAAACTGGAGCCACTACAGCACACCATGGTAGGGGCAACGGGCAGACAGGTGACAGGGCCCATTGTTACGCTTTCCCCGGGCGGTCTGAAGCGGAGACATCTGATGCGGTTATCACAGGTAATCTTTTGGTTTGTGATTGCATGGCTTCTGTATTATTTGATCCTGGCTCCACATTTTCATATGTATCTTCCTCATTTGCTACTGGTCTTAATTCACATTGTGAATTGCTTGACATGCCTATTCGTGTTTCTACTCCGGTTGGTGAGTCTGTGGTAGTTGAAAAGGTATATAGGTCTTGTCTGGTGACTTTTGTGGGGAGCAATACTCATGTAGACTTGGTTATTTTAGAGATGGTTGATTTCAATGTAATTCTGGGTATGACTTGGATTTCTCCAAAATTTTCAATCTTAGATTGTAATGCTAAAACTGTAACGTTGGCCAAGCCTGGGACAGATCCGTTAGTGTGGGAGGGTGACTACACTTCCACTCCAGTTCGTATCATCTCCTTTCTTCATGCTAAGAGAATGGTTAGTAAAGGGTGTTTAGTGTTCTTGGCACACCTCAGGGATGATACTACCCAAGTACCTTCAATTGAGTCGGTTTCGATAGTCCGTGAGTTTCTGGATGTGTTCCCTGCAGACCTTCCTGGTATGCCACCGGATAGGGATATTGACTTTTGCATTGATCTGGAGCCGGATACTCGCCCCATTTCCATACCCCCTTATAGGATGGCCCCAGCAGAGTTAAGGGAGTTAAAGACCCAACTTCAAGAGTTGTTAAGTAAAGGCTTCTTTAGACCAAGTGCATCCCCTTGGGGTGCTCCGGTGTTATTTGTGAAGAATAAGGATGGGAGTTTTCGGATGTGCATAGACTACCGGCAGTTGAACAAGGTAACTATTAAGAACAAGTATCCCATTCCTCGCATTGATGACTTGTTCGATCAATTACAAGGTGCTTGTGTCTTCTATAAGATTGACTTGAGATCCGGTTATCATCAATTGAAAATACGGGCAACAGATGTGCCAAAGACTGCTTTTCGAACCAGGTATGGGCATTATGAATTCGTAGTAATGTCTTTTGAGCTTACGAATGCCCCTGCTACTTTCATGAGCTTGATGAACGGGATTTTTAAGCCATATCTGGATCTCTTTGTGATTGTATTTATTGATGATATACTGATATACTCAAAGAGTAAGAAGGAACATGAGGAGCATTTGAGAATGGTATTAGAGTTGTTGAGGAAGAAAAAGCTTTATGCCAAATTCTCCAAGTGTGAGTTTTGGCTAGATTCAGTGTCCTTCTTGGGGCACGTGGTTTCTAAGGAGGGAGTGATGGTGGATCCTTCTAAGATTGAGACAGTGGATAATTGGGTAAGACCTACTAATGTGTCGGAAGTAAGGAGCTTTGTTGGTTTAGCTAGCTACTACCATCGATTTGTCAAGGGATTCTCTTCTATTGCTTCCCAATTGACGAACTTGACTAAGAAGAATGTTCCATTTGTATGGTCGGATGAATGTGAGGAAAGCTTTCAGAAACTCAAGATCTTTCTGACTACTGCACCTATCCTTACCTTGCCAGTAGAGGGTAAGAACTTCATTGTTTATTGTGATGCATCCTATTCTGGTTTGGGTGCAGTGCTAATGCAAGAGAAGAATGTAATTGCTTATGCTTCGAGGCAATTAAAGGTGCATGAACGTAACTATCCGACCCATGATTTGGAGTTGGCTGTGGTAGTGTTTGCATTAAAGCAATGGAGACACTATCTATATGGGGTTAAGTGTGAAGTCTATATGGATCATCGTAGCCTACAATATGTCTTTACTCAGAGGGATTTGAATTTGAGACAGAGGAGGTGGATGGAACTACTGAAGGACTATGATGTTACCATCTTGTATCACCCACGAAAGGCTAATGTTGTGGCAGACGCCTTAAGTAGAAAAACAGGGAGCATGGGTAGTTTAGCCCACTTACAAGTTTCTAGACGCCCGTTGGCTAGAGAAATCCAAAACTTGGTTAATGACTTTATGAGACTGGAAATACTAGAGGAAGGAGGATTTTTGGCCTGTGTGGAGGCAAGATCTTCTTTTCTTGACAAGATCAAGGGAAAACAGTTTGATGATGAGAAACTAAGCCGAATTCGGGATATGGTGTTGCGAGGAGAGGCTAAAGAGGCAATAATTGATGAGGAAGGTGTTTTGAGGATTAAGGGAAGGGTATGTGTGCCCCGTGTTGATGATTTGATCCACACTATTCTTATATAGGCTCATAGTTCCGGATATTCTATACATCCTGGTGCAACCAAGATGTACCGTGACCTAAAGCAACACTTTTGGTGGAGTAGAATGAAGCGTGACATTGTGGATTTTGTTGCCAAATGTCCAAATTGTCAGCAAGTAAAGTATGAACACCAGAGGCCCGGAGGAACACTTCAGAGAATGCCCATTCCGGAATGGAAGTGGGAGAGAATTGCAATGGACTTCGTGGTTGGTCATCCAAAGACATTGGGTAAGTTTGATTCTATTTGGGTAATCGTGGACAGATTAACTAAGTCTGCTCACTTCATTCCGATCAAGGTGACTTACAATGCGGAGAAGTTAGCCAAACTTTATATCTCAGAAATCGTTCGATTGCATGGAGTTCCACTTTCCATCATATCAGATAGAGGTACGCAGTTTACTTCTAAGTTTTGGAGAACATTGCATGCGGAATTAGGTACTAGGTTGGACCTTAGTACTGCATTTCACCCTCAGACCGATGGTCAGTCTGAGCGAACGATTCAAGTATTGGAGGATATGCTTCGTGCACGTGTGATAGAATTTGGTGGTCATTGGGACAACTTCTTACCCTTAGAGGAGTTTTCATACAATAATATCTATCACTCAAGTATTGATATGGCTCCATTCGAAGCATTGTATAGGAGGAGATGTAGGTCTCCCATTGGTTGGTGTGATGCATTTAAGGTTAGACCTTGGGGTACTGATCTTTTGAGGGATTCATTAGAGAAAGTTAAATCTATTCAAGAAAAGCTTTTAGAGGTGCAAAGTAGGCAAAAGGAATATGCAGATCGAAACGTTAGAGACTTGGAGTTCATGGAGGGTGAACAAGTTTTGCTGAAGGTTTCACCCATGAAAAGGGTGATGCGGTTTGGTAAAAGAGGTAAGCTAAGCCCAAGGTATATTGGACCATTTGAAGTACTTAAGCGAGTAGGGGAGGTGGCTTATGAATTAGCCTTGCCTCTAGGACTGTCAGGAGTGCATCCGGTATTTCATGTGTCTATGTTGAAAAGATACCATGGGGATGGAAACTACATCATTCGTTGGGATTCAGTTCTGCTTGATGAGAATTTGTTTTATGAGGAGGAGCCTGTTGCCATTCTATATAGAGAAATTCGCAAGTTGAGATCAAGGGAGATTGCATCCATCAAAGTTCAATGGAATAATCGACCAGTTGAAGAGTCCACTTGGGAGAAGGAGGCTGATATGTAAGAGAGATACCCACACCTGTTTACAGATTCAGGTACTCCTTTTCGCCCTTGTTTTTCTTCTTGTGATTGTTCGAGGACGAACGATGGGTAAATTTGTATCTATTGTAACGACCTGTTTAGTCGTTTTGAGCAGCAGATTTTATTTCTGGAAAAACTGTCTTGGTCGACGGATCCCACGACGGACCGTCATTGGCACGACGGACCGTCGAGGGGGTCTCGTTCTAAAATACTTAGAATTCTGAAATTTGGGTACTGAAATTAACTCTCTGAACTTCGCGACGAAATGGCAGGACGGACCGTCACAGACCCTTAGTAAAAATTTAGTCTCTGAACTCTGTGACGGAAGCAGCAGGACGGACCGTCGCAGGCACGACGGGCCGTCACAGGCTGCGTAATCCAGGATGGGTCGGATTTCTGTTAAATGTTTTAAGGGGCATTTTGGACTATTCCTGCTATAATTATAAATTTGGTGGGTTAATGTTAATAATTTAACTTCTTGGGGGTTAAAGGAGATAACCTTGGAATAATTAGTGGGTTATTTTTATCATCTTTTATACTTAATTATATGAGTATTAGGGTAAAAGGAAAAGGGTTTGAATAAGAAAAATAGAAAGAACAAAGAGAGGGAGAAAAGAACGAGCGATAGAGAGATATACGAACAAAGAGGGAAACAAAGCTTTGAGGAATTTGCTTGCTTGATCATGAATCTTCGGTGGAGGTAGGTTATGGTTTTTATGCTATTCGTAGTAAACTCTTAATAGCGAATGATATGTGTTGGGTAGTATTATAAAGTCTTCTATATGCTTAATTGTGTGCTTGCATGATGTGATTATATAATTGTGATGAATTAGCATGATGAGGCTATTGAACCTTGAATCCTAAATTTACTTTGTTAATGATGATGCCTTGGTATAAAAGAAAGATTGATGAACTAAAGTAATGAGATTAGAGGATCGGGTGCCATGTTCCGGTACCAGGATAGTATATGGATCGGAGTGTCACGTTCCGACACCAGGATAGTAGTAGTGGAGCGGAGTGTCACGTACCGACACAAGAGGAATAAAGATAATGAATCTTGAATTATGATAACATACTAAATTCTAAAGAACTAATTCCCAAATGAGTATGATGGGGAGGCGTGAGTCCTCATTGATGAGCTTGGTGTTGTGACCAAGGGTTATGGTAATTGTTAATGTCGCCTGTTAAGAATATTAGTTGATTTTATGTTATTATCTAATATATACTGTTTTCTATTTTGAGTTGGCCGATGATACCTACTCAGTACTTGTGCCTTTTACTGACCCCTACTTGTATTTGTTTTTCTTTGTTAATTGTGGAGTGCAGCAAACGTACCGTAGTCTTCAACTCAACCGCAACTCTAGCCAGTCTTCATCAAGCCAGATTTCAGGGTGAGCTATTGCTTCTAGCTGGGACTGGATCTTCCTCTTCATGTCTTGATGCCTTGAACTTCTGGCATGGACTAGCTTTTTACTTATCTTAGCTTCTTAGATACTCTTAGATTTAGTAATTTGAGGATAGATGTTCTTGTGGTGATGACTTCCAGATTTTGGGGATAATGATTGATAAATTTTAGAAGTTATTTAGTTGATTTCGTTAATGAGTTTTAAGTCTTCCGCATTGTATTTTGTTCATTATGGCTAAAATGTTGGGGTTTAGATTGGTTGGTTCGCTCACATAGTAGGATAAGTGTGGGTGTCACTCGCGACTCGTTTTGGGTCGTGACAAGAGAAAGATGGGGGAAAATTTCTCCGAAATTTTTTTAAGTTTCATTAGTCATTGTCGAAAAAATGGAATTATTTTGATTTTTTTTTTATTTTTCATAATCGATTATTTTTTTTGGATGAAGAAACATCCTTACATTAGGCCAATATACATCAATTTAAAGTCAAAACAACACATTTACAACAAATTAAAAACTTCAATAAAAATATGAGCAAAGTAAATAATTGATAGAAAAATCCTCTAATAAATTCAAACAACTGGACATCAATTTAACACCAAATTATTAAATTAACAGCAAAGATACAAACTCTAAACTTAAAGACTTTACAAATTAAACATGAAAGAAAATTACAGTAATAATGGTGGGATGGTGGTTTCAATGGTGGTGCAACCAATCCTAATATGGATGGCAATGGGGCCAAAAATATAAAAATAATCGAGCTAAAAAAAGGTTAAGTATTAGGAGAAAATAAGAGGAAGAAAAATGGGTGTGTAGCGACGCTGATAGTGGTAAAATGTGGTGTGATGGAGGAAGGAGTGCCAAAGAAGATGAAGAAGAAATAATAGTTTTTTCCCAAAAAAAAAGAGGCCCAATTTAATACCTTCACGCGCCTAAAGGGTGTGGGTTACAAACAATGTGCCACATAGACAAAAAATATTCAAATGGTTCATATTAGGAATGGTTGAAGTTTTCAATAGGTAGTACGTCTAGTTGAGGTGTCTAAGTGAATAATCGAGACAAGTTTGAGTGGCCGCAGATGACTTTGGTCATAGTTAGCTTGTAACATATTGGTATGTATGTGTGATTATACGCATAAATATGCTATATTTTAAGTTTCTTTAATGTTTGAAGCATGAGAAACTTATACGAGTAAGATGAATTTGGTGTGACGGTACAAGTGGTTTTAATCTGCTGGTTTGATGCGCCGTGTACAAAAAATTGAATCTTACTTATTTATGGTCGATGCATGTTTTATCACGGATAACAATGAAAAACAAATCTTGCTAAAGTGTGGCAGGTTTTTAGTTTAATTCAAATTAATATGTATAGTGCACGCTAAATTATGTTAGTGGGAAGCTACCTTTTTAATTAAATTAAGTCTTGTCTTCTTGATGGTAATCTTTGTCTTTTTTCTTTGTATTTTCTTTGCCTAATTGCAGGAAATTTTAACCACATAACATCTTTTATTTTGATTGGCTGGAAGTTAATTATTTTAAAAGATGATGCTTTAAATAACAATGGCGGCGGTAGATTGGCGGCTGCCTAATCTTTGTGATTAGGCCAAAGTAATAACCTTGTGATTTTAAAGAGTAGTGCATATTGCCTCACGTCGGAATGATACCGATAGATTTTTATCCGTTTTACAATAATTATATAAAATTTCGGCAGATAAAATATATAACATTAAGCCGAAATTATCTATACAATTTAGTTTCATGTGCTTGTCCCTTTTAATCGGCCAAGATCTTTTTTAAAAAAATAATAATTATTTGAGTATTATTTTACATATTATAAATTAAGAATTTTGTGATTAATAAATAGTTACTGTTGAAGTAGTTTATTTATTTGAAATCATTGAAAAATTCTTAAAGTTTAGATATATGAGAGAAAATATTAATATATGAATTGAGAATTATGATTAATAAATAGGGTTCATTAAAGTGTTTATTTATTTGAGTCATTAGAATATTCCCAATGTATCATATATAAATCGTCCTAAGTGAATAATAGTGGTAAATTTTTTTGAATAAAGATTTCTTTAAGATGCTAGTAATGCTAAATCAATCCATGAGAAGAGTGATTAAAGTTTCACTCAAAAGGAGAAAAAATAGTATCGTGAACTCTCAGATGTATTAATCGAAAGGACCATTTGTTACAAGAAGGTGTTGTGTGTCTTAGCTAAAGAAACAACACAAGTACACGTAATACTCATGAGATAATTATTAAAATAGAATGAAAATTTGAATCAAGTTATTTTAATCTAAAACTAAGTCTAAAATGATTTATTTTTCAAATTAGGTCATTGTTTAGGTGGTCATGAATTTTATTATCTCTGATTGACTTGAAATCTGATGGCACCAACGAAAATCGTCTAGATGAGTTTAGGTAGTTTGTCGGATTGAAATTTGATTTGAATATGATAAAGTCATTGTCTATGTCAATTATGTTTATGTTAAATTTGAAACATGATCGCACATGGTTATTTGACATGAATTGATATGTGATAAGAATGTAGGTCATATTATTTTAATTCCTAAAGATGTTTGAATCACTTGAATTTGAATTTGGTCATAGATTTGGACATAAATAGTTTTTATAAACTCCAATTGACCTGAAATTTGGTGAAGTTCATTGATTACGACCTAGCAAAAAGTACTCATTGCTATGTGGTTAGTTTTACCTTGAGGTAGTTAAAATGATTTTAAAGTTGTTCTTTGGAATTAAAATATGATTTAGTATGAGTGACATCCTTTATATTATTTTTATTATGTTATATGTGGTACATGATTACACATGATGAGTTAACATATATTGATATACGATAAGGATGTGGATCTATTCATTTTTCCTTAAATCGTTTGAATCTGAATTTGATCATAGATATGGAGATAAATATTATTTTTGAACTCCAATTGATCAGAAACTCGGTAGGTTCATCAGAAATGATCAAATTTAAAATACTCATTGTTATGCAGTGATTTGGTCATTTCATATCGTTCATATGGTGTTTTCAGATAATTTTTGTATCTTAAAATTAATTTTACCGAAAAATTACTCGACTATGATATAGTGGTGATAGAGTTTGTTCTCTATGGTCTTGATGACTAAATTTTTGCGAAGTATTAAGTTCATGTGTTGGCTTAAACCTTCCTCCCTATCGGTTGAAAAAAATACAAGTTATTAGAATTTAATCTCTAGTTTTGATTATCTGTATTGACTCTCCTTAACTGAGTAATATTTTATTGGATGAATGGATCTAGGGATAATGATATTCACTTGACTTAAATTAACATATACTCTCCATCTGAGTTAGCTGTTGTTTTAAATTTGTTGAAGTGGTTATCTGATACCACATATGTATGTTGCATGAGTAGTCATTTTTTCATCAAAATTTATTGTTTAAGATGCATGGAAATCTATGAGGTGTGTTCTGAATTTTAATATTCAATGTATACATATACATACTTTTTCTTTTGGAATTTAAGAATTTCGTTTTTTATTCTTGACCTGTGTGTCTATTTCACAAAATGATTATATATGATAAGAATTACTGAGCGGGAAAATTTTAAATTCTATTATGGCCAAACAACGTTTTCAATCAAATTGATCATGGTTTTGGGATTTGAAAAGAAAACTCTGATTGATCTTAAATTTGGTAGATTCATAAGAACGACCTAGTAAGAAATTAATTTTATTTTGGATTGTTATATGAGTTTTTGGTCATATTTGATTAAATAGTAGTGAAGTATTAGTTTTATGTGTTGGTTTAGACCTTCCTCCCTATCAGATGAAATTGATACAAGTCACTATGTATTTAATCGTCTAGTTTGATAATCTGTATTAACTCTCTTAAACTGAGTAATACAAGATTGGATCAATGTAACTAGAGGACTTTCACTTGACTTAAACTAACAATAGACACTCCATATGAGTTAGGTTTGTATAAGTTTATGAAGTTAATAATCGATCATTGTACATGTGTATTGCATGAGTAGTTCTCCAATCCCATCGATTGGCTATTCGAGATGCATGGATATATATGTATAAATGAGCCCTGAATATCGTTATTTGGAATTATTCAAAATATTATGATCTATTTAATGTATTATATCTCATATTCTCAATGGACTTTACGCACCCACTTAGTACTACTTAAGTTTTTCTTTTGATAGGGATACAATATTAATTCAAAGAATGCATTGTACATATACCTTGTGTTAGAAGGAATTATTTTCAGTTGCTAACTAGATGAGAGATGAATATTTGATATATTTGTGTGTAACTCTCCTATCATTGAGTTTGATAAATATATCATTTGTAGTGGTATGATGCGTGATTTTTTATTAATATTATTTCACATAATTTGAATTTTATTAATCTATCTCATAAGAGAAAATATCTTTTAAATTGAATGAAACTTATTGTACACTACTGTCTTAAGTTATTTATTTTGAATAGAACTTCGAGGTTGGTTAATTGATTTGTTACGACGAAGCACTACTAGACAAAATTACATGAGAAAACTGTGAAAGTTGTAAATGCATAGTTAAGAGTCTAAGTGGGAGATTGTTAGGGTATATACTATTAATAATGTGTTTAAACATAGTATTTTAACAATTCAAGATTAAATATCTAAGTAGAAGATTGTTATGGTATATAATATTAACCATACATTTAGATATAGTACATTATAACAATTGTGATGGTTAAAAGCCTAAGTGGGAGATTGTTGGGATATATACTATTAAGAAATAATATTTATAAGAGAATAAATATTTGTTCATTTTCAATAGATCACATATTCATTTATGGTGTCTATTTACTTATATAGTAGATGATTTAGTGAGTAGAGTTTTAGCTTATACACAGAGGATTAAATCATCGGTTCTTATGAGTATAAAATTTTTGGTTCACAATCTAGGATAGAAATTGGACATGCCATCGGGTACGACTATAGCACAAGATTATATGTAGTTTATCTTGATTATGGGAACGATATAGTTCCAACTTCTTGTGCTAGTACTTTTTGTATTGTATTGAATGGAACCTAGTAGCAATAGTTGTTTTAGACTGACTGACAAAAACATATGCTCTAAACTATTTAACGTACTTATATTTTTAATCCTGATATAACAATTATGATCTATATATATATTAATTATCCTTTTGATTTATTAAAAGTGAGATTCTGGAGATGGGTCAATATCTCTGGTAAGTTAGATGATAATAATATATGTTTGTGAAAATAATAAGTTAGTTGATGAAATCCATGTCTCGTTATAAACATTGATTGATATGCCTTTTTTGAAACTTATAAGTTTTCATCGTGTCAAGATCTTGCAAGTGGATTTATGAATCCGATACATGAAATAAGTTAAGTCGTCTTCTAAAGAAAATTAATCATTAAGTTAAATTCGTAAGTAATATAATTTGTTGATTAGTATATCAGAAATCTAACATGGGGAATTACATAAGTGTTTAATGGGGAATTACGAAATAGAGGAGTGCAATAACAAATTTCTGGTGAAATGATTTGTAATTTATCATGGTAAGAATAATTCAAGTTAATCATTTGGAATTATTTCCATAATAGGAAATCTAAGTAATTAATTCTCTGGTCCCTATAGTGCCCATATTTAACTAGAACTTAGAATCCTATTTCTATGTAAAAAGGGAAGAATAATATTGGTTTTCTAGTCTTCTAGAAAAACGAGGTTTTGTGATCCTTTTTGTACAAGGATGAAATCTCTATAAATAGGGATTCTCCTAACCTAGAAAAGAGTAGATTAATATTCTATTCGATACTTGTCCACCCATTGAGAGAGTTCGAATGTGACTTGAGATCATTGTAGAAAAACCATAACGATTGTTTATCTTGTAGATTCGCTTGAAAGTCCGTTTATCTTGTAGATTCGCTTGAAGGTATTTGCTCACGCTTCAAGAGGTATTATTGAATTATATTTCGTTATGTTTATGTGTTCTAGCATGATATATGTTTTAGCATAAACATTATTGGTTATGTATTATTCATATAAGCAGTACAGATTCATGAATGCTTCTGTTGTGCATATATGTTTTCTAACAAGGATTACATTAGAACTTCTCTAAATTAATACTCTCCATTCTATATTAAGTTATTTTTTGAGGTGTTTCACAGTTCACACTCTTTAAAAAAAGTAGATTTATGACATAAATTAAATTTATTTTTTCATTTTTACCCTTATTATTTTTAAATTTATGATTAATGAAGGAATATTGATTGTATTGAAGTGTTAACCTAATAAGGGAATACATGGGAGATATATATATGAGATATAGGATGGAGTACTAATCCTAATAGGACTAGGATTAGTACACAGTAAATACTAATATTATTTAATATTATCTGTTACTATCCCCCCCTCAAGCTGAGCTGCTTGGAACTGAGGTAATCGTGCTGTCGGCTCGGGAGAGGCTTGGTGAGAATATCAGCCGGTTGTTCTTCAGTGGGTACATACTGCACAGTCATGGTGCTGGCCTGAACTTCATCACGAATAAAGACACAATCGGTATCAACATGCTTCATTCTGGTGTGTAGGACGGAATTCTTGGCCACACAGATGGTTGATTTGTTGTCACAATAGAGAGCAGGAACAGTGTGAGTGGCGCGGAGTTCGCGAAGAATATATGTGACCCACATGGTCTCAGCAGCAAGAAGAGCAAGGGCGCGGTATTCAGCTTCAGTCGAGGACCGAGAGACCTTGGGTTGTTTTTTTGTACACCAGGAGATCAGGTTCGGCCCCATAAAAACGAGAAACCCCGATGTAGATTTTCTGTCATTTTTATCATTCGCCCAATCTGAATCTGAGAAACCCCGAAGCTCCAAGTCCCCGGGTCAAATGAGTAAACCACGACCAAGAGTGCCAAAAATGTACCTGAGAATGCGTTTTAGACAATGGTAATCATGTTCACTTGGTTGATGCATGCGCTAAGCAACTCGGTTGACAGCAAACTGGATGTCAGGACGGGTAATGGCCAGATACTGTAGAGCCCCAATGAGGCTGCGGAAGTGGGTGATATCGGCAAAGGGGGTGTCAGCTCCATTCGTAGACGAAGAGACTGCCATCGGTGTTGGTTGACTGGTGCATTTTTCCAGTACAGCTTTCTGCAACAGATCTCGAGCATATTTTGACTGATGAAGAAACAAGCCGCTGCCTGTCCGAGAAACCTCCATTCCCAGAAAATAATGTAACGGGCCAAGGTCCTTCATTTTGAAGGTAGTATGCATAGCTCGAGTGACATCCTGAATGAGAGCTGCAGTAGAGCCTGTAATAATGATATCATCTACATAGACAAGAAGAATAACTGTACCGTGTGCTGAATATCGAGTAAACAGACTCGTGTCGTGTACGCAACATGTGAAGCTGAGTCCCTGGAGGAACGTTTTCAGACGTGTGTACCAAGCACGGGGGGCTTGCTTGAGCCCATACAGACACTTCTGGAGTTTGCAAACATGTTGAGGGAAGCGGGGATCAACATAGCCCGGTGGTTGCGTCATGTAGATAGTTTCATCAAGCATGCCATGAAGAAAAACATTGGAAACATCCAACTGATTGATGAGCCAATTGTTGCGCACAGCGAGTGACAGTACCAGGTGAATGGTTTCCTGCCGAATAACAGGACTGAATGTCTCGGAGTAATCAAGCCCATACTCCTGATTGTAGCCTTTAGCAACCAAACAAGCCTTGTACCTGGAAATACTGCCATCCGCATTGTGTTTAATTTTGTACACCCATTTACAGCCCACTGGGTGCCGCCCATGGGGATTAGGTACAAGAACCCAAGTTTTTTGATCAGTCAAAGCCTTAAACTCGTCATCCATAGCATGACGCCAATAAGCATTTTTTGAGGCAACAGAGTAGGTTGTTGGTTCACTATCGGGAAGGGGTGTATTTGGTAGTATGATAGCCTGAAAGGTTTTGGGTTTGAAGATACCGGCTTTGCCACGGGTTAACATGAGATGAGTATTGGGGAGTGGCATGGGCGGTGGTGATTCCGGGGTGGCCGGGAAGGACCCAAAACGGATCGGGCTGGAGATGTTGTGGGTAAGGGGTGGTTCGGGTTGGTTGTGGGTGTGGGTGATGGTTGCGGGTGTATTGTGGGTGACGGTCGAAGGGGTGATGAGGGGTGGTTGGGTAGTGGGTGGAGGTGTGGGGGAAGGTGGTGAGGGACCCTGTGAGTATGTTGGAAAAAGGGGAAGGACGCCAATGAATGATGTATTTGTGGAGGAGGAAATAGACTCGTAGGGAAACTCATTTTCGACAAATTTGACATGACGAGATATGTAGACTTTATGAGTTTGTGGGTCAAGACAGCGATAACCCTTGGAGGTAGGATGATAGCCCAAAAAAATACAAGGACGGGATCGGGGTTGTAATTTGTGAGTAATATGAGGGCGTAGCCAAAGGTAGGCAAGACACCCAAAGACGCGGAGGTTGGTATAATTGGGAAGTTCTTGGTAAAGGAGTTGATAGGGTGATTTGTTGGAGAGAGTGTGACTGGGCATTCTGTTAATGAGGTAGTTTGCGGTGGCTAGAGCTTCTACCCAAAAGGAGACAGGGAGATGAGATTGATGTAGAAGAGTAACCACCGTTTCAATGAGATGGCGATGCTTACGCTCAGCCACCCCATTCTGTTCGGGAGTGTATGGACAGGAGGTTTGATGTATAATTCCCAGGGATTGCAGAAACTGGCCAAAGATGTTATTGACATATTCTTTTCCATTGTCACTTCGAAAAAGATTAACATGAGAACTGAATTGTGTTTGGACCATTTTTTCAAAAGTGACAAAGGTGGTGTATGCCTGTGATTTGTGTTTTAGTGGGTACAACGAAGTGTATTTTGTAAAATCATCCACAAAACAAATATAATAGCGAAAACCAGCAAATGAAGGAACAGCAGTAGGACCCCATAGGTCAGAATGAATAAGTTGAAAAGGTGCAGTTGTACGCTTCTCAGATAAAGTAAAAGGTAATTTATTAGATTTAGCAATTGAACAGGAGTCACAATTGTTTACATGAATGGAAGAAAAACCTAATTGAGACATTAAAGAATCTATTACTTGAGTAGACGGGTGACCCAGACGACTGTGCCACAACAGACTGTGGCCATCAGTCGAAAGAGCCACCGGAGCCACAGGAACGCTTTCTGAAATTGGGTGGGCAGACGAACTTGTGCCAGGAAGAACGTACAGACCATGCTCACAGGGGCCCTGAAAAATCACCCTCTTGGTAGTATTGTCTAGGATCTGAAAATCATTAGAGGTGAACAAGAGTGAGCAATTATTGTCTTTTGTGAATTGGTGAACTGAAAGGAGATTGGATTTAATAGAAGGGATGTGGGTAAGGTTACCTAGGTGAAAGATAGCGGTGGGGGTTTTAATGGTACCTGTGCCAGTGTGAGAAATATTAAGGGACTCACCGTTGCCAACAGTAATACCATTGGAGCCATGATATGTATTTGGAGCGTTAAGCTTGGATAGATCAGAAGTAACATGCATTTTGGCCCCAGTATCCAACAGCCATTCAGAGGAAGGGCCGGCTTGAGATGCATAATTGGCACGGTTATCACTATTTCGGCTCTCCTCATACCGAAACCAGCAACGAGCAGCGGAGTGTCCTGTTTTCTGACAGATTTGACAAGTTGGACGATCCCGCTCGTAAGTGCCCTGCCCGCCGCTGGAAGATGACTGCCCGCCACTGCCGAAGGAGTGCAGGCTGTTGTTGCTGCCGTGCTGCTGACCGTCGTACGGCGGACGACTGCCCTACCGACCGCCGCGCCCGCGGCCTCCGCTGTTTCTGCCGTAGTCGTCGCGGCTCCACTGCCGGCCTCCACCACGCCCCCCGCGATAGTTTTGGATTGCGATGAGGGCGGTGGCCGGCTCCATAATAGCGGCTTCTCGGAGAAGAAGTTTGCTCTCTAGATCCACGTTGATTTCTTCACTTTTTATCCACGAGGAGAGAGTAGCCAGGTCAACGGGCGTTGGACTGATGTGAACCTCCTGTTTAATGGAGGAGTAAGCTGATGGGAGCCCCCGAACGACGCACATGACGAGATCTTTTTCGGGAATGATTTCGTTCACGGTGTCGAGGGCTGTGATGATGGTGGAGACCTCATCTAAATACTCCGTCATAGTTTTCGTGCCTTTGGTAATTGTGTGGAGACGATCACGCAATTGAAAAATATGAGAGTGGGAAATTGATGCATAGCGTGTTGCGAGGGCTATCTACAGGGCTGAAGCAGTTGTGTAGGATCGGACGTGTTTCTGAACCGTGGGAGAGATGACCGCAATCAAACATGATCGGATCTGTATCCACGGCTTTCCAGGCGGCATGGGCCGGATTGGTTTTTTCTGATTTGTCCGTGGCGGTGATGACTGCCGGCGGCGATTCTGTGCTTCCATCTACGTATTTGAGAAGGTAATTGGCCTCAAGGGCTATAAGAACGGTGATTTTCCATGTAGGGTAATTTATGTCTGATAATTTTTTGGGAATCAGGGCATGAAGATGCCTGAGAAGGAGTTTAACGCCAGAAGGAAGTGAATCGAGAGGATCCACCTCGGTTGTCATGGCTGCCGCCGCCCAAGAGAAGAGAGGGAACGATCGGTGCCCTAAAGAGAGAAAAAAAACCTAGAGAAAAGAAGATCTAGGTTTTCTGGCTCTTGATACCATGAAGGAATATTGATTGTATTGAAGTGTTAACCTAATAAGGGAATACATGAGCGATATATATAGGAGATATAGGAAGGAGTAATCCTAATAGGACTAGGATTAAGGAGTACTAATCCTAATAGGACTAGGATTAGTACACAGTAGATACTAATATTATTTAATAGTATTATTTAATACTATTATTTAATACTATCAGTTATTAATTAAAATAACTAATTATTAATCAATAACTAATTTCAACACTAATTAATGAAAGGTAAAATTGGAAGAACACTCAAAAAATAGTCTTGAAAACTGAACAATTAAGTTAATTTGAAAAATGAAAAATGCCTCAAAAATCTATCTAATATATAATAGGAGAGGTCAAAAAAATTGATGTGTCAGCGCCACAATTATTCTTGAATTTTTCAATTTAGAAAAAATCATTAATTAAATATTATAAATTTGATTTTTTTTAAAAAGCATGTACATGTCAATATATTTAAACAAGTACTTCTCTCTGTCGCTATTTAGTTGTCCACTTTAGAAATGATACACATATTAAGATAACAATAGTTAGCATAGTGAAGTTATAGTTTTATCCTTATTAATTATGGTTTCAAAAAGGATGAAGTAAAATTTAGAAATTTTCAAGAAGTTTAAATGAGGGTATAATCGATTTTTTTTTTGTCATTTCTTGATTTGTCAAAATAGACAGTTAAATAGGGACAACTAAAAAAAGAAATAGGGACAAGTAAATAGGGACGGAGGGAATACTATCGGTGACTCTTAAAACTTGACACGTCTTTTAATTTCCCAAACACAGTTACAACCGTTCACAAGGTTTTAAAATGTTAATTGTGTCTTTTTGTGTAGGAGGAAATTGACTAATCATCCAAAGAGACATTTGCAACCTATCATTTTATATCAATATATTTGAAATGTTGTTATCATTTAGGATTTATCATTCACAAGGTAAGAACTGACATCAATTAGACTAATTTTTTATAAAATTTATTGCAGAACTTTAATTTTATACTGATTCTACTTTGAAAATTTTCATTCATCTAATTTGATTTAACCTTTGATATTTTATGTTATATATGGTGATTAAGAACATTGTCATATGGATTGACTCATAATATACACACGTTTTGGCAACATCATAATCATAATGTCGCAATATAGGACAAAATTCTATATACAATATTGAAAGAAGCATCACATAAACTTTTATTGTGAAGTCTAATTTTAGTATTTTAATTTAAAATTTGTAAGTATAATTTTTTTTTGTATAAACAATTATTCTAAGTAATGTATCCAGTAATCTCCAATAAAAAAATATAACAGAAAGACCATCCGTAATCTTCACAAATAATCACATAAAGTTTCTTTTTGAAAGTATAAATAAAATTTGTAATGTTGTAAAAAAGTAAATATCTTAAAGATTAAATTAGTAAATTCTCATTTTTATTAATAATTTCTTAAAGAACATGTAAAAATAGTAAAATAACTAATTCAAAAGAGTGTAAAATTAATTTTTTTTCTCAATAATTTATAATTTTCTAATTTCATAAACACTTAAATATATACAATATTCTCCAACAAGAAAATATAATAGAAAGACGTTCTGTAATCTCCACAAATATTCACATAAATTTTATTTTTATTTTCATGTAATCCAAAATTGAAAATCATCCATAAACTCGTACATATATATATGTTCTCTCAATTTATATGATATATGTCTTTTCTTGAAATTCAAGCTACGTGAAATTAATTAATAGTTTAATTTTTGTTATTATGTATTAACATGATAAGAAATGAACATTATAGTGTTTGTTAAAAACATATAACCTTCTTACTGAGTTGCAATTCCAACCTAAAATATTATTAGTTGTCATTCATATCATGTTAATATAATAAAAAAGTATTTTATAGCTTGAATTTCGGGAAAAATAATAAATTAATAGAGAGAGTAAAATGAAAAACAATAATTAATTATATTTTGACTTTGTTGATTTACAAGTAATTTTAAATAACTATTTATTCTTGTCATAAAAATAATTCAATTTATTTATATGAGGTTAATAGTACAAATATTAATTTCTACTTTTTTTTAAATACATAATTATGTGACTTTAAATCTAAATTAATATTAATATATTTATCTCTATTTGATGTTTAACAAATGAATATTATGAATTATCAAAACAATAAATAAAATAAATTAGTAATTTTAGGACATTACTATTTTTGTATTAAATAATTAGAGAAATAATGTTTTAAAAAGATAATAAATTACTAATTTTAGGATATTATTATTTTTATTGTGTAAGAAATATATTTAAAATTTAAAATTTTACAAAGTAGTACTCTACATAGAGGGGGTTAAATAGAAGGTTGGCAGAGAAGTGAGAAAAAAAATGGAAAAGTTATAAAGGTATGGTGTGCCTTTATAACATACAACTATGACATGGTATGTCTCAAATACCACAAATTTTTTACTAAGCACTGTATTTGAAATCTATCATGGTAACAATAATATAACTTCTGAATTGAAATCATAGTTCTGGCAGTAAACTGCTTTCATGAGTCAACAATGAATCTTAGAGCAAAAATAAAAGTGGTTACTTTTATATTTGAGTTAACCCACACGGAACCAAGAAAGCATGACATGACATAGTGGTTACTTTTTTATTTAAATTTAGAAGTGTGGTTATCTAAAAATACACTTTATCTTTGCATATTCATAAATAAATAAATTGAATTGAATCAAATATATTTACCATCTTAATCTGAAAAGAGATAAAAATCTAAATCAATAGTAACATATTTTAGTAAAAAATAAATATACTAAACAAAGAAAATAAACTACACATAATATAAGAGCTATGTAGACAATATATATCTATGTACACAAAAGAATATAAATATAAAAGAATACAAAAAATATCGAAATATATTTAAATGATAAAAAAATTCAAATAATCTTTTGGAACTTTAAAACCAAATGAATATTTCAATAAAAATTAACTATATTGTATTAAAGGAGAGTAATAGAACAAAATATTAAAATATTGAGTAAAAATCATATAAGATTCAAATTCAAATTTATTCAAAATGAAAACGACAATAAATTTAATTGATATCGCACAAAATATCAAAATAATTATTAAAAAATTGATATACATCAATATTGAATAATAGAATAATTCCATACCATAACCGAAAGTAATGTTCAAATTTTAAAAATAAATAGTTCTATGTTTGTGACATTTTTTCATACTCATGTTTTTTTATTCGAATGCCTCTTTTAAAATTTCATAACTCAAAGAATTTTAATTATAAATCGAAACCCCCCAAAAATACTTATTTTTCCTTTTAAAATTTTTATAATTCAAAGTATTTTATCGTAAATTGAAAATTCAGAAAAAAGAAATTTAACAAATGAAAAAAAAAGCATTACAAATTCAAAATTAACTATACCATTTAAAATTTAAATCACACTTTCTATAAAGTCTATTATATAACAAATTAACCACTACTTCAATATAATAATTACTAGTTTAATTTATCCTCCACATGGATAACATTGATTTATTTATATTTAAATTGTTATATATTATTATTATTGTAATAGAATCTAAAACTAAACAAAACTTGACTATAAAAAGTTGTTGGACTTTTTATACATTGCTTTAATTTAACTTATTTTGTTAAGGTTTTTTCTCTTAAATTATGTATATGTAATTTATTATATCTTGATTACATGTGTACTGTGTCGATTAAGTTGAGAGACTTTTTCAGTATAGGAAATGATTTATTATTAGTTATTACAATTATTTTTCATAGCTATAAAATTCTAAGGATATATATAGTATTTTTTTTTTATGAAATTATGAACATAGACGTTTCAACTGTTATTTAATAATACCATGATTATGTAAGACATAGTTACAATTACAATTTAGATAACTAATATATGTGTTCATGTGATACGCGAATATTCTAAAATATAATAAAAAATTTAATATAAAAATAACTAATACAAATTATTATTGAGTAATAGAAGTGCAGGTGTAATCATGCATAATACTTTATTTTATATAAACTGTAACGACCTGTTTAGTCGTTTTGAGCAGCAGATTTTATTTCTGGAAAAACTGCCTTGGTCGACGGACCCCACGACGGACCGTCATGGGCACGACGGACCGTCGAGGGGGTCTCGTTCCAAAACACTTAGAATTCTGAAATTTGGGTACTGAAATCGACTCTCTGAACTTCGTGACAGAATGGCAGGACGGACCGTCGTGGGCACGACGGACCGTCACACATCTTCCACAGGAATTAAGTCTCTGAACATTGTGACGGACCTGTAGGACGGACCGTCACAGCCATGACGGACCGTCACAGGTTGCGTAATCCCAGGCTGGGTCGGATTTCTGTTAAATGTTTTAAGGGGCGTTTTGGACTATTCCTGCTATAATTATAAATTTGGTGGGTTAATGTTAATAATTTAACTACTTGGGGGTTAAAGGAGATAACCTTGAATTAATTAATGGGTTATTCTATCATCTTTTATACTTAATTATATGCTAATTAGGGTAAAAGAAAAAGAGTTTGCATAAGAAAAATAGAAAGAAAAGAGACAGAGAGAACAAACGAGAGAGAGAGGAAGAACGCATCTTTGGGAAGATAGCTTGTTGATCGCAATTCTTCGGTGGAGGTAGGTTATGGTTTATGCTATTCGTAGAAAACTCTTAATAGCGAATGATATGTATTGGGTAGTCTTGTAAACCCTTCTATATGCTTAATTGTATGCTTGTATGAATGTGATTATATAATTGTGATAAAATAAGCATGATGAAGCTATTGAATCCTAAATCTTGAAAAACCCTAATCTACTTTATTAATGAGATTGATGATGCCTTGGTATAAAATTAGGCTTGATGAACTAAAGTGATGAGAGTAGTGGAGCGGGTGTCACGAACCGACACGTAGAATTAGGGGATCGGGTGTCACGAACCGACACGTAGAATTAGGGGATCGGGTGTCACGAACCGACACGTAGAATTAGGGGATCCGGTGTCACGAACCGACACGTAGAATTAGGGGATCGGGTGTCATGAACCGACACGTAGAATTAGGGGATCGGAGTGTCACGTTCCGACACCAGGATAGTATATGAGGATCGGAGTGTCACGTTCCGACACCAGGATAGTATATGGAGCGGAGTGTCACGTACCGACACGAGAGAAATGAAGATAATGAATCTTGAAAGATGTTAATATACTCAATCTAATGAACCTAATTCCCAAATGAGTATGGTATTGAGGCTTGAGTCCTCATGGGTGAACTTGGCGGTACTTATTAATGATTATAGTACTTGTTGTTGCTACATGTTGAGTATTGTAGTTGATTTATGATATTATCTGATATATAATGTTTTCTATTTTGAGTTGGCCGATGATACCTACTCAGTACTTGTGTTTTGTACTGACCCCTACTTGTATGTTTCTTTCTTTGTTTTTTGTGGAGTGCAGCAAACGTACCGCCGTCTTCAACTCAACCGCAACTCTAGCCAGTCTTCATTACACCGGATTTCAGGGTGAGCTAATGATTCTAGCTTGACTGGATCTTCTTCTTCATGTCTTGATGCCTTGAAGTTCCGGCATGGACTAGCTTTTATTTATTTTAGCTTCCTAGATGTTCTTAGAGTTAGTAATTTGAGGATAGATGTTCTTGTGATGATGACTTCCAGATTTTGGGGATGATAATAGTTATTGAGTTTTAGAAGTTATTTAATCGATGTTCATTAATGAGATTTAAGTCTTCCGCATCACTTTTGTTGACATTGTATTGAAATGTTGGGTTTTTGTATTGGTTGGTTCGCCCACATAGGAGGGTATGTGTGGGTACCACTCGCGGCTCGGTTTGGGTCGTGACAAACTTGGTATCAGAGCATTAGGTTCGTTGGTCTCATCACACAAGAACGAGTCTAGTATAGTTTTAAGGAACGGTAGGGGGATGCCATTACTTTTCTTTGAGAGGCTATAAGACATTAGGAAAATTCCATTCTTTCTTTCTTTCGTGCTATTACTTGGGTCCAATTGGTATCTAGGTGATACAAATTGGTATCTGACCATCTTCACTCTATTTCGCAGATGGTTAGAACTAGAGCAACAGCGGCGCAAACGCCAACACCGGCAAGACAAGATACAACTGAGCCAGCCACTGGGGCTGTAGCTCCGATAGGAGCAGTGGCAAGAGGCCGTGGTAGAGGTCGCGGAAGGACGTCCTCTAGAGGAAGAGGACAAGCACCTAGCCCAACTAGTACTAGGGAGGTGACTCCTCCACCGACTGAGGAAGTGGTAGGAGAGGGTGAAGAAGGGGAGAATGAACAAGTGCAGAATGAGGAATTACCACCCCAACCTACCCTAGAGATGATTAATCAGGTTCTTGCTTATCTTAGCGGGTTATCTGATCAAGGCTAGACACCTCCAGTGTTTTCTGCACCAGCACCTCAGATTTCGGAAGTACGACAGGCCGCTGCTGAGGCTCCCCGCATGGATGCCTCATGGGAAATAGGCTCGTTTCCTCGTTTGACTACAGGGCCTATAATGACAAACGATCAGCATGAACTTTTCAGTAAGTTCTTGAAATTGAAACCTCCAGTCTTCAAGGGTGCTGAGTCTGAGGATGCCTACGATTTTCTAGTTGATTGCCATGAGTTACTACATAAAATGGGCATAGTGGAACGGTTTGGCGTTGGTTTGTAACCTATCAATTTCAGGGAGATGCCAAAACGTGGTGGCGGTCACATGTTGAGTTTCAACCCGCACAGGCACCACCTATGACTTGGGCGTCATTCTCTAGCTTGTTTATGGAGAAGTATATCCCCGGGACTTTGAGGGATAGGAGGAGAGATGAGTTCTTGAGCCTAGAGCAAGGTAGGATATCGGTTACTGCATATGAGGCTAAGTTTCGTGCATTATCCAGGTATGCCACCCAACTTTGTTTTAGTCCACAAGAGCGGATTGCCATTTTGTTAAGGGGTTGAGGTCAGAATTACGGATTTCAGCCTTACAGGTAGCGGCTACGGCAAAATCCTTTCAAGAAGTGGTAGACTTAGTGATAGAGGTGGAGGGAGTGAAGCCAGATGACTTCACCATGGCATCGACATCAAAAAGGTTTCGTAAGGGAGGTGAGTTTAATGGTTCTTACTCCAGAGGGCAGGGTTCAGGAGGTTACTCAGTCCGACCAATTCAGTCTTCACTACAGACTGTAGTTAGGGGTCCACCTCAGACCGGTAAACATTTCTCTGAGGTTGGAGGTTATTCCCAGACCTCGTCGTTCTCACAGAGACCTATGCTAGACCCCAGAGAATGTTATGGATGTGGGGAGACTGGACATATTAGGAGGAATTGTCCAAAACAGAGTTATAGACCCCCAATAGCTAGAGGTAGAGGTGGTCATGGTAGAGGCCGTTATTCTGGAGGACGTGGTGGCCGAGGTAATGGTGGTCACCAAAACGGCCGGGGTGACGGGCAAACTGGAGCCACTACAGCACAACATGGTAGGGGCAACGGGCAGACAGGTGATAAGGTCCATTGTTACGCTTTCCCCGGGCGTTCTGAAGCGGAGACATCTGATGCTGTTATCACAGGTAATCTTTTGGTTTGTGATTGCATGGCTTCTGTATTATTTGATCCTGGCTCCACATTTTCATATGTATCTTCCTCATTTGCTACTGGTCTTAATTTACATTGTGAATTGCTTGACATGCCTATTCGTGTTTCTACTCCGGTGGGTGAGTCTGTGATAGTCGAAAAGGTATATAGGTCTTGTCTGGTGACCTTTATGGGTAGCAATACTCATGTAGACTTGGTCATTTTAGAAATGGTTGATTTCGATGTAATTCTGGGTATGACTTGGCTTTCTCCAAATTTGCAATCCTAGATTGTAATGCTAAAACTGTAACATTGGCCAAGCCTGGGACAGATCCGTTAGTGTGGGAGGGTGACTACACTTCCACTCCAGTTCGTATCATCTCCTTTCTTCGTGCTAAGAGAATGGTTAGTAAAGGGTGTTTAGCTTTATTGGCACATCTCAGGGATGACACTACCCAAGTACATTCAATTGAGTCGGTTTCGATAGTCCGTGAGTTTCTGGATGTTTTCCCTGTAGATCTTCCTGGTATGCCACCGGATAGAGATATCGATTTTTGTATTGATCTGGAACCGGGTACTCGCCCCATTTCCATACCCCCTTATAGGATGGCGCCAGCGGAGTTAAGGGAGTTAAAGGCCCAACTTCAAGAGTTGTTAAATAAGGGTTTCATTAGACCGAGTGAATCCCCTTGGGGTGCTCCGGTGTTATTTGTGAAGAAGAAGGATGGGAGTTTTCAGATGTGCATAGACTACCGGCAGTTGAACAAGGTGACTATTAAAAACAAGTATCCCATTCCTCGCATTGATGACTTGTTCGATCAGTTACAAGGTGCTTGTGTCTTCTCTAAGATTGACTTGAGATCCGGTTATCATCAATTGAAAATACGGGCAACGGATGTGCCAAAGACTGCTTTTCGAACCAGGTATGGGCATTACGAATTTGTAGTGATGTCTTTTGGTCTTACAAATGCACCTGCTGCTTTCATGAGCATGATGAACGGGATTTTTAAGCCATATCTGGTTCTCATTGTGATATTATTTATTGATGATATACTGATATACTCCAAGAGTAAGGAGGAACATGAGGAGCATTTGAGAATTGTATTGGAGTTGTTGAGGAAGAAAATGCTTTATGCTAAATTCTCCAAGTGTGAGTTTTGGCTAGATTCAGTGTCCTTCTTTGGGCACGTGGTTTCTAAGGATGGAGTGATGGTGGATCCTTCTAAGATTGAGACAGTGAAGAATTGGGTAAGACCTACTAATGTGTCAAAATAAGGAGCTTTGTTGGTTTAGCTAGCTATTACCGTCGATTAGTCAAGGGATTCTCTTCTATTGCTTCCCAATTGACGAACTTGACTAAGCAAAATGTTCCATTTGTATGGTCGGATGAATGTGAGGAAAGCTTTCAGAAACTCAAGACCTTGTTGACTACTGCACCAATTCTTACCTTGCCAGTAGAGGGTAAGAACTTCATCGTTTATTGTGATGCATCCTATTTTGGTTTGGGTGCAGTGCTAATGCAAGAGAAGAATGTTATTGCTTATACTTCGAGGCAATTAAAGGTGCATGAACGTAACTATCCGACCCATGATTTGGAGTTGGCTGCGGTAGTGTTTGCATTAAAGCAATGGAGACACTTCTATATGGGGTCAAGTGTGAAGTCTACACAGATCACCGTAGCCTACAGTATGTCTTCACTTAGAGGGATTTGAATTTGAGATAGAGGAGATGGATGGAACTACTAAAGGACTATGATGTTACCATCTTGTATCACCCAGGAAAGGCTAATGTTGTGGCAGCCGCCTTAAGTAGAAAAGTAGGGAGCATGGGAAGTTTAGCCCACTTACAAGTCTCTAGACGCCCGTTGGCTAGATAAATCCAAAACTTGGCTAATGACTATATGAGGCTAGAAGTAAATGAGAAGGGAGGTTTTTTGGCCTGTGTGGAGGCAAGATCTTCTTTTCTTAACAAGATCAAGGGAAAACAGTTTGATGATGAGAAACTAAGCCAAATTCGGGATATGGTGTTGCGAGGAGAGGCCAAAGAGGCAATAATTGATGAGGAAGATGTTTTGAGGATTAAGGGAAGGGTATGTGTGCCCCGTGTTGGTGATTGGATCCACACTATTCTTACAGAGGCTCATAGTTCCGGATATTCTATACATCCTGGTGCAACCAAGATGTACCGTGACCTAAAGCAACACTTTTGGTGGAGTAGAATGAAGCGCTACATTGTTGATTTTGTTGCCAAATGTCCAAATTGTCAACAAGTAAAGTATAAACACCAGAGGCCCGGAGGAACACTTCGGAGAATGCCCATTCCGGAATGGAAGTGGGAGAGAATTGCAATGGACTTCGTGGTTGGTCTTCCAAAGACATTGGGTAAGTTTGATTCTATTTGGGTAATTGTGGACAGATTAACTAAGTCTGCTCACTTCATTCTGGTCAAGGTGACTTACAATGCAGAGAAGTTGGCCAAAATCTATATCTCAGAAATTGTTCGATTGCATGGAGTCCCACTCTCCATCATATCAGATAGAGGTACACAGTTTACTTCTAAGTTTTGGAGAACATTGCATGCTGAATTAGGTACTAGGTTGGATCTTAGTACTGCCTTTCACCCTCAGACCGATGGTCAGTCTGAGCGAACGATTCAAGTGTTGGAGGATATGCTTCGTGCATGTGTGATAGAATTTGGTGGTCATTGGGACAACTTCTTACCCTTAGCGGAGTTTTCATACAATAATAGCTATCACTCAAGTAGTGATATGGCTCCATTCGAAGCATTGTATGGGAGGAGATGTAGGTCTCCCATTGGTTGGTTTGATGCATTTGAGGTTATACCTTGGGGTACTGATCTTTTGAGAGATTCATTGGAGAAAGTGAAATCTATTCAAGAAAAGCTTTTAGCGGCGCAAAGTAGGCAAAAGGAATATGCAGATCGAAAGGTTAGAGACTTGGAGTTCATGGAGGGTGAACAAGTCTTGCTGAAGGTTTCATCCATGAAAGGGGTGATGCGGTTTAGTAAAAGAGGTAAGCTAAGCCCAAGGTATATTGGACCATTTGAAGTACCTAAGCGAGTAGGAGAGGTGGCTTATGAATTAGCCTTGCCTCCAGGACTGTCAGGAGTGCATCCGGTATTTCATGTGTCTATGTTGAAGAGATACCATGGGGATGGAAACTACATCATTCGTTGGGATTCGGTTCTGCTTGATGACAATTTGTCTTATGAAGAGGAGCCTGTTGCCATTCTAGATAGAGAAATTTGCAAGTTGAGATCAAGAGAGATTGCATCCATCAAAGTTCAATGGAAGAATCGACCAGTTGAAGAGGCCACTTGGGAGAAAGAGGCTGATATGTAAGAGAGATACCCACACCTGTTTACAGATTCAGGTACTCCTTTTCAGCCTTGTTTTTCTTCTTGTGATCGTTCGAGGACGAACGATGGGTAAATTGGTATCTATTGTAACGACCTGTTTAGTCGTTTTGAGCAGCAGCTTTTATTTCTGGAAAAACTGCCTTGGTCGATGGACCCCACGACGGACCGTCATGGGCACGACAGACCGTCGAGGGTGTCTCGTTCCAAAACACTTAGAATTCTGAAATTTGGGTACTGAAATCGACTCTCTGAACTTCATGACGGAATGGAAGGATGGACCGTCGTGGGCACAACGGACCGTCACACATCTTCCACAAGAATTAAGTCTCTAAACTTTGCGACGGACCTGCAGGACGGACCGTCAGAGCCATGGCGGACCGTCACAGGTTGCGTAATCCCAGGCTGGGTCGGATTTCTGTTAATGTTTTAAGGGGCGTTTTGGACTATTCCTGCTATAATTATAAATTTGGTGGTTTAATGTTAATAATTTAACTACTTGGGGGTTAAAGGAGATAACCTTGAATTAATTAGTGGGTTATTCTATCATCTTTTATACTTAATTATATGCTAATTAGGTTAAAAGAAAAAGAATTTGCATAAGAAAAATAGAAAGAAAAGAGACAGAGAGAACGAACGAGAGAGAGAGGAAGAACGCAGCTTTGGGAAGATAGCTTGTTGATCGCAATTCTTCGGTGGAGGTAGGTTATGGTTTATGCTATTCGTAGAAAACTCTTAATAGCGAATGATATGTATTGGGTAGTCTTGTAAACCCTTCTATATGCTTAATTGTATGCTTGTATGAATGTGATTATATAATTGTGATAAAATAAGCATGATGAAGATATTGAATCCTAAATCTTGAAAAACCCTAATCTACTTTATTAATGAGATTGATGATGCCTTGGTATAAAGGAAGGCTTGATGAACTAAAGGATGAGAGTAGTGGAGCGGGTGTCACGAACCGACACGTAGAATTAGGGGATCGGGTGTCACGAACCGACACGTAGAATTAGGGGATCGGAGTGTCACGTTCCGACACCAGGATAGTATATGAGGATCGGAGTATCACGTTCCAACACCAGGATAGTATATGGAGCGGAGTGTCACGTACCGACACGAGAGAAATAAAGATAATGAATCTTGAAAGATGTTAATATACTCAATCTAATGAACCTAATTCCCAAATGAGTATGGTATTGAGGCTTGAGTCCTCATGGGTGAACTTGGCGGTACTTATTAATGATTATAGTACTTGTTGTTGCTACATGTTGAGTATTGTAGTTGATTTATGATATTATCTGATATATACTATTTTCTATTTTGAGTTGGCCGATGATACCTACTCAGTACTTTTGTTTTGTACTGACCCCTACTTGTATGTTTCTTTCTTTGTTATTTGTGGAGTGCAGCAAACGTACCGTCGTCTTCAACTCAACCGCAACTCTAGCCAGTCTTCATTACACCGGATTTCAGGGTGAGCTAATGCTTCTAGCTTGGACTGGATCTTCTTCTTCATGTCTTGATGCCTTGAAGTTCCGGCATGGACTAGCTTTTATTTATTTTAGCTTCCTAGATGTTCTTAGAGTTAGTAATTTGAGGATAGATGTTCTTGTGATGATGACTTCCAGATTTTGGGGATAATAATAGTTATTGAGTTTTAGAAGTTATTTAATCGATGTTCATTAATGAGATTTAAGTCTTCCGCATTACTTTTGTTGACATTGTATTGAAATGTTGGGTTTTTGTATTGGTTGGTTCGCCCACATAGGAGGGTAAGTGTGGGTGCCACTCGCGGCTCGGTTTTGGGTCGTGACATAAACACTTGGTGTTATTCAGTTTTCAGCCTATTTTATGGATTGATATTTGTGCTAATTGACTAAAATTTGAATTAATAAAACAAATTTAGATTTAGTATGAACAATAATGACTATACTTTTAAGTGAAATGTAAATAAAATTTGCAAAGCATATTGCAACCTCTTTAGCACACTCCTTTAATTCAATTCTAAAAAATAAAATAACTTCATTTAATTAAATATAATTTTTTTAAATAAGAATACATAACAAAAAAAATTCAGTAACCAATGAAAGTACCATATTTAAAACACACACCATATATATCAAATAAAAGTATTATCTTATTTAGAGCCTGTTTGGCTCAGCTTAAAAGCTGGTCAAACTGACTTAAAAGCTGGTTTTTGACTTATTTAACTGTTTGGCAATACTCAAAATAACTTATTTTAAGTTAAAAAAAAACTTATTTTAAGCCAAAAGTTAAAAGCTGGGGTAGGGGTGCTTTTATTTTTTTAGCTTCTAAGCTGTTTTAAGTTGACCATATTTTTTATCTTTTTTCCCTTAATATTTTTATACAATCTCCAAATTACCCATATAACCCTAACATCTCTTTCTTCCATATTTTTCTTTTCACGTTTGACATAACAACATTAGCACTTTTATCCAAACGCATAACTGCTTATTTTAAAAATAAGTTTCAGCACTTTCAAAAGTACTTTTTTAAAGCTGCTTTTATTAAGCCCATCCAAATGGGCCCTTACTTGATTATACTAATTTTTAATACTTATTTATCAATTATGAAATGTAAAATGTTTGATCCAAAATTATATTTTATATGGCTAGTAGGAAAGGATAAGGGGAAATTTGAATGGTGAGAAACAGAAAGATGTATTTCATTATTTCAAGAACAAAAGTCAACTGAACTAATTAAATTAATAAATTATACATCTAACATCATATTTTTAATTATGTAAAAAAGACTTTTTTTTTGGATTTAGAAGTATTCGAATAAGATATTCTTGAAAACACTTATTAACCGTAAATTTGTCATATGGTCAAATATATGAGGTTTAATAATAATAAATAAGTCAAAGTTTAATTAAAATTCACTGCTTGTTTTTAAATTTTATTGTATCATTTCGTTTAAATTCATCGTTTGGTGATCAATTTGGTATGTTGTATCATAAGCTTAGTATGTTTTTCTCATTTTGTCTTCACTTATTATATAATAATTTTATTTCATCATTTACTCTATCTTTTTATAGTAATTCTATTATGTATTCTATAATTTCTCATAAACTTACGATTCAAATTATGAATATACGAATGCTTGCTTCATAACCGTCATAACATTTATTTGCTCTTTGCATTGATCCATTGCATCCACCAAACGAAGGTCTGCGAAATGTATGTCATAATACACAAATTGAACTACGTCATGTCAAGAAAATATTTGGCAAAAATTATAAGAAAATAAAAAGATAACGCTAGAGTAGATGTGTCATAAAATCAAAATTCTTAAGTTAGTTTTATTTACTAAATGAACTTTCTACAACTATCGAATCGAAATGACTTAAATTTAAACTTCCAAGTAATAAAAAAAATCAACAATACATCAGCCAGCCAACTTGACATTGAATACTTCCAGAGATAGAAATAATAGAAACTGCTTTGAGATGGTGTGTTTTCACCAAACATTAAATTAACACACTATTATATTAAAAAGTAAAACCGTGATATTATAACTTGATAGTAAAATATGAATTCCAACTTTTTCGTTCTGCAAAATCAACTGCATATTACATCTAGTTCATGGTGATGAAGATTATGCGAACAAACACATTACAATAGTGTAAAAAATCAAGTTAAAAATATATGCTTGATTTCATAAATAGTTTCATTTATCAAAAAACAATTTATATACAATTTGATAAAGAAGCAGACTTTAACAATGACAATCTTCAAATTTTAATCATTTTTATGTCATGATAACTATTACTTTCGTGTGAAGAAACAAATGGTGAATCGAAAGGGAAGGAATTGAGAAGGTTATAAATGAAATTGCAAAAAAATAAAAGAATAGAATTTATTAGGTGGCTATACATTAGGCTATTGTTAGGAAACAATTTATATATTAATGGTAAGCTTCATATCTATTTAATAGCCAAATATTCATATCAGCAACACATCAATTATGCAAAAATTAATATGTGAAGCATCCAAAAAAGCGATGAGTGTATTGAAAACTTTTCAAAAAGAAACATGTTGATCAGGCCATAACTTGAAGAACTTGTAAAATTGATATTTGTGTCAACTCATTCTCTAATATAGAGAATGATCAAAAAATTTCGATCAAATTGGAATAGATAATCATATACTTTACTTATAGAAAAATTTATCAAAAGAAATTATCAATCAAATAGAAATTTGTCTCCTATTGCAATATTCTGCCTTGATATGCATCGTATAAATCTATAAAGTTCCATTCATATGAAAATTTTCACAAGCATCTTGTAGGATACAAAATATAAAAGGTTAAATCGATAGAGACTATAGAAATATTTTCATAAATGTTTCAAAACAATTGAACATAAAATAAATTGATTTCAATTATTACCGTGGTATCTAAAAATGTAAAAATTTTAATCATAAAGTATATCATGAATGATATCTATTTTTCTTAGTCGTACAATTTGCTGAGTAGATTCCACCATTAGATATAAGGTTTTCAGATCTACGAACTAAGATATCCTCCTGTATAGATATATAAAGATATAGATGTTTGAATTTGAAAATCCCTATAATTGTGTAAAAATGGGGAAGTTGTAACTTTAATTGAATTTGAATAGAGATAGATAATTTAGTTATTCTTTTAAGGAAAAATTGTATATATAATAGCAAACTAATAACCTAAAATAAATGGAGTAGCTAGGGTTTAATTTAATTGTGCTTCATAGCAAACGTTTGCAAAAAATTGTCAGGCGCCTCTCTCCCAAATATCTCGCGAATCTCTCGCTCGCTTCCTCACTTTTTATACAAATACAAATGTATCAAAATTGTTTCTAATTGTATAAAGCAGAGAAATTGTATAAATACATATATTTTGTTCCCCTCTCTCCCCTCTTCCAGATCTAGCTCGCCACTCTCCCGAATCTCGCTCGCCACCCTCGCCTTTTCTCACTTATACAAACAGAAGCGAAATGTAAATTGTGTTTCTGTTTGTATAAAGCGTGAGAAAATTGTATATACACATGCAAGTACATATATTTTCGTCTTATACACTTATAATTATACAATAAAAATACTCCCCTGTACAGTTTCTTTTGCCTTTCTCTCTTTCTCGTTTTATACAATTTTTAAATTGTATCTAATTTCTCTCTTTCTCGTTTTATATAATTCGATTCAATTGTATATTCCTTGTCAAGTCTCTTTTGTCTTTCCCTTTTTCTCATTTTATACAAATTCAAATTGTATATAATCTGTCACGACCCAAAACCGAGCCGCGACTGGCACCCACACTTATCCTACTATTTGAGCGAACCAACCAATCTAAACCCCAATATTTTAATACAATATCAACAAAAGTAATGCGGAAGACATAAACTCATTAATGAAAAAAATTCAATAACTTCTAAAAACTCAACATCTATTATTCCCCAAAATCTGGAAGTCATCATCACAAGAACATCTACTGATCAAATTACTAAACTAAGAGTATCTAAGAAAGCAAAAACAAGTAAAGAGCTAGTCCATGCCGGAAGTTCAAGGCATCAAGACTTGATGAAGAAGATCCAGTCCAAGCTAGAAGCATTAGCTCACCCTGAATTTCCGATGTAGTGAAGACTGGCTAGAGTTGCGGTTGATTTGAAGACGACGGCACGTTTGCTGCACTCCACAAATAACAAAGAAAGAAACATACAAGTAGGGGTCAGTACAAACACAAGTACTGAGTAGGTATCATCGGCCAACTCAAAATAGAAAACAGTATATATCAGATAACATCATAAAATCAACTACAATACTCAATCTGTAGCAATATCAATTATCATAACCCTTGGTCACAACACCAAGCACATCAATGAGGACTCACGTCTCCCCATCATACTCATTTGGGAAATTAGGTTCATTAGATTGAGTATATTAACATATTTCAAGATTCATTACCTTTATTCCTCTCGTGTCGGTACGTGACACTCCGCTCCATATATTATCCTGGTGTCGGAACGTGACACTCCGATCCATATTATATCCTGGTGCCGGAACGTGGCACTCCGATCCTCATTCTATCCTGGTACCGGAACGTGGCACCCGATCCATATTCTATCCTGGCGTCGGAACGTGACACTCCGATCCATATTCTATCCTGGTGTCGGAACGTGACACTCCGATCCTCATTCTATCCTGGTATCGGAACGTGGCACCCGATCCATATTCTATCCTGGTGTCGGAACGTGACACTCCGATCCTCATATACTATCCTGGTACCGGAACGTGGCACCCGATCCTCTATTTCTATCCTGGTGCCGGAACGTGGCACCCGATCCCCTAATCTCACTACTTTCGTTCATCAAGCCTTCTTTTACTCTAAGGCATCATCATTAACAAGTAGATTAGGGTTTCCTCAAGATTTAGGATTCATTAGCTTCATCATGCTTATTTTATCAAAATCACATAATCACATTCATGCAAGCATACAATTAAGCATATAGAAGGGTTTACAATACTACCAACACATATCATTCGCTATTAAGAGTTTACTACGAATAGCATAAAAACCATAACCTACCTCCACCGAAGATTAGTGATCAAGCAAGAAAATTCCCCAAAGCTTTGTTTCCTCTTTGTTTCTCCTCTCTCGATCGATCCTCTCTCTCTCTGTTCTTTCTATTTTTCTTATTCTAAACCCTATTTCTTTTACCCTAATTAGTATATAATTAAGTTTAAAAGATGACAATAGTAACCCACTAATTAACTCAAGGTTACCTCTTTTAACCCCCAAGTAATTAGACTTATTAACATTAACCCACTAACTTTATGATTAAAGTAGGAATAGTCAAAATCGTCCCTTAAAACATTTAAAGAAATCTGACCCTGACTGGGATTACGCAACTTGTGACGGCCCGTCGTGCCTGCGACGGTCCGTCCTGCAGGTCATCGCAAAGTTCAGAGACTCAATTTCCACTAAAGAATCTGTGACGGTCCGTCGTGCCCACGACGGTCCGTCCTGCAGGTCCGTCACGAAGTTCAGAGAGTCGATTTCAGCACCCAAATCTCTAATTTCTAAGTGTTTTGGAACGAGACATCCTCGACAGTCCGTCGTGCCCATGACGGTCCGTCGTAGGGTCTGTCGCATCAGCCAGTTTTTCCAGAAATAAAATCTGCTGCTCAAAACGACTAAACAGGTCGTTACAATAGATACCAATTTACCCATCGTTCTCCTCGAACGATCACAAGAAAAGAAACAAGGGCGAAAAGGAGTACCTGAATCTGTAGACAGATGTGGGTATTTTTCTCGCATATCAGCCTCCTTCTCCCAAGTGGCCTCTTCAACTGGTCGATTCTTCCATTGAACTTTGATGGATGCAATCTCCCTCGACCTCAACTTGCGAACTTCTCTATCTAAAATAGCAACGGGTTCCTCCTCATAAGTCAAATTCTCATCAAGCAGAACTGAATCCCAACGAATGATGTAGTTTCCATCCCCATGGTATCTTTTCAACATGGACACATGAAATACCGGATGCACTCCAGACAGCCCTGGAGGCAAGGCTAATTCATAAGCCACCTCCCCTACTCGCTTAAGTACTTCAAATGGTCCAATATACCTTTGGCTTAGCTTACCTCTTTTACCAAACCGCATCACCCCTTTCATGGGCGAAACCTTCAACAAGACTTGTTCACCCTCCATGAACTCCAAGTCTCTAACCTTTCGATCTGCATATTCCTTTTGTCTACTTTGAGCCGCTAAAAGCTTTTCTTGAATAGATTTCACCTTCTCCAAGGAGTCCCTCAACAGATCAGTACCCCAAGGTCTGACCTCAAATGCATCAAACCAACCAATGGGAGACCTACATCTCCTCCCATACAATGCTTCAAATGGAGCCATATCAATACTTGAGTGATAGATATTATTGTATGAAAACTCCGCTAAGGGTAAGAAGTTATCCCAATAACCACCAAATTCTATCACACATGCACGAAGCATATCCTCTAACACTTGAATCGTTCGCTCAGACTGACCATCGGTCTGAGGGTGAAATGCAGTGCTAAGGTCCAACCTAGTACCTAATTCAGCATGCAATGTTCTCCAAAACTTAGAAGTAAACTGCGTACCTCTATCTGATATGATGGAGAGTGGAACTCCATGCAATCGAACAATTTCTGAGATATAGATTTTGGCTAACTTCTCTGCATTGTAGGTCACCTTGATCGGAATAAAGTGAGCAGACTTAGTTAACCTATCAACAATCACCCAAATAGAGTCATACTTACCCATGGTCTTTGGAAGACCAACCACGAAGTCCATTGCGATTCTCTCCCACTTCCATTCAGGAATGGGCATTATCTGAAGTGTTCCTCCGGGTCTCTGGTTGTAACGACCTGTTTAGTCGTTTTAAGCAGCAGATTTTATTCTGGAAAAACTGGCTAAGACTACGGACACCACGACGGACCGTCATAGTCACGACAGCCCGTCGAGAGTGTATCGTTTCAATATACTTGGGAATTCTGAAACTGGGCACTGAAAATCGACTCTCTGTAAATTGTGACGGACCTGCAGTACGGACCGTCACATCCACGACGGACCGTCGTGATCTCCCGTTGCAAAACACTTCAACTTTTGAGAATTTGGTACAAGGAACGAGTCTCTGATCGTCATGACGGAATTGCAGGACGGACCGTCACGAGTGTGACGGAACGTCACAGTGCACTTAGTGAAAAATGGGATTCCAGGATGTTGCGACGACCTGCGTGACGGACCGTCGCAGGCACGACGGGCCATCACAGGTTGCGCAAATCCCAGGCATAATCGGATTTCTTTACACGTTTTAAGGGACGTTTTGGACTATTCTTTCCTTAATTATAAAGATTGAGGGTTAATATTAATAAGTTCAATTCTTGAGGGATAAAAGAGGTAACTTTGGGTTAATTTGTGGGGTATTATTGTCCTCTTTTACACTTAATTACATGATAATTAGGGTAAAGGAACGATGGTTTGAATAAAACAAAACAGAAAGAACCAAAAGAAAGAGAGGAATCGATCGAGAGGCTGAGGAGAAAAATAAAGCTTTGGAAATTCTTGCTTGATCACTAGTCTTCGGTGGAGGTAGGTTATGGTTGTTTTACGTTATTCGTAGTAGACTCTTAATAGCGAATAATATGTATTGGTAGTATTGTAAACCATTCTATATGCTTAATTGTATGCTTGCATAAATATGATTATGTGATTATGATAAACTAAGCATGATGAAGCTATTGAATCCAAAACCTTGAAAGAAAACCCTAATTCACTTTGTTAATGATGATGCCTTAGTATAAAAGAAGGCTTGATAAATTATATAATGAGATTGATGATGCCTTGGTAGAAAAGAAGGCTTGATGAATTAGGGGATCGGGTGCCACGTTCCGGTACCAGGATAGAATGAGGATCGGAGTGTCACGTTCCGACATCAGGATAGAAATAGAGGATCGGGTGCCACGTTCCGGTACCAGGATAGAATGAGGATCGGAGTGTCACGTTCCGACACCAGGATAGTATATGAGGAGCGGAGTGTCACGTACCGACACGAGATAAATAAAGATAATGAATCTTGAAAGATGTTAATATACTCAAACTAATGAACCTAATTCCCAAATGAGTATGGTATTGAGGCTTGAGTCCTCATGGATGAACTTGGTGGTACTTATTGATGATTATAGTACTTGTTGTTGCTACATGTTGAGTATTGTAGTCGATTTATGATATTAACTGATATATACTGTTTTCTATTTTGAGTTGGCCGATGATACCTACTCAGTACTTGTGTTTTGTACTGACCCCTACTTGTATGTTTCTTTCTTTGTTATATGTGGAGTGCCGCAAACGTACCGTTGTCTTCAACTCAACCGCAACTCTAGTCAGTCTTCAATTCACCGTATTTCAGGGTGAGCTAATGCTTCTAGCTTGGACTGGATCTTCTTCTTCAAGTCTTGATGCCTTGAATTTCCGGCATGGTCTAGCTTTTTATGTATTTTAGTTTCTTAGATACTCTTAGATTAGTAATTTGAGGATAAATGTTCTTGTGATGATGAATTCTAGATTTTGGGGATAATGAGTTATAAATTTTAGAAGTTATTTAATTGATTTTGTTAATGAGTTTAAGTCTTCCGCATTGTATTTTGTTCAATATGTTGGGTTTTGTATTGGTTGGTTTGCTCACATAGGAGGGTAAGTGTGGGTGCCAGTCGCGGCTCGGTTTTGGGTCGTGACAAACTTGGTATTAGAGCATTAGGTTCGTTGGTCTCATCACACAAGAACGAGTCTAGTAGAGTCTTAAGGAACGGTAGGGGGACGCCTTTACTTTTATTTGAGAGTCTATTAGACTTTAGGAACATTCCTTTCTTTCTTTCTTTCGTGCTATTACTTGGATCCAATTGGTATCTAGGTGATACAAATTGGTATCTGACCATCTTCACTCTATTTCGCAGATGGTTAGAACTCAAGCAACGACTGCACCAACACCAACACCGGCAAGATAAGAAACGTCTGAGCCAGCCACTGGTGTTGTAGCTTGAAGAAGAGTAGCGGCAAGAGGCCGTAGAAGAGGTTATGGGAGGACGTCCTTTAGAGGAAGAGGACAAGCACCTAGCCCATCTGGTACTAGGGCGGTGACTCCTCCACCGACTGAGAAAGTGATAAGAGAGGGTGAGGAAGGGGAGACTAAACAAGTGTAGAATGAGGAATTACCACCCCAACCTACCCCAGAGATGATTGATCAGGTTCTTGCTTATCTTAGCGGGTTATCTGATCAGGGCCAGACACCTCCCGTGTTTTCTGCACCAGCACCTCAGGTTCCGGAGGTACAATATGCGGCTACTGTGGCTCCCCGCATGGATGCCTCATTAGAAATAGGCATGTTTCCACGTCTGACTACAGGGCCTATAATGAAAAATGATCAGCATGAACTTTTCAGTAAGTTCTTGAAATTGAAACCCCCAGTCTTCAAGGGTGCTGAATCTGAGGATGCTTACGATTTTCTGGTTGACTGTCATGAGCTACTACACAAGATGGGTATAGTAGAACGGTTTGGTGTTGAGTTTGTGAGTTATCAGTTTCAAGGGAACGCCAAAATGTGGTGGCGGTCACATGTTGAGTGTCAACCAAGAGAGGCACCACCTATGACTTGTGCATCATTCTCTAGCTTGTTTATGGAGAAATATATCCCCCGGACATTGAGGGATAGGAAAAGGGATGAGTTGTTGAGCCTAGAGCAAGGTAGGATGTCGGTTACTGCATATGAGGCTAAGTTTCGTGCATTATCCAGGTATGCCACCCAACTTTGTTTCAGTCCACAAGAGCGGATTCGCCGTTTTGTGAAAGGGTTGAGGTCAGAATTGCGGATTTTAGCCTTACAGGTAGCGGCTACGACAAAATCCTTCCAAGAAGTGGTAGACTTCGTGATAGAGGTAGAAGGAGTGAAGCCAGATGACTTCACCACGACATCGACATCAAAAAGGTTTCGAAAGGGAGGTGAGTTTAATGGTTCTTACTCTAGAGGATAGGGTTCAGGAGGTTACTCAGTCCGACCAATTCAGTCTTCACTACAGACTGTAGTTGGGGGTCCACCTCAGACCGGTCAACACTTCTCTGAGAGACCGATGCTTGAATCCAGAGAGTGTTATGGATGTGGGGAGACTGGACACATTAAGAGGTATTGTCCAAAACAGAGTTACAGACCTCCCATAGTCAGAGGTAGAGGTGGTCATGGTAGAGGCCGATATTCCGGAGGGCGTGGTGGCTGAGGCAATAGTGGTCACCAGAACGGACGAGGCGATGGGCAAACTGGAGCTACTACAACACCACATGATAGGGGCAACGGGCAGACTGGTGATAGGGCCCATTGTTACGCTTTCCCCGGGCGGTCTGAAGTGGAGGCATCTGATGCTGTTATCACAGGTAATCTTTTGGTTTGTGATTGCATGGCTTCTGTATTATTTGATCCTGGCTCCACATTTTCATATGTATCTTCCTCATTTGCTACTGGTCTTAATTTACATTGCGAATTGCTTGACATGCCTATTCGTGTTTCTACTCCAGTGGGTGAGTCTGTGATAGTTGAAAAAGTATATAGGTCTTGTCTGGTGACTTTTGTGGGGAGCAATACTTATGTAGACTTGGTTATCTTAGAAATGGTTGATTTTGATGTAATTCTGGGTATGACTTGGCTTTCTCCGAATTTTGCGATCTTGGATTGTAATGCTAAAACTGTGACGTTAGCCAAGCCTGGGACAGATCCGTTAGTGTGGGAGGGCGACTACACTTCCACTCCGGTTCGTATCATCTCCTTTCTTCGTGCTAAGAGAATGGTTAGTAAAGGGTGTTTAGCTCTCTTGGCACATCTTAAGGATGACACTACTCAAGTACCCTCAATTGATTCAGTTTCGGTAGTCCGTGAGTTTCTCGATGTGTTCCCTGCAGATCTTCCTGGTATGCCACCGGATAGAGATATTGATTTTTGCATTGATCTTGAACCGGGTACTCGCCCCATTTCTATACCCCCTTATAGAATGGCTCCCGCGGAGTTAAGAGAGTTAAAGGCCCAACTTCAAGAGTTGTTGAGCAAAGGCTTCATTAGACCAAGTGCATCTCCTTGGGGTGCTCCGGTGTTATTTGTGAAGAAGAAGGATGGGAGTTTCCGGATGTGCATAGACTACAGACAATTGAACAAGGTGACTATTAAGAACAAGTATCCCATTCCTCGCATTGATGACTTGTTCGATCAGTTAAAAGGTGCTTGTGTCTTTTCAAAGATTGACTTGATATCCGGTTATCATCAATTGAAAATACGGGCAGCGGATGTGCCAAAAACTGCTTTTCGAACCAGGTATGGGCATTACGAATTTGTAGTGATGTCTTTTGGTCTTACGAATGCCCCTGCTGCCTTCATGAGCTTGATGATAGGGATTTTTAAGCAATATCTGGATCTCTTGGTGATCGTATTTATTGATGATAAATTGATATACTCAAAGAGTAAGAAGGAACATGAGGAGCATTTGAGAATGGTGTTAGAGTTGTTGAGGAAGAAAAAGCTTTATGCCAAATTCTCCAAGTGTGAGTTTTGGCTAGATTCAGTGTCCTTTTTGGGACACATGGTTTCTAAGGATGGAGTAATGGTGGATCCTTCTAAGATTGAGACGGTGAAGAATTGGGTAAGACCTACTACTGTGTCAGAAAGAAGGAGCTTTGTTGGGTTAGCTAGCTATTACCGTCGATTTGTCAAGGGATTCTCTTCCATTGCTTCCCAATTGACAAACTTAACTAAGTAGAATGTTCCATTTGTATGGTCGGATGAATGTGATGAAAGATTTAAGAAGCTCAAGACCTTGTTGACTACTGCACCAATCCTTACCCTGCCAGTGGAAGGTAAGAATTTCATTGTCTATTGTGATGCATCCTATTCTGGTTTGCGTGCAGTCCTAATGCAAGAGAAGAATCTGATTGCTTATGCTTCGAGGCAATTAAAGGTGTATGAACGTAACTATCCGACCCACGATTTGGAGTTGGCTGCGGTAGTGTTTACGTTAAAGCAATGGAGACACTATCTATATGGGTTTAAGTGTGAAGTCTATACGGATCATCGTAGCCTACAGTATGTCTTTACTCAGAGGGATTTGAACTTGAGACAGAGGAGATGGATGGAACTACTAAAGGACTATGATTTTACCATCTTGTATCACCCAGGGAAGGCTAATGTAATGGCAGATGCCTTAAGTAGAAAGGCAGGAAGCATGGGAAGTCTAGCTCATTTGCAAGTCTCTAGACGCCCGTTGGCTAGAGAAATCCAAAACTTGGCTAATGACTTTATGAGGCTAGAAGTAAATGAGAAGGGAGGAATTTTGGCTTGTGTGGAGGCGAGATCTTCTTTTCTTGACAAGATTAAGGGAAAATAGTTTGATGATGAGAAACTAAGGCGAATTCGGGATATGGTGTTGCGAGGAGAGGCTAAAGAGGCCATAATAGATGGGGAAGGTGTTTTGAGGATTAAGGGAAGGGTATGTGTGCCCCGTGTTGATGATTTGATCCACACTATTCTTACAGAGGCTCATAGTTCCGTATATTCTATACATCCTGGTGCAACCAAGATGTACCGTGACCTAAAGCAACACTTTTGGTGGAGTAGAATGAAGCGAGACATTGTTGATTTTGTTGCCAAATGTCCAAATTGTCAACAAGTAAAGTATGAACACCAGAGGCCCGGAGGAACACTTCAAAGAATGCCCATTCCTGAATGGAAGTGGGAGAGAATTGCAATGGACTTCGTGGTTGGTCTTCCAAAGACATTGGGGAAGTTTGATTCTATTTGGGTAATTGTGGACAGATTAACTAAGTCTGCTCACTTCATTCAGGTCAAAGTGACCTACAATGCAGAGAAGCTAGCCAAAATCTACATCTCAGAAATCGTTCGATTACATGGAGTTCCACTTTCCATAATATCAGATAGAGGTACGCAGTTTACTTCTAAGTTTTGGAGAACCTTGCATGCTGAATTAGGTACTAGATTGGACCTTAGTACTGCATTTCATCCTCAGACCGATGGTCAGTCTGAGCGAATGATTCAAGTGTTGAAGGATATGCTTCGTGCATGTGTGATAGAATTTGATGGCCATTGGGATAACTTCTTACCCTTGGAGGAGTTTTCATACAATAATAGCTATCACTCCAGTATTGACATGGCTCTATTTGAAGCATTGTATGGGAGGAGATGTAGGTCTCCCATTGGTTGGTTTGATGCATTTGAAGTTAGACCTTGGGGTATGGATCTGTTGAGGGATTCATTGGAAAAGGTGAAAGCTATTCAAGAAAAGCTTTTAGCGGCTCAAAGTAGGCAAAAGGAATATGCGGATCGAAAGGTTAGAGACTTGGAGTTCATGGAAGGTGAACAAGTCTTGTTGAAGGTTTCACCCATAAAAGGGGTGATCCGGTTTGGAAAAAGGGGTAAGCTAAGTCCCAGGTATATTGGACCATTTGAAGTACTTAAGCGAGTAGGGGAGGTGTCTTATGAATTAGCCTTGCCTCCAGGGCTGTCATGAGTGCATCCGGTATTTCACGTGTCCATGTTGAAAAGATACCATGGGGATGGAAATTACATCATTCGTTGGGATTCGGTTCTGCTTGATGAAAATTTGTCTTATGAGGAGGAACCTGTGGCTATTTTAGGTAGAGAAGTTCGCAAGTTGAGGTCGAGGGAGATTGCATCCATCAAAGTTCAATGGAAGAATTGACAAGTTGAAGAGGCCACTTGGGAGAAGGAGGCTGATATACAAGAAAGATACCCACACCTGTTTACAGATTCAGGTACTCCTTCTCGTCCTTGTTTTTCTTCATTTGATCGATCGAGGACGAACGATGGGTAAATTGGTATCTATTGTAACGACCTGTTTAGTCGTTTTGAGCAGCAGATTTTATTTCTGGAAAAACTGGCTGAGACGACGGATACCACGATGGACCGTCATGGGCACGACGGACCGTCGAGGGTATCTCGTTCCAAAACACTTAAGAATTCTGAAATTTGAGTGCTGAAATTGACTCTCTAAACTCTATGACGGACCTGCAGGACGGACCGTCACAGACACGACGGACCATTGTGAGGTTCCGTTTCAAAACACTTCAACTCTTGAGAATTTGGCACTGGGAGCAACTCTCTGAACTTCGTGATGGAAGTGCAGGACGGACCGTCGTAGGTACGACGGACCGTCACAGACTCTTCAAGGAAATTGAGTCTCTGAACTTTGCGACGGACCTGTAGGACGGACCGTCACAGATATGACGGACCGTCACAGGTTGCGTAATCCCAGGCTGGGTCGGATTTCTATTTAATTTTTAAAGGGGCGTTTTGGACTATTCCTGCTATAATTATAAATTTCGTGGGTTTATATTAATAACTCAATTTCTTGGGGGATAAAAGAGGTAACCTTGAGTTAATTAGTGGGTTACTATTGTCATCTTTTATACTTAATTATATGCTAA
>CM064973.1:34835413-34892277 GCA_032847665.1 Solanum chilense | reverse complement strand
AACTTGTCACGACCAAAAACCAATTGTAATTGGTACCCATGCTTACAAGTCGGCGGGAGAACCACGACTACTATACAACTAAAGAAATATTCTAAAAGTAAGGAATTTAAGTTACGAAATAAAGTTAAATGACTAACAACAAAGTTCCATTACTTAACAAAAGATCTAATAACTAAATTTTGCATAAGATAAACCTAAGATCTAAAAGTTAATGTTCCAAAACTATTAAATGATACCAAGTATAAACAAAGGAATGCTATTGTACTTGTTTGCTAATTCACAAATGGTCTATGCTAGGAAATGGTGAACACATACTAAAGAGAACTTCATCGCAGCCAAGAAGATGTGGCTCACCCTTGAAGTCAATACTATATCTCAAGTCTCCTAAGCGAAGTCTGTCAATAGCCTCTTGAAAATGCCCTATACTCAACAAAAATAAGAGCATGTGTGAAATCAGTTCACAACCACAATCACAATCACAAGTACATTATCAAGATCATACATTGATATTATGATTCATGGCTACATCATTCATTAATCTTAGTTAAAACAAGTGTGTTCAATATTGCAACATTCATATTCATACAACAATCAGAATGAAGCAAAAAAATGCATACATCACACAATCATGAAATCACAACCATCACTCACATCGAAACAAGCTTGAAATCCTAAGAAACTTGATCCTTCCTTTTTCGTATTCGTTTTGTCTACAAGTAATCACAATAACATGGGGATCAATAAACTATCGCTAATTACCCGGATTACTAATAATTTTATGAACCCTAGATCAAATCCATGATCTCAAGTAGTCAAATTAGGATTAGTTACACCGTAGAATCTATGAAGAAACCCTTCCCCATCAATATTGACTCATATTAGTATGTTCTACGGATTGAAAAGTAAATTTTGGGAGTGAAAATCATATATTTAGCTTAAAAAATTGTGAAAAACAATTAAGAATACATTAGGGGCCGTTCTTTAGCACTAAATTCGCGTCTGTCTCGCTACAGCGACACCCATCTCATTGTAGCAGCATCGCTGCAGTGGCACGAATCCAATTGTAGTGTCACCGTTTTGAACCATTGAGAACTCAAACAAATTTCTACAATTGTAAGTCCCGTCTCGTCCGCTACGTCGGTACCCGTCCCGCTGTAGCGGTGGTGCTATAATGGTCAAAATCCCGCAACAGTGGTCAAAAGCGAGACAGAAACCTTTTGAAGAATTTCAATGCCCCTTTTTACAACACACTCCAAACCCACAATGCTCTGTAAATACCCTTAACGCTAAGATTGATTCCTGGAAATCTATTTATCCAAATTCAATTATCTAAAGTTGTATGGATTCCTTAACGAGTTATCTAACCAATCATACAACCAAATCATATTTACTCTACCGGATTGCTACCTGATTTCTCTGCAACTTGATGACTCTGATTTCCTCCAAATATGGACAAGGTTGGAAAAATTCTAACACAAAACAAAATCTTTCCCGACAACAATTTTTACTTTTTTGGAATTTTATATTGTTGGAACCCGATCGTTAAATTATAAATCAAATAGTGTTACACAATAATTATTTTTCAAAGTTTATACATTTAGAAGTATATATTTGTTCAATAGTATAAGAATAAGTTTATTTTTAATTTAACATTGACACAAAAATCTCAACAAATTATTTAGTTGAACGATAAATATCATAACAATTAACGTATTAAACTAGATTGTGTAAACAACACACTTTATTTTAATCCAAATATTAAAGTGAGAATTCTCTACAAGTGCAATTTATCGAGCAGTAACACAAATATCTTTTTTTAAAAAAATTATTTCACTTTTATTTCTAAAAGAAAGTAAAAGTTCTTGTGTTGTGACCTTCTTATTTACATAGCCCACAAGAATTCTTGGTCATTGTTATCTTCTCATCCGCGTTTTCTTTCTTCATTTCCTTAGTCGTCCAATCATTTTACTATACTTAGGTGGCAAGACAATTTCATCTAAAACATAGCCTGGAACTGACCAATTCTTCTTATCCTGCATTGGAACCATCGCAACTTCATAGATTTTTGCTTATGCATCAAACTTGTTGTAATTAGAGAAATATGGGTGCTTATCCATAACATTCTTGATCTTTAAAACTGCAATTATGTGTGCGCAAGGTACCTCATCTAGTTGAAATCTTTCACGCGAACATACTTTCCGTTCCAGGCATACATTGTATCTTCTTCTAGATTCATACACTGAGAAAATATATTCAAGCGATGGAATAACTTTAATACACTAAGAAGTTAGTGAATACATTACATGAAATGACTATTATGTATCCTTTCGCGACCAATATTGATCAAATAGTTAAATGATTCGACTTTGTGATAAACAAAATATAAAGTTATGGATATTGATAAATACATTCATCTTTGAACATTTAAATGTGATTAGAATCAATACCTCTTAAAATTTTCTATTCGATGTGTCTTTTATATATAACTCTATTTCTCTATTTAAAAAGTTTCAAGAACCAAATAAAAGTCTAGACTCTTTCAAGAATTCTAATATGCGTAAATAACGTGCCTCAACAAGGCAACTTTTTATATATTCTACAATGTTCAAAGTCATCAGTCTACATCTGTTTACTATTAAATGAGCTCTCGACCACTTCTCATACCCAATATTCTCAAGGTAATCCATCAACTATCATCAACTTTTACCACCTTATTTATTAATTTATGAAAATCCTTCTTTAGGTATGACATTGCCATTGAGTGGAATATATCACTTAGTGTGTTTGTGCTCCTTTTGAAGTTTGAACAAACATTCTTCCAAAGGTTCCATATGCATGCACAATAAGCTATATTTGAGAACACAATGTTTACACTTTTCATAATACTTTCATTTTTATGTGATACAATACATATGTTTTCACGCTCTCCAAATACATTTTTGAATTGTTCCAAGAACCATGTCCACGAATAGTCATTTTCAGTGTCTACAACACCATATGCCAATGAAAATATGCAACCTAATTACAAAGAAACACATTTAACTACTAGATACATAACAGTTACACTAAATAGACATTAATTATGCATAAAAAACAAGTTCACAATTATAACAATATGAGAAAATTCATACCAGCACCATCGATGAGTTCCCTAATACAAAAGCAACTTTGTTAGCCCTGCAAAGATGTGCATCGTCTACTACAACTACAGGTCTACAATAGTCGAACCCTCTTATTAATGGCCTCAATAATATGAAAAGATATATGAATCCATTATTTTCTTACTTTTGCATTCTTATATATGAATTTGGATACACAATTTTTAGCATGCATATGTACCTAAGCATCTGCCTATATCCATCTGATGGTTTACCCCTTAGCATTTCTAGTGCACATTCCTTAGCACGTCATGCTTGCGGTATGATACTTCAACCCCATAGAGTTCTCAAATATCATCAATAACATCTTTTTGCATATGAATTTGTTTATGTTTACCAATTTAGTGGCAGTCACACCACTAATAAACCCAAATGTTTCTTTTACTTTTGTTAGTATCTTATCCCCCATTGACACGTATATTCACTATTGAAATCTCTCACTTTGAATACTTCATATTTCTTTCTGCATGAAGCCTTTAAAATCCATCCACATTCATCATTAAAGTACACTAACACATATTTATACAAAATTTTTAATCAGGTTAATTTTTATAATAGATACATTTCAAATATACAATTTTATAGTGTTTCAAAACTTGTCAAATAATTATGCACATAAAATTATCATCCATACTAATTACCACAACAATTTTTTTACAATATTCTTATGTATTAGTGTAACGACCAAGTTTTTTCGTTTTAAAAATGCCAATGATGGAAAATTGGGCGGGAAAAACTTTTTTCCTAGTATTAGGATTATCCCAACATGCTCAGATTTGAATGGAAATCAGAATCATCAAGGTGCAGGGAAATCTGGTAACAATCGGTTGGAGTAATTAGGAATTTTACTATATGAGCTATTAGATAACTCATAAAGGAACTCATACGACATTGTGGAATTAAACCAATAGATCTCCAGGAATTGGTTTTACCGTGAAAGATATTTTCTAAGCGTAGTGGATTTGGAGTGTGTGGTAAAAAGAGGGAATTGAATTTCTTCTAAAAAGGTTTTGTCTCGCTTTTGACCAATGTAGTAGGAGTTGGGCTGCTGTAGCAGGATAGCGACCGCTGTGGCAGACGAGATTCGGAATTAAAATTGTAGGTTCAAGGAGAATGTGTTTTGGTATGAAAATATCATTGAAGCGTGATGATTGGCCGTTATAGCATTGCCGCTACAGTGAGATGAGTGTCGCTATAGTGGGATGACACAAATTAAAATCGTTAGTTAAATCTCTAAGTGACCTTTTTGCCAATTTTTTACTTTTATAGCTAAGGAACGACCCTGGGCAATTTCAAGTTATTTCCCACCATTCTTGAGGCTGAAGGTAAGATTTTAACTACCCCAATCCGTTATTTGATCCGTAAAACATAACGAAATGGGTCAATATTGATGGGTTAGGGTTTCTTGATAAATGTTATGGTGGAAACAACCTTATTTTTCGTTAATACGAATCATGGGTTTGATCTAGGGTTCATAGAATTATTACAAATATGGGTAATTAGTGTTATTAAATTCCATGTTATTGTTATTAGTTGTAGATCAAGAAGAAGCAGAACGAATCCAAAAAGGGAAGATCAATTTTGTTAGGTTTGCAAGCTTGTTTTGCGTAGGTGATGGTTTTGATTCTATGTTTGTCTGATGTATTCTTGTTCTTACTTAATTATAATACTTGCATATGTGTGAAGGTGACAACGTAGATCACACTTCTTGTAAATAAGATATATGAACATCATTACTATTAACTTATGACTTCAATGTATGTGATGTTCTTGTGATTATGATTGAGTTGTGATTGTGGATCGGGTTGTCATGTCTTGCACCACTATGGGATAGGGTTTCCACATTCTCTCATAACTATTAGATTGGTCTCCATGTTCCAGCACAACTATGCGATCAAATTACCACGTTCTGGAAAGCTAATATTTTGGGTCTTGGTTCTGTGAGAGGACCAATGATGTCATGGTAAAATATGAAATATCTTGTTGTTGTTGTTGTTGTTGTTGTGTTTGTGTGTGTGTGCGTGTGTATATATTTATATATACACACACATACACAAATATATATATATATATATATATATATATATAGACAAATCCCTAAACATGTTGGGGGTTTCCCCTTAGGTACCTCAACTACGTTATTTTCTTGTTAAATAATTAATCCACACAACATTATGGGTTATGTGAGACAAAACTTCTGCAAATATTTTTTGTTAATTGTGCGTGTGAGATCCACCTTTCCCACGTGGAAATTGCAACCAATAAAAATTAAATCCATTTATTCGTCATCGCCATATAATCATTTCCCAAACCAAAAAACGTACAGCCCCTGCATTTTCCCCACAAAACACTTCTGACTTCAACAAGAAAAAAACAGTGAACAAGATAACTTCGACATTGGAACTTCATGATTAATAAGAAACCAATGAAGAGGAGATGTATTCTGATGAGCAACTCCAATTTAATGATAAAGAGAAAGAAAAGAGGAGAAATAAGAGAAAAAAGAGAGGAGAAATTAGGGTTAAAAAGAGAGGAAGTGTTGGTGGGTTGTTCAGGGATACACATCAGTGCCTTCAAAACGCGCTCAACTGACGTTAAATGAAATTTTGTGTCATATGTTCCTCATAATGCTTAAAAGGAAAAAATTATGGGTAATTCAAGGATTCATTAGGAAAATGGCGTAGTTGAGATACATAAGGGAAAAAACTAACAAGTTTAGGGACCTCTTTGTGAGTTTTATACACACACTATATACATACATATATATATATATATATATATATATATATATATATATATATAACAATGAGGTATATAAGGGGGAAAACCAACAAATTTAGGGACCTCTTTATGAGTTTTATACACATACACACACATATACATATATATATATATATATATATATATATATATATATATATATATATATATATATATATATATATATATATATGTATATATATATATCTGTGTGTGTGTGTGTGTGTGTGTATAAATTTCACAAGCAGGTCCTTATGTTGTTTGACTTGTCTATGTTACACTAGTGGATAGTCGCGTGATTCTACCAATACACTGTGGTTGTTTACTGATTCTCCACTTGCTCTTATTTTTGTTGAGTACAGGGAATCTTTAAGCAGCTATTTACACACCTCACTTAGGAGATTTGTGATAGTTATTCAACTTAAGGGTTAGCCATTTCGTCCGGGTTGCCATGGGATTCTCTTTCGTCTATGTCAATCGTTTCTGGACTTAGATAGTTGTTTTAGTTTGTGGAATAGTTCATTATCATTATCTTTCTTAGACTTAAGAGAAATGTTTTATATGTTTTGGTACATTAACTTTTAGATTCTAGGTTTATCTCCCGCATTTTTAATTATTAGATAAATTGATGAATTCTATGAGACTTTCGTTGAGTTTTTATTTATGTTTCCTATGATAATTACATTAGTTTTTGGATTAGTTGCTTGGTTTTGATTGTAGTAGTTTTCCTCCCACCGGAGTGTTAGTGTGAGTGTCAATCACGATGGTCTAGGTCGTGACAATGTTTGTATTAGTTCTTCGGTTTGTTGATCTCGATGTACCAAATGAGTCCAATAGTGTCTCACGGAACATTACGGGGACAACTTTAATTTTCTTCGAGAGGCTATAGGACTTTAGTAAATCTCCATTTTTCTCTTGTCTCCTTTCATGATATTACTTGATTCTAATTGGTATCTGTCGATTCAAATTTGTATATTTTCTCCTTCAGTCTTCTATTTGCAAATGGTTAATACCAGACATAACGATGTTAGGCTCGTAAATCTTATGCATGCTCAAATTAGGAATCCATATCGAGCGGTCCTGGTCGAGGCAGAGATAGAGGGTAATCTAGGGGTAGAGGTCTTGGGAGAGTAATGCATGTTGGAACTGAGGTACGGGTGGAGAATTTGCATGTGAATGAGAACCCTCTTGTTCATAATGAAGAGATAGAAGATTAAATTGAGATTGGAGATGCTGTAGAAATTCAACACGAGAAAGGAGTGCAGACTAGGGCTCTACGAATCCCTCCTATCGATATGGTATTAGCTCAACAGATCATGTCCTTTTTGAAACGGTTGGCTGGTCCTGGAATGATTCCACATATTCAATCAATTCAATCTCCTGCCAACTCCCCTATTGCTAGAACTGCGCCTAAGACGGGTTGGAATGTAGGTAATGATGATTTCTTATGTCCCTTGTTGGGTTATGTGATGACCGGTAATGAGCATGATATGTTTGACTAAATTTTTGAAGCTTAAGCTCTGGTAATTCTTGGTTCTAATATGGAAGATACTTATGAGTTCATCTTAGATTTTTGCGAGTTTTTGCATAAATTGGGTATTTTGCACCATTATGCGTTTGATTTTATGTATTTCCAACTTCAGGGTGAGGCCAAGTAATGGTGGAGAGTGTACATGAAGTGAAGATCTTCTATCTTACTTCCACTCACTTGGACCCTATTTCATGCCTTTTTTCTAGAGAAGTTTGTGCCTAAGACCTTGAGAGATCGCAGGACGGATGAAATATGGAATTATAGAAAAATGGTATGTCTTTGTCTGCTTATGAGACTAAGTTTCATGCTTTTTCCAGATATGCTACGCAGTTGGTTACTACAGAGAGAAGAGGAGCTGGCTATTTATTAGAAGTTTCAATTCTAAATTGCAAGTATTATTTGTCCTTATGAATGTTGTAGGGAGGAGTTTTAATGACGTGACAGACTATGTTAACAAATTCTAAGGACTTAGGCGAGATGGTCATGGTAAGAGAGACAAGTTTTCGGGTAATTTTCGGAGCTCCTATTCTAGAGGATCTGATTGACCAACGCTCGTAGCAAAGCCAATTCAGTCTGTCACACGCGCCTCTACAAGTTACTATTCAAGGACTCCCTCTCATATTTTGTAGGATAATTAGAGTGTTGCAGCAGACCATCTTGTAATCATATTTTTTACAAATATGGTGAACTTGGGCACATGAGAAGAGATTTTCCTCATCTGCATGGGTTTGATTCCATGCAGTAGCCTTCTAGAGCGATTGTACCTCGATAAATGGTAATAATGGTAGAGGGCGTTCATAAGGTGGGAAAAAAGGTAATCTGAGAGGTCGTGGAGGCATAGAAATTGGTAACGGGGGATAGGTAATGCACAAAGCGGAAAAGAGCTATCGCATGTTGATGATAGAGCTCAATGTTATGCTTTTTAAAGGAAAAATGAGGTGGGGCGTCTTATGCGGTTCTCACATATACTATTCTTTTCTCTGACCAGATGGCTAATGTGTTATTTGATTCGGGCTGCACTTATATGTATTTATGATTTTGAGATAATGTGTGAGGTTCTTGATGCCTTTATTCGTGTTTTTATCCTTGTTGGAGACTCTGTCATAGTAACCCATGTATATCGTGTTTGCCCTATTTTTTTTTATAGGATTTCAACTATTTGGTAATTTTTTATATGATTGAATTTGACATAATCTTAGGCATACCTTGGTCGTCCCCCTATTGTGTTGTGATTAATTATAATGCTAAGTATGTGACTCTAGAAATTCTTCAAAGGTAAATATTAGAGTGGGAGAGGGTGTACAAGCCTAATTAAGCTAAGATTATATCCTCCATTCGGGCTAGTAAATTGGTAGAGCATGATTGTTTGGATTATTTGTCTCGTGTTAGCGATATTGAGATTGAGGCTCCATCCATGTTTGGAATGCTCTTCTTCACTTTTCAAAAAAAAGAAAAATATATTCATTAAAGACTATCACAAAGGAATCAATAAATGTCTTGAACACCCCATTCATTAAACTCATGAAGGTTGTAGGCGCATTGGTCAACACAAAGGACCTAACCAAAAACTCATAGTTTCCATAAGGAGTCCTAAACGTCGTGTTGGGTATATCCTTAGGCCTAATTTTTAATTTATGATACCCAGATCTTCGAACAGTCTTACAGTGAACCGTGGCACCTTGCAATTGGTCAAAAAGATCATCTATTCTAGGAATGGTGTACCTATTCCGAATAGTGACTCCATTTGATTGTCGGTAATATATACACATTCTCATACTACCATCCTTCTTCTTAACGAATAACACTGGAGCACCACATAGTGAAGCACTAGGATGAATGAATCCCTTATCAAGAAGTTCTTGGATTTGAGCCTTAAGCTCTCTCAATTCTGTCAGAGCCTTGCAATAGGGAGGAATAGAAATATGATAAGTACTAGGCTCTAAGTCAATAGAAAAATTTGTATCTCTATCCGGAGGCATACCAGGCAAATCATTTGGAAACACTTCAGTAAACTCAAACACCACAAGAATAGACCAAACCTTCGTACTATTTTAGTTGTCTTTGTGAAGAAAAATTTGTATACTAAATTCTCGATGTGTGAATTTTTGTTAAAATTGATCGCTTTTTTGGGGCATGTAGTTTGAAAATAAGGGGCAACAGTAGACCCTCAAAATATTGAAGTGGTTAAGAATACGGTGAGGCCTAGTTCGGTGACAAAGGTTAGGAGCTTTGGGAGATTCACTAGCTATTATCATTGATTTATTAAGAATTTTTCTTCAATTGCTACTCACTTGTACTAACATAACCAAAATGGTCATAACATTTGAATGGACTGAAAAATGTGAGGAAATCTTTCAAAAGCTCAAGACTCTCTTGACCAGCGCGCCCATCCTAGAATCACTGATTGAGAGTAAAGATTTCATTGTTTATTGTGATTCTTCATATTCTAATTTGGGTGTTGCGTTGATGCATGATGAGAATGTTATAGCTTAATTATCCCACTTATGATTTAGAGTTGGCGGTAATAGTATTTACGCTTAAAATTTGGCAGCATTATCTTTATGTTGTTAAGTGTGAGGTATTTACTAATCATCGTAGTTTGCAACATGTATTCACTAAAAAAGATTTGAATTTAATACAAGGAATATGGATGGAGTTACTCAAGGATTATGATGTGATCATTCAATATCATCCTTGTAAGGCTGAAGTTGTGGCAAATGCGTAGAGTCAGAAGGCGGTAAGGATGGGTAGCTTATCTCACTTGAGTGTTACCAAGCGGTCTTAGGACAAAGAAATTCACACTTTAGAGTCTAGTTTTTTCAATTGAGAATCTTTGAAAGAGGGGGGAGTTTTCTAGTGTTCAAGCTAAGTCCATGTTCATTGAAGAATAATGGCCAAGAAGTTTAAATATTGAAATTAAGAGGAGCATAGAGCAAATATTGTGATAGGTAAGTCTCAAGACACCATTTTGGATGCAAATGGTGTACTTAACTATAAGGGTAGAATATGTATTCCTCAAGTTGATGACTTGATTCAACAATTGCTGGAGGAAGCTCACGCTTCGCAGTATTCTATATATCTTGGTGTGACCAAGATGTATATAGATCTAAAGCGAATTTAGTGGTGGTGGAATATGAAGAAAGACATCGTAAATTTTGTTGCAAAATGTCAAAATTGCCAACAAGTGAAGTATGAACATCAAAGGCTTGCGGGTTTATTTCAAATAATGTCAATTCCCTAATGGAAGTGGGAAAGAATAGCCATGGATTTTGTTGTTGGCCTTCCCAAAACCTTAGGGAAGTTCGATGTATTTGGGTTGTGGTTGATAGATTGACCAAATCAGCCCACTTTATTCTAGTAAGAATAGATTATAATTCTAAACAATTTGCTAAGATTTTTGTAAAAGAGATAGTGAGGTTGTATGGTATACCCCTTTCCTTCATCTCATATCGTGGTACCCTTTTCACTTCCAAGTTTTGAATAAATTTTAATGATGAATTGGGCACACAACTCACTTTTAGTACAACCTTCCACCCACAGACGGATGGATAATTTGAGAGGACTATCCAAGTGTTGAAAGACACGTTGAAGGCATGTGTGACTGATTTTTTAGGACATTAGGATAAGTTCTTACCATTGTGTGAATTCTCTTATAATAATAGCTTTCACTCCAGCATTGATATGTCACCACCGTTTGAGACATTATATTTGAGGGGATGTAGATCCCCATAGGTTTGTTTGAGGCTGGAGATGTAAAACCTTTGGGGGTTGAGCTAGTGAAGGATGCTCAAGACAAGTTAAGGAGTAGTCAAGCTAAGATTTTAGTAGCCTAGAATAGACAAAAGAAGTATGCATATCATAAAGCCAGATACGTAGAGTTTCAAATAGGGGAGAACGTCAATCTGATGGTGTCACCCATAAAGGGGGTGATGAGATTCGGCAACAAGGGAAAGTTAAGTCCTAGGTACATTGGTCCCTTTGAGGTTCTTGAATGTTTAGCATCGGTGGTGAATAGGTTGTCTCTACCCCTTAATTTATCTTGTGTTCATCCGGTAATTCATGTGTCCATGTTGATGATATATCGTGGTGACAATGATTTTATCATTAACTGGGACTCAATGGTGTTATATAAAGACCTCCAATATGAGGAGGAATCGATTGTTATCGTGTCACGACCCAAAATGAGCCGCGAGTGGCACCCACACTTATCCTACTATGTGAGCGAACCAACCAATCTAAACCCCAACATATTGAACAAAGTACAACGCGGAAGGCTTAAAACTCATTAGCGAAATCAATTAAATAACTTATAAAATTTAAAAATCATTATCCCCAAAATCTGGAAGTCATCATCACAAGAACATCTATCCTCAAATTACTAAATCTAAGAGTATCTAAGAAGCTAAAATAAATAAAAAGCTAGTCCATGCCGGAAGTTCAAGGCATCAAGACATGAAGAGGAAGATCCAGTCCAAGCTAGAAGCATTAGCTCACCCTGAAAGCTGGCTCGATGAAGACTGGCTAGAGTTGCGGTTGAGTTGAAGACGATGGCACATTTGCTGCACTCCACAATTAACGAAGAAAAACAAATACAAGTAGGGGTCAGTACAAGGCACAAGTACTGAGTAGGTAACATCGGCCAACTCAAAATAGAAAACAGTATATATCAGATAATAACATAAAATCAACTAATATTCTTAACATGCGACATTTACAATTACCATAACCCTTGGTCACAACACCAAGCACATCAATGAGGACTCACGCCTCCCCATCATACTCATTTGGGAATTAGTTCTTTAAGATTTAGTATATTATCATAATTCAAGATTTCATTATCTTTATTCCTCTTGAGTCGGTACATGACACTCCGCTCCACTACTACTATCCTGGTGTCGGAACGTGACACTCCGATCCATATACTATCCTGGTGCCGGAACGTAACACCCGATCCATATACTATCCTGGTGTCGGAACGTGACACTCCGATCCATATACTATCCTGGTACCGAATGTGGCACCCGATCCATATACTATCCTGGTACCGAAATGTGACACCCGATCCATATACTATCCTGGTGTCGGAACGTGATACTCCGATCCATATACTATCCTGGTACCGGAACGTGGCACCCGATCCATATACTATCCTAGTGTCGGAACGTGACACTCGGATCCATATACTATCCTTGTACCGGAACGTGGCACCCGATCCTCTATTACTATCCTGGTGTCGGAACGTGACACCCGATCCTCTAATCTCATTACTTTAATTCATCAAGCTTTCTTTTATACCAAGGCATCATCATTCCCATTCTTTAGTTCATCAAGCCTTCTTTTATACCAAGGCATCATCATTAACAAAGTAAATTTGGGATTAAGATTCAATAGCCTCATCATGCTAATTCATCACAATTATATAATCACATCATGCAAGCACACAATTAAGCATATAGAAGACTTTATAATTACTACCCAACACATATCATTCACTATTAAAATTTTACTACGAATAGCATAAACCATAACCTACCTCCACCGAAGATTCGTGATCAAGCAAGCAAATTCCCCAAAGCTTTGTTTCCCTCTTCGTTCGTCTCTCTCTATCGCTTGTTCTCTCTGTTCTTTCTTTTTTTCCTATTCAAACCCTTTTTCTTTTACCCTAATTGTCATATAATTAAGTAGAAAAGATGATAAAAATAATCCACTAATTATTTCAAGGTTATCTCCTTTAACCCCCAAGTAATTGAATTATTAACATTAATCCACTAACTTTATAATTATAAGCATGAATAGTCCAAAACGCCCCTTTAAAACTTTAACAGAAATCCGACCCAGTCTGGGTTACGCAGCCTGTGATGGTCCGTCATGGTTGTGACAGTCCGTCCTGCAGGTCCGTCACAAAGTTCAGAGAGTTAATTCTGTGGAAAGATTTGTGACGGTCCGTCGTGCCTTCACCGGTCCGTCCTGCCATTCCGTCACGAAGTTCAGAGAGTCGATTTCAGTACCCAAATTTTAAAATTCTAAGTGTTTTTGAACGAGACCCCCTCGACGGTCCGTCGTGCCCATGACGGTCCATCGTGGGATCCGTCGACCAAGACAGTTTTTTCAAAAATAAAATCTGCTGCTCAAAACGACTAAACAGGTCATTACAATAGATACCAATTTACCCATCGTTCATCCTCGAACGATCATAAGAAGAAAACAAGGGCGAAAAGGAGTACCTGAATGTGTCAACAGGTGTGGGTATTTTTCTTGCATATCAGCCTCCTTCTCCCAAGTGGACTCTTCAACTGGTCGATTCTTCCATTGAACTTTGATGGATGCAATCTCCCTTGATCTCAACTTGTGAATTTCTCTATCTAGAATGGCAATCGGCTCCTCCTCATAAGACAAATTCTGATCAAGCACAACCGAATCCCAACAAATGATGTAGTTTCCATCCCTATGGTATCTTTTCAACATAGACACATGAAATACCGGATGCACTCCTGACAGTCCTGGAGGCAAGGCTAATTCATAAGCCACCTCCCCTACTCGCTTAAGTACTTCAAATGGTCCAATATACCTTGGGCTTAGCTTACCACTTTTACCAAACCGCATCACCCCTTTCATGGGTGAAACCTTCAGCAAGACTTGTTCACCCTCCATGAACTCCAAGTCTCCAACCTTTCGATCCGCATATTCCTTTTGTCTACTTTGCGCCGCTAAAAGCTTTTCTTGAATAGATTTCACTTTCTCCAATGAGTCCCTCAAAAGATTAGTACCCCAAGGTCTAACCTCAAATGCATCAAACCAACCAATGGGAGACCTACATCTCCTCCCATACAATGCTTCAAATGGAGCCATATCAATACTTGAGTGATAGCTATTGTTGTAGGAGAACTCTGCTAAGGGTAAGAAGTTATCCCAATGACCACCAAATTCTATCACACATGCACGAAGCATATCCTCCAATACCTGAATCGTTCGCTCAGACTGACCATCGGTCTGAGGGTGAAATGCAGTACTAAGGTCCAACCTAGTACCTAATTCCACATGCAATGTTCTCCAAAACATAGAAGTAAACTGCGTACCTCTATCTGATATGATGGAGATTGGAACTCCATGCAATCGAACAATTTCTGAGATATAGATTTTGGCTAACTTCTCTGCATTGTAAGTCACCTTGACCGGAATAAAGTGAGCAGACTTAGTTAATCTGTCCACAATTACCCAAATAGAATCAAACTTACCCAATGTCTTTGGAAGACCAACCATGAAATCCATTGCAATTCTCTCCCACTTCCATTCCGGAATGGGCATTCTCTGAAGTGTTCCTCCGGGCCTCTGGTGTTCATACTTTACTTGCTGACAATTTGGACATTTGGCAACAAAATCCACAATGTCACTCTTCATTCTACTCCACCAAAAGTGTTGCTTTAGGTCACGGTACATCTTGGTTGCACCAGGATGTATAGAATATCCGGAACTATAAGCCTCTGTAAGAATAGTGTGGATCAAATCATCAACACGGGGCACACATACCCTTCCCTTAATCCTCAAAACACCTTCCTCATCAGTTATTGCCTCTTTAGCCTCTCCTCGCAACACCATATCCCGAATTCGGCTTAGTTTCTCATCATCAAACTGTTTTCCCTTGATCTTGTCAAGAAAAGAAGATCTTGCCTCCACACAGGCCAAAAATCCTCCTTCCTCTAGTATTTCCAGTCTCATAAAGTCATTAACCAAGTTTTGGATTTCTCTAGCCAACGGGCGTCTAGAAACTTGTAAGTGGGCTAAACTACCCATGCTCCCTGTTTTTCTACTTAAGGCGTCTGCCACAACATTAGCCTTTCGTGGGTGATACAAGATGGTAACATCATAGTCCTTCAGTAGTTCCATCCACCTCCTCTGTCTCAAATTCAAATCCCTCTGAGTAAAGACATACTGTAGGCTACGATGATCCGTATAGACTTCACACTTAACCCCATATAGATAGTGTCTCCATTGCTTTAATGCAAACACTACCGCAGCCAACTCCAAATCATGGGTCGGATAGTTACGTTCATGCACCTTTAATTGCCTCGAAGCATAAGCAATTACATTCTTCTCTTGCATTAGCACTGCACCCAAACCAGAATAGGATGCATCACAATAAACAATGAAGTTCTTACCCTCTACTGGCAAGGTAAGGATAGGTGCAGTAGTCAGAAAGATCTTGAGTTTCTGAAAGCTTTCCTCACATTCATCCGACCATACAAATGGAACATTCTTCTTAGTCAAGTTCGTCAATTGGGAAGCAATAGAAGAGAATCCCTTGACAAATCGATGGTAGTAGCTAGCTAAACCAACAAAGCTCCTTACTTCCGACACATTAGTAGGTCTTACCCAATTCTCCACTGTCTCAATCTTAGAAGGATCCACCATCACTCCCTCCTTAGAAACCACGTGCCCCAAGAAGGACACTGAATCTAGCCAAAACTCACACTTGGAGAATTTGGCATAAAGCTTTTTCTTCCTCAACAACTCTAATACCATTCTCAAATGCTCCTCATGTTCCTTCTTACTCTTTGAGTATATCAGTATATCATCAATAAATACAATCACAAAGAGATCCAGATATGGCTTAAAAATCCCGTTCATCAAGCTCATGAAAGTAGCAGGGGCATTCGTAAGCTCAAAAGACATTACTACGAATTCATAATGCCCATACCTGGTTCGAAAAGCAGTCTTTGGCACATCTGTTGCCCGTATTTTCAATTGATGATAACCGGATCTCAAGTCAATCTTATAGAAGACACAAGCACCTTGTAATTGATCGAACAAGTCATCAATGCGAGGAATGGGATACTTGTTCTTAATAGTTACCTTGTTCAACTGCCGGTAGTCTATGCACATCCGAAAACTCCCATCCTTATTCTTCACAAATAACACCGGAGCACCCCAAGGGGATGCACTTGGTCTAAAGAAGCCTTTACTTAACAACTCTTGAAGTTGGGTCTTTAACTCCCTTAACTCTGCTGGGGCCATCCTATAAGGGGGTATGGAAATGGGGCGAGTATCCGGCTCCAGATCAATGCAAAAGTCAATATCCCTATCCGGTGGCATACCAGGAAGGTCTGCAGGGAACACATCCAGAAACTCACGGACTATCGAAACCGACTCAATTGAAGGTACTTGGGTAGTATCATCCCTGAGGTGTGCCAAGAACACTAAACACCCTTTACTAACCATTCTCTTAGCATGAAGAAAGGAGATGATACGAACTGGAGTGGAAGTGTAGTCACCCTCCCACACTAACGGATCTGTCCCAGGCTTGGCCAACGTTACAGTTTTAGCATTACAATCTAAGATTGAAAATTTTGGAGAAATCCAAGTCATACCCAGAATTACATTGAAATCAACCATCTCTAAAATAACCAAGTCTACATGAGTATTGCTCCCCACAAAAGTCACCAGACAAGACCTATATACCTTTTCAACTACCACAGACTCACCAACCGGAGTAGAAACACGAATAGGCATGTCAAGCAATTCACAATGTGAATTAAGACCAGTAGCAAATGAGGAAGATACATATGAAAATGTGGAGCCAGGATCAAATAATACAGAAGCCATGCAATCACAAACCAAAAGATTACCTGTGATAACCGCATCAGATGTCTCCGCTTCAGACCGCCCGGGGAAAGCGTAACAATGGGCCCTGTCACCTGTCTGCCCGTTGCCCCTACCATGGTGTGCTGTAGTGGCTCCAGTTTGCCCGTCACCCCGGCAGTTTTGGTGACCACCATTACCTCGGCCACCACGTCCTCTAGAATGACGGCCTCTTCCATGACCACCTCTACCTCTGACTATTGGGGGTCTGTAACTCTTTTTTGGACAATACCTCTTAATATGTCCAGTCTCCCCACATCCATAACACTCTCTGGAGTCAAGCATAGGTCTCTGTGAGAATGACGAAGTCTGGGGATAACCTCCAAACTCAGAGAAGTGTTGACCGGTCTGCGGTGGACCCCCAACTACAGTCTGCAGTGAAGACTGAATAGGTCGGGCTGGATAACCTACTGAATCTTGCCCTCTGGAGTAAGAACCGTTAAACTCACCTCCCTTACGAAACCTTTTAGATGTCGATGCCATGGTGAAGTCATCTGGCTTCACTCCCTCCACCTCTATCACGAAGTCTACCACTTCCTGAAAGGATTTTGCTGTAGCCGCTACCTGTAAGGCTGAAATCAGCAAATCTGACCTCAACCCCTTCACAAAACGGTGAATCCGCTCTTGTGGACTGAAACAAAGCTGGGTGGCATACCTGGATAATGCACGAAACTTAGACTCATACGCAGTCACCGACATCTTGCCTTGCTCTAGGCTCAAGAACTCATCTCTCCTCCTATCCCTCAAGGTCCAGGGGATATACTTCTCCATAAATAAGCTAGAGAATGACGCCCAAGTTATAGCTGGTGCCTGTGCGGGTTGACACTCAACATGTGACCGCCACCACATTTTGGCATTTCCCTGAAACTGATAGGTTACAAACTCAACGCCAAATCGTTCCACTATGCCAATTTTATGTAGTAACTCATGACAATCAACCAGAAAATCGTAAGCATCCTCAGATTCAGCACCCTTGAAGACTGGAGGTTTCAATTTCAAGAACTTACTGAAAAGTTCATGCTGATCACTTGTCTTTATAGGCCCTGTAGTCAAACGAGGAAACGTGCCTATTTCCAATGAGGCATCCATGCGGGGAGCCTCAACAGCGGACTGTCGTACTTCCGGAACCTGAGGTGCTGGTGCAGAAAACACTGGAGGTGTCTGGCCTTGATCAGATAACCCGCTAAGATAAGCAGGAACCTGATTAATCATCTCTGGGGTAGGTTGGGGTGGTAATTCCTCATTCTGCACTTGTTCATTCTCCCCTTCCTCACCCTCTCCTACCACTTCCTCAGTCGGTGGATGAGTCACCGCCCTGGTACTAGTTGGGCCAGGTGCTTGTCCTCTTCCTCTAGAGGACGTCCTCCCGCGACCTCTACCACGGCCTCTTGCCACTGCTCCTCTCCGAGCTACAGCCCCAGTGGCTGGCTCAGACGCATCCTGTCTTGCCGGTGTTGGTGTTGGCGCAGTAGTTGCTCTAGTTCTAACCATCTGCGAAATAGAGTGAAGATGGTCAGATACCAATTTCTATCACCTAGATACCAATTGGATCCAAGTAATAGCAGGAAAGAAAGAAAGAAATAATGGAATTTTCCTAAAGTCTTATAGCCTCTCAAAGAAAAGTAAAGGCGTCCCCCTACCGTTCCTTAAGACTTTACTAGACTCGTTCTTGTGTGATGAGACCAACAATCCTAATGCTCTGATACAAAGTTTGTCACGACCCAAAATGAGCCGCGAGTGGCACCCATACTTATCCTACTATGTGAGCGAACCAACCAATCTAAACCCCAACATATTGAATAAAGTACAACGCGGAAGGCTTAAAACTCATTAGCGAAATCAATTAAATAACTTATAAAATTTAAAAATCATTATCCCTAAAATCTGGAAGTCATCATCACAAGAACATCTATCCTCAAATTACTAAATCTAAGAGTATCTAAGAAGCTAAAATAAATAAAAAGCTAGTCCATGCTGGAAGTTCAAGGCATCAAGACATGAAGAGGAAGATCCAGTCGAAGCTAGAAGCATTAGCTCACCCTGAAATCTGGCTCGATGAAGACTGGCTAGAGTTGCGGTTGAGTTGAAGACGATGGCACGTTTGCTGCACTCCACAATTAAGAAAGAAAAACAAATACAAGTAGGGGTCAGTACAAGGCACAAGTACTGAGTAGGTATCATCGGCCAACTCAAAATAGAAAACAGTATATATCAGATAATAACATAAAATCAACTAATATTCTTAACATGGGACATTTACAATAACCATAACCCTTGGTCACAACACCAAGCACATAAATGAGGACTCATGCCTCCCCATCATACTCATTTGGGAATTAGTTCTTTAAGATTTAGTATATTATCATAATTCAAGATTTCATTATCTTTATTCCTCTTGTGTCGGTACGTGACACTCCCCTCCACAACTACTATCCTGGTGTCGGAACGTGACACTCCGATCCATATACTATCCTGGTGCCGGAACGTGACACCCGATCCATATACTATCCTGGTGTCGGACGTGACACTCCGATCCATATACTATCCTGGTACAGGAACGTGGCACCCGATCAATATACTATCCTGGTGCCGGAATGTGACACCCGATCCATACACTATCCTGGTGTCGGAACGTGACACTCCGATCCATATACTATCCTGGTACCGGAATGTGGCACCCGATCCATATACAATCCTGGTGTCGGAACGTGACACTCCGATCCATATACTATCCTGGTACCGGAATGTGTCACCCGATCCTCTATTACTACCCTGGTGTCGGAACGTCACACCCGATCCTCTAATCTCATTACTTTAATTCATCAAGCCTTCTTTTATACCAAGGCATCATCATTCTCATTCTTTAGTTCATCAAGCCTTCTTTTATACCAAGGAATCATCATTAACAAAGTAAATTTGGGATTAAGATTCAATAGCCTCATCATGCTAATTCATCACAATTATATAATCACATCATGCAAGCACACAATTAAGCATATATAAGACTTTATAATTACTACCCAACACATATCATTCACTATTAAGATTTTACTACGAATAGCATAAACCATAACCTACCTCCACCGAAGATTCGTGATCAAGCAAGCAAATTCCCCAAAGCTTTGTTTCCCTCTTCGTTCGTCTCTCTCTATCGCTTGTTCTCTCTGTTCTTTCTGTTTTTTTCTATTCAAAACCTTTTTCTTTTACCCTAATTGTCATATAATTAAGTATAAAAGATGATAAAAATAACCCACTAATTATTTCAAGGTTATCTCCTTTAACCCCCAAGTAATTGAATTATTAACATTAATCCACTAACTTTATAATTATAAGCATGAATAGTCCAAAACGCCCCTTTAAAACTTTAACAGAAATCTGACCCAGTCTGGGTTATGCAGCCTGTGGCGGTCCGTCATGGCTGTGACGGTCCGTCCTGCAGATCCGTCACAAAGTTCAGAGAGTTAATTCTGTGGAAAGATTTGTGACGGTCCGTCGTGCCTGCGACGGTCCATCCTGCCATTTCGTCACGAAGTTCAGAGAGTCGATTTCAGTACCCAAATTTCAAATTTCTAAGTGTTTTGGAACGAGACCCCCTCGACGGTCCGTCGTGCCCATGACGGTCCATCGTGGGATCCGTCGACCAAGACAGTTTTTCCAGAAATAAAATCTGCTGCTCAAAATGACTAAACAGGTCGTTACATATCGTAATGTGCGTAAGTTGAGGACCAAGGATATTAAGAACGTGAAATTCAATGGAACAATCGTCCAGTGGAAGAAGTTACTTGGGAAAATGAGAGGGAAATGCAAAACAAGTATCCCAAATATTCATTGAATTAGGCATTACTTCATCTTTTTCTTAGCCTGATTTTTCCTATGTTTTGTCACTCAGGGATGAGTGATGGGTAAATTGGTATCTATTGTAACGATCGGGTTTCGTCGTTATTGAAATGACAATGAGTGAAATTTGGGGTCGGAAATTTTTTTAGTAGTATTAGGATTTTCTCAACCTTGCCGAAATTTGGAGGAAATTGGAGTCATCAAGGTGTAGGGAAATCTAGTAACAATTAGTTGGAGTAATTAGGAATTTGATTAGATGAGGTGATAGATAACTTTTTAAGGAATTTGTGCAACTTTGTGGAATTCAAATTGAAGAAGCAGATCTCTAGGAATTGGTTTTACCATGAAGAATATTTTCTAAGTGTAGTGCTAAGAGTGTGTGGAAAAAATAAGGAATTGAATATCTTCTAAAAAGGACTTGTATCATTTTTGGAAATTGTAGCGGAAGTTGGCCTTATGTAGAGGGATAACGACCGTTGTGGCGGACAAAAGGTGGATTATGCTCATAAGTTTGAGAGGAGAGTGTTCTGCTACGAAAATGCCATTGTAGAGGGACGATTGGCTGATGTAGCATGGGATGAGTGTCGTGTAGTGAGACATCGTGAATTAAAATCATTAATTAAATCCCTAAATGACCTGATTTGGCACTTTTTGACTTTTAGCGCTAAGGAATGACCCGTGGGCATCATTTTTCACTATTTATTTGGCTAAAGGTACGCTTTTAACTCCTCGAATCCATTATTTGATCCATAGAACGTAATAGAGTGGATAAATATTTATGGGCAAGGGTTTCATGATAGATTTATGGTGGAACCTACCCTATTTTTTGTTAGTTGGGATCATGGGTGTGTCTAGGGTTCATAGATTTATTAGTAATTTGGGTAATTAGTGATTGTTTATTGAATTTTGTGTTATTGTTATTAGTTGTAGATTTAGAACAAAAGGAAAGAATCTGGTAAGGGAAGGATCAATTTTCTTAGTGTTTCAAGCTTTTTATAGAGGTAGGCGGTGGTTGTGATTCTATGTTTGTGTGATGTATGTTTTTTGTTTCTTCATTATGATACTTGCATATGTATGAAGGTGACAATGTTGATCGCATTTGTTGTAAATGATTGGGTTATGACTTATCACTTAAATGTATGATCTTGATGATTTTCTTGTGATTGTGGATCGAGTTTCCACGTTCTAGCATAACTATGGGATTGGGTTGCCACATTCCAACACAACTATTGGATTAGGTTTCCACGTTTCGGCAGAACTATGGAATCAAATCTCCATGTTCAGGCAAAGCTAACTATTTTGCACTTGGTTCCGTCAGAGGACCAATGATGTGATCGTAAAATATGAAATGTGTTGTTGATTCTTCTTCTTGATAATGTTTCATATATATATATATATATACACACACACACACACACANCCGATGATATCTACTCAGTACTTGTGGTTGTACTGACCCCCTACTTTTATGTTTCCTTCTTGTTATTTGTGTAATGCAGCAAACGTTCCGTCAACTTCAACTCAGCAGTAAATCAAGCCAGTCTTCGTCACACCGGATCTTCAGGGTGAGCTAATGCTTCTAGCTTGGACTGGGTCTTCTTCTTCAAGTCTTGATGCCTTGAACTTCCGGCATGGACTAGCTTTTTAGTTATTTTTGTTCTTAGACATTCCTAGTTTAGTGAATTGAGATAGATGTTCTTGTGATGATGACTTCCAGATTTTGGGGATATTAATAATAGTTTGAATTGTTTTATTAATGAGTTTAAGTCTTCCGCATTTCTTTTGTTGATATTGTATTAAAATGTTAAAGGTTAGATTGGTTGGTTCGCTCACATAGGAGGGTAAATGTGGGTGCCAGTCGCGGCCCCGGTTTTGGGTCGTGACAAATATATATATATATTGTTCGTTTATGCTCAAATTTACTATATATTGACATTGTAATTTCGTTATTTTTCTTTTTTTATATTTTAGTGGTGGATTTAAAATTTTCATTTAACAGTTCAAAAATAAAGTACAAACATATGAAAAGGACAACATAACACAATTCCTAGAAAGTAGTAATGTATAATTTATAGGTACAAAAATTTAGTTTCAGTACAAGAGACCTTTTAGCTGAAATTAAATGAAGAGAAGCTAAAAAAACAATGTTTACAATGAAATTTGAACCAAAACAAGAGGATCAACCTATAGGAGTCTACCACTATGCTACAACTTGCTTCTTAAAATTAATATATCTACATACATATAGAAAATTTACTTTATATATATCGAAGGGGTTCTGGTGAATCCTTGGAACCTACGTGAGTCCACCTCTGTCCATAAGTATTAGTCATTTAAAAATACAATTTTTGAATTGCATTATATTTGCAACAAAATCTTTAATTTCATATTCATATAATTAGTATTCATATTCATATTATTAGTACAATATTCATAATGTTATGTTTACTTTTACCTGTTAATTACTTTAAAAATTAATTTTTCAACTTTATTTGTTACTTTTAACATATCAACAATAGATATATATTATCATTTTTTCATATTTTATCTTAGTATTATTACTTGTTATTCGAATCATCTACAATGGCCTAACACTTAAACATCATGTAACAAAGGAAAAATGGTCAAAAATACAATAAATTACAATTCGAATCATCTACAATGGCCTAGTCTTTAAAGGTTAATGTTGTTGTAATATATCATAAATACAATAAATTACAATTGAACTAAAATGAACAAAAATGTATAAATAAATATTTAAGCTGAGTCACGGTTATTATAACATCTCACGACTAGAAAGAATTAGAAAGGAGTTTAAAATCAGGAAATACTTATTTTGGGAAGTATTAGGAAATCTGGAAATTTTAAGCAAGTTAAAAAGTAAGTTTTTAGTTAACTTCAAATGGTAATAACTCTTAGATCAAAATGATCTAGGTGTATTTCCAGATATGGTTGGAAAGCTCTTGGAATGATCTTTCCAACGCCACCAAGTTTGCGCTATTCCCAGTTTGTATGAGTGAGTTATGCCCTTTGGAAGTTGAGCTGTTGGATTAATGAAATGTCCAATTTTGGGATTTTAAAGGGTATTTTAGTCTTTTCACTATCCTATTATATTAATCCCTTTTTAGAAGTTTCATAAGGGTCAAGACTGAACTTGGTCAGTTTTAGAATTTGGATTTTCACGCTAGGGCTAAGGAGAAAGGAAGAATGGAAAAAGGGCAACTTCATCAAGATTAACCAAGAACATTGGTGTTTTTGCCAAAGGATTGCTTCATCCAGGTATGTGAGTCTCTCATAACGTTGGGATTGTTCTCCCACGTTCCAGACATATTTATTTCGATTTGGTTTCGTCCAAAAGCCTTTTGAATATTGATGATCTTAATGCCTATTCTTGAATTCATATATTGATCTGGAATTTGCCTGAGTTGCGAAGTTTCTGAGTTCATTACGTCATGTTTTAGAGTCGTTCGAGTTAGGTTCCTAGGTAAATTTTCTGGGTATATTTGTCTAAAAGTAATTTATGAAAAAGAAACGAGATTTGGTGGATTGGGGAAGAAAAACCAAGAGGAAATTTCAACGAGCGAAATCTAAGCATGGGAACGCGTCGCGCGACATGTTCTCAAAATTGAAAAATTCTACTCAGCATCACGGAGATAACACGAGGTGCTATGCCTTAAAAAGATGTTTTTGGAACCAAACTTTAATTAGGCCTTCGCGTTGCAGACCACCTTTCAAATCTTGTTTTTTTGTCGTTTCTAATGTTTAGCTATCTAGGATCATTCCCAAACAACATGAGTTCTTTCCAAACACAAATCAAAATCCTTGAATCTATAATTCAATTCAAGGATCAGTTAAGAGTCAAGTTAAAAGTAGTTAAGATCAAAGTCAGGAGAATCCAAGAGTCAAGTAAGAGAAGTTCATTTCAGGTTTTCATAAGTCTTTCACAAACGTTTTAACTATGTTTTAAGACTAATGTTTTGAAGTTGAGTGAAGAATTGAGTTCATTTCTCAAAATTTTACAAGGGAACTAAGTATTCCTAAAAAGTTTGTAAATATTTTCATATTTAAACAAAAAGGGAAACTGAGATTTCCCAAAGAGCCATTGACCTAGTATTTCAGTAAAGAAGAATCTATGATTTCCAAGAGAGCTTTTAAGCTAAGTTTGAGCAATTATCTCAAACTAGAGAAGAAGTTCTTTTAAAAACATATGATCTATGTATATTTTGGGAGTATTATTGAGCACTGATATGGGGACATGAGTTCATATCAACTCAAACCCCTATAAACCATGTCGCTATCATGTGCAGAGAAAATCATACTTTTTAGACGATTCCTTAGTGCTTTTTAGCATAGACTAGTGGATCCATTTAGTGAGTTAAGGTTCTATACCAATTACAGGGTATAAAATGGTGCTTGGCAACATGAGGTCAAGCGTTATACTATCACTTAGGCTCATAGTGATGGTTGTTGGTTAGAGAATCTCACACAAAAGTTATTGTATTTTATATACATTAGTTTATTGTACTTTACATCCATTCAGAGTTATGTTGTATCCTTTTATATACACAAAGTTGACATCATGTCTTTAAAAAAGCTTTTCTTTATATTGCATCTGTTTTGAATTTTTTTATAATGAAATGAGTTTAGTTAAGTACTCATGAGTTGAGAAGAGTCAGGTAAGTGTTTCTTTCAAAATCTCTTTAAAGCCTATGTTTGTTAGCATTCCAACTCGCATACTCATACATTCAATGTACAGATGCTAGTTGGCATGCATCATATTATGATGCATACACATGTAAGCAAGTTCAACATCCAGTGCCCCGTTGTTCCAGCTTGAACATTCAGAGTCAGTTGGTGAGCCTCCTCGCATCTCGGAGGACTCTTTTATTTGCTTTCTATTTTAGTTGATTAGGATGTTGTGAGGTCTGTCACAAAATCCCTTTCAGTTGCTTAGAGGGTTCATAGACAATCAAATGTTATTCCTTTGAGTGTTTTCATTTTCATCTATTATGTTAAAGACTTGGGTTGCCAGTTTTGGTCAAGCTGAATGTTTAATCTATGAATATTATTAAATTATATTATTATTCAGTTTAGTTAGATCCTATTACTTCATATATATATGCATATAGTCTTCCGCTTAGTTTAGTAAGCCAGACCTAGGTTGCTCAAGGTAAGAAATAGACTTTGAGTGCTGGCCACGCCCAGGGTGTAGGCTCGAGGAGTGACAAACTTGTTATTAGAGCATAGAGCTTAAGAGTCCTATGGAGTATATGAAGTAGTGCATTTATAGTCCTAGTTAACGGTTTGAAGCGCACCACATCTATAATTAGGAGGCTGTAACATTTAGGAAATTTATCACTTATTTCATATCCCTTTGGTGCATTAGATTTTATATCTGAAAATTTTCCCTTTAATTCATGATTGCGCATGTTTTCAGATAACCAAGCCTCCACGAAGATCTTTCAGAGGTTGTCTAGCGAGGAGAAATGTTGAACCACAAGATAAAGGGGTAGCTAATGCACCAAACGTGCAACCTCAAAGAGAAGTCACCAATGTGGAATTCGGTGAGGCTATCCGAATGCTGACCCAAGCGGTGACTAACCAAGTTGGGAGCAAAGAGGAACTCGATAAAAGAATGCTGACACTTCAGAATTCATGAGTTCTTGAGGATGAATCCCACAAGTTTCACTGGTTCGAGCACTATAGAGGACCCAAAGAACTTAATTGAGGAACTGAAAAAGGTTTTTGATACGATGTATGTTTCTTATACGGAGAGAGTTGAGGTAGCTGCATATCAACTAAAGGGTGTTGCTAGAACTTGGTTTGATAAGTGGAAAGAGGGTAGAGATGAGGATGTACCATCTGCGAGTTGGCTTGCTTTAAGGAGGTCTTGTTTGGGCGTTTCTTTCCCCCAGAACTGATAGAGGCCAAGGTACGTTATTTCCTCACACTTAAGCAGGAGTCTCCAAGAGTGAATGATTATGGGTTAAAATTTACCCAACTATCTCGTTATTTTCCGAAGATGGTTAAGGACGTGAGGAGTAGAATGAGTTTTTTTTTGTTTGGTTAAGACCTCTATCAGTCAAAAGGTCCAGAAAACAATGCTTATTGAAGACATGGACATTTCGCGGTTGATGGTTTATGTGAAGTAGGTTGAAGAGGAGAAAATGAGAGACAGTGAGGAGTCTAAAAATAAGAAAGCAAAAACAGGGAACGAGTCTGGGCAACATAAGGATAATGCAAATCCTTCGTCCTTTCAAAATCAAAAGGGACTTGCACCATAATCTGCTAGTGCATCTGCACCTAGAAACAAAGGTGAGCATCATGGCCAAAATTTACAGAACTTCAGAGCTAGGCCAACACAGTCTAAAGGTAGTGTGACATAAGGAGGTAATTGGGCTCCTCTATGTGCTAGGTGTGGTAGACTCCACTTAGGTGAGTGTCGTGATGGGCAGATAGGTTGCTACAAGTACGGTCAAGAGGGTCACTACAATTATGTGAAAACCAAAAAGAAAAATTAAAAATGGAAAAAGTATTAAATAAAAATTTATCATGTTGTAAAAATAAAATGGCACCACAATTTGGATGCATAACTAAAAAACAAAAATCTAAAAGATATAAAAATTATAGAAAAAATAAAACCAAATATAAATATAAACAACCAAGACGAAGATATTATGTAAAAAACTATAAAACAAAAAGACCATACAGACCAAAAAGAAAGATATCCCAATGTACTTGTTATAATTGTGGAAAAATAGGACACATAGCTAAAAACTGTAATTTACCCAAAAATCCAAAAAGAAAACAGATAGCAGAATTAATTATAGATGATGAAAAATATATGCAAATAGAATACATAGATTATGAATTAAGTGAAAATGATAGTATATATGAAATATCAGATATAGAAACTGAAAATGAAGAAGAAAATATTAATTTAGATAATAACGAAACAGATGAAGATATATAATGTCTGAAAATGAAATAAAAATAATATCTAAAGAAGAATACCAAGATGAAGAATCATCAGAACAGAAAATTATATTTGATAATACGATATTTGAACAAATAAAAGGAAAAGAATTAGATTTAAGTGTTGAAAAAGTACTTGAAATACCTATTTTAAGAAATTGGTTTAAAAGACAAAAAGAAGAATACTATGTAGTTAGTCAAAAAGAACATATCATAGATTGTAAATATACAAGAGGAAAAGCATACATACCTATAATAAATAAAAGAATGATAAACAAAGAAATATAAGATATAAAAGCTAAAACACCAATAAAATATGTACATTTAGGAGGAACAGAAATATTAATAAAAGCTTGTTTTAGAGAAGGAATAGATACACCTATAGAAATATATTTAGCAGATGATAGAATTGTACACCCTATAGAAAAAAGCGTAATTAGTGCAGTAAAAGGAAACCTAATATATCAAAAATTTAAGTTTACAATAAGTGCTAATTATACAGTATCATTAACAGATAAAAATATAGATAGATCATTAGTTTTATATTGGAAAATATCTGGAATAGAACTAGCACCAGGAAGCAAATTATTCACAGCAAGATGTAAAAATTTATATATATTAACAACAAAACATAAAATAACAGCAAGAAATAAAATTAATAAAATAAAAATAGAAAATCCTTTTGAAAAAATAATTACTGTAATAGACAATAATGACTATAGTTATAAAGAAATGGATATAGAAGAAGATTTAGAGATAGTAAAAGAAAGATTAAGCACCTCAAGCGTACCAAATACATTGACAAGAGCTACCTCATCAAGAACGAGTACATCTAAAAGAAAATATGAAATCCCACAAAGTTTGTTAGATAAAGAAGAAATAACACCGTATCATTATTTCATAACAGGAATAATGGACCAAAGAAAATACAAAATTTTAATAAATACAGGACAAGAAGAAAATTATATAACAAGAGAGTTAGTATTAGAAGAAGAAATTATAAGAACAGGACACACATGCCCTGGATTACCTAGTGAAATAGTAAATACAAATGAAGAAACAGGCAATTATTTTATAGGTTTTTGGGTATTTTAAGTGACTATATAAGTCTAGAACCTATAGTTGAGTTCATTATTCAAAAAGAAAACTCAGGGATCCAAGTAGAATAGAACTCCATTGAAGGTTGAAGAAACGTTTTGGCTAGGAGATTGATTTCTCCATTGAATCTTTATCAATTAAGTGTATTATCTTCAATCAAGGTAGGGTGTTTCATCCTTGAACTCCCTTTCATCAAGGAGCCAAATTTCAAAGGCAATTTCTAAGACTTTCTCAGAGCATTATATATTCTATTTTCACTTTTAGCCATGGGTTCTTGCGTAAAAGGATTTGAAGCAAAGATTTATGTTATAACTCATGTTAATTGAATGATTTTATATCAAAATTCCAATGAACCCATGCAATCATTGAATTCCTAATTTAGGCTATAATATGGGTGATTTGATCATGACTCTATTGTATTGAATTCTTGTGTAGATTACTTTGGGAGATTAATTTAAGTAAAGATTATGTTAGAATTGTATATCCTAATGCCATAATTTTATCATGTTCATATTGCATCTTGTTTTTGTTTCATATTATATTGAAATTATGTGCATGATTATTGGAAAGAGCCTTTGGTGAAGTGAATTGATTGAGAAGACTAAGGATTTGTGGGGTTGATGATACAATGGTGGTAATATGTCCTAATCTCTTCTATATTGTGTAGTATATGAATTTGATTGTGTTGATTGGTATGATCCGTTTATGGTGGCAGTGCTTATGTGTTATAATTTTGAAGAATGTGTCCTTGTTGGTATTACTCTATAAATGGTGATGTTATCATGTTGTAGCTATATAGATAATCAATGTGATGGCTTATATGGTTTATGTGTATGAATGAAGTCAAAGCATGTGTTCTTGTAGTTGATAATATGTGGCTATAGTAGAGTATAGTGATGCTTTATATGTGTATACTTGATGCTGAAGTATAATTTTCTGTAATTGACTATATAAAACCTATGATATCCTATGTTACTGTTTTTATAGAAATGGGAGGGTGACTTGTAGTATACTTAATTGAGCCTATGTGCTACTTGTTCTTGAGTATGTGATAAGATGATGATGAAGTGTATCTTTTTTTGTTACACCTATGTCCCTGTACTTGATAGATGAAGAATGTGAATATGAATTCTTGATTTAGTAAGCTTTAGCTCCTTTTTCATGTATGTGTATGTATAATTGAAATATGACCTTGAAAATGGTAAGAGGGTCATTAACTTGGAACCTTCAAACTAGAAAGAAGGTTATGATATCCTGAAGTTTAAAGTCGTAATGGTATCCTTCTTGTGTGAATGATGGACTTAGGAATAAGTTGGTTGTAATGACATGAAACAATCTCTAAGGAAGTCATTGAGCTATCGTTATAACAATTGTGTGGAAGCCTTAATGGACCCATCCTTGGTAGGAGTGTTATGATTAGGTAATGACTAAAATATTGTACCTTTTCATATGTTTCTTATGTGACTAAACACATTCTATGAGAACATGGCTAGCACTGAGTGAATATGCTTGTGGTAGTGGATCTACTTGAGTTGAGACTAGAGTACAAATAAACCCTTGATATTCCTTAATCATGTGCCTACATGGCATGAGTCCTAGTTCTATCCCTGTCAATTAGAACACTCTCCATCAAAATGGGGTAGACTCTGGATTACCATTGGCAAGTAAAACACTTTTTATCGGAGAAGGGTTGACTCCGGATTCCATGCTTATCTACCATGGTCTATGTCAGTTATTTCCTATTCTTATTATGTGGGATACATGCTAGTGTTGGATAAGTTTATGAATTTTAGGTAGTCGATATGGGACGCTATGTAGACGTTGCCCGATTAAGCTTAGAACAAGTTAGTATGTGAGTCCCTAGGTCTTCTCCAAGATCATTATGCGATTATCCTTAAATTTTGAATGTCTCTTAAAATTATCTAATGAACATAATGACTTAAGTAAAGGTACGTTAATGAAAAGGCAAGTTATCAAGAGTATCTTTGAGGATTGCTTAGGTAGGCTCGGAGAGGGTGTACGGGAGTTCTCTTCTTGTCTTACTTTGTTGAGTCTTAGAGTAATTCTACATAGGATGTTTGATTAATAAAATTGGAATAATATTGTCTTAGATAGTCTAAGGATGTCTTTGGTATGTGTGAAGGGATCGTATGGGCGGTCACTTCATAACTCACTCAAGTGAGCCTTATAATCACCTTTGGTAGGAGGGTCTCATGGTTGTGTGTTCTGATGTGTTCTTGATGATATTGGGTGTTATATGAGTTACTGTGAATCTACGATGTAACCATTGTAAGGTTACTGCAATTTCTATAATTTGAGTATGACATGGAAATGTGTCTTAAATGTAAAGTTTGGTGTTCAAATGTGGTTTTTATGCTTATGTATGAAGTTTTAAACTAAAAGATCATATTATTATACAAATGTCAGTTTCTCATGATTTTATGCATTATATCATACTTAGTACATGCATTTTACTAATTCCATACATTTGTCTATTTCTAATGGTGTGGCTATCAGGTGAGAAAAAGGCTTGGAATCTAGGACACTTTCAAGCAAAGATTAAGTATGTCCTCAATTGACTCGAGGACATAACTATCTTTAGATTTCTTTTATTGAAAAATATTGTAATAGAATAATATTATATATTTATATTGTATGGACCGTGTCCAAATTATTCTTGATTCTAAGATTGGTGTATATTAAGACTTAGTATTTCCTATGATTTTATATGAAAGATGGTATAGGATATTATTCGTGTGAAAATTCTTAATGTTGTGTTACTTTTCCTACATGTATGCAATTAATGCTGTCAAAGTTCTTGTACAAGACCTCCGTGAGGTCAAGCATGCCAAGTCGCACTTCGAGAATATCATATATTCTAGGGTGTACCTCATGGTGTGAAAAAAAGGCGGTATTTAAGTACACCATTGAATCCAAGTCCTTTTCGAATTACTTCCAAAACTGGGCAATAAATTGCACACATCTGTCTTAAATAATGGAGACCAAAACTCCTACGAGGTCTAACCACCTCTTGTATATATAATATGGCATAATCCTCTGCTGAATGGGTAGTGTTTACAGCCAAATAGTGGGTAATTTTGTTATTCTATTGACAATTACCTAAATAGAATCATGTTGCCTACGAGACCATGGAAAACCTGTGATGAAATCCATATTAATCATCTCCCACTTCCATTCCAGAATTTATATATTATGAGCCATACCACCTGGCCTTTGGTGCTCTACTTAAACTTGTTGACAATTCGAACACTTTGCAACAAATTCTGCAAGCCCTTTTTCATACTTTTCCACTAATAAATGTCTCTCAAATTGCGATACATCTTTGTGGAATGCAGATGAATGGAATATTTGGAGTTATGAAATTCGTTCATGATCCTGTGTTGGAGTTTCTCCACCCTTTGTACATAGAATCTATCTTGATACCTCAATACAACATCTCCCCCTTGTTCAAAAGCCAATGTTTTTTAATTATGAACATTTGCCTTCAATTCAAGAAAAATATGTTCTTGGTCTTGATTATCTTTTACTTCTAACCTAATGATGATTCAGTCTCATTCATCACCACCACTCCTCCTTCTGTGGAATCCATTAGTCGGACTCCCAAGCGTGCAAGTTTATGCTCATCTCTTCGGGAGTTCTTTCTTTTCTTTACCAAAATTGGTGGTACTGCCCATATACAACCTTCCCATGGCATCTACAATAACATAAATCTTACCTGAGAGGTAAATAATAATCATGTCATAATCCTTTAGTAAATATAACCACCTCGTTTTTCTAAGATTAAGATTTTTAGGAGAAAACACACAATGAAGACTCTTTTGATTGGTGAACACGTCCACATGAACACTGTAAATATAGTTGACATGTTTTCAAGCAAACACTACAATAGTCAACTCTAGGTCATGGGTTGGGTAAATCTTGTCATGAACTTTCAATTTTCTAGAGGCATAAACTATAACATTGCCATTGTGCATTAATATGCAAACCAAACCAACTCAAATTCAAGACAATACACCACAAAATCTTGAGTGCCTTCTAGTAAGGTAAACATTGGGGCACTAGTCAACCTCTTTTTCAATTCCTGAAAGCTTTCTTCACAAGCTTCGGACTATTGAAACTTCACTGTCTTTTGAGTTAACTTGGTCAAATGGGATAAAATACATGAGATTCCTTCTAAAAACATTTAATAATAGCCAGTCAAACCCAAGAAACCCTTAATATCAGTCAAAGATACGGGTCTAGTTCAATTCTATAATGACTTAGCTTTTGGGTATCAACTCTAATTCCATCACCCAAAACTATATGGCCTAAGAATGCCACATGCTCAAGCAAAAACTCTTATTTCGAAAACTTAGCATATAACTCCCTATCTTTCAGACTCTGGAGAAATATTCTGAGTTAGCTAACATGATCTTCTTCATTCCTTAAATAAATTATCATTTCATCAATGAAAACGATAACAAACATATCTAAATAAGGCTTGAATACTCTATTCATAATGTCGATGAATGATGCAGGAGCACGTGTCAAACCAAAGGACATGATTTGAAATTCATAATGACCATAACGGGTTCAAAGAGCTGTCTTTAGAATATGACATTCCCTTACCCTCAACTAACAGCAGCTTGATCAAAGGTCTATCCTAGAGAAACAAGTAACATCCTGAAGTTGATAGAAATATCATCAATTCTTTTAAGAGGATACTTATTTTTTATGGTAACCTTGCTCAACTGACAGTAATATATATACATTCTAAGGGAACCATCCTTGTTATACATAAATAAGACTGGAGCCCTCCAAGGTGAGACACTTGGTCGAATGGAACCGTTATCTAGGAGATCTTTCAACTGTTCATTAAGATTTTTAAACATTGTTGATGTCATTATGTATGACGGATTGATATAGGAAGAGTATCTGGGGGAATATTTATATCTAAGTCTGTCTATCTCTAAAGTGGTACATCCGATAGATCATCTGGAAAGACTTACAGAAAATTTTTTACTACTAAACTAACTGAGTAGGAGGTATTTCAACAGTAGATTAATTAACCCAGACTAAGTGATAGACACACCACTTAGACACCAACTTTTGTGCCTTAAGGTACAAATGAAACGACCGTTAGGCACTGGTTAACTAGTTTTCCACTCTCACTGGCTGATTTGGAAACAAAGACCTGATAACTCGAGTTCTACAATCAAATGAGACATAAGAGACATGAAGTCAGTCCATACCAAGAATGACATCAAAATATATCATGTCTAACTTAATTAAATTAGTAATGGTACTATTATCATTGATGGATATGGGAATATCATGATAGACTCTCTGTCTACAAGAATAGACTCACTAATAGGTGTATAAACACTAAAGGATTAACTAAATTACTTAGTAATAACATCAAAATTCATCACAATATTAGGTTTAACAAAGGATAAACTCACTCATGGGAAATCATAAGAAAATGCTAAGTCTCAAAGTCGCTCCTTGGTAGTAAATTTCACAAATCTGTCTGAAATAATGGAGACCAAACCCCCTACGGAGTCTAACTACCTCTTTTATATAAAACATGGCATAATGCTCTGCTGAATGGGAAGTCTTTACATCCAAATAGTGGGTAATTTTGTCATTCTATTGACAATAACCTAAATAGAAAGTGTTACATACGAGACCTTGGAAAACCAACGATGAAATCCATATTAATCGTCTCCCACTTCCATTCCAGAATTTATATATTATGAGCCATACCTCCTGGCCTTTTGTTCTCTACTTAAACTTTTTGACAATTCGAACACTTTGCAAAAAATTTTGAGAGCCCTTTTCATACTATTCCACTAATAAATGTCTCTCAAATCGTGATACATCTTTATGGAACACTGATGAATGGAATATATGGAGCTATGAAGTTCCTGCATGATCCTCTGTTGGAGTTCATCCACCCTTAGTACACAGAGTCTACCTTGATACCTCAATACAACATCTCCCCCTTTTTCAAAAGCCAATGTTTTTTACTTATGAACGTTTTCCTTAAATTCAAGAAAATAATGTTCTTTGTCTTGCTTCTCTTTTACTTCTGACTCTAATGATGATTCATCCTCATTCATCACCACCACTCCTCCTTTTGTGGAATCCATTAGTTAGACTCCCAAGCGTTCTAGTTTATGCGCATCTCTTCCTAGTTCTTTCTTATCTTTCCCAAAATTAGTGGTACTACCCATATACAACCTGCCCAAGTCATCAACAATAACATTAGCCTTACCTGGAGGTAAATAATAATCATGTCATAATCCTTGAGTAATCATAACCACCTCATTTTTCTAAGATTAAGCTTTTTACGATAAAACACATAATGAATACTCTTTTTATCGGTGAACACGTCCACATGAACACCGTAAATATAGTGTTGACATGTTTTTAAGCAAACACTACAACAGTACACTCTAGGTCATGGGTTGGGTAATTCTTCTCTTGAACTTTCAATTTTCTGGAGGCATAACCATAACATTGCCATTGTGCATTAATATACAAACCAAACCAACTCAAGATTCATCACAATACACCACAAAATCTTGAGTGCCTTCTGGTAAGGTAAACATCGGGGCACTAGTCAACCTCTTTTTCAATTTTTGAAAGTTTTCTTTACAATCTTCTTACTATTGAAACTTCACTCTCTTCTGATTTAACTTTCTCAAATGGGATAAAATAGATGAGAGCCCCTCTTAAAACCTTCAATAATAGCTAGCCAAACCCAAGAAACTCCTAATATCAGTCAAAGGTGTGGGTCTAGTCCAATTCTATAATGACTTAGCTTTTGGGTATCAACTCTAATTCCATCACCAAAAACTATGTGGCCCAAGAATGCCAAATTCTCAAGCCAAAACTGTTATTTTGAAAACATAGCATATAACTCCTTATCTTTCAATGTCTGGAGAAGTATTCTGAGTTAGCTAGCATGATCTTCTTCCTTAAATAAATTATCATTTCATCAATGAAAACGATAACAAACATATTTAAATAAGGCTTGAATACTCTATTCATAATGTCGATGAATGATGCAGGAGCATCGGTGAAACCAAAGGACACGATTTGAAATTCATAATGACCATAACGGGTTCAGAGAGCTGTCTTTACAATATCAAATTCCCTTACCCTCAACCGATGGAGGCTTGATCTAAGGTCTATCATAGACAAATAAGTAGCACCCTGAAGTTGATACGAAATTTCATCAATTCTTTGAAGAGGATACTTATTTTTTATGGTAACCTTGATCAACTAACGGTAATATATATGCATTATAAGGGAACCATCCTTCTTATTCATAAATAGGACTGGAGAGCCCCAAGGTGAGACACTTAGTCGAATGGAACCTTGATCTAGGAGATCTTTCAACTTTTCTTTAAGCTCTTTAAATACTATTAATGTCATTCTTTATGAGGGATTGATATAGGACGAGTATCTGGGAGAACATTTATATCTAAGTTTGTCTATCTCTCAAGTGGGACATTGGGTAGATCATATGGAAAGACTTCTAATAACTCTTTTACTACTAAAACTAACTGAGTAGGAGGTATTTCAACACTTGAGTCATTAACTCAGACTAAGTTATAGACACACCACTTAAACACCAACTTTCTTGCCTTAAGGTACAAAATGAAGCGACCGTTGGGATTGGTGAATTGTTTTTCCACTCTAAAATAGGCTCATTTGGAAACAAAGTCATAACAACTCGAGTTGTACAATAAAATGAGGCATGGTACTATCATTTCTAACTCAATTAAATTAGTCATGGTACTATTGTCATTGATGGATATGGGAAATTCAGGATAGACTCTCTGTCTACTAGAATAGGCTCACCAATAGGTGTTTAAACACTAAAGAATTAACTAAATTACTTAGTAATAACATCAAAATTCATCGCAACATAAGGATTAACAAAGGATAAACTCACTCCTGGGTTTAGCAAAGCATAAACATCATAGTAAAAAATAAATAGATCATACTAGTGACAACGTATGTCGAATCCTCTTACTCCTGGAGACTAGTGATAGCATAAAGACAGTTTCCCTATCTGCCTACCGCTAAAGTAGCTCATCTAGATGCGGCTATATCTTACGGTGCAACTGAAGAATATTGGTCTATATTGGCCTCATTACCATTGACTTGCTTGTTCTTTGGACATTCTCGCATGAAATGACCATTCTTTACACACTTAAATCAACCTGTATAGAAATCATGACACTTACTCGGGTTGGTTCTACCACACTTAGCACATGAAGGAGTACTTTTACCTTTTTGTGCAACACTACTTTGAAATTGTGCAGATCTAGCTCTGAAATTCAGGAAATTCTGATATTGTACTCACATTTGTTCTTTGGTCTAGGTGCACTAGAAGATGATGGTGCAGGTCCCTTATTCTTATGTTATAAAGAAGATTAGTTTGCATTACTCTTTTGTTGCTTAAATTCATTCCCTTATGTCTTAGTCCACTTATTCTTAAACTCTTCTCTATCCTTCAGCTTGTTCTCCTTAACTTATTGCATGTGGATCATCTGTCTTTCTATGCCCATGTAACCTATTAGCATGGTTGCTTTATTTTCCTTGCTTGACAAATGAGTCAACCCAAAAATGAATAAACTCATCATGTTCCTCATGTCAGCAATTATATTTTTTCTTTTCTTAGCTCACAAGGAAAGAAAGACCGCATGAAGGCACTCTCAAAAAAAGCTCAACTCACAATTAATTACAGATAGACACTAGTTAGAAAGAAACTTTTTAGAGATAAACTCTATTGCATGAAAGGAATATAAAAGAAGTAAATAAATTATTAAATGTTGCAGCTTCCTAATTATAGATGTGGAACACTTCACACCAATAACTAGGATTCTACAAACACGACTTCATAGACTCCCTAGGACCCTTAAATCTATGCTCAGATACATAATTTTTATGCCCCGAGCCTACACCCTGGGGGGACTAGCACTCAAGAGGCATTGTTATCCTCAAGCGAACCCTTGACTGACTTAACTACTCACTCGAAGACTTAACTCATAAAAAATAGTACTTTTAAAAGTAAATTGAACTACTCTGTCAACACATTGAATGTATTAAGATAACATTCACTGGCAAAAAATGGCAAACTTAAGTCTCTACCATTAAAACAAGAAACAAAGAACTCAAAAACAAACATCTGACTATCTATCTACGAAGCCTCTAAAACAACTATGATTGGATATCGATAGTAATGCCACGACATCCAAATGAAATGATATTAACAGTAAAAAGGTATCATCCAAAATTAAGAAGGCTTACCACAAGACTCTACAATGCTCAACTTAATCAACGGCGCACTGGATATCGATCTTAGTTATCTCTGGTGCATCATCTTATGATGCAGGACAACTAGCATAAGTAAATTGAATGTACTAGTATGCGAGTTGAAATGTTAAACAAAACATAATATTGAGAGGAATTTAAAAAATTACCTGGCTCAACTCAACTTAACATAAATGAATTTTTTTCAATAAAAGGTAGTGTATATAATTGTTGTATAAGGAAAACTTTAAAACATGGTTTTCAACTTTGTGTATTTTAAAATACAATAACGACTCCATATATATGCAAAGATACCATATGAACTTTGTTTGTATATGAAAATACAAATATTTTTAATTTATATAGAAAACAACATAATGTTGTGGGAGTTTTTATAATCATCAATCATCACTTAAGCGCTATCGTGATGATGCAACATTTAGCCTCACCTTTTCAGGGTCATCTTATACATTACCATTAGTATAGAACCTAAAATACTAACAGGATCCACTACTCTATGTAAAAACTACTAAGAAATCATCTAAAAAGTATGACCATTTTCTACTCAAGTGTCTATATTGTTTATGGAGGTTTTGAGTTATTTGAGCTCTCCACCATATCGGTGCTCAATACTTCTAACAAAATATGATACTAGATCTTACGTTTAAAAACATATATTTTTCTGTGATTTGAGATAATTTCTCAAAAACATAACTCAAAGGCTATCTTGGAATTTCCTATCTTGCTTCATTTAGAAAGTTATTACTCTTTTCTCCAAACTAGCTCAAAGACTATTGGAAAATCTCAATTTCTGTTTGTATTAAAAAGTGAAAACATTTTAAATTCTTGGAGAATGCCTAGTCCCCATATAAATCATTGAAGAATTGAAATTCAAAGTTTACTCTTTACTCTTTATTCATTTTGAACTTTAAGTCGTAAGACAAAATTAAAATCATCTGCAACAAACTTCTTGGAAAGACTCAAAGAACTTCCTATGTTTGGCTCTTAGCTTGTCTCGAATTTGAAGTTATGGATTCAAGGTTATAATTCATGTTTGTGGATGATTACGAGATGTTTAAAAGTCATTTAGAGTACATAAAATTAATAGGAACTGTTAATACAGTTTTGAAATACTTAAAAGGACTGAGCGATGAAATTTAGTGAAAAAACAACATTTTGGGTGCAATGCGAGTGCGCCGCGCTAGCCCCATTTGACTCAGGCTTGAATCAAGAATACTGCAGGTGTGCCTCCCAAACCTCCCTGACGCTATGGGGGTGCATTACGCGATCTTTTCCTGAGGTGCGTCTGACGACTTTATCAACTCGTTTTGTGATCCTAAATTGTTTCAAAATTGATATCTTTTCTCAATACTTTCTTAGATTCAGATACCCAACACATGTACACTAGAATATAATTTGAAATAAATCTTAACATCACTAAAATTCCTCAATAAAACCCATCAATCAAATGTGAGTACAACAATGAAAACTATTCAAGAACATAACTCAAGCTCATCAATGTCTAACTCTTTTAGGATGAAAACCGCTGAATTAAAAATCATTAGCACGTGGATGAATGGACCCAACGCTATGTGATTCCCATACATCGTTGGGATCACCGGTTGATGAAATCCATGACCAAACTTGAATCATCTTAACAATTCTTTTTTTTGTCCACCTTTCTCCTCTTCTTTTCTCTTCTCTCAAAACACTAGCTCCTTTTCCAAAAGCATAAACTGATTAAGATCAGTTTAGAAACCCAATTAATTACCCATAAATGAAATTAAATAATTGAAGAAGGAAAATACCATAATGCCCCTCTAAAATCCGGATTGGACATTTCCTTTTTTGAACAACCCAACATCTCATGGGCATATCTCACTCATACGAACTCGGAATCGTGCAAACTCGGCGACGTTGGAAAGAACATTCCAAGTGTTTTACTACAATATCTTGAAGTACACGTATATCATCCTGAGCTAGAAGTTACCGCCATTTTTAGTTGACCATGAACTTAATTTTAATACACTTTACGAATTTCCAGATTTTTATACTTTTCAAAAATGACTATTTCCTCTGTTTTATTTCTTTCTAGTTGTTTTAGTTAAGGGGTGTTATAATTTTATTTTTTAATACTATGATCAAGATACTTAGCGGTAAGGTGAATTTCAATATCAAGTATAAATGACAAATTCTTTTTTTACAAAAATGTCAAGTGTCACGAATCCGACATGATGAAAACTATCATAAAATAATTGACTTAATATCACATTATTTTTTTCTTTATAATAAATTTAAAATTAATAATTTAAATAATAATATATTGTATGCATGAACATTGAATGTTAACAAAACATGTTAACTCATGAAGTATTGAGACGGTAAATTCAACGTGTGTGTGTGTATGTATATATATATATATATATATATATATATATATATATATATATATATATATATATATATATATATATATATATATATATATATATATATATATATATATATATACATATATATATATATATATATATATATATATATATATATATATATATATTGCAGAATAATATTTTAATACAATAATATTCTTTTGGAAAACTACTTAAATGCACAAAATCTTCTGCATACAAAAATATTTCACTCCTACATAAGCCTACACCCACGTTTCACAGTCCTCATTTCACTCCTCCATTTTATTCCTAAATTCTCTACACTTCTCTGGCAATTACAAATTTCAAATCTATTTTAATTTTCAAAAGGTGTCTTTGAAAGTTTATCAGTTTCAAAGTTCTAAATAGGTAGGAATTTTGTCCTCAATTGTTGTCTTCTTCATTTTTTTAATTAATTCATATGAATTTAAGTCTATGGCTTAATATTGAAATTTCTCAAATAGATTACAACTAATGGTAATTGTACATGATCCTAATGATAAAATTGGGTCAAAAAAAGATCTAGACTATTTCATGACAAATCAGTGATGACGGACAACAGAGTTGTCAAGTCAAAACCAAAGGTTGAACCCCCTCCCCCAAAATAAAATGGAATAAAAGCGGTATCTGTCATTTCCTAACCTCCACATTCTAAGTATGTGTTTTTAAAATATTTTCTATTTTTTGGCTTTGATATGGAATTTGTTATGTTGGGATTGAAATAGTTTGATATATTAATACTGAAGATACATTAGTTTTAAATTCAATGTTTTCAATCTGTTCAACAATTATATATTTGTGTTTTGCTAATACATTAAAACCCTATTTTTGTTACATTGATGCATGTGTTCTGCTGTGTCGACTTATGATTTCATTAAAAATAAATATATACTTTTTTAATTCAATGTTAGGATAGTATGCTGCTGATTTTGTGTTTTCATAATTCATTAAAACCCCAAACTTTTAGCAGTGTATTGTAAAGATTCAATTTTTAAATGTATCTCAACTACATTAATATTTCTATTGATGTACTTGTTATCGTGTAATTCAATTATTTTGTTGGTTAGACTTTTGTTAATTACTCATTTATCTTGTGCACTATATCATGTGGTTGATATGATGTCATTATAAAATTATGATTTATATACTACATGTTTATATTATATTTAATGTATCATTCACTCTTAATAATATCATGTGGTTGAGATTAGACAAGTACAACTTTTTGTTTTGTATTAATTTGCAGGGCATATCAAGTCAATATCAGCCCATGCATTAAGATTTGGAATATTGTTCAACATTGATTTTTTGAATGAAATCAATAAGTCCATAAACAATGAAGACATTAAACTGTTCAAGTATTCAATTTTTGGATCATATCTAATCATCCCAAAATGTAATTTTTAAGGACAAATTATCAAGTGCATGTTGTTGTTGGAATTGTAACATGATAAGAAGGACTTGTTGCATGTTTGACATAGTAACGGGATTGTATTGTAGTTTAGTTTCAATGATTTTTGCATAATAACTGGCCTTAAATTCAAATAAAATGTTAAGAATTTTTCATACCCAGAATCTACACCAAGTTTATAATTATATAGGTACTTTCCTAATGAAACTACAGGTATAACCAAGAGTCGATTGATTCAACGCTTTATAATGGCAATTGGTAGACGACACAGAACTTTATTCAGATTACAATCATAATCTTTATCCATTCATTCATGTTATGTCTACTTGGTGAGACCTCAATACTAATTCAAGATTTCTTAATGGTCGAAGATGATAGGTATGAATTGTATTATTGTTGTCAAATTGCATTCGACAAGCTAATTAAATCACTCAGGCAGGAGTAGCGAATGGTTTGTGATGGAGAGTCATGGCTATAAAGCCAAGACTTAGAACGTCTATTTTAAGCATTTTCTCCAATGTAGCATTTATTTTACATTTGCAAATAACAATATTTTACTAAGCTCTCAATTTTTTGTTGTTAATAACAATTTTATATGACACATATTTTTGTCATTATATTCAACCAATTTTTGTGATTAAAAATGCATGTTTATACATTGTTCCAACACCACACGAAATCGAATTCCTTGATTTACTTTATATTGAAGATGCTCCTACTCATCGACCCTTCACAACAAAATTTGATGCAAACGAAGTTCAAACAAAAGATATTTCAGGTTTTAACGATTTCTCCATAAGCACTATTGAGCAGTTGGTTAGAACACAATCACATATGTCTAGTACATCATCTCCATCACCCAAAAGAAGAAAGAAAATTGATACACCTAAAAGAAAAGTCTTGAAACCTAATTCTTCATGGTAGTTAAACGTGCCAATAAACTAGTCATTCTTAATGTCAAATGAAGCATCTACCCTGACTTTTAATGTATCTTTTGTCCATGTATCTTCACAAGCCCAAATATATATGTCTGAAAATTTCAATATTAAAGAACTTAAAGAACATTTGAAGGACTATGTAAGTAGGTATATCAATTTTATTTAGGTTTATGTGTAAATATAAAACTGAATGTCAATTACATTTTTTTCTACGTTGACAAAAAATTTCAGTACCTCGGAGCTTTAATAAAGGTAAACACTCTCAATTGATGAAATCCATACATAGGGAAGACAACCAGCAACCAAAGATAGCGTGTTGTATATGTATTTTTTTTGTTTGTATTAACTTTATTTGGTTATTATGTTGTAACTTTCATTGATGAAGGATGTGGCGGGAAAATCTACGTTGTGCATGGTTGAAGTTCCAATCAAGAAGGCAATGATGAACATGAAACAAGTATCTTCAAGTTTAATAAAAAACCAACCTCACCAATATAAATGAATTTTTCCCATAATGACCAAAAAATAGGTGTATTATTTTTTAGGTTGAAGATCGAGTTTATTTATTCTATTGGTGTGAAGAATAGTTTTTATGTTAACTGTGTATATCAAATTAACAATGTATCAGTAATATATTTATTTACGAAAAATTCTTTTCAAACCAGAGATTGATGATACATTGAAGAATTAACAAGAAATAAAAGATGTTTGAGAACTCCAATCGTCAGATGCAAATATTCATTATACTGCAAAAATAACTTAGCATAAAAAGGTACTATTGTCATAAAAAATTGAATATTATTTGACATCAACTTTGAATTGATACATCAAATTGCGTCAATAGGGTACATTGCAGTTTATCTTGTGTGTATATGATACATATCATTTAAATTACATCAACATTTTTTTATAATCAATTTTCGTGCATATGATACTTTGCATTTTTTCCTTTGTATATTATCCATTTCAATTCAAAATACATATCAACGTTGATACAATAAAGTCGTGTTGATACATTGATACATCAGAAGTTTTTGAAACATTAAAGATTGTTGGTAATTTGTACTTTAGTGTAAGTGGTGTTTGATACAATAACGTTAGTGTGTATATGATACTTTGCAGTTTACTGTATGATTACTGGAACAATATATTATTATTTAGAATGATGCATCAGAACAAATGTCTCAAAATCTCTTAAATGAGGATGTTTCAGTCATCTGTGTCAAATCCAGTTACATTTGATACATTACTATAATTATTATTTATGTTTCATATATCATTTATCTATCATCTAGTTTATCAAAACTTATTAATATATAAATTTAAATCATATAGAATTCTACCACATCTGGTACAATATTATCTAAAACTCTAGAAGTCGTAGGTAAACTTATTGTTGATCAAGAAAAATTGTCTATTCCTGCTAAACCAGTAAGTGAGGTAAATCCATAGGATTTAGTTATCAACCACAACTTCCTTTCGAATGGTCAATTACCCACTAATATTTCAATCATATAGAATATTGTTAAAAGTGATACAAATAATCTTCTAACACGTAACTAGGTATCTTAAGAAAATTCAAATCTCCTTAAAGGTCTTGGAGGATGGAATTCATTAGTATTTTTCATTTGAAGGTTGTGGGATTACATATTCACTCCCGTCCTATATCAGTGATAAGTATATCAGTGGGTTACTAGAGATCTTCTCAAAACTCATTTTAATAATTAAGTTTTGTATTTTTTTTAGATAATTTACTACAGTTGTTCCATTTTGTAATAACAACTCTTGAATACAATAATAATATAAAAAATCAACAGAGAATCAGTACAACGTAAAAGTCCCTCATTTGAGTTTGAGATGGTAAATTTTGTTGTTGTATTTTCAATCTACAAAAATTAGTTCTATGCCATGTCACAATCCAAAAGATGCTAGAGTGATCAGGTAAAGTTATCATGTCTATGTATATTCAATGTATCAAGTATATTTATTTTAATTGTATATGACACATTTATTTTATATGTTTTACATACATCTCAATACCATATACCACTATCAGTCTATCATTTTTTTAAAATATAAGTATGTTTCAAATGTTTTGTGTAGCACATTGATGTTGTTTTTAACTACATAAGAAATTAAAATTTTGCAGCATGAATCATTAAAGATACACAACACTCAATTGTTTGTTCAATACACATCCATAATACCCATGAAAGGTACTATAATAGTTAGGTTGATGATAATATTAGTACCCAAGAGTACATTGACTGTGTGTCAGTTGTATCTGTACATGAGAAGTCAATTACCAACATCATGAAAGCATTTTCAATACCAACTTATTTATCATGGCCTCTTGTGGACGTTGTTTACATTCTGATTAAATGTGGACGGTTTCATTAAGTGTTTGTTGTTGTTGAATTGAATCAGAGGTTGATATGTGTGTGTATTTTCTCTAGGCACTAGGAAAAAAGTGCATTCTGGAGAGATAAAGTAATTATCGACGATGTTATCTTCTTACCTCCTTGATAGTGGTTTCTTCGAAGAAACTTAGAGAACAAACTGGACAGAACTTGATGCATATAAGGACAAAGAAACTAGAACACTTTTAGAGACACATCATCCTTTAAATGTTGAATTTTCCCAAGACATCATGCAACTAGAAAGTGATAGTCTGTAAGTATTTAAATTCTTGACTATAATCATATATGCAAGCTTTCTTTACAAATTTATATTCTGCATTTGTTTGTAGGGACTGCGCGTTACATGTAGCTACATTTGCAAAGTTTTTGAGTGACCTACTTGTTATACCACTTGATGGTTATTTTTCATGTTAACTACACAAGAGATATGCAACATTGTTGTGGCGATACGGCAACGACAAGGCCAAGGGTAGATACATTAGTGAGAATGACGATCCACAAAATCCTGAAAGTCAATTCACAACAGCCTTGATGGAGATTTAGTTAACATAGACTAGTACTCAACCATGTTTGCATAAGCAGTGTTATATGTTTTTTTGTTTTTAAGAAAATTCACTTAAGTTTTAAAGTGTTTCCCTAACAACTTATTTATATTACAGTATTTTGTTATTTATTAAAAAAGTGTGTTTTCGATATATTGTTTTTGATACATCATACACTGTTGATTTATAATGTTAAGTTTCACACTCATAACTCATTGAGTTAATGTAATTTGATAGTTTAGATGTGAAATTAAGTATGTGATACATAAATTTAATGTATATCGTACATGAATTTTATTCACCTATATCAATTACATACATCCACACATCCAAGCCGGTGGGAGAAAAACTTCTACTATATAACTAAATAAATACTCTAAACCTAAGACATTTAAGTTACGAAAGCAACTTAAATGACAAAAAATGAAGATCCATTACTAAACAAATGATCTAATTACTAAATTTTGCGGAAGATAAACCTAAGATCGGAAAGTCAATGTACCAAAACTATTAAATGAATCAAGTCTGAGCAAAATAATGTTATTGTACAATCCGACTAATTCAACAAATGATTCATGTCCAGAAATGTTGGACACAGACTAAAGTGAACTCTATGGCAACCCGGAATATGCAGCTCACCCTTGAGGTCGATAAAATATCTCCAGTCTCCTATGTGAGGTCTGTCAATATCCATTTGAAGATGCCTTATACTCAACAAAATAAGAGCAAGTCTAGAATTAATACACAACCAAAATCACAAACATAAGTACATTATCAAGATTATATATTTTCTTCATAATATCATGGCAACATCATTCATCTATCTTAGTTACAACAAGTATGATCAATATTGCAATATTCATATACATACAAGTATCACAATGAAGTAAGAACATGCATACATCACACAATCATTAAATCACAACCATCATCTACCTTGAAACAAGCTTTATGAAATCCTAAGAAAATTGATCCTTCCCTTTCCAAGTTCGTTTGGTCTACAACAAATCACCATAGCATAGGGATCAACAAAAAATCACTAATTACCCGGATTACTAACAAATCTATGAACCCTAGATCAAACACATGATCCTAACTAGTCAATTTAGGGTTAATTACACCATAGAATTTCTTAACAAAACCAATCCCCATTAATATGACTCATTGTAATACGTTCTACAAATTGAAAGTGATATCGGGGAGTGAAAAGGATACCTTTAGCTTCAAGAATTATGAAAAATAAGTTGGAATACCCCAGGGGTCGTTCTTTTGCTACAAAAGTGGAAAAGTGACAAATAAGGTCAGTTTGAGGTTTTATTTACGACTTAGTTCGCGCCTATCCCGCTACAGCGACACCCATCTAGGGGAAACAAAACTCACTACAGCGGCACTTCTTGGACCAATGAGCCCTCCTAAGATATGCTACAATTTGAAGTCTCATCTTGTCCGCTACATAGACATCCATCCCGCTATTCGGAGGCACTATAACAGCCCACATTCTGTTACAGCAGCCAAAAGCAAGGCAAAACCCTTTTATAAGAATTTCAATTCCCCCTTTTTACATCACATTTTTAACCCTCTACGCCCAGAAAATATCCTTAACGCTAAGACCGATTCTTCGAGATCTATTTATCCAAATTCAATTTCATAAAGTCGTATCGATTGCTTAACGAGTTATATAACCAATCATATAATCCAATTCATATTTACTCCACCCGATTGCTACCACAATTTCGTACACCTTGATGACTCTAATTTCTTCCAAATCTGGACAAGGTTGGGAAAATCCTAATACTACAAAAAAGCTTTTCCATCCTTAATTTTTCACTCGTCAACATTTCTATAACGACGGAACCCAATTGCTCCAATTGATACAATTTACCCATCACTTGTCCTCGAGTGACAAAAATTAGGGAAAGAGGGTTAAGGAAAGAGAAAAGTAGTACCTGAATTAGTGAAAAATTGAGGATACTTGTCTCGCATGTCCTTCTCAGTCTCCCTAGTAGCTTCCTCAACTGGATGATGCTCTATTTGAAATTTCACGGACATAATTTTTTTGATCCTCAACTTACAAACATCACAATCACAAATAGAAATCAGTTCTTTCTCATATTAGAGATATTTATCCAGCATGAGTGAAACCCACTTATTGATATAGTCACCATCACGGTGATACCTCTTCAACATAAATACATTGTCATGCCCCGAGCCTTCAACATGGAGTGGCCGATACCTAATAACCATTGCTGGCCTTGAGCGAACCCTTGGCCTGGAATACTGAACTCAACGAAAGACTTAAACATAAGATATAACTCAAGGAAATAACTTAAAATAGTACTTAGAAAAATTGGCAACTTCAAGCTATACAAATGAAACAAAAGACCAAAGAAAACAAACATTGTCTATTTATGAAGCCTCTAAAGTAAAGATGGATGTTAGGACAGGACCCTCACTTATCCTAACAACTGAAAACGGAAGTAAATAATAAAATGATAAGGATGTCATACGGAATAAAGTGAGGCTCACCAACTAACTTTGAGCGGCTCAATGGATCAATGGTACGCCAAATGCTGATCCTAGTTACACGTGTCTGCATCATCATATGATGCAGGACAACTGTCATAAGTACATTAAATGTACAAGTAGAAAAGTTGGAATGCTAACAACACTTAAACTTTAAAAGGAGTAAGAAGGAACAATTACTTTGGCTCTGCTCAACTAATAAATAGCTTAACCAATTTCAATATAATAAAATTTAAAAGTAAGTGAAATATAAAGAAAAATTGTTTGAAACATGTTGTATAACACTAAAAGTATGCAAGATACAATTAACTCTTGTATATATGTGAAAATATAAATAAATTGATATATATAAGAATACAATAACTTCTGTGAGAGTTTCTCTCACCGACAACAATCACTTAAGAGCTACAGTGATGATACAATGATCTATCTCACGCTGCAAGTGCATCCTATACCCAGCCAAAGGTATAAGACCTGAACTTCCTAACAGATCCACTATTTTACTATGAAAAGGTTTTGTAAAAAAAGTATGAACTTTTTCAACCCATGGTGCATGGCTACATCCACTAGTATACTATGAAAAGGGTTCATATAAACGTATGAACCGTTTATACCCATGGTGGCTACAATGTTTATGGGGGATCGGAGTTGTATGAACTCTCCCCCATATCGGTGCTCAATACTCCTCCCAAAATATGTTGGCTCTTATGTTTTAAACACATACTAATTCTATGGTTTTGAGATTAGTCCTTAAAATACATTGCTCAAAGCTATCTTGGAAATCATAGTTTCCCTGCTTGCTTTCTTTAGAAAGATGTAGTTCTTTTCTGAAAACTTTCCCTAAGGCTCCTTGGAAATAAAAGTTTCCTTACTAGTTAAATGTAAAACATTTAAAGTCTCTTTGGGAATATTAGTCCCCATATAACTTTGCAGAAAGAACTTCAACTTACTTTACGTAGCTTGAAAGTTAATTCGTAAATCAAAGTTAAAATGTTTAAATAACAGTCATGAAAACCTTTAAGAACTTTACTTTCACTTACTTCTCAGCTTTAGACTTGACTTCTTAACTTCCTTGACTTTGACCTTAACTTTTCTTAAAATGAATTATGGATCCAAGGTTCGTGATACCATGTTAATAGATTATTTCATGATATTTAGATGTACCTTAGAGTGTCGTAATCAACAAAAAAATGTGGGTACATCACTTGGGAACTATTACAAAAAGATGGGGAAAGAACAATGTCTCCAGGCATCCTTGAAGCTCTGAGAGGAGTTGAGCACCATAACTTGGCAGACAGAGTCTTTCCTGAAGGGATCTGGTTGACGCGGCGTGCCAGAGCCTGATAGACAGAGACTGTCCTGAGGGGATCTAGATTGTGCAACACCCCAGGGTTTGTCAGACGGGCGTTTCAACGTTTCTTTTCATTTTTCAAACCCTCTAAACTTCTATGAGTCTCACCGCAAAAACTTATGATCACTAATAACCTCAATAAAGAATATATTAAACTAAAAAAAATTCAAAAACATGAATCTAATCAACTAAAAGCATACTACAACTCAACAAAATAAAATTTAACCACTACTCTTCAAGAAATTCAACGTTCATACTATTCAAGTTCTAAGCTTCTACCTAGCTATCTCAATTTGCGAGATGTTACAACATCTCCCCCTTGGGAAAATTCGTCCTCAAATGAGATTACTTCTTACTAGGCTTATGGTGTAATATTTTACCTTTAGCTTCAACACCCAACATCACAATATAAACACAATATGCCAACTTAATATCAATTCCAAGAAAAGGATTAGTACCTCAATTTGGAACTTCTCCGGATTCAAAGAGATGTGGCTATCTCTTCTTCATATCCTCTTTAGCTTCTCAAGTAGCTTCTCTACAAATTGATTTCCCTAATTACAAAATCTCATAGCACCCTTCATGGGTGAAAATTTAAAGTAATTCAATATTCTACCATTAGTACACACAACCTATTTTGATATCTCAATATACCATCTCCCCCTTGTTCAAAAGTCATCACTCTTTGCTTATGAACACTTTCCTTTAATTTAATCCAGATAGGGTCTTGGTCTTGCTTGACTTTTACTTCTAACACTAATGACGATTCAGATCCATTCATCACCACCACTCCTCCTTCTCTGTAATTAATTATTACAACTCCTAATTGTGCAAGTCTATGCACCTCCTTTGCTAGCTCTTTCTTATCTTCCTCAAAAAGGGAGATACTACCCATAGACAACCTACTTTGCCTGGAGATTAAGATCTTTGTAGCTAAACACATGCTGAAAACCCTTGTGATTGGAGAAAACTTCAATAGGAACACCATAAAGATAATGGAGTCATCTTCCGAAGCAAATACCACAACAACCAACTCTAAGTCATGGGTTGGGTAATTTTTTATCTCATACACTTTCAACTCTCTTGAGGATAAGCTATAACTTTTTCATTTTGTTATTACACACAACCCAAACCAACTCTAGATGAAACACATATACAAAGAAAAACTTGAGTACTTTCTGGTAGAGTCAAAACTTGTAGTAGTCAACTTCTTTTTTTCAATTCATGAAAGCTTTTCTCACAAGCTTAAAATCATTGATTTGGTCAAATAAAACCTTCTTCAGAAAATCCTTCAGCTACTCTTTCAACTCTACTAGTATCATTATATATGGTGGAAGAGAGATAGGACGAGTATCTAGAATGATGTCTATGCCTAAGTCTATTTCTCTCTCAGGAGGGACTCTGGGAAAATCATCAGGAAAACTTGTGGAAACTCTTTTACTATAGGAACTGACTGAAGGGGAGGTATCTTAACACATGTTTCATTTACTCAGACTAAGTGATTAATACATCCCTTAAAAACTATATTCTTTTCTTTAATGTATGAAATGAAATGACCAATAGGCACTATTAAATTGTCTTTCCACTCTATAACTGGTCCACTGGAAACTAGAACTTCATTACTCAAGTACGAAATTCTTTTGATGCATAATAGACATTAAACCAGTCCATACCTAGAATGACATCAAACTGTACCATGTCTAACTAAACTAAGTCATCTGTGGTACTCTTGTGATTGACATAAAATGGTACAATCAAGATAAAATTTATCTACTAGAATAGAATCACCAATAGGTGTAAAAACACTGAATGGTTCACTAAGTTAGTCAAGAATTACCTAAAAATTCATAGCAAAATTTGAAGTTACACAAGATAAACTTTCTCTTGGGTCTATCAAAGCATAAACGTAAAGTCAAATACTTGAATCATACCAGTGACAACATCTGATGAGTCCTTTTACTCTTGGCGACCATTGATAACATATGAGCGGTTTGTTCCTGAGCGAGTACCATTTCCTTGCTTGTTCTTTGGACACTCTTTTATGAAGGGACCCTCTTGTCCAACTTGAAGCAACCTATCTTGCCTTTACAACACATTCCTCGGTGTATTCTACCACACCTAGCACAAGCAAGATACCACTTACGTCTTTGCGCCTCACTACCTTGAGTCATGGCATGTCTAGCTCTAACTAAAGGGTTGTGAAGTTCTACCATTAAGATCACCTTTGTTTTTGGGTGCAAGGGCACTAGCAGATGGTAGAGCATGTCTGTCCTGTTTCTGTTGGAAAGAAGAATTCATACTACTCTTTTACTACTTGAACTCGTTACATGATGTCTTAACCCTCTAATTATGAAACCCTTCTCTAACCTTCACCTTATTCTCCTAAACTTGTTCCACATGGATCATTATCCTTGCTATGTCCATATACCCTATCAACAATTTTGTCTTGCTTTCCTTGCTTGGCTGATGATACTATCCAACAACAAATAAACTAATACTGTGCTTCATCTCAACATCCATTTATGGAGCATAGCGGAAATTTTTATAAACATCAGGTTGTACTCATTAACACTCATAGACTCTGGATGAAGGTTTAGAATCTCTCTAATATTTTCCTCTCGCAACTCACAGGGAATTAAACATCCCATGATAGCATACTCAAACACTTCCCAACTCACTATTGGTGCATTCTCATCCCTATTCCTTTTACATTTGTCGAACCAAACTCTATTGATACTCTTTAGGTGGTATACAGTTAGTTTCACCCTCTCCGCATCAACTCCATGTAATATGTAAAAAAATTTGAAGTACTTCGACAAAGTTTTCTGGATCCTCTGTGACACTTGAACCAGTGAAACTTGGTGGATTCATCCCTAAAAAATCACGAATCCTTGAGGTATCAGCCACTTCATGTCGATTACCTCTCTGTCCAACTTTATGAGACGCAACATAACATAACATATGGATAGTCTCACAGAATTTAGCATGGGTAATTTCTCCTTGAGGTTGCACTTTAGACGCATTTGACAACTCATGTTCTCCAACATTCATCCTAAATGGATGACCTCTGACTGCTCATCATGGAGGCGTGATTCTATAAAAACATGTGCAACCACGAATTAGAGAGAGACTTTTAGATAAACTCTAATGCACAAAATAAGTATGAAAAAAGTGTGGAAATTTCCTAAATGTTACAGCTCGTAATTATAGATCTAACGCGCTTCACACCGATATCTAGGAATCTACAAACAAAGCTTCATAGACACTCTAGGACTCTAGAACTATCGGCTCTTATACTAGGTTTTTCATGCCCCGAGCCTACACCCTGGATGTGGCTGACACCCAATAACCATTGTTGGCCTTGAGTGAACCCTTTGTCTGCCTTACTTAACTCAGCAGAAGACTTAATCAAAATATATAACTTAAGAAAACAACTTAAAATAGAACTTAGCCAAAATGGCAGCTTCAAGTCTTTACAAATAAAATGAAACACCAAAGAAAACTAACATTGTCTATCTATGAAGCCTCTAAAGCAAAGATGGATGTCGGGTTAGGACACTCAATCATCCTAAAAATTGAAAATTAAAGTAAATAATTATATGATAAGGATGTCCTCTGAAATGAAGAAAGGCTCACCAAATGACTCCGAGCGGCTCACTGGATCAATGGTACGCCAAATGTTGATCCTAGTTACCTGTGTCTGTATCATAATACGATGCAGTCCAACTAGCATTAGTACATTGAATGTATGAGTATATAAGTTGGAATTCTAACAACACTTAATTTTGAAAATGAGTAAGAAGCAACACTTACCTTAGCTCTGCTGAACTCATGAATAAATTTACTCATTATAATATAATGTATTTATAAAGTAAGTGCAATACAAAGAAAAACTGTCTGAAACATGTTGTAAAACACTAAATTTATGCAAAATACAATTAACTCTAATATGTATGTAAAAATACAAATAAATTTATTTATATAAGAATACAATAACTTCATAGAGAGTGTCTCTGTAACGACCTGTTTAGTCGTTTGGATAAAAAAAAATTTTATTTGGGAAAACTGGCTGAAAACGACGGACACCACGACGGAACGTCGTGGGCACGACGGACCGTCGAGGGTGTCCCGTTCCCAAATACTTAGAATTATGAATTTGAGTGTTGAAAACTGAGTCTCTGAACTCTGTGACGGACCGTCACAGTCACGACGGACCGTCGTGAGCCCCGTCGCAAAACACTTAGACTTTTGAGAATTTGGCGTTTGAAACAACTCTCTGACCGTCGCGACGGACCTGCAGGACGGACCGTCGCAGGCGCGACGGACCGTCACAGGCTCCGTCATCCCAGTCGAGGTCAGATTTCTGGCTATTTTTAAAGGGGCGTTTTGGACCATTCCGGCTTTAATTTATAAAGTTAGTGGGTTATTGTTATTAGTCCAATTCCTTGGGGTTTGAAAGACTAACTTTGAGTAACTTGATGGGTTGGTTTCATTACCTTTGAAACTTGAATTCTTGTGATTTAGGGTAAGAAGAGGAAGAGATTGGAGGAAGAAAGAGAAAGAGAAAAGGGAAGAGAAAGAGGCGATTGAGAGAGAAGGGCAAGGTTTCTTGAAGATTTCTTGCTTGAATACAAATCCTTGGTGAAGGTAGGTTATGGTTTATGCTACTTGTAGTAAACTCTCAATAGCAAATGTTATGTATTGGGTTTAGATTGGTTGGTTCGCTCACACAGGAGGGAAGTGTGGGTGCCAGTCGCGTTCCGGTTTTGGGTCGTGACAAAGTTGGTATCAGAGCGTTAGGTTCGTTGGTCTCATCACACAAGAACGAGTCTAGTAGAGTCTTAAGGAACGGTAGGGGGACGCCTTTACTTTTCTTTGAGAGGCTATAGGACTTTAGGAAAACTCCATTCTTTCATTCTTTCTTTCGTGCTACTACTTGTGTCCAATTGGTATCTAGGTGATACAAATTGGTATCTGACCATCTTCATTCTATTTCGCAGATGGTTAGAACTAGAGCAACGTCTGCGCCAACACCAACACCGGCAAGACAAGAAACGTCTGAGCTAGCCACTGGGGCGGTAGCTCAAAGAAGAGTAGTGGCGAAAAGCCGTGGAAGAGGTCGTGGGAGGACATCTTCTAGAGGAAGAGGACAAGCACCTAGCCCAACTAGTACTAGGGCGATGACTCCTCCATCAACTGAGGAAGTGATAAGAGAGGGTGAGGAAGGGGAGAATGAACAAGTGCAGAACGAGGAACTGCCACCCCAACCTACCCCAGAGATGATCAATCAGGTTCTGGCTTATCTTAGCGGGTTATCTGATCGGGGCCAGACACCTCCAGTGTTTTCTACACCAGCACCTCAGACTCCGGAGGTACGATATGCGGCTGCTGTGTCTCCCCGCATGGATGCTCCATTGGAGATAGGCACGTTTCCTCGTCTGACTACAGGGCCTATAATGACAAGTGATCAGCATGAACTCTTCAGTAAGTTCTTAAAATTTAAACCTCCAGTCTTTAAGGGTGCAGAATCAGAGGATGCCTACGATTTTCTGGTTGATTGCCATGAGCTACTACACAAGATGGGTATAGTAGAGCGGTTTGGTGTCGAATTCGTGAGCTATCAGTTTCAAGGGAACGCCAAAATGTGGTGGCGGTCACATGTTGAGTGCCAACCAACAGAGGCACCACCCATGACTTGGGAGTCATTCTCTAATTTGTTTATGGAGAAGTATATCCCAAGGACTTTGAGGGACAGGAAAAGGGATGAGTTCTTGAGTCTAGAACAAGGAAGGATGACGGTTAATGCATATGAGGCTAAATTCCGCGCATTATCCAGATATGCCACCCAGCTTTGTTTCAGTCAACAAGAGCGGATTCGCCGTTTTGTGAAAGGGTTGAGGTCGGAATTGCGGATTTCAGCCTTACAGGTAGCGGCGACGGCAAAATCTTTCCAAGAGGTGGTAGACTTTGTGGTAGAGGTGGAAGGAGTGAAGCCAAATGACTTCACCACGACATCGACATCCAAAAGGTTTCGACGGGGAGGTGAGTTCAACGGTTCGCATACTAGAGGACAGAGTTCTGGAGGCTACTCAGTCCGACCAATTCAGTCTTCACTACAGACTGTAGTTAGGGGTCCACCTCAGACCGGTCAACAATTCTCACAGAGACCGATGCTGCAATCCAAAGAGTGTTACGGATGTGGGGAGACTGGACACATAATGAGGTATTGTCCAAGGCAGAGTCACAGAACTCCCACAGTCAGAGGTAGAGGAAGTCGTGGTAGAAGCCGTTATTCTGAAGGGCGTGGTGGCCGAGGTGATGGGCAAATTGGGGCCACTACAGCACAACATGGTAGGGGCAATGGACAGACGGGTGATAGGGCCCATTGTTACGCTTTCCCTGGGAGATCTGAAGCGGAGACATCAGATGCTGTCATCACAGGTAATCTTTTGGTTTGTGATCGCATGGCTTCTGTATTGTTTGATCCCGGATCCACGTTTTCCTATGTATCTTCTTCATTTGCTACTGGTCTTGATTTACCCTGTGAATTGCTTGATATACCTATTCGGGTGTCTACTCCGGTGGGTGATTTTGTGATGGTTGAAAAGGTATATAGGTCCTGCTTGGTGACTTTTGTGGGGAGCAACACTTATGTGGATTTGGTTATCCTAGAAATGGTCGACTTTGATGTAATTCTGGGTATGACTTGGCTTTCTCCAAACTTTGCAATTTTGGATTGTAATGCTAAAACTGTGACGTTAGCCAAGCCTGGGACAGATCAGTTAGTGTGGGAGGGCGACTACACTTCCACTCCGGTTCGTGTCATCTCCTTTCTTCGTGCTAAGAGGATGGTTAGCAAAGGGTGTTTAGCTTTCTTGGCACATCTCAAGGATGACACTACACAGGTACCCCCAATTGAGTC
>CM064973.1:34817436-34834599 GCA_032847665.1 Solanum chilense | reverse complement strand
GAATTGGGTAAGACCTACTAATGTGTCAGAAATAAGGAGCTTCGTGGGTTTAGCTAGCTACTACCGCCGATTTGTCAAGGGATTCTCTTCTATTGCTTCCCAATTGACGAACTTGACTAAGCAGAATGTTCCATTTGTATGGTCAGATGAATGTGAGGAAAGCTTTCAGAAGCTTAAGACCTTGTTGACTACCGCACCAATTCTTACCTTGCCAGTAGAGGGTAAGAACTTCATTGTTTATTGTGATGCATCCTATTCAGGTATGGGTGCAGTGCTAATGCAAGAGAAAAATGTGATTGCCTATGCTTCGAGGCAATTAAAGGTGCATGAACGTAACTATCCGACCCACGATTTGGAGTTGGCCGCGGTAGTATTTGCACTAAAGCAATGGAGACACTACTAGTATGGGGTTAAGTGTGAGGTGTATACGGACAATCGTAGCCTACAGTATGTCTTCACTCAGAAAGACTTGAATTTGAGACAGAGGAGATGGATGGAACTACTCAAGGACTACGACATCACTATCTTATATCATCCGGGAAAAGCTAATGTTGTGGCAGATGCTTTGAGTAGGAAGGCGGGAAGCATGGGAAGTCTAGCTCATTTGCAAGTCTCTAGACGCCCGTTGGCTAGGGAAATCCAAAACTTAGCTAATGACTTTATGAGGCTAGAAGTAAATGAGAAGGGAGGATTTTTGGCTTGTGTGGAGGTGAGATCTTCTTTTCTTGACAACATTAAGGAGAAACAGTTTGATGATGAGAAACTACGGCGAATTCGGGATATGGTGTTGCGAGGAGAGGCTAAAGAAGCAATAATTGATGAGGAAGGTGTTTTGAGGATTAAGGGAAGAGTGTGTGTGCCTCATGTTGATGACTTGATCCACACTATTCTTACAGAGGATCATAGTTCTGGATATTCCATACATCCTGGTGCAACCAAGATGTACTATGACCTAAAACAACACTTTTGGTGGAAAAGAATGAAGCGTGATATTGTGGATTTCGTAGCCAAATGTCCAAATTGCCAACAAGTAAAGTATGAACATCAGAGGCCCGGAGGAACACTTCAGAGAATGCCCATTCCTGAATGGAAGTGGGAGAGAATTGCAATGGACTTCGTGGTTGGTCTCCCAAAGACATTGGGGAAGTTTGATTCTATTTGGGTGATTGTGGACAGATTAACTAAGTCTGCTCACTTCATTCCGGTCAAGGTGACCTACAATTCAGAGAAGTTGGCTAAAATCTACATCTCAGAGATCGTTCGATTACATGGGGTTCCACTCTCCATCATATCAGATAGAGGTACGCAGTTTACTTCTAAGTTTTGGAGAACATTGCATGCTGAATTAGGTACAAGATTGGATCTTAGTACGTCATTTCATCCTCAGACCGATGGTCAGTCTGAGCTAACGATTCAAGTGTTGGAGGATATGCTTCGTGCATGTGTGATAGAATTTGGTGGCCATTGGGATAACTTCTTACCCTTGGCAGAGTTTTCATACAATAATAGCCATCACTCCAGCATTGACATGGCTCCATTTGAAGCACTGTATGGGAGGAGATGTAGGTCTCCCATTGGTTGGTTTGATGCGTTTGAGGTCAGACCTTAGGGTACTGATTTGTTGAGGGATTCCATGGAGAAGGTGAAAGCTATTCAAGAAAAGCTTTTAGCGTCTCAGAGTAGACAAAAGGAATATGCGGATCGAAAAGTTAGAGACTTGGAGTTCATGGAGGGTGAACAAGTTTTGTTGAATGTTTCACCCATGAAAGGGGTGATGCGGTTAGGAAAAAGGGGTAAGCTAAGTCCAAGGTATATTGGACCATTTGAAGTGCTTAAGCGAATAGGGGAGGTGGCTTATGAATTAGCCCTGCCTCCAGGGCTGTCCGGGGTGCATCCGGTATTTCATGTGTCCATGTTAAAAAGATACCATGGGGATGGAAACTACATCATCCGTTGGGATTCAGTTTTGCTTGATGAGAATTTGACTTATGAGGAGGAACCGGTTGCTATTTTAGATAGAGAGGTTCGCAAGTTGAGGTCGAGAGAAATTGCATCCATCAAAGTTCAATGGATGAATCGACCGGTTGAAGAAGCTACTTGGGAGAAGGAGGCAGATATGCAAGAAAAATACCCACATCTGTTTACAGATTTAGGTACTTCTTTTCGCCCTTATTTTTCTTCTTTTGATCGTTCGAGGACGAACGATGGGTAAATTGGTATCTATTGTAACGACCTGTTTAGTCGTTTTTAGCAGCAGATTTTATTTCTGGAAAAACTGGCTGAGACGACGGATACCACGACGGACCGTCATGGGCACGACGGACCGTCATGGGCACGACGGACCGTCGAGGGTGTCTCGTCCCAGAACACTTAGAATTTTGAAATTGGGGTACTAAAATCGACTCTCTGTAATCTGTGATGGACCAGCAGGACGGACCGTCAGAGCTACGACGAACCGTCGTGATGCCCCATTCCAAAACACTTTAACTCTTGAGAATTTGGTACAGGGAACGATTCTCTGAACGTCGTGACGGAAGTGCAGGACGGACCGTCACAATAGTGATGGACCGTCACAGAATCCTTAGAGAAAAATGGAGTTCTAATATGTTGCGATGACCTGCATGACGGACCGTCGCAGGCACGACGGGCCGTCACAGGTTGCGCAAATCCCAGGCTGGGTCGGATTTCTTTACACGTTTTAAGGGACGTTTTGGACTATTCCTGCTTTAATTATAAAGTTAGAGGGTTAATGTTAATAAGTCTAATTACTTGGGGGTTAAAAGAGGTAACCTTAAGTTAATTAGTGGAGTATTATTGTCTTCTTTTACACTTAATTATATGTTAATTAGGGTAAAAGAAAGAGGGTTTTGAATAAGAAAAAGAGAAAGAACCGAGAGAGAGAAAGGATCGAACGAAGAGGAACCAAAGCTTGGGAATTGCTTGCTTGATCATTATTCTTCGGTGGAGGTAGGTTATGGTTTTTTTTACGTTATTCGTAGTAGACTCTTAATAGCGAATAATATGTATTGGTAGTATTGTAAACCCTTCTATATGCTTAATTGTGTGCTTGCATGAATTTGATTATGTGATTTTGATAAAACAAGCATGATGGAAACTACTGAATCCAAAATCTTGAAAGAAACTTTAATATACTTTATTAATGATGATGCCTTGGTATAAAAGAAGGCTTGATGAATTAAAGTAATGGGATTGATGATGCCTTGGTATAGAGAAGGCTTGATGAATTGACAGAATGAGATTAGTGGATCGGAGTGTCACGTTCCGACACATAGTATTAGTGGATCGGAGTGTAACGTTCCGACACATAGTAATAGTGGGACGGGTGTCACGAACCGACACGTAGAATTAGGGGATCGGAGTGTCACATACCGACACATATTAGGGGATCGGGTGTCACGAACCGACACGTAGATTTAGGGGATCGGAGTGTCACGTACCGACACATATTAGGGGATCGGGTGTCACGAACCGACACGTAGAATTAGGGGATTGGAGTGTCACGTACCGACACATAGTAGTAGGGGATCGGAGTGTCACGTACCGACACAAGAGGAAGAAAGATAATGAATCTTGAAAGATGATAATTTACTCAACATAATGAACTTAATTCCCAAATGATTATGGTATTGAGGCTTGATCCCTCATGGATGAACTTGATAGTACTTATTGATGATTATAGTACTTGTTGTTGCTACATGTTGAGTTTTATAGTTGATTTATGATATTAATTGATATATACTGTTTTCTATTTTGAGTTGGCCGATGATATCTACTCAGTACCCGTGGTTTGTACTGACCCCTACTTTTATGTTTTCTTCTTTGTTATTTGTGGAGTGCAGCAAACGGACCGTCTTCTTCAACTCAATAGTAATCTAGCCAGTCTTCACTACTTCGGAAATTCAGGGTGTGCTAATGCGTCTAGCTTGGACTGGATCTTCTTCTTCAAGTCTTGATGCCTTGAACTTCCGGCATGGGCTAGCTTTTATTTGTTTTAGCTTCTTAGACATTTTTAGTTTAGTAATTTGACTATAGACGTTCTTCTGATGATGACTTCCAGATTTTGGGGAATAATAGATGTTGAATTTTAGTAGTTATTGAATTGGTTTTTATTAATGAGTTAAGTCTTCCGCATTATTTTCTGTTGTTATACATTGAAATGTTAAGGTTAGATTGGTTGGTTCCCTCACATAGGAGGGTAAATGTGGGTGCCAGTCGCGGCCCCAATTTGGGTCGTGACAATATGAAGTATGTGAATGACATAAATGCTAATGTATGAGGATATTATAACGATTTACTCAAAAAGGCATGAAGTATAATTTAAAGAAAATGTCACTTTTAAATGCATGTTTTAGCATGGTTGCCATACTTAGTGCATTCTTGTACTAACTCCATTCTTCTCTACATTTTAGAGACATTGTAGGTTATGGATACTTAAAGGATGTATCTATGATTAAAGAGCTTGTTATGTGTTTTCCATGCTCAAGAAAAAAAAATCCTTAACATTTAAGCATGTCCTATGTCAACTTATGCTTTACTGTAAAGTTCTTTAATATTATACTTATGTATTATGTCTTATGGGTCGTGTTCCTAATTTACACTCATGATGTCGTGTCTAGGATGACAGAGATACTTAAGGTCAAAATATGTACTAACACTTTGGAAGCCACCGACGGCCCATCGAAGGTGACCTGAAACTTCTCCCTAGTGACTCTTTCTTTAAAGGGGTGAGTGGAAAATTCACGTCACGTCTAACCTAACCCCACATGGTTTGTTTAGTTATTTTTGGGTGTATTTAATAGATCCAAAATGTGATCAACCCAATCCCAATCCAATTTACTCAAAATAGACTTTCCCTCAAAAATGAATTCTCTATAGAAACCTCTATTGAAGGTGAAGCTTAAGAGCATCTTGGAATTTTTTTTAAATGGATCCTTCATCATGTATTAGGGGTTTTCTTATTCATAATGTTATGATAATCCATGTTCTCTATGAAACCTTTCACTTAGCGAATTAATCTCAATGTTTTCGAATAGAAAAGATGATCAAATCTCTTCTTCTTCAATCTAGCCATGTGTTCTTTTTAAAAACGCATTCAAAGACTTAATCATCATGAATTGATTATAATGTGTTGGTTTTAATATTAAAAACAATCCAATTGCATTCTGAACCCATGTCCCTTTCCAAAATCGATTTAGCCCTTGCATGGACATTGTGATCATGGCTTGTGATTGATTGAATTGTGATTCTAATACATTGAATTACTTATATATAGTGTTAATTATGTGTAGTGATGGTGAATTGTTTATGAATAATCCAATTAGATCAATGTATAAAGATGTGATCATGACTAGTCTATGCCTCTATGTGATCACTATAACATTGCCATTATAATGCATGAATAACGAATGAGATTATGTTAAATTAATTCATAGCAACTGCATATCATGTATATAGATTATTAATTATATGGTAATTGATCCAATGTAGATCATGTCTTGAGGATTAGATAGTATCGATGCATGTTCTCCTATCTTCTATAATTGCTAATCTAGTTTTATGTATCTTGACTCCAAGGCAATTGGTTCATGAGTTGGTATGGGATTAGTTGAACTTTATTTACTCCCAATAATATATTATAATGATAAATTATGATCTGGTATCCAATGTGTATTGATGCTTGAAGACTTGAACTCTAATCCTCTATATTGTTATTTTATGATTCTCAGTACAATCTCGATTTCATGGCAAATGTAGTGGGATTTACTTTAAGGTATGGTAGCTTTAAAGACGTCCCTCTATGTGTATTATTTATTAATTGTGAGTATGACTAATTGATAACGAAAGTGTCTATGAATTGATGATGTAGTGGACTTAATATGTTCTCAATCTTTTTATGGTTAATGTCTAGTTGATCGTGATGTCCTAAGATAATGCCCCAGGTTGACACTAATGATTAAATATGATTTTTCCTCAATGAAATTGAATTTTGTTAATGATTTATGCCCTTCTACTTTCTAGTACGTTTAGGATGTATTGTACAAGTTGTAGCATGGTCTTGCAGTGACTTATGTATGGTTTCTTTTATGTTTAAATAATATTTATATACTACCCTCTACTTGAATAGTTGATGAAACAATAGTAATGGTCAATTATGGCCAAAGGCTAAACGATTCATAAGAATTGCTCTAATTATGTACTTTCTATTTTTCTATAGTATTGTTATTGTAGCCTTTTATGGAATTGTGTGGGATAGTCAAATTATGGTGGCGGTGTTTACTTTATTGACATTATATATGTGATACGATCATGGCCTTGAAGGCAAATATTCTATGAATGTATGCTGGTGATGAATCGCTCGATGTGAAGCCTACGCCTAGTTTCCTATCTAACTATGATCTAGGTTGTGTTGCTAATGCCATGAGCATGTAAACGGTTATGTTAAGATCATGCATAGGTGCTGACATTAATGAAATATTAAGGATTGATGACCCCTACCAATGTACCCCTATGTGAATGTGTGAATCGCTAAGATTAGAAGTCTTGAATGTAATGTGAAGATTTTCTTGCCTCCTATGCTAAATTGTGTTGTGTGATCTTAAGAGGGTGGCTATCTCAGGTGTTATGCATAGGCATTATGTGGTCAACAATATCATGTTGACCAATCTACACACACACTCACAGATCATGAATGCTTACATTGTAGTAAAGGGTCATGGTGTGTAATGAAAGGTTTATCTCATATTCCCCAGATGTCTACTACTATGCAAAAAAGGTAAATGTATGTTAAGTATGTTAGGTATTTTATCTAAATATGATGACTTGATAGGTGAACTAGTATGGGAAAGGGTGTGGGACTTTTTTTATGCATTGCACATGTGTACCTTGATAGGATAGTTCCTAGGTATGGTTTTAATGTACATGAAATTTAATGTATGAACATGTTATTAATGTGTCTTACATGCTACAGTGAGAAGTATATTGGATGATCGAGTATGATTATACCTAGTGTCTAAATGTGTTTATATGAAAGCATGGCTCATATAGTTACACTTGCATACTTATGCATAAAAGAAATGAAATATGAACATGTGTGACATAAAAGTGTTATGTGAAAGGTTTGCTAACATATAAGTATGTACACATACACATGTAGGATGATCAGTCAATAGAGGGGCTCTTAAAAGGTGTGCTCAAGAGTATCATAAACTAGATAGATGCTTACATATGCTATGTTCCTATGAATGGTTTTCTCGCATGATATGGGGTGATGAAATGACTTCTCAACTATAACCTATGAGCTTATAATGTGGGGTGTGAATCTCCAAAAGCCTATGTTTTATAGAATCATGTAATTAAAGGCTTTTAAAATAGGGAACTTTGCTTAACACAGATAGAACTTGAAGATGAGAGGTGTCCCTTCAAACTGTAGGAAGGTAGGTAACCATAGACCTCATGGGGTGGATAGCCTGATAGCCCAATGGATTAGAGTTCATGTTTCCATGATGACTCCAAATTCCATAACTATGTTGCCCTATAGGATCTAGCGACTGATATCACCTAATATTCTAGAATGATACTCATGTATTACTTTTGCAATTTAGCTTCCCTCTTTTGGTGTGAGAGGATGACACCAAATTCCATGTTTAGCTCACATGGTCGTATTCTCGGTTAAAGGAGTAGTTTCCCTAACGTAAAATGGACAGTGGAAGTATTTTAATGAGTCTAACTAAGATAACCTAAGGGTAGTTGCTTAGTTTAGTTGGGGGTATGGGACTTCGAATATACATTGCACAAGTGACTCTTGCGGGAAATCCTAGGAAAGTTTTCTAATGCTTGTGTCTATGTATATGTTGATTACACATGAATTTTTTGTAATTTTCTACTTGTTATGATAAAGTGCATGGTATGAGTCCTAATGGATCTATAAGATGTTCTTATATGCACTATGTTAGTCTAAATGACTATTCATTATGGCCTTAAGGTAATGCATTTCACCAAGAATCACTAGAGGGTTATTTGGGAGGTTAAGAAGTTACAGAAAAAGAGGTTCAATGTTAAAGGAAAAATGCTCATTGTTAAGGCAAATAGCTCACTGCAATGTGACCCGAAAAAGTGGACTAAATTCTATATGTGCTTTTATATGATTTTTGGCTTTTTAATATATCTATATTAAGTATTTGAATAATATAAATACTATTGTATAATGATATTATGAAGATTTACTCAAAAAGGAACGAAGAATGATTTCAAGAAAATGTCCATTTTAAATCATTTTTTTGCATGGTTGTCATACTAAGTGGAGTCTTGTGCTAACTCCATTCTTCTCTACATTTTACACAAAGTGTAGGTTATTGATGCTCAAAGGATGTATCCACGATTGGGGAGCTTTTTATGTGTTTCACTAGCTCAAGCAAAAATGAATCTTTAAGATTCTTGTATATCCTATGTCAACTTATGGTTCATTGTGAAATGCTTTGATATTATACTTATATATTATGTCTTAAGGGTCGTGTCCCTAATGTACTTTAATGATGTCGTGTCTAGGATTACAAAGAGACTTAAGGTGTAAATATGTAATTATGATATTAATATATATATATATATATGTATGTATATATATGAAGTGATGTTTGAAGAATATGACGTGCTATGAAAAGTTATAAATTTTCCGCTAAATTTACTATACAATGTGATGAATGATAACTATGGACTCTTATAAGACCTCTGAGATGTCAATTATGCCATGTTACATATAGGGGGTGCTCCCTAGGTGTGACACCTCAGGTTAGTAGATCTTAGGTTTCTTGTAGAAATATCCTTATCTCTTACATATGTGTCCTCATAGGATGTTTGGTGGATAGACAATAGCTAAAAAATTCCCTTTAGCTCATATTCATGGTTCTACAGTGGCAAAAAATATAATCCTTTTTTGTGTGGGAGATATCATGAGATCATGATATAGCTCACATGTTCTTTATGTAATTTATTACTCATCACACCATTAACAATGAACCAAGGTTAATTCAAGATATAATGCATGTGAGTTAAAAGGCTTCAAGATGATGTTCACTTGCGTTGATAATGGTTTTATGACTAATAGTTTCTAGCTATCAAAATAGATGTTTTACTTTGATCATTGTATACTTGTGAAAAGTTCCCTATTTAGAATGATTTAATTTTCTTATGCATCGATATCATACTTCATATATTGTTTTGTACAAAGGTATAATCTTTCTTATATTTTTAACAAATATAGGGTCCGACAATCAGGTGTTTCAGATTCGTGGCTAGTGGTTGATTTGAAGAATTTTTGGCATTGGTCGATCGTCACGCTATGTGGATAGAGTTTATTCTTTTAATTTTTTTCATGAATTTATTTTTTCAATAGTATGTATGGAGTGGACCAATTTCATTCTATTCTATTAGATAGAGTCAATTTGGGGGGTGGAAGCGGAATTGTAATTTTAGAGTAGAGAGAAGATTGTTGGATGAAGGATATTTTGTTTATGAAGGCAAATGCCTCTTATATAGACATACATAATGACCTTTCATCCTTGCTAAAGGACGATTGGCCTTTACTATTTACACAGTTACTTGACTCTTACTATTTACACAGTAACTTGACTCTTACTATTCATGATTACTATTCATGATTAGGACACTAGTGCTATTTACTTTTAGACTTTTTTACAAAAAACAAAATAAACTTTGGCCAAATGGCCGACATACTATTACAATACTTTTTTACATATGGCTGATATTCAGCCGACACAAAACAACAAACATACTAAAAGACTTTATTTTACAGATATCTTTCTTTATCTTGTATGAATCTTCTTTGCTTTATCTCTTTAACCCAAATCAACTGCTGGTATTACGTTATCTTCTCCGTTACACTTGGAGCATCTATGATCTGGGTATTTGTTGCTGATAAGTTTACAATATCTTACTAATAACTCTTCTAAAATAAATCCTTTTTTCAAGGCTCTTGTAGTTGGTTGCTCTTCTGGCTTTAGCAATGACAAAATCCATTGCTGGACTTCATCCATCTCTGCTTTCCTTAGCTCTTTGGAATTAGAATAAATCATTACTTGATCTCGTGCATAATAACTCCAAATAGCATTGCCATTTAAATAATTATTGGCTAATTCTTGTATAATTATCACGACCCAAAACCGGGGCCGCGACTTGCACCCACATTTACCCTCCTATGTGAGCGAACCAACCCATATAAACCTTAACAATTCAATATAATAGCAACAGAAAGTAATGCGGAAGTCTTAAACTCATTATTTAAAATCAAATCAATAACTATTATTAATATCCCCAAAATCTGGAAGTCATCATCACAAGAACATCTATCTCAAATTACTAAACTAAGAATGTCTAAGAAGCTAAAACAAATGAAAGCTAGTCCATGCCGGAAGTTCAAGGCATCAAGACTTGAAGAAGAAGATCCAGTCCAAGCTAGAAGCATTAGCTCACCCTGAAGATCCGGTGTGACGAAGACTGGCTCGAATTACTGCTGAGTTGAAGATGACGGAACGTTTGCTGCACTCCACAAATAACAAAGAAGAAAACATAAAAGTAGGGGTCAGTACAAACCACGGGTACTGAGTAAGTATCATCGGCCAACTCAAAATAGAAAACAATATACATCAATAATACCATAAATCAACTATAAAACTCAACATGTAGCAATAACAAGTACTATAATCATCAATAAGTACTATCAAGTTCATCCATGAGGGCTTAAACCTCAACACCATACTCATTTGGGAATTACGTTTATTAGATTGAGTATATTTATCGTCTTTCAAGATTCATTATCTTTCTTCCTCTTGTGTCGGTACGTGACACTCAGATCCCCTACTACTATGTGTCGGTACGTGACACTCCGATCCCCTATATGTGTCGGAACGTGACACTCCGATCCCCTATATGTGTCGGAACGTGACACTCCGATCCCCTATATGTGTCGGAACGTGACACTCCGATCCCCTATATGTGTCGGTACGTGACACTCCGATCCCCTAATTCTACGTGTCGGTTCGTGACACCCGTCCCACTAATACTATGTGTTCATCAAGCCTTCTCTATACCAAGGCATCATCAATCCCATTACTTTAATTCATCAAGCCTTCTTTTATACCAAGGCATCCTCATTAATAACGTAGATTAAAGTTTCTTTCAAGTTTTGGGATTCAATAGTTTTCATCATGCTTGCTTTATCAACAATCATACAATCATATTCATGCAAGCATACAATTAAGCATATAGCAGGGTTTACAATACAATCAATACATATTATTCACTATTAAGAGTTCACTACGAATATCGTAAAACCATAACCTACCTCCACCGAAGACTAATGATCAAGCAAGAATTTCCAAAGCTTTGTTTTCTCCTTAGCCTCTCGATCAATTCCTCCCTTTCTCTTGTTTCTTTCTGTTTTGTTTTATTCAAACCCTCTTTCCTTTACCCTAATTATCATATAATTAAGAATAAAAGAGGACAATAGAACCCACTAATTAACTTAAGGTTACCTCTTTTAACCCCCAAGTAATTAGACTTATTAATATTAACCCTCAATCTTTATAATTAAGGAAAGAATAGTCCAAAACGTCCCTTAAAACGTGTAAAGAAATCTGATTCTGCCTGGGATTTGCGCAACCTGTGACGGCCCGTCGTGCCTGCGACGGTTCGTCACGAAGGTCGTCGTAGCATCTTAAAACTCATTTTTCACTAAGTAATCTGTGACGGTCCGTCATACCTGTGACGGTCCGTCCTGCACTTCCGTCATGACGATCAGAAACTCGTTCCCCGTACCAATTTCTCAAGAGTTGAAGTGTTTTGCAACGGAAGACTCACGACGGTCCGTCGTACCTGTGACGGTCCGTCCTGCAGGTCCGTCACAATTTACAGAGAGTCGATTTTAGAACACAATTTTCAGAATTCTAAGTGTTCTGGGACGAGACACCCTCGACGGTCCGTCGTGCCCATGACGGTCCGTCGTGGTGACCGTCGTCTCAGCCAGTTTTTCCAGAAATAAAATCTGCTGCTCAAAACCACTAAACAGGTCGTTACAATAATTGTTGCTATTCCAATTATTCTTTTATTCGCATAAAAGCTTGGTATTTCTATTTTTGGTATCTCAGCTTGTTTTTCTATCTCTTCTGGTATAATCATATCTCTAGTCAGGCCTATCTTTATAACTTGTATTGGTGACTTTATCTCCTCGTATAATATTTCTGCTAGTGCTGTATAGAATTTTATAAAAAATAGGTTTCCTTTAGTAATTCTCTTATAAGTCATAAATGCTTTATGTAATTCTGGTATTCCAATTATTTCTTCTCCGTCGTATGTATATATTGTATTTAATAGTCCGTAGCTATAACATGTTTTAACTAAATTTGGACTAGTTTTAGGTTGTGCTATAAGTCTGTTATATCCTTGTAACTTCTGGGTTATATAGTCTTCTTCGGGATTTTTTGTTTGTGTAGATCTTGGGTTCAGGTTTAAATATGTATGGATTTTGTATATGTTTTCGATGTAGGACTGCGTAATATAGTTGTATCTCTTTTTGTCATTCTGTAGACTAACTGCATATGTAGATGTTTGTGGTTCTATGGGTATCTGTATTTGTGATTTTTGGATAAATGGTTTTATGAATAGTTGGTTTAGATTCATATTTTTTGGTTTCTCACTATCTTTTTTGCTTGTACCTGCAGTTGTATTTAAACAAACTTTGTTATGGGTTTTTTGGAGTTTCCCAACTTCTCCTTCTAGCTCTGGCTGTTATTCGTCTGCCGAACGACGTAGCTCCGCATGTTTATAGTCATGCTGCTGACTTGTAGATTCTACATTTTCTTCTAGCTTTTGAATTCTCAAGCCCATACTATCCACTTTTGTACAAAGTGTAGTTAGGGTTTTGAGTATGTTTTCCATAAGATTATCTTGTCCTGGCTGTGTAACTCTGTCTTGATAAATAGTCTGCAATCATATTTTTGTCAGTTTTTATTACCTCAATTGTAAATGTAAAATTTAATATGTTTAATACTAGTCTCCTTATTTCTTTTGTTGTAACTGAATCATCTAATTTTTTTGTTATCCACCATTTTACCTGTGTATTATCTGTTCTTACAATAAATTTATTGTAAACAATATATGGTTCAAATGCTAATAAACATTTATATAATGCGAATAATTCTTTTCTATTTATTTCCCATTTTATTTGTGCTTCTGTATAAGATCCTGAATAATATCTACAATGGTGTTCTATTTTTTCTTTTTCATATTTGTATTTTAAAACTCCTCCATAACTATGATCACTCGAATCTGTTTCAACAATATAAGTAAATGTTTTATTTTCATCAGGAAAATATAGTTTTGGTAATTTTTTACATAAATTCTTAATATTTCTTATATGTTCTTTATCTTTATTATCAAAATAATATTCTACATCTTTTTTAAGTTTTTTATGTAATGGTTTTAGATGTTCTGCTAATTTTGGTATATATTCTCTTACCTGATTTACTAATCCTAGAAAAGATTGTAATTTCTTTTTTGTATCTATATTTTCATCAATAGTAATTATTTTTTGTACTATATGGGTTTGCATTTTTATTCCATTTTTATCTATTTGTATTCCTAGAAATTCTATCTGTGATTTCATAATTTCTGCTTTTTTTTAACTTAGACTTATGCCTGTATTTTTTACTATATGTATGAATTTTTCTAATAATCTTATATGTTCATCTTGTGTTCTAGAATATAACAATATATCATCTATGTATACGATACAGTTTTCTAGCTGGTTAAAACAGTTATCCATAAAATGTTGGAATCTACCTGGTGCATTCTTATATCCAAAAGGTAAAACGTTCCATTCATAGAAACCTTACGGTACTGTGAATGCTGTTAATTGTTTACATTCATCTTCTAGTTTTAGATGGTAAAATCCTGATTTACAGTCAAATTTACTGAAATAATTATATCCTTGTATTTGTCTTATTTTTAGTATTTTTTTTGGTATTGGATAATTGTATGTTTTAGTTTTAGCATTTAGATTACGATAATCTATGACCATTCTACTTTTACCTCTTTTTTGTTCACTATGTTTTATAACTATAAATGCTGGACTTGTGTGTTTACTATTGCTTTTTTGTATAAAATTATTTTCTAGTAATTCATCTATATGTATCTTAAATTCTTTTAAATCATCAAAGTTATATTTTAATGGTTTCTGTGTTATTATGCTATTTTCATCTATTAATTCAATTTTTACTTTTGTCTTTTGTTTTTTCCCATCCTTGTAATGGATTTTCGCTATATAATTGTTCTAGTTGTTCATTAATTATTTTAATTTTATCTATAGCAAATATAATAATTTCTAATTGTGCTATTTGTTTATTATTTATATTTTCCATTTCTTGGTTTATTTTTTCACTTCCTTTTCTCCATTCTATAGGTTTTCGTTGTTTATTATTTACTCTTTTTGCTCCTATTTTGTTTCCGCATGGTGTGGTAAACCACCAATGTGTTTTTGTTATTATGTGTGGATAAAATCTATCTAGAAATGGCATTCCTAATAACATATCTTTTGTGGTAAATTCCAAATTATACATTTCTTCTATTGTTAGTATCTTATCCCATATTTGTATTTTTATATTTTTTGCTTTATATTTAATCATACTTCCTTCATTATTAAATCCTGTTACTACCATTGGTGTTTTTAATTTTTCCATTTATCTTCTGGTAAGCAATTATATTTACATATATTTGCTTCTGCTCCTGTATCTATCATAGGGGTATAATATCTGTTATGATATCCTTCTACAATAATTTTTGCAAGAATAAATATTTTCATTAATCATTTTGCTCTTTTTATAATTATTTTCTTATTTTGACAAGTTATTGTTAATTGTTCATTTTCTATGTTGTATGGTTTAACTTTTTCTAACCATTTTATTCCTAATGTAATATTATGGTTTCCTTGGTATATTTTAAATTGTATTACTAAGGGTATTCCTCCTATAATTATTTCTTTTTCTGTTGTTTCTTCATTTGTGCTTACTATCTCACTAGGTAATCCAGGGCATGTATGTCCTGTTCTTATAATTTCTTCTTCTAATACTAACTCTCTTGTTATATAATTTTCTTCTTGTCCTGTATTTATTAAGATTTTATATTTTCTTTGGTCTATTATTCCTGTTATGTAATAATGATATGGTGTTATTTCTTCTTTATCTAACAAACTTTGTGGAATTTCATATTTTCTTTTAGATGTACTCATCCTTGATGAGGTAGCTCTTGTCAATGTATTTTGTACGCTTGAGGTGCTTAGTCTTTCTTTTACAATTTCTAAATCTTCTTCTATATCAATTTCTTTATAGCTATAGTCATTATTGTCTATTACAGTAATTATTTTTTCAAAAGGATTTTCTATTTTTATTTTATTAATTTTATTTCTTGCTATTATTTTATGTTTTGTTGTTAGTATATATAGGTTTTTACATCTTGCTGTAAATAATTTGCTTTCTGGTGCTAGTTCTATTCCAGACATTTTCCAATATAGAACTAATGATTTATCTATATTTTTATCTGTTAATGGTACTGTATAATTAGCACTTATTGTAAATTTAAATTTTTGATATATTAAGTTTCCTTTTACTGCACTAATTATGCTTTTTTCTATAGGGTGTACAATTCTATCATCTGCTAAATATATTTCTATAGGTGTATCTATTTCTTCTCAAAAACAGGCTTTTATTAATATTTCTGTTCCTCCTAAATGTACATATTTTATTGGTGCTTTAGCTTTTATATCTTGTATTTCTTTGTTTATTGTTCTTTTATTTATTATAGGTATATATGCCTTTCCTCTTGTATATCTACAATCTATGATATGTTCCTTTTGACTCACTACATAATATTCTTCTTTTTGTCTTTTAAACCAATTTCTTAAAATAGGTATTTCTAGTACCTTTTCAACACTTAAATCTAATTCTTTTCCTTTTATTTGTTCAAATATCGTATTATCAAATATAATTTTTTGTTCTGATGATTCTTCATCTTAATAGTCTTCTTTAGATATTATTTTTATTTCATTTTCAGACATTATATTTGTCACGACCCAAATCGGGGCCGCGACTGGCACTCACATTTACCCTCCTATGTGAGCGAACCAACCAATCTAACCTTAACATTTCAATGTATAACAACAGAAAATAATGCGGAAGACTTAACTCATTAATAAAAACCAATTCAATAACTACTAAAATTCAACATCTATTATTCCCCAAAATCTGGAAGTCATCATCACAAGAACATCTACGATCAAATTACTAAACTAAAAATGTCTAGGAAGCTAAAACAAATAAAAGCTAGTCCATGCCGGAAGTTCAAGGCATCAAGACTTGAAGAAGAAGATCTAGTCCAAGCTAGACGCATTATCTCACCCTGAATTTCCGATGAAGTGAAGACTGGCTAGATTACTGTTGAGTTGAAGAAGACGGTCCGTTTGCTGCACTCCACAAATAACAAAGAAGAAAACATAAAAGTAGGGGTCAGTACAAAACACGGGTACTGAGTAAGTATCATCGGCCAACTCAAAATAGAAAACAAATATATATCAATAATATCATGAATCAACTATAAACTTAACATGTAGCAATAACAAGTACTATAATCATCAATAAGTACTATCAAGTTCATCCATGAGGGCTCAAGCCTCATTACCATACTCATTTGGGAATTAAGTTCATTATGTTGAGTATATTAACATCTTTCAAGATTCATTATCTTTCTTCCTCTTGTGTCGGTACGTGACACTCCGATCCTCATTCTATTCTTGTACCGGAACATGGCACCCGATCCTCTATTTCTATCCTGGTACCGGAACGTGGCACCCGATCAATATACTATCCTGGTGTCGGAACGTGACACTCCGATCCTCATTCTATCCTGGTACCGGAACGTGGCACCCGATCCATATACTATCCTGGTGTCGGAACGTGACACTCCGATCCTCATTCTATCCTGGTACCGGAACGTGGCACCCGATCCATATACTATCCTGGTGTCGGAACGTGACACTCCGATCCTCATTCTATCCTGGTACCGGAACGTGGCACCCGATCC
>CM064973.1:34798739-34814195 GCA_032847665.1 Solanum chilense | reverse complement strand
ATTATTAGAAAAATTTATACATATAGTAAAAAATACAGGTATAAGCTTAAGTAAAAGAAAAGCAGAAATTATGAAATCACAAATAGAATTTCTAGGAATACAAATAGATAAAAATGGAATAAAAATGCAAACTCATATAGTACAAAAAATAATTACTATTGATGAAAATATAGATACAAAAAAGAAATTACAATCCTTTCTAGGATTAGTAAATCAGGTAAGAGAATATATACCAAAATTAGCAGAACATCTAAAACCATTACATAAAAAACTTAAAAAAGATGTAGAATATCATTTTGACAATAAAGATAAAGAACATATAAGAAAGATCAAACATTTATGTAAAAAATTACCAAAATTATATTTTCCCGATGAAAACAAAAAAATTACTTATATTGTTGAAACAGATTCAAGTGATCATAGTTACGGAGGAGTTTTAAAATACAAATATGAAAAAGAAAAAATAGAACACCAATGTAGATATTATTCAGGATCTTATACAGAAGCACAAATAAAATGGGAAATAAATAGAAAAGAATTATTCGCATTATATAAATGTTTATTAGCATTCGAACCATATATTGTTTACAATAAATTTATTGTAAGAACAGATAATACACAAGTAAAATGGTGGATAACGAAAAAATTAGAAGATTCAGTTACAACAAAAGAAATAAGGAGATTAGTATTAATTATATTAAATTTTACATTTACAATTGAAGTAATTAAGACTGACAAAAATCTTGTCGCAGACTATCTATCAAGAAAAAGGAACTCAAACTGAACCAGATACAATAGAAGAAATACTCAAAGCCATTACTACACTTTCTACGAAAGTGGACAGTATGGGAAAAGAGTTACAAAATTTGAAAGTTAATAGTCAGCAGCATGACTATAAATATGCGGAGCTACGTCGATCGGAAGACGCTAAAATTCCAGAGCTACAAGGAGACGTTGGGAAACTCCCTAAAACCCATAACATTAACATTTCTAGTATTGCAGGTACAAGTACAGCAACTATGGAAAAAACTACACCAAAAAATGCAAACTTAAACAGCTTATTTACTAAACCATTTATTCCAAAAGCGCAGATAGTAGATTCCCCAGCACCGCAAACATCTACATATGCAGCCAGCCTACACAAAGAAAAGAAAATATATAACCATATATCCCAAACTTACATTGAAAACCTATACAAAATCACAAACTTTTTAAACCTTAAACCCAAATCTACCACAACCACAGAAAAAACCCAGGATTATTTAACCCAAAAATTTCAAGGCTATAATAAGTTAATTGCACAACCTAAAACTAATCCAAACCTAGTTAAAACCTGTTACAGTTATGGATTACTTAATACGGTATATACATATGATGGTACAGAGATAAGTGGAATCCCGGAGATCCACAAAGCTTTTCTGATATACAAAAGAATTACAAAAGGAAATTTATTTTTTATAAAATTTTATACAGCACCAGCTGAGATACTTTATGATGAGATAAAACCAATAATCCAGATAGTAAAAATTGGATTAACGCAAGAAATAATAATACCGGAAGAAATAGGGCAACAACCAGAGATACCAAAAGTTGAGATACCCAGTTTTTATGCAAATAAAAGAATAATTGGGTTATCAACTATTATACAAGAATTAGCTAACAACTATCTACAAGGAAATGCTATATGGAGCTATTATTCAAGAGATCACTTAATGATATATGCCAATTCACGAGAGATAAGACAAACAGATATGGAGGAAGTCCAGAAATGGATTTTATCTTTATTAAAACCAGAAGCTACTCCAACAACTAGAGCACTAAGACAGGGATTCATCTCCGAAGAATTAATGACAAGATATTGCAAGCTAATTGGTCACAAATATCCAGACCATATATGTTCCAAGTGCAACCAAGGTGATGACATAATCCCAGACGTACAACTGGAGTAAGCTGAGAAGAAGAAGATAGGGAAAGATAGACATAAAAATGTATGTAAATTAGTCATAATTATTGTCGGCCACATGTAAAAAAGTAAAGGCCATTAAATAAAGTAGAAAATAGTATGTCGGCCATTTGGCCAAAGTTTATTTCGTTTTTTGTAAAAAAGTCGTAAAGTAAATAGTGTCTATTTTGTTTTTTGTTAAGAAAGTCGTAAAGGTTACTAAATGTCTATATAAAGAGGCATTTGCCTTTGTGAATAAAACAACTCACTTAACTCTCTTCCAACTCTCTTCTCTCCTCTCTCTTAATATATTTTCCTCTTTAATCGCTTCCACCCCACATTGGTATCAGAGCTAGTTAATTAAATAATTATGGAAAACAAATCAACTATGACGGATGATATACAAGAGCAGGTATACCATTTCATATTCATGAGTAGCTAAATTAATTTATTCCTGAAAATCTCTTGTTAATTATAATTGTTTATCATGTTTGAATAATGTTCTAATAACCATCTTTAGAAAGTTTGCTACAGAAATATTCTTGAATAAGTATGCCCAGACTATGCCATCCTAAGGTTGAAAGAGGTGGGCAGAGAAGGCCGTTTAGGGGAGTAAACAAAGTTGAGGCGCTGTTAGGGTAACTAATCAAAGAAGAAAGCTATAGTAGTGACCAGACGAGATGATTATTAAATCATTATTTTTGCATAATAAGCAAGTATAATTTATTAAGAGGTTGGAAGGAATAAAATTTTAGTGAAAAATGAAAATAATAAAAATGGAAACTTACCTACTAAACGATGACGTTGATTATAAGATATTACTACTCTATATATTAAAAAGTCTTAATACCGATATAAAAAGAAAAATTTATAATAAATTATCAACATATGAAATAATAGAAATAACAACCCAAGGTTGGACTGAGTTAACTATACAAAGTATAGAAGATGACTTACAACATAATATAATATATAGATTATAATGAACAAAGAGGAATTTGCAGTAGACGAAAAGACATATGAAAACCAAGATGGAATGATAATAAAAATAGTATTTTCAAATTTAGGAAGAAGATACAAGAAAATAGGAAATAATTTATATTTAATGCTAGAAAAAGAAACAGCAAAATTAGAAGATAGTCTAACAGCTATGATAAGAATAACAAAAGAAAATGAAGAAATAGATAAATCATGAGAAATTGAAAAAATAAAAACACAAACAAAGCAAGAAGTACAACATTTTGAAGAAATAAAAAATACAAGAATAAGTGAATTAGAAAAAGAATTAGCTAGATTAAAATTATTATATGAAAACAAACAAAAACAAAAAGAAAAAAATAAAGAGCTTGAATTAAAAAATGAAATAAAAGAAATGGAACAAAAATTAAATGAAGATCTAAACGAAGATATTGAAGTAAATGAAATAGATGAAAATGAAAATGACCAACAATCAGAAATAAGTGATATAAGTGAAACATATACAGAAATTTTAGAACAAATAAATAAACCAAAAAAATTAGAAATAAACGTAGGAGATATGGATAAGCCTAGTACGTCAAGAGTTAAAACCCCAGATAATAGTCCCAGAAATAGTCCTAGAGTTAGTCCTAGAAGGACACCACCAATTTATAGTTATCAACAATCAGATAGAAATAATACAACATGGAACAGTAGACTAAATAGGAATTGGACACCTAAACCAGTAAATGAACAATATAATTTCTTAGATTTAGATTGTGTCGCAGATACAAATAAAGCAATATTATTATGGATAGGAAATATGTCTAAACAGTTAATAGATAATAAAATAGAAACAGCAAAAACACCAAGGTATATAGAAAGAACATTTGTAGGAACAACAAGATTATGGATAGAAAATCTACCCTCAGAAAGTCTAGAAGTACTAAGGAATGATAAAAAAAATGGATGGATCTGCATCAGCAACAAATATAGATATACTAGACAAATATGAATCAGCAATAAGAAATGAATTTGGAGGTATGACTACAGATATAAGAGAACAAATAGAGAAAAAATAATAAATAGACAACTTATGACAAAATTAGCTATATGTAAAATGTGTTACTTAGAAGAATATACTTGTGCATTTAAAGAATATGATTACAAAGCTAAATACAATTTAGACGAAGCAAAAGAAATAAGAAAATAATATTATACAAAATTACCAGAACCATTTAGTACAAACATAATAAAGGATTGGAATAATGAAGGAATGGTAGATACTTTAGGATCTAGAATAAAATTTTTAAATCAATGGTTCATACAATTATGTGAAAACCAAAAAGAAAAACTAAAAATGGAAAAGGTACTAAATAAAAATTTATCATGTTGTAAAAGTAAAATGGCACCACAATTTGGATGTACAATTAAAAAACAAAAATCTAAAAGATATAAAAATTATAGAAAAAATAAAACTATATATAAATATAAACAACCAAGACGAAGGTATTATGTAAAAAACTATAAAATAAAAAGACCATATAGACCAAAAAGAAAGATATCCCAATGTACTTGTTATAATTGCTGAAAGATAGGACACATAGCTAAAGATTGTAAATTACCTAAAAATCCAGAAAAGAAAACAAATAGCAGAATTAATTATAGATAATGAAAAATATATGCAAATAGAATACATAGATTATGAATTAAGTGAAAATGATAGTATATATGAAGTATCAGATATAGAAATTGAAAATGAAGAAGAAAATATTAACTTAGATAATAATGAAACAGATGAAGAAATATAATGTCTGAAAATGAAATAAAAATAATATCTAAAGAAGAATATCAAGATGAAGAATCATCAGAACAAAAAATTATATTTGATAATACGATATTTGAACAAATAAAAGGAAAAGAATTAGATTTAAGTGTTGAAAAAGTAATTGAAATACCTATTTTAAGAAATTGGTTCAAAAGACAAAAAGAAGAATACTATGTAGTTAGTCAAAAAGAACATATCATAGATTGTAAATATACAAGAGGAAAAGCATACATACCTATAATAAATAAAAGAATGATAAACAAATAAATACAAGTGTAACGACCTGTTTAGTCGTTTTGAGCAGCAGATTTTATTTCTGGAAAAACTGGCTGAGACGACGGTCAGCACGACGGACCGTCATGGGCACGACGGACCGTCGAGGGTGTCTCGTCTCAGAACACTTAAAATTCTGAAATTTGTGTTCTAAAATCGACTCTCTGTAATCTGTGACGGACCTGCAGGTCGGACCGTCACAGCTACGACGAACCGTCGTGAGATTTCGTTGCAAAACACTTCAACTCTTGAGAATTTGGTACGGGGAACGAGTTTCTGAACGTCATGACTGAAGTGCAGGACGGACCGTCACAGTCTACTTAGTGAAAAATGGAATTCTAAGATGCTGCGACGACCTGCGTGACGGACCGTCGCAGGCACGACGGGCCGTCACAGGTTGCATAATCCTAGTTGGAGTTGGATTTCTGGTTAAGTTTTAAGGGACGATTTGGACTATTCTTTCCTTAATTATAAAGTTAGAGGGTTAATATTAATAAGTCTAATTACTTGGGGGTTAAAAGAGGTAACCTTAAGTTAATTAGTGGGGTATTATTGCCATCTTTTATTCTTAATTATATACTAATTAGGGTAAAAGGAAGAGGGTTTGGAATAAGAAAAAGACAAAGAACAGAAAGAGAGAGGATTGATCGATCGAAGAGGAGGAAAAGCATAAAGCTTGGGAAAATTCTTGTTGATCACTAATCTTCGGTGGAGGTAGGTTATGGTTTTCTACGCTATCTTATAGTAAACTCTTAATAGCGAATGATATGTGTTGGTAGTATTGTAAACCTTCTATATGCTTAATTGTATGCTTGCATGAATATGATTATGTGATTGTGATAAAATAAGCATGATGAAGTTATTGAATCCAAAATCTTGAAAGAAACCCTAATTCACTTTGCTAATGATGATGCCTTAGTATAAAAGAAGGCTTGATAAATTATATAACGAGATTGATGATGCCTTAGTATAAAAGAAGGCTTGATAAATTATATAATGAGATTGATGATGCCTTGGTATAAAAGAAGGCTTGATGAATTAGGGATCGGGTGCCACGTTCCGGTACCAGGATAGAAATAGAGGATTGGGTGCCACGTTCCGGTACCAGGATAGAATGAGGATCGGAGTGTCACGTTCCGACACCAGGATAGAATGAGGATCAGAGTGTCACGTTCCGACACCAGGATAGAATGAGGATCGGAGTGTCACGTTCTGACACCAGGATAGTATATGGATCGGGTGCCACGTTCCGGTACCAGGATAGAATATGGATCGGAGTGTCATGTACCGACACAAGAGGAAGAAAGATAATGAATCTTCAAAGATGTTAATATACTCAACATAATGAACTTAATTCCCAAATGAGTATGGTATTGAGGTTTAAGCCCTCATGGATGAACTTGATAGTACTTATTGATGATTATAGTACTTGTTGTTGCTACATGTTGAGTTTTATAGTTGATTTATGATATTATTGATATATATTTGTTTTCTATTTTGAGTTGGCCGATGATACTTACTCAGTACCCGTGGTTTGTAGTGACCCCTACTTTTATGTTTTCTTCTTTGTTATTTGTGGAGTGCAGCAAACGTTCCTTCATCTTCAACTCAGCAGTAATTCGAGCCAGTCTTCGTCACACCGGATCTTCAGGGTGAGCTAATGCTTCTAGCTTGGACTGGATCTTCTTCTTCAAGTCTTGATGCCTTGAACTTCCGGCATGGACTAGCTTTTATGTATTTTAGTTTCTTAGACATTCTTAGTTTAGTAATTTGAGATAGATGTTCTTGTGATGATGACTTCCAGATTTTGGGGAATAATAGATGTTGAATTTTAATAGTTATTGAATTGGTTTTTTTTAAGTCTTCCGCATTACTTTCTGTTGATATTATATCGAAATGTTAAGGTTTAGATTGGTTGGTTCGCCCACATAGGAGGGTAGATGTGGGTGCCAGTCGCGGTCCCGGTTTTGGGTCGTGACATAGGTTCGTTGGTCTCATCACACAAGAACGAGTCTAGTAGGGTCTTAAGGAACGGTAGGGGGACGCCTTTACTTTTCTTTGAGAGGCTATAAGACTTTAGGAAAATTCCATTCTTTCATTCTTTCTTTCGTGCTATTACTTGAGTCCAATTGGTATCTAGGTGATACAAATTGGTATCTGACCATCTTCACTCTATCTCGCAGATGGTTAGAACTAGAGCAACGATCGCGCCAGCAGCGACCACGGCAAGACAAGAAACGTCTGAGCCAGCCACCGAGGCTGTAGCTCGAGGAGGATCAGTGGTAAGAGGCCGTGGAAGAGGTCGTGGGAGGACGTCCTCTAGAGGAAGAGGACGAGCCCCTAGCCCATCTGGTACTAGGGCGGCGACTCCTCCACCGACTGAGGAAGTAGTAAGAGAGGGTGAGGAAGGGGAGAATGAACAAATGCAGAATGAGGAATTACCACCCCAACCTACCCAGAAATGATTAATCAGGTTCTGGCCTATCTTAGTGGTTTATCTGATCAGGGTCAGGCACCTCCAGTCTTTTCTGCACCAACACCTCCGGTTTCAGAGGTACAACATGCAGCCACTATGGCCCCTCGTATGGATGCTTCATTGGAAATAGGCACATTTCCTCGTCTGACTACTGGGCCTATAATGACAAATGATCAACATGAACTTTTCAGTAAGTTCTTGAAATTGAAACCTCCAGTCTTCAAGGGTGCAGAATCTGAAGATGCTTATGATTTTCTGGTTGATTGTCATGAGCTACTACACAAGATGGGTATAGTAGAACGGTTTGGCGTCGAGTTCGTAAGCTATCAGTTTCAAGGGAACGCCAAAATGTGGTGGCGGTCACATGTTGAGTGTCAACCGACAGAGGCACCGCCTATGACCTGGGCATCATTCTGTAGTTTGTTTATGGAGAAGTATATTCCACAGACTTTGAGAGATAGAAAAAGGGATGAGTTCTTGAGTCTGGAGCAAGGTAGGATGACGGTTAACGCTTATGAGGCTAAATTCCGTGCATTATCCAGGTATGCCACCCAACTTTGTTTCAGTCCACAAGAACGGATTCGCCGTTTTGTGAAGGGGTTGAGGTCAGAATTGCGGATTTCAGCCTTACAGGTAGCGGCAACGGCAAAATCTTTCCAAGAGGTGGTAGACTTTGTGATAGAGGTGGAAGGAGTGAAGCCAGATGACTTTACCACGATATCGACATCAAAAAGGTTTCGAAAGGGAGGTGAGTTCAACGGTTCGTATACTAGAGGACAGAGTTCTGGAGGCTACTCAGTTCGACCAATTCAGTCTTCACTACTGTCACGACCCAAAAATCACGAATCGTGATGGCACCTATGTTCCCAACCGATAGGTAAGCCAACCCAACAAGTATCACCAATTCAACTTAAACGTGAGAAAGATAAGTATCAAACTAATATCTAACATACTAAGTATTCAAATAAATGCGGAATATAAATAAAACTACCCCAAGATTTAGTGTCATAAGTACAAGAGCTTCTACAATAGGATACAATTTCAACTAATATAACAATCTAAACATAAGAAATATCCTATCAGAATAACAAAATAACCTCATAAATAGAGGTAGACTGAAGGTGTGGGCCACAGAATATCCCAAGCAGCACACCACAACTCCAAGATAATTCAAACCCATATCCAATCTCGAAGAACGTTCCCAAATTGAAAGTCAATCTGCACCACAAAAAGTGCAGCAAGTGTAGTATGAGTACGAAACCACGTGTACCCAGTATATCTCATTGACCGACAACGAAGAAGTAGTGACGGGAGTTTATATACAAAAAAAATTAACTCTTTTAATAATAGAAGTCTATATTACACTTACCAGTCAAATTTCATCAAAAAGAGGTAATCAAACATCAAGTAACTTTCAACCACCAAATAAACACATAATCATCAATAATGAAGGATGTCATGAGATGCAATGCAGTATGAGACAATGAAATGATATACCTCAGAATACCCAGTATTCTCTCAACTGTATATACATGATACTCCTCGGAAATACATCGAGAGTTCATGACCCATGGGGGACTCGCGAGGTCCATATACCGACACGGACGATCTCCACGTGTCTGTGCGGACGATCTCAACGCACTATCATAATATCAACAATTTTCGCACGGACGGTCTCCACGTGCCCAAATTACAATCTTATCATCTCACCATCCCCAGCACGGACGATCTCCACGTGCCCAACTTATACTCAATCTCATGTCAATGCATGTGCACAATATGATATCAATCAAAAGGGATGATACAACATCTCAATAAATTAAATGTCGCTATGACATATAATCACTTCAATCATCACAATATACCATATTATAGTAATAGATTTTTTTTTCCTTTTATAACATTGGTACTCGTACCAATGCTCGTCACACCATTGGTACAAGACCCCATCTTTCATCCTTACCCATTGTCTATTCCATTTTAATCTTTAATTAGAAAACATCCCTCAACGAAGTCTAAAAGTCTTAACATACCTTAAATGCCGAATTCGTGCCACGAATCCTCAAGATAGTTCCTTCCCTATTCGCAAAGCTTCAGGACATTCTCAAGCTACCAATTGTACCTTACTCGTAATTAAACAAGTTCGTATAACACTTCCTTATATAATCCGGATCTTCCACTGTTTTTGTAACCAAACAACAACCAATCAAGGAATAATAAGAGTAAATAAAGAAACCTAAAAGTGTAGCCAGGCTACTATTAATTTAACAAAGGCACGCTTGGCATATATAAGAACTTTGGAATGGAATAAGAGTCCTCACATTATTACTTCGTATCTGCCCTCAATATGACCCTCAAATCTCTCCCTACAACTACACTAACTACAACAATTATAATTTCAATATTAACAAAGTAACAGCAAGCTCCTACTACAAAGAAAAGACAAAACAAAATTATATCTGGCTACTATATTTCAATTAACTATCATGTATAACCCTTCCAGTGATTAGCTACTTACTACTACTAATTAATTAAACAACCTTCTAATCCTTGCCTCAATTAATAATAATCATTAGTTATCAATTTATTCAACAAATTGTGACCCCAAAAATCCCCAAAAAAACCCACTTACGCTACATTCACTGCCAAGTTTAGCTAATTTCCAATTCCTTAACAACTAAACTAATATAATACTAATTTATCTTTTGACACTAGCAATTTAATCATACAAGGCCAAAATAATAAATTCATCAACTCACCCGCAATCCGATGAGTCGTCCCCATCTCGTCGGTAGTTTCTGTGCCCTTTTTTTCCCTTTCTAATCTATTTATACTTAAGTATTAAAAATGGCTAATTCCACTAACTTAATTTAATTACATGGGTCAAGTATAAAAATGGATTAAATGAATTATGGATTTGGCCCACTAACTATTAACTATATTAATTATTTATTCAAATTTTTATCAACTAGATACTCTTAGTTATCTAAAATTTCAAAGTTCCCATTTAAATTTTACGAAAAGAGTCAAAATAGTCCTAGTTTTCAAAACGACCTAGCGGGTCGTTACATCATCTACCACTAAAACAAACGTTCGTCCTCGAACGGTAAAATAATAGGATGTCAAGAGACGCTAAAAAAATTAGAGATATCTGGTCTATATGTTTGAATTGTACTCCTTAGTAGCCTCATCGTCCAGATGATACTTTTTCAATATCAAAAACATTACTATTACACTCAACAAAAAAAAAAAAAAACAATATAACTCAATTTCAACTTTCCTTTCTTTTTGAATCTCATCACACTTTTTATGAGTGAAACCTTTAACAAAACATGTTCTCCAATCATGAACTCTAAATCACGAACTTTTTAATTCGTATAATTATCACCTGTTTTTAAGCGATAAGAAACCTATCTTGAAGGACTTGACCTTATATAAGAACTCTCTCAATCGATCAGTGTCCCACAACCTTATCATCTCAATATATCATATTTAGCTTTTGGATATCAATATGTCCTACCATGCAATATCTCGATTGACGCTATCTCACTATTCAAATGATAATTGTTGTTCTATGTATACTCCACTAAAAATAATAACTTGTCCCAATGACCACCAAAGTTGCTCACACACGCCTGAAACATGTCCTCTAAGACCTAAATAGTTTATCAACAGACAATCAAATTGAATGTGGAAGCTTGTAATAAAATCCAACCTAGTACCCAACTCCTTATGCATAGACCTCCAGACATGAGATGTCAATTATGTACCTCAAATAAATTTACAAATGGGCATCTCATACAGGTAACTATCTCCTGAATGTAGATCTAGGCTAACTTATCTAAACTGCAAATAATCTGAACTAATATAAAATATGTACACTTGGTCAATCGGTCCATCATAACCCATATAACTTCAACCATGCACAAGATACGTGGCAACCCTACCAAAAATTTCATAACAATATATTTCCACTCCAACTCTAGTATAAAAGCATCATTTAAGTCTTATTTTCATGCTTTTGGTACTCATATTTTTCTTGATAACAATTCAAACACGAGATACAAATTCAATCCCTTCATACGATACTATCGATAATATTGCTTCAAGAAAAAATATACTCCAATTGCCTCTAGATAAAATAAAAAAATTGAACTATTGAACTCTTTCATGATTAATCTAGTCAGCTCACATATTGGTAGAACATAATTAAGTCTATAATACTTAAAACCCATTCACCACCAAGAATTTCTTCCTTGACTTCTCCTTGTAACACCTTATCGTAAGTCGTACACAAATTTCCATCACCAAACTATCGAACATGAATAAGCATCTCACCTCATGTAACAAAGGTAGACTACCCATACTCACTGTATTTCGCCCTAAGTAATCTACTAGCACATTTGTTTTGTCCATACGATAAACATTAATCATTCCATAATCCTTGAGAAACTTCCATATCCATTGTATTAAATTTAGGTTTCTTTTATTAAAACTTATACTAAACACCTCGCAATACACACTATAAATAAATGCCTCTACAATTTTAATGCAAGCACCACCACCACCAAGTTTAAGCTATAACTAAGACAGTTCTTGTCTTGAATTTTCAACTATCTCGAAGCATAAGCTATTACTTACCTTTCTTCATTAATACCCAACCAAAAGATAAATATAAAGCAAGACCATCCAAACACAGCTGTTGTTCGGGCCTAAAACAGTATCTTACTAACCTCTGAATTCGATCTCCACCGTTCAAATAAACCACCAACATGTCACGAACACTCAATCCAAATTTCAGCTCGATCCAACGGTTAATGAATCAGAAAATACAATCTAAAGTTTGCTGGTCGAAGAAAAAAAAATGCAGCAAAACAAACCTTTTTCTTCTCTCTTCTCTCTTGTCTCTTCTCTTGTTAAAAGCTCTCTAAAAAAACTCTCTTATGTCCTAAAGTCTTTCAAAAGAAATACTAATGAGTAATTGAGTTATTCCCTCAAGGTCATCCTGTATTTATAGAGTTGTGTTTTTTTCTTACAAGTCAAAACCAACTGGAAATAGGATTAAAATCCCAATCCTTTTCCTAATAGAATTGGAAACCAAATAAAGAGAGTAAATCCAATCCATTTTCAAGTAGGATTAGACCATGAGCCCCTTGGTTGAATCATGGGCAATAGCCTAACATTGATCTTTAGAAAACTCACCTCACACACCTCAACCATTGAAAAATCGATTACTTCTAGGTTAATCTAGTAAGTGCAGGTGTAATGAATGCGAGCACCATCGATACTAACCAACTAGGCCTAAGAACTCCAAATATCATAGCTAAAATAGGCCAGTCCCAAATTCAAACTGCCTCAATTCTCTTGGAATCCCTGTTAATACATTTCTTGGTCACTACACATTTCAACCATGCCACCAAACTAATCGAAATCCACACTTAAAAAAAAAACATGAACAAAGCTTAATTTTCTTCAGAGTCTAGAGAACCATCCTCAAATAATGCTCGTGATCCTTCCTACTATCGGAGTATACCAATATATCCTAGATGAAAATAATAACAAAGGAATCTCATTATGATAGAAACACCCAATAAAAGTGTACTTGATCAAACAAAATTTCTTACTCAACAAGTCTTGTTATCGTTCTTTCAAATTTATCAAAGTATTCCAATAAGAAATAATAGAAATAGGCCAAGTGTTTAACTATAAGTCAATACTAATTTTTATATCAAGCTCACATGGAATGCCCTTAAAAAAAACTCTTGCACCATTGGAATGAGCTCTAAGGAGACATATCATCACTAGTATCACAACTTAAGACGAATAGGTGAAGCAACCCTTGTTCCTCACATTGAATCTTTAGAGCCAATGATATCTTTCTTAAATGGGTAGTGAGACTATCCTGCCACTTAAATTTTGAAATATCAGACATATTTGAAGTTAGTGTCTTACACTTATAGTCATAAATTTCATGACAATGAGAAATTCAATCCATATCCAAATGATGTTTAAATCTTCCGTATATAAAATAACTATGGTTTTCCACGTGGCATATACTATTAAGTCAATATAAGATCGATGTAATCGATCTACCACTAAGAACCATCTACAGGTGTAGGAATATGTATAGATATAAAAGAAAGGTCACAAAGCATATCCAGATCCAAAATAAGGTACATACTTACGTAAAATAAAGTAGATCCACTTTCGAAATAAAATTATAGTCAACCGAGAGCATATCGAACAATACTTTGGACAACCCAAGTTACTCAAATACAATCATTTACTTGCGGAGGTAATATATCCAATCATCATTGTATTGATTCATAACTATTTTTTACCCATCTCTACAAGTGTTCTCATATAGCCTCATACAAGTATCCTTTCCAACATCCTTTGACTAAAGAATTTTTTTTTCTCCCCTCTCAATTTCAACAATATTACTGGTCCTTAATTCAATATATAAAAAGCTCCCCGCAATATGAATTTATCACTATTTATCATTAATTATTCATTTAAATATTCTTGCTAGTCGATATCAGTATTGCCTTTTATAATCTCTTGATGTATTTAACTTAACTCACCTTGTTGATTCTATCAAATGAATATCAATATGGTCATCGTGCCATTCAACTTGAACTATTCAATTTATCTTCAATATATCTCCACTCTAAAGAATAAAAAGGAAATCTGTCATACAAATCTTATAACAAATCTTAGTCTCTCAACATCATGAGAAGTGATCACATTTTATATCTCTACTCAACTTTTTCCCATAGCCTTACAATAATGGCTAAACTCTTATTTGATCAATTGAATCTACCTAATCTTATCATTATCTTCAAGACATTAACATATACCATTTCATTACTAAATTATTCACATTTCATAAACACAGGTTATAAAATTGTCCCTAGTAAATTCAAATGAAGTTCAAGTATCCTTGTCTAAATCACACCTTGAGAAAGTTGTTTTTACTAATTCAAACCTCGTCAATTTCATTATTAAAATTCGAAATGCTCAATACTAAGTTATTTTTCTAACCACAAAACTTATGTACTAAACCGCATAGTATCATCCCCTACCACATATGTCAAATTTGAAAATGTCTCCTCACAGTTGGTGAGAGAATGAAACAAGAAATTTTGACCTTAAACCAAACCACACACGCACGATTAGGAATGAAAAAAGAAAGTTTCCTAAAGTCCTGTAGTCTCTCAAAGATAAGTAACGGACGTCTCCGCACCTATCCGTAAGACTCTACAGACTCATCTCTTGTACTCGTGAGACCGATGAACCTGGCTCTGATACCAATTTGTCACGACCCAAAAATCACGAATCGTGATGGCACCTATGTTCCCAACCGATAGGTAAGCCAACCCAACAAGTATCACCAATTCAACTTAAACGTGAGAAAGATAAGTATCAAACTAATATCTAACATACTAAGTATTCAAATAAATGCGGAATATAAATAAAACTACCCCAAGATTTAGTGTCATAAGTACAAGAGCTTCTACAATAGGATACAATTTCAACTAATATAACAATCTAAACATAAGAAATATCCTATCAGAATAACAAAATAACCTCATAAATAGAGGTAGACTGAAGGTGTGGGCCACAGAATATCCCAAGCAGCACACCACAACTCCAAGATAATTCAAACCCATATCCAATCTCGAAGAACGTTCCCAAATTGAAAGTCAATCTGCACCACAAAAAGTGCAGCAAGTGTAGTATGAGTACGAAACCACGTGTACCCAGTATATCTCATTGACCGACAACGAAGAAGTAGTGACGGGAGTTTATATACAAAAAAAAATTAACTCTTTTAATAATAGAAGTCTATATTACACTTACCAGTCAAATTTCATCAAAAAGAGGTAATCAAACATCAAGTAACTTTCAACCACCAAATAAACACATAATCATCAATAATGAAGGATGTCATGAGATGCAATGCAGTATGAGACAATG
>CM064973.1:34762622-34798639 GCA_032847665.1 Solanum chilense | reverse complement strand
AACATTATAGGCACACCATCCATTTACCTTACTGTTAAACCGTCTCTGGTATTAAAGTATTCTTAGCGAACACATTATCGCCTTAAAATTTTTTTTTTTTGAACTATGTCTTCCTCTCTTTCCCTTTTAAGCATCGCATGACAACTATGAGTCACACCCAAAAGTGATAGCACTAATTACCAGTCTAAAAATACTTTTCCATTGAGGTAAAATAATTGAATCACAATGTCAACTTCACGTAAATTTTCAAATACCATTTTTCAACTTCCTATTCATACCATCATATATCTCATATCAACACTTAAGAAACTGTTAGTCACCCCAATAATCCTATATATTATAAGCTCATAATCTCTACTAACCATCAAATTTCTATGTAACACATTATAACAATCTACATAGTCCCATCAACAAAGTAGTTTCAGTCCCATCAAAATCTTTATTAATCGTGTAGAATTGTAGGTCCACATTGTTGAATATAAATAAGCTACCTATCATATTGAACAACTTAACTCGACATAATAACATAAAATATTCCACACATAGTCGCTTGTCACCCAACCAAAACTCAATTTTTAGAAAAATCGATAAATAACTCGTAATAAGTCTTTGTAGGACTAGTTCATCTCACACTCATATCTAACGTCATAGGTAAAAATCAATAAATCCTCCAACTACCAACCAAGGGCTTATACGAGTGTCTTATTCCTTCACTTTTCTTAAATTCTTCTTAGGACGGAAAATTCTGAATATCTTAATTTTTTTTATATACACCACATTCTTGTTCCTTGTCTAACCACCTTACCAATCTCATTCTTTGGCTAACATCCCATACAATGTAAATCAATTCCTTGATAGAAATACTTTCTTAGGTCCTTTAACAATTAAAAGTAACAAACTCTACGATCATAACCTTGCACATGTTATTTTAAATTCTCAATATCTGATGCAATCGATCAATTCTTACTTTAATTATTCATACCTCCATAAAACACATTACCACAAACCTAAATTTACCATGAAAAACTTGAGTTTTGGACCCAACTGTGTAACCCATTCCCTTTATATATGAACATTAATTCATATCTTAAAGATTTTATTTGGTCGCCTATCCATCGACCTTATCATATTTTTCACAATCTTATCATATTCAATATCAAACTCAAAATCATAAAAGAACTTATTATCACACTCAAGTCAAATGTCTTTAGACTTCTTTCTTAAATTTTATCAAATAGTATTGAACCAATATTATGAACATGTGACACTTTTATCATAATTAGAGCAAAATAGATGAGATCACATGTCGATAAACTCCATCTTCTACCATATGAAGATATATCTTTTGTACTTGCACTCAAAGTAAATATCTTTGTTCTCGATCACCTCCTTCAAATGACTAAACTAGAACCCACTAATTCTTTTCATTTGTGACTCTAGCTCTTTTCAATTTTATTTAAGCAGAGTCACAACACCTCTTATAACTTTTCATGCAACAACGTTACTCATCAAAAAGTAGCAAATCATAACGATAAATACTCGCAGGTCGTTACTATCATAAAAAAATCATTTAACCCACAATCTTTATCATATAGTTATGTCTCAGTCACAATCCATCACAAACTCTTATTACCAATATGCTCACTTAGCATTTGTCATCACCACGAAATCAACATTCTCAATGACATGACACCTCAAATCCAGTTATACCAACAAAATCAAAGGACTAACCCGATTTTATATGTATTTTCTTACTATAATCTTCAATTATCTTTACACAAGTATACTCTTTGAGACTTTTCTTACCCATAAGTTTTTTTTTCATTCTGGTATATCCATTCCCTTCGACCACTTCTCAATTAGAAACATCGAGATACACTCCATAAATTGACGTATTAATATCATTCCAACAATCCACCACTAAAACATCCCTTATAACAATGTTTTAACTCAAGCAACCGTAGTAACAAACTAGTTAGTTTCTCAAATATGAATGTAACATTGAATCTAATTGTACGAACATGTGATATAACTTATAACTCTTTAAGTAGTTAATATTCACACTTGAAAATCGACGTATTCATTTTCATACCACTAGCGTCACACTGCAAAAAAATTATTTAATCCACCACTAGAACATATCATACATATCGAGAATATCGTACCCAACTAAACCACACATTTCTACAAATCAAATAGACGTAAAATATTACAAAATTTGTTCCATATCTAGCCTTTCCTTTAATAATTTCACTTTCGGTTCTCGAACTATTTTCTATTCTGCCTATACGACAGAAGTACTATATTATTTATTTATTTTACTATGGTCACTAACCTTAATCAACCCCTTCAAATATGATTACACATTCGTTTCATAAGTATATCATTTTCACCTTAATACCAGATCTAACATCAAACCAATACACGACATGCCAATGATTCACAAAAGGAACTACGCACGAGTCATCACATAAATAGAGAAAGAATGAAATGAAGTAAGAATCAAAACGGACAAAGAATGCACGATAGAGATTCAAAAAGTGAAGATATTTCCTAAAAGTCACAATAGCCTCTCGAAGATAAGTATAGACGTCTCCATACAGATCCTCAAGAGTCTACTTAGACTCGACTTGTACACACGTGAGACCTATGAACCTGGGGCTCTGATACAATTTTGTCACGACCCAAAAATGGGCGTGATGGCACTCGTCTTATCCCACCAAGACAAGTAAGCCTAAAACTCAACTATTACAATAAAAATGCGGAAAATTTACTATCAACTTACATTATACCCCAAAACCTGGTTGTCACGTGTACAAGCCTCTAAAGTATTACAATCGGATCAAAACAAAATATAAGTCTCATATGATATTGTTTCTGGAGTAGAACAAAATCATAAACAAGAGTAAGGAGGGATACTGAGATGACCAACAACTACCTCACAAAATCTCCAGGAAGTCTCGGAAAAGAAGAGAATATATCATAAAAGTCCGGGCTAGTAACCTACAAAAATTTGTAGAAGCAAGGGGTGAGTACCAAACCACACGGTACTCAGCAAGTAAACCTCTAAACACAAGCTAAGGGGATGAAATACGGGTACTCCTACCACCCCAACCGAACCTCCACAACTACAACCTGCATAAACATCAGCCCAACCTAACAACTCACAGTTTACATAGAACGTAACTCAACAAAAACATTTAGACAAATTACATATCCTCCACAACAACACTTTAACAAATTAAATATCCTCCACAACAACACTTTAACAAATTATATATCCTCAACATCAACACTTAAACAAATTAGATATCCTCAATAGCAACACTTCCAAAAATTTACATATCCTCAATAACACACTTCAACAAATTATATATCCTCAATAACAAGCTCAGTATTCAACAATAACAAGTTCCGCAAAAAGGCAATCACTAGATCAGCAAAACACAATATCAAGTTCACTAATGATAAGTATGTGCAATGTAATGGAATGCAATGTCAAGTATAATGATGCATGTCTGACCTAGTGATACACACCCGCTGTCTCTCAGTCCGGGACCCATGGGGGACATATCTGTCCATGCATCTGTCGCGGCGCACGGCACGACCCTCGATAATAGTAATCATCACGGCGCGCGATACGTCCCTCGAAATATAGTATCCATCGCGGCGCGCGATACGTCCCTCGAAATGGTACATCCTCTTAAGTACCCATTCTTTCTCAATGCACATAACACTTTTCACAACCAATGCCTCAGAATAATGCAGATGACAAGTTCACACAAATAATGAGGAGATGACCATTTTCATAACATCGAACAGTTCACAACGACACAAACATGAAGTTACATCAACAATGATTCAACAAGCCTTCAACCCTTTCTCAACACAACACACATAAACAATTAATCACATTGCTTTTTGTTATCCCCATTCTTTTCATCATTAGAATTAATCAATGTGGACAAGTCAACCCATCACCAATCCCGTTACTCCCAACATATATCACAAGGACATACACGCATTTCATACACTTAACAAGAGTTTAGAAATCCACTTGCCTTAGCCAATCGAATAATTACTCTTGGACTTGAGCCTTCCCTTTTGTTGAACTTTCAACTCAAGCAATCTATTCACATACATAATCACAATAAGCTTTCAAAACTAATCACACCCATATTGCTATACGTCTAGCCTAAAAAAAAACTCAATTAAGTATACAATCAAATTCCTAATCTTGAGATATTTCCATTATCATAACTCAATTATCAAACTCATTAGTAATCATTGGTACCCAATGATTGTCCATGTCCTTGACTAAATAAAACAATAATTACACTATTTATTTTCTTTCGGCCGATTCACAGTGCAAAAGAAAAATTAATATTTTATCCCTCTTTCATAATACCAAGTGCTATATGTATGCCTATATTATAATATATCATACCTTGGACATTTATACCAATTATATATGTCGTTTGAGGAAGGAAACTAAATCCACCAAAACTATTCTATTTATACGCTATTCGTAATGATTGCCTTAATCATTAGCATTAACTGTACCATAACAATCACTCAAAAATGTTAATTCCCTAAGCAACAAAAACTGATTTTATATGCATATTAAATTAAACACTAAATTAAACTCCTTCATACATTATATTAATATACATGTATCCTCCTAACTTCAATATAATGGAAAGGGACTTGGAATTGTACTAGTTCTGACCTGGAGAAGTATGCCTCCATTTTTCATTCGTCTACCGCCGCTGCGTAAGTGCTCGCCTATTCCCTGTTCTATTTTTTTTTTCTAAATAAACTAATTTTGTACCAAAACGCAGCAAAACCCAACTAGCCTAATTTAATAAGTATAATATAGGGTATTAAATAAATTATCGCTTTAACCCATTAATTATCAATTAAGTCAATTATCTACAATTACTCATTAATTAATTAACTCAAGTTAAAAGAATAATCAAATTTTTTTTTTAAAAAAAAATGACCTTCCGGGTCATTACATTATCCACCACTAAAAATCATGTTCGTCCTCGAACATAAGATGAAAGAAGAACGAATAACCGATGTTACCAAGCTTGAGATATAATTTCCATTATTGTTTATCTCTTTAAGTGAGCTCATCCTTAAGAACATTTCATCAAAGACAACTACTAGAAATTGAACTTTCAAATCAAACTTTTGCATATAATATTACCAAGTTACAAACTAACCCAATAATTCAATCGAACCAAAATTCTCTAGAGCACAACACACTCATTAGGATGAATCTTTCCTCACATTACAAAGATAACATCTGAATCTATACCGGCTACAATTAGAATTGAACCTGAACTAGCCACCACATACTCATATTGAACAAATCATAACATATTTTTTTTTAAATTCAAGATTCCCTTCTCACAACACGATCTTCCTACAAGCTTAAGTTAATTTAAAAAAATCAGGTTAATAGGATACTCATTAAGGGAGAACCAAACTTATTTAACCCAAAGAACATCAAGATACAGTAAGCACCTAACAAGCGGTACACTCTATGATGAAAACCTTTAACACCATTGTTAGATAACCATAACTATTCACGGAAGCTTTTCTATAAATCCTCATAAGCAAAGTTGTGCATGTAGAATCACTGGTGTATTTCAACTATCCCAAACAACACTAAATCTCCCATAACTGAAATGATTAATTCTGTCCAAGGATACTATCATATCAAGAGGACATAAGAGGATCGGCACATCCGATCCACCACTAAGAATTCACTCATAGGTGTGGAACCATGCGTAATATAAGTAATGAATCATACTATAAATAGTGTCCAATACGAAGAAGGTTGTCACATAAGAATTTACAAAACCAAGGTTGAATAACACTAAAAACTTCTTCCATAATTCCCACATCAAATATTCCATTCATTTGAGTACATCTCTCGATTTTTATCCACACACAACCAACCAGTTTGATCCCCGTTTTGTTAGTACCAAACCCCACATACTTTTCACAATAATCCAATGGATCTAAAACTCTTAATACCAATAAACATTATAGGCACACCATCCATTTACCTTACTGTTAAACCGTCTCTGGTATTAAAGTATTCTTAGCGAACACATTATCGCCTTAAATTTTTTTTTTTTTTTTGAACTATGTCTTCCTCTCTTTCCCTTTTAAGCATTGCATGACAACTATGAGTCACACCCAAAAGTGATAGCACTAATTACCAGTCTAAAAATACTTTTCCATTGAGGTAAAATAATTGAATCACAATGTCAACTTCACGTAAATTTTCAAATACCATTTTTCAACTTCCTATTCATACCATCATATATCTCATATCAACACTTAAGAAACTGTTAGTCACCCCAATAATCCTATATATTATAAGCTCATAATCTCTACTAACCATCAAATTTCTATGTAACACATTATAACAATCTACATAGTCCCATCAACAAAGTAGTTTCAGTCCCATCAAAATCTTTATTAATCGTGTAGAATTGTAGGTCCACATTGTTGAATATAAATAAGCTACCTATCCTATTGAACAACTTAACTCGACATAATAACATAAAATATTCCACACATAGTCGCTTGTCACCCAACCAAAACTCAATTTTTAGAAAAATCGATAAATAACTCGTAATAAGTCTTTGTAGGACTAGTTCATCTCACAGTCATATCTAACTTCATAGGTGAAAATCAATAAATCCTCCAACTACCAACCAAGGGCTTATACGAGTGTCTTATTCCTTCACTTTTCTTAAATTCTTATTAGGACGGAAAATTCTGAATATCTTAATTTTTTATATACACCTCATTCTTGTTCCTTGTCTAACCACCTTACCAATCTTATTCTTTGGCTAACATCCCATACAATGTAAATCAATTCCTTGATAGAAATACTTTCTTAGGTCCTTTAACAATTAAAAGTAACAAACTCTATAATCCTAACCTTGCACATGTTATTTTAAATTCTTAATATCTGATGCAATCGATCAATTCTTACTTTAATTATTCATACCTCCATAAAACACATTACCACAAACCTAAATTTACCATGAAAAACTTGAGTTTTGGACTCAACTGTGTAACCCATTCCCTTTATCTATGAACATTAATTCATGTCTTAAAGATTTTATGAATTCACGTATCTTAGCTTCCCATTGGTCGCCTCTCCATCGACCTTATCATATTTTTCACAATCTTATCATATTCAATATCAAACTCAAAATCATAAAAGAACTTATTATCACAACTCAAGTCAAATGTCTTTAGACTTCTTTCTTAAATTTTATCAAATAGTATTGAACCCATATTATGAACATGTGACACTATTATCATAATTAGAGCAAAATAGATGAGATCACATGTCCCTAAACTCCATCTTCTACCATATGAAGATATATCTTTTGTACTTGCACTCAAAGTAAATATCTTTGTTCTCGATCACGTCCTTCAAATGACTAAACTAGATCCCACTAATTCTTTTCCTTTGTGACTCTAGCTCTTTTCAATTTTATTTAAGCAAAGTCACAGCACCTCTTATAACTTTTCATGCAACAACTTTACTCATCAAAAAGTAGCAGATCATAGCGATAAATACTCGCAGGTCGTTACTATCATAAAAAAATCATTTAACCAACAATCTTTATCATATAGTTATGTCTCAGTTACAATCCATCACAAACTCTTATTACCAATATGCTCACTTAGCATTTGTCATCACCACGAAGTCAACATTCTCAATGACATGACACCTCAAATCCAGTTATACCAACAAAATCAAAGGACTAACCCGATTTTATATGTATTTTCTTACTATAATCTTCAATTATCTTTACACAAGTATACTCTTTGAGACTTTTCTTACCCATAAGTTTTTCATTCTGGTATATCCATTCCCTTCGACCACTTCTCAATTAGAAACATCGAGATACACTCCATAAATTGACGTATTAATATCATTCCAACAATCCACCACTAAAACATCTCTTATAACAATGTTTTAACTCAAGCAACCGTAGTAACAACTAGTTAGTTTCTCAAATATGAATGTAACATTGAATCTAATTGTACGAACATGTGATACAACTTATAACTCTTTAAGTAGTTAATATTCACACTTGACAATCGATATATTCATTTTCATACCACTAGCGTCACACTGCAAAAATTTATTTAATCCACCACTAGAACATATCATACATATCGAGAAGATCGCACCCAACTAAACCACACATTTCTACCAATCAAATAGACGTAAAATATTACAAAATTTGTTCCGTATCTAGCCTTTCCTTTAATAATTTCACTTTCGGTTCTCAAACTATTTTCGATTCCGCCTAACGACAGAAGTACTATATTATTTATTTATTTTACTATGGTCACTAACCTTAATCAACCCCTTCAAATATGATCACACATTCGTTTCATAAGTATATCATTTTCACCTTAATACCAGATCTAACATCAAACCAATACACGACATGCCAATGATTCACAAAAGGAACTACGCACGAGTCATCACATAAATGAGAGCGAATGGAGTGAAGCGATAAGAATCAAAATGAGACCAAATACGCACAATAGAGATCCAAGAAGTGAAGATATTTCCTAAAAGTCACTATACCCTCTCGAAGATAGGTACAGACGTCTCCGTACCAATCATTGAGACTCTATTTAGACTCGACTTGTACAGACGTGAGACCTATGAACCTGGGGCTCTGATACCATTTTGTCACGACCCAAAAATGGGCGTGATGGCACTCGTCTTATCCCACCAAGACAAGTAAGCCTAAAACTCAACTATTACAATAAAAATGCGGAAAATTTACTATCAACTTACATTATACCCCAAAACCTGGTTGTCACGTGTACAAGCCTCTAAAGTATTACAATTGGATCAAAAGAAAATATAAGTCTCATATGATATTGTTTCTAGAGTAGAACAAAATCATAAACAAGAGTAAGGAGGGATGCTGAGATGACCAACAACTACCTCACAAAATCTCCAGGAAGCCTCGGAAAAGAAGAGAATATATCATAAAAGTCCGGGCTAGTAACCTACAAAAATTTGTAGAAGCAAGGGGTGAGTACCAAACCACACGGTACTCAGCAAGTAAACCTCTAAACACAAGCTAAGGGGATGAAATACGGGTACTCCTACCACCCCAACCGAACCTCCACAACTACAACCTGCATAAACATCAGCCCAACCTAACAACTCACAGTTTACATAGAACGTAACTCAACAAAAACATTTAGACAAATTACATATCCTCCACAACAACACTTTAACAAATTACATATCCTCAACATCAACACTTAAACAAATTAGATATCCTCAATAGCAACACTTCCAAAAATTTACATATCCTCAATAACACACTTCAACAAATTATATATCCTCAATAACAAACTCAGTATTCAACAATAACAAGTTCCACAAAAAGGCAATCACTAGATCAGCAAAACACAATATCAAGTTCAATAATGATAAGTATGTGCAATGTAATGGAATGCAATGTCAAGTATAATGATGCATGTCTGACCTAGTGATACACACCCGCTGTCTCTCAGTCCGGGACCCATAGGAGACATATCTGTCCATGCATCTGTCGCGGCGCACGACACGACCCTCGATAATAGTAACCATCGCGGCGCGCGATACGTCCCTCGAAATATAGTATCCATCGCGGCGCGCGATACGTCCCTCGAAATAAAGTATCCATCACGGCGCGCGATACGTCCCTCGAAATGGTACATCCTCTTTAGTACCCATTCTTTCTCAATGCACATAACACTTGTCACAACCAATGCCTCAGAATAATGCAGATGACAAGTTCACACAAATAATGAGGAGATGACCATTTACATAACATTGCACAGTTCACAACCAGACAAACATGAAGTTACATCAACAATGATTCAACAAGACTTCAACCCTTTCTCAACACAACACACATAAACAATTAATTACATTGCCTTTTGTTATCCTCATTCTTTTCATCATTAGAATTAGTCAATGTGGGCAAGTCAACCCATCACCAATCCCGTTACTTCCAAACATATACCACAAGGACATACACGCATTTCATACACTTAACAAGAGTTTAGAAATCCACTTGCCTTAGCCAATCGAATAATTACTCTTGGACTTGAGCCTTCCCTTTTGTTGAACTTTCAACTCAAGCAATCTATTCACATACATAATCACAATAAGCTTTCAAAACTAATCACACCCATATTGCTATACGTCTAGCCTAAAAAAAAACTCAATTAAGTATACAATCAAATTCCTAATCTTGAGATATTTCCATTATCATAACTCAATTATCAAACTCATTAGTAATCATTGGTACCCAATGATTGTCCATGTCCTTGACTAAATAAAACAATAATTACACTATTTATTTTCTTTCGGCCGATTCACAGTGCAAAAGAAAAATTAATATTTTATCCCTCTTTCATAATACCAAGTGCTATATGTATGCCTATATTATAATATATCATACCTTGGACATTTATACCAATTATATATGTCGTTTGAGGAAGGAAACTAAATCCACCAAAACTATTCTATTTATACGCTATTCGTAATGATTGCCTTAATCATTAGCATTAACTATACCATAACAATCACTCAAAAATGTTAATTCCCTAAGCAACAAAGACTGATTTTATATGCATATTAAATTAAACACTAAATTAAACTCCTTCATACATTATATTAATATACATGTATCCTCCTAACTTCAATATAATGGAAAGGGACTTGGAATTGTACTAGTTCTGACCTGGAGAAGTATGCCTCCATTTTTCATTCGTCTACCGCCGCTGCGTAAGTGCTCGCCTATTCCCTGTTCTATTTTTTTTTCTAAATAAACTAATTTTGTACCAAAAAGCAGCAAAACCCAACTAGCCTAATTTAATAAGTATAATATAGGGTATTAAATAAATTATCGCTTTAACCCATTAATTATCAATTAAGTCAATTATCTACAATTACTCATTAATTAATTAACTCAAGTTAAAAGAATAATCAATTTTTTTTTTTTAAAAAATGACCTTCCGGGTCATTACAATAAAAATCAACTCAAATATTTTGAAATAAGCATGCTGAATAAGGTTACGACAACCAACTCAAAATTTTTGCAGCAAAGAATAATAGAGAGGTTCATGAAAAGTGAAGATCATTTTATCATCATATCAATATCATTAATCGTTTCTTCACATAATTTCAATTGAGAAATAATTCAAAACATATAAGAATTGTACTCATGAATAGACTTAAAGTCTTGTAGCCTCAGATTATTCAATCATATCATGCTATTAGATGTATGACCACCTTCAAATGATCATATTTTTCTTTCAGACTTTTCACAAAACATGTGAATCCTTGATAGTGAGACATTCAATTCTTAAAAGTTCATCAAGATGATGATGCAAGAATATGATAGCTATAACACAGTCTTTCTTTGATGTTTTATTTTTCATCTTTAATGGTGTCTCCAAGACCCAGAACATCCAATACTTATGAAAGGTAGTTCTATCCGAATTATAGAGGGAAATGAACTCAAGTTTTATAATATTATCCATATCAAAACGCAGGAAAATAAATAATACCTTAGCCTTCAAACTTAACCTTCAATCTTCAGTGCTGCAGACTCACGTGTTGATAACATGTTGTGAAATTATATAAAACAATAAGAAGAATATAGTAGGGAAAAGAGAGAAAACTTCTTATTCCTCTTGAATGATATTTAGGGATTCATAAATCTAATTTACAATGAAGGAAACTCCTTTATTTATAGTATAAACCTGACTTGGTTCCAAGTAGGATTCCTATTTTTTCTCCAAGGATTCCACACTATAATGCAACTATATTTATAACAATATTCATTTACGGTTAAATACCGAATAAATAAAGTAATGTAAATTCCTGTTCCTACTTGTTAATTGTTAATTGTACATATGTCACAATCCAAAAGTCGAGGTCATAATGACAAATATTTCGAGAACCCCAAAATTAATGTATAATTTGAACGAAATAACACATACGAGACATCCAAAGAAAAATTAGACCACAACAGAAAAGAATCAACAAAGAATATCTCAAAATCTAGTAGCATAAATATAAAAACAACTAATATATTTCTAGAATCTAGAATAGATCTCAAGTCTTTGAAACAAAATTTAAAGACCTTAAATGATAGATTGAGACCAATAGCGATCCGAGAGCAGGATGTCCCCAGAACTCCGATTGAAAAGAAATCACTAGATCTGATCACCACTACGAAGATCACCATGACTAGGATCTGCATCAAAATGATAATAGACGTAGGGATGAGTACAATTCAAATGTATTCATTAGGTTAGACCAACTGAGTATAAGCAACTAATTAGACTTAAGAAACAAACTATGAAATACTTCGACCTGCATGCAATAAAGTCTCATTCCGATATCGCTGCCAACATTTTATATAAAAATGGTGCAAATAAAATAAACACAAACGGATATGGGTAAATAAGTCATACAACACAACAAAGTTGAGCAATGCAATGTCATGAATGACGAACTAATGTGGCGGAATAAAGATCATCGCACAACCTTATGTATACTACTTGCCGGGCCTTAGCATCCAGACAAGGATCTGTGGGTGGACTCACAGTCCATATACCAATCTAAAAATTTCAATATTTCATAAACTTTCACCTAGCTCGTGGGAAGGATAAAAGTGAGGTGTCTTATTTTTCTTTCTTTAAAATAGTGTTTCTCCACTTTCTAATAGTTTCATGAGTAATAATATATGTTGAATGAGGATGAATACAACACAACACATACTACACAAGACAAAATCAATTCATTAAGAATTTTGAATATCATAAAGTTCCCAGAGTTACAAGTCATGAAACACGTTCTTAAATGATAGGAATAGTGGAAGAATCTATATGAAATCAGTCTTTGTCGCTTAGAAATATTTCTTTCAATCTAAGATTATCAAATATCAACTCAGGATCCTAATTCAGATATCTCAATGTCAAATAAGGATACTCACACAGTCCTTCCCTCGGACAAATATTCACTTATCATATGTTTTCAGCTACAATTAAAGGTATCACACGAGCCTCAACATAGAATAAGCATCACAAATGAACATCACCCAAACTAAACAAGGTCAACACTTACCAACTCTAAAACTCAAACTATAACTCATTTCACAATTGACTTACTAAGAAAGATCACTTACTTATCTTTACCTAAAAAGGAATTGTCAAATCTGCCTTGAAGCAGAAATTTCACTCGAACAACTCCATTAGAGCACTTCCTCAACCATATGATCACGAAAATGACCCCATCTATAAGAATGGAACTAGTTCATCAAAAGGAGCCCAATGAAATTCATATTGATAGGAGTAGAAATCAGGGGTAAAATAGTCCAAAAATGATTTTAAAATTTGAAAGGATAAAATAAAAGTTTTAGTTGAAACATGTTCTACAAGACAAGATCTATTTGTGGTTGAAAACGCCATTAAAATCGACCAAGAAACAAATTTCAATTCATGAAAATTGGAATTTCCAAACTTGTGGGGAAAACCCTATCATGATTTGAAGGTCTTTTTGGAAGATAAAATTGATTAAATAAAAAAAGGATTGATATGATAAGCTTACCTACACGAGTTCTCAGAAAAATGCTCCCAAGAATCTCCTCCCTAATGCTCCAAAGATTGAAAAGGGTGAAATAAGATAAATGAGAAAGATCCCATATTTAGATTTTGTTCAGATGAAAAATTACCATCGAGTGAGACACTAACTCTCTTTATCACAAAGGGGACAAAAGCTCACATCGTGATCGTGAGGCCCCCACAACGACGAAGGCTAAGGAAGGGGCTTTATCGTGAATGCAAGCCTATGAGTCGTGATTACGATGGCAATGGAGAAGACACGTCGCGATCTCGAGCCTAAGGGTCGCAGTCGCGTTTGTCAAAATTAAATGACCTGCACCAGATGTTGAAACCCCAACAACTCTAAATGCCCCCGAATGGATCCTTGAAAATTGTTTGGAGTTCGATAAAAATAAATTGCACATGCTACTTCCATTAAATTTCACATTTTGACTCGATAGAATCGTTGGATTTCCGAAAAGAGGTCAAATGAAAAAATTACCCTCTAGAATCACTATTTAGGCTTATAATTAACACAAAGTCTGGCTCAAACGTCTAAAACTTAGTAAAATGTCTCGAAAACCTGACTAACCACCTTACTAGCTCAGACTGAAACTTTTGAATGAAATAAAACTGACAGAATTTTCATCTGACACTCAGAACTCAAAATCACCAAAAACACACACATTTACATTGGAGACTCATTTTCGCAACATAAATTAAGTATGAAAACACTAAGTAAAATGAAAAAAATCTCAAATCACAATTATAAACTAATTCACAAAAAAAGGGACATTACAAAATACACTCCAGATATCCGCACTTATATTTCTTACTTTCTTATTTAAGAGAATTAACTTTAAACTTGCAAGTTTACCTTTGATAATATTATTTTATATCTTGACATCCACAGACATATTTATAACTTACTTTAAATTAAAAATTACAAAAATAATTTAAAACGGTATATTTAGTCAGATATTGTCACAACTGATGGACTAGGGACTATGTCTAAGACCTTAACATCATTTCAATCTTTCAAACATATCCGTTTAAAATAGCCCTTAAAAATAAAATGTCTTTTTAAAAAAAATCTTGCAAAGTTTTCTTCATAGTAGAAAAAATATGTTGGAGTTCTTGATTCATTGAATGGGACATGTTATATGAAATTAAGTTAGTGCAAAATTTTAGAAGAAAGCACTTGGTGATTCTCTCCTAGATAATTAATTAGTATCATTCTTCTATTGGACGGTTATATAAAGGACATAAAAATGTTATATTTTAAACAAATAATTTTTAATTTGTAGACTTTAGATTCTAGACAGACACCACCTTATTCTTTTCATTTCTTTGTTTAAAATTAAAAACAAATCATTTCCAAGATTTTAATGGAATATATGAGATTTTGCGGAAAATTAATTTTGATATTTGGACTAGGTGTAACCTCTTTTTGTTATTTTTTTTAATTTCAATTTGGATTCTTTCTAGTGGTCAATCTAGTTATTATCTACTTAGAATATTCACTATTAATTTAAAAAGGATAAGTTTAATAGATAATGTTTGAGCTATCGACTACTCTACTAATATAGAGTCATGTGATTGATGAAATAAATTAATTACATATAACTTTACATTATTTTTATTAAAGATTCTTTAAACATTTATTTTTGTCTTTAGATCGAAGAAATTAATTTGTCTCTAGTTTGAAAAAAGTCTTTTTTCTTCTTGACATTTGTAATGTACTTGAAATGAACATCAAAAGTGTGAACGATTTAAAATTTTGAATTTAAATGAGAAAAAAGAAGAATGTTTTTTTTTCCTTTTATTGAAATGTAACATAATATACATTAAATTCAAGAAAAAAAATAGATATAGTAGCATAATTGAAATGAACCAAAAAAGGAATTAAAACCACAACTAAATTGTGTTTACGGTTAAGTATAAATATACTATCTTAATTAAATTCTACCTCATAATTCTGTTTTAGTTTTTTTTAAAAAATAAGTTTATTTGGTAGAAAAAGATTCTTTTTAATCTATGATTTTTTAAACAAAGTTTTGGACTTTTATAATATAGAAGTTTTTCTCGAGTCAAACATAGCACGATAACATTCACAAATTTAATTGGAAAACTTTCACATATAGTCACTTAAAATAGCCTAATTACTCTTTATAGCTATAATTTGATAATTATAATTTGTAATTACATGTTATATGGAAGAGAGAGGCGAGCGACACTAAGAGAGAGGAGAGAGGCGAGAGAGAGAGGGAAAAGAGTGGGAGATATTGGTTAGATAATTGTATATTTTACATATGTATTTGTATATATGACAAGCGAGAGGGGGAGAGGGAGGAGAGAAGCGAGCTAGACTGAGAGAGGGACGAGAGAGGCGAGCAAGATTGAGAGAGGGAGGAGAGAGGTGAGCGAGACTGGGAGAGGGAGGAGAGAACTGAGCAAGATTGAGAGGGGGAGGAGAGAGGTGAGCGAGACTGGGAGAGGGAGGAGAGAGGCGAGCAAGATTGAGAGAGAGAGGAGAGAGGCGAGAGAGAGACGGTAGAGAGTGGGAGAGAGGTGAATTACATCTGTATATAATTCTATATCATACATATTAGTGTTTTAAAAGGCGGGGGTGTAACGACCTGTTTAGTCGTTTTGAGCAGCAGATTTTATTTCTGAAAAAACTGTCTGAGTCGACGGATCCCACGACGGACCGTCATGGGCACAATGGACCGTCGAGGAGGTCTCGTTCCAAAACACTTAGAATTCTGAAATTTGAGTGCTGAAATTGACTCTCTGAACTTTGTGACGGACCTGCAGGACGGACCGTCACAGACACGACGGACCGTCGTGAGCCTCCGTTTCAAAACACTTCAACCCTTGAAAATTGGGTACAGGGAGCAATTCTCTGAACTTCGTGATGGAAATGCAGGACGGACCGTCGTAGGCACGACGGACCGTCACAGACCCTTAGTAAAAAGTTAGTCTCTGAACCCTGTGACGGAAGCAGCAGGACCGACCATCGCAGGCACGACGGGCCGTCACGGGTTGCGTAATCCCAAGCTGGGTTGGATTTCTATAAGTAATTTAAGGGGCGTTTTGGACTATTCTTGCTTTAATTATAAAGTTAGTGGGTTAATGTTTATAGTTTAATTACTTGGGGGTTAAAAGAAATAACCTTGAGTTAATTAGTGGGTTAATTCCTCATCTTTTATACTTAATTATATGCTAATTAGGGTAAAAGAAAGAGGGTTTGAATAAGAAAAATAGAAAGAACAAAAGAGGGAGAAACGAACGAGAAAGAAGAGAAACGAAGAGGGAAAGCAAAGCTTTGGAAATTTACTTGCTTGATCACGAATCTTCGGTGGAGGTAGGTTATGGTTCTATGTGCCCCGTGTTGATGATTTGATCCACACTATTCTTACAGAGGCTCATAGTTCCGGATATTCTATACACCCTGGTGCAACCAAGATGTACCGTGTGTAACGACCTGTTTAGTCGTTTTGAGCAACAGATTTTATTTCTGGAAAAACTGTCTGAGACGACGGACACCATGACGGACCGTCATGGACACGACGGACCGTCGAGGGTGTCTCGTTCCAAAACACTTGGGAATTCTGAAATGTTAGTGCTGAAATCGACTCTCTGAACTCTGTGACGGACCTGCAGGACGGACCGTCATAGGAACGACGAACCGTCGTGATCCCCCCGTTTCAAAACAATTCAACTCTTAAGAATTTGGTACAGGGAATGATTCTCTGAACGTCGTGACGGAATTGCAGGACGGACCGTCGTAGGTACGACGGGCCGTCACAGACTCCTTAAGGAAATCAAGTCCTTGACGAACCTGCATGACGGACCGTCGCAGGCACGACGGGCCGTCACAGGTTGCGTAAATCCCTGGCGGGGTCGGATTTCTGTTAAGTTTTAAAGGGGCGTTTTGGACTATTCCTTCTATAATTATAAAATTCGTGGGTTTATATTAATAACTCAAATTCTTGGGGGATAAAAGAGGTAACCTTGAGTTAATTAGTGGGTTATTATTGTCATCTTTTACACTTAATTATATGTTAATTAGGGTAAAAGAAAGAGGGTTTGAATAAATAAAATAAAAAGAACAAAGAAGAGAGAGAGAGAGGATCGAACGAGAGAAGACGGAAACGAAGAGGATAGCAAAGATTTTGAGGAATTGCTTGCTTGATCACGAAATCTTCGGTGGAGGTAGGTTATGGTTTTGTTTCTATGATATTCGTAGTAAACTCTTAATAGCGAATGATATGTATCGGTAGTATTGTAAACCCTTCTATATGCTTAATTGTATGCTTGCATGAATATGATTATGTGACTGTGATAAAATAAGCATGATGAAGCTATTGTATCCCAAATCTTGAAAGAAACCCTAATTCACTTTGTTAATGATGATGCCTTGATATAAAAGAAGGCTTGATAAATTATATAATGAGATTGATGATGCCTTGGTATAAAAGAAGGCTTGATGAATTAGGGGATCGGGTGCCACGTTCCGGTACCAGGATAGAAATAGAGGATCGGGTGCCACGATTCCGGTACCAGGATAGAATGAGGATCGGAGTGTCACGTTCCGACACCAGGATAGTATATGGATCGGGTGCCACGTTCTGGTACCAGGATAGTATATGAGGATCGGAGTGTCACGTTCCGACACCAGGATAGAATATGGATCGGGTGCCACGTTCCGGTACCAGGATAGTATATGAGGATCGGAGTGTCACGTTCCGACACCAGGATAGTATATGAGGAGCGGAGTGTCACGTACCGACACAAGAGGAAGAAAGATAATGAATCTTGAAATATGTTAATATACTCAATGTAATGAACCTAATTTCCCAAACGAGTATGGTGTTGAGGCTTGAGTCCTCATGGATGAACTTGAGGGTACTTATTAATGATTTTGTACTTGTTGTTGCTACATGTTGAGTATTGTAGTTGATTTATGATATTATCTAATATATACTGTTTTCTATTTTGAGTTGGCCGATGATATCTACTCAGTACTCGTGTTTTGTACTGACCCCTACTTGTTTGTTTCTTTCTTTATTATATGTGGAGTGGAGCAAACGTTCCGTCGTCTTCAACTCAACCGCAACTCTAGCCAGTCTTCATCAAGCCAGATTTCAGGGTGAGCTAATGTTTCTAGCTTGGAGTGGATCTTCCACTTCATGTCTTGATGCCTTGAACTTCCGGCACAGACTAGCTTTTACTTGTTTTAGCTTTCTTAGAATACTCTTAATTTAGTAATTTGATCATAGATGTTCTTGTGATGATGACTTCCATATTTTGGGGATAATGAGTTATAAATTTTAGAAGTTGTTTAATTGATTTTGTTAATGAGTTTAAGTCTTCCGCATTGTATTTTATTCAATATGTTTGGGTTTAGATTGGTTGGTTCGCTCACATAGTAGGTTAAGTGTGGGTGCTAGTCGCGGCTCTGTTTTGGGTCGTGACACCGTGACCTAAAGCAACACTTTTGGTGGAGTAGAATGAAGCGAGACATTGTTGATTTTGTTGCCAAATGTCCAAATTGTCAACAAGTAAAGTATGAACACCAGAGGCCCGGAGGAACACTTCAGAGAATGCCCATTCCTGAATGGAAGTGGGAGAGAATTGCAATGGACTTTGTGGTTGGTCTTCCAAAGACATTGGGAAAGTTTGACTCTATTTGGGTGATTGTGGACAGATTAACTAAGTCTGCTCATTTCATTCCGGTTAAGGTGACCTACAATGCAGAAAAGTTAGCCAAAATCTACATCTCAGAAATCGTTCGGTTACATGGGGTTCCACTTTCCATCATATCTGATAGAGGTACGCAGTTTACTTCTAAGTTTTGGAGAACCTTGCATGCTGAATTAGGTACTAGATTGGATCTTAGTACTGCATTTCATCCTCAGACCGATGGGCAGTCTGAGCGAACGATTCAAGTGTTGGAGGATATGCTTCGTGCGTGTGTGATAGAATTCGGTGGCCATTGGGATAACTTCTTACCCTTGGCGGAGTTTTCATACAATAATAGCTATCACTCCAGTATTGACATGGCTCCATTTGAAGCATTGTATGGGAGGAAATGTAGGTCTCCCATTGGTTGGTTTGATGCATTTGAGGTCAGACCTTGGGGTACTGATTTGTTGAGAGATTCCTTGGAGAAGGTGAAAGCTATTCAAGAAAAGCTTTTGGCGGCTCAAAGTAGACAAAAGGAATATGCGGACCGAAAGGTTAGAGACTTAGAGTTCATGGAAGGTGAACAAGTCTTGTTGAAAGTTTCACCCATGAAAGGGGTGATGCGATTTGGAAAAAGGGGTAAGTTGAGTCCAAGGTATATTGGACCATTTGAGGTACTTAAGCGAGTAGGGGAGGTGGCTTATGAATTAGCCTTGCCTCCAGGGCTGTCCGGGGTGCATCCGGTGTTTCACGTGTCCATGTTGAAAAGATACCATGGGGATGGAAATTACATCATCCGTTGGGATTCGGTTCTGCTCGATGAGAATTTGACTTATGAAGAGGAACCTGTTGCTATTCTGAATAGAGAAGTTCGCAAGTTGAGGTCGAGAGAGATTGCAGCCATTAAAGTTCAATGGAAGAATCGACCGGTTGAAGAGGCTACTTGGGAGAAGGAGGCAGATATGCAGGAAAAATACCCACATCTGTTTACAGATTCAGGTACTCCTTTTCGCCCTTGTTTTTCTTCTTTTGATCGTTCGGGGACGAACGCTGGGTAAATTGGTATCTATTGTAACGACCTGTTTAGTCGTTTGGATAAAAAAAAATTTATTTGGGAAAACTGGCTGAAAACGACGGACACCACGACGGAACATCGTGGGCACGACGGACCGTCGAGGGTGTCCCGTTCCCAAATACTTAGAATTATGAATTTGAGTGTTGAAAACTGAGTCTCTGAACTCTGTGACGGACCTGCAGGACGGACCGTCACAGTCACGACGGACCGTCGTGAGCCCCGTCGCAAAACACTTAGACTTTTGAGAATTTGGCGTTTGAAACAACTCTCTGACCATCGCGACGGACCTGCAGGACGGACCGTCGCAGGCGCGACGGACCGTCACAGGCTCCGTCATCCCAGTCGAGGTCAGATTTCTGGCTATTTTTAAAGGGGCGTTTTGGACCATTCCGTCTTTAATTTATAAAGTTAGTGGGTTATTGATATTAGTCCAATTCCTTGGGGGTTGAAAGACTAACTTTGAGTAACTTGATGGGTTGGTTTCATTACCTTTGAAACTTGAATTCTTGTGATTTAGGGTAAGAAGAGGAAGAGATTGGAGGAAGAAAGAGAAAGAGAAAAGGGAAGAGAAAGAGGCGATTGAGAGAGAAGGGCAAGGTTTCTTGAAGATTTCTTGCTTGAATACAAATCCTTGGTGAAGGTAGGTTATGGTTTATGCTACTTGTAGTAAACTCTCAATAGCAAATGTTATGTATTGGGTTTAGATTGGTTGGTTCGCTCACACAGGAGGGAAGTGTGGGTGCCAGTCGCGTTCCGGTTTTGGGTCGTGACAGTCTCTCACCGAAAACCATCAATTAAGAGCTACAATGATGATACAACAATCTACTTCATACTGACACCGAATCCTATACCCTGCCAATGATATAAGACCTGAACTGCCTAATGAATCCACTAGTCTACTATGAAAAGGGTTCATCCAAAAAATATGAACCTTTTCTACCTATGGTGGAAACATGGTTTATGAGGGTTGTGAGTTGTCTAAACTCTCCCCGATATCGGTGCTCAATACTACTCCTAAAAATATGTTGGGTTTTATGTTTTAAAAACATATTAATTCTTTGATTTTGAGATTAGTGCTCAAAAAACATAGTTCAAAGCTATTTTGGAATTATAGTTTCCTTGTTTCCTTCCTTTAGAAATCTATAGTTCTTTTCTGAAAACATGCCCTAAGGCTCCTTGGAAATCAATTTTTCCTTACTAGTTAATATTAAAACATTTAAAGTCTTTTTTGGAATATTTATATTGCTTTGAAGAAAAGAACTTCAACATACTCCTTACTTATCTTGAAACATGTGTCTTAAAACAAAGTTAAAATATTTAAATAAGACTCTTGAAACCTTTAAGAACTTTACTTAAACTTACTTTTTAGATTTAGACGTGACTTCTTAACTTGCTTTACTTTGATCTCAACTTTCCTTGATTTGAATTATGTATTCAAGGTTCATGATCTCATGTTTATGAATGATTTCATGATTTTCAAATACCTTAGTCTGTTAGAATCAAATAAGAAATGTGGGTACATCACTTGGAAAATAATACGAAAAGACGGAGAAAGAACGGGGTCTCCAAGCATCCTTGGTGCTCTGACAGACATAGAGTGTTAGCTCCTGATGAACATAGTCTGTCCTGAGGGGCTCTAGATGGCACGACGCACCAGATCCTAATGGATAGAGAATGTCCTGAGGGGATCTGGATGGCGCGGCACCATAGGGTTTGTCAGATGGCCATTTCGACTTTTCTACTCTATACTTCATCTCTAAACCCTATAAACTTGAACAGGTCTCATCCCAATCACTAAAAATCAATAATAACCTCCACACCAAATAGATTAGACTTGAAAAAACAACCTGGAAACATGAAGACGATCAACTTAAAGCATACTACAACTTAACCAAGAATAATTCAACCATTATTCTTCAAGAACTTCAATGTTCATCATTCCACCTAATCAGAATTCACTGAATTAAGCAAATTGGTATGTAGGTGGTGAATAAACCAACAACAAAAATACCTCATATACCTTATTCACCAGCTCTGCCAAGGTGATGATGAGAACCTGAGTAGTTTTTCGTTCCACGTTCTCTACAATATTCCTTCTAGCATATATTATTGAAGTATCTATTTGTATGCATTAATAGAAGAGAGAGAGAGAGAGAGAGAGAGAGAGAGAGAGAGAGAGAGAGAGAGATAGAGTTAATCTCTATCACACAACTTCAGAGTAATGAAAGAAGTGTAGTTTCCTAAACATAATATAGCCTCACATTCATTAACGTGGTGCACTTAACACCTATGAATAAAATTCTACTCGATGTGGATTATGACACCTCCTACAACCTTAATAAACCTTGTACTTTGAAAATACCAAATTTGTCACAACCCAAAGTAGACACTTAATGTAACATGGCATATAAGGCTATGAGAGGCCCTACACTAGCCATTTACTTTACATCATACAAGATAATAGACACAACATATTTATAATGTCATGAGCTCAGGTAGACCCTTGGATTAAATGGCGTTTAAGACCCCGCAAAATCCTATGCAAGCCACATACCTTTGTTTATACAAGACAATAGAAGTATAGGATTCAAAAGAAAGTTTCAAAATAGAGTTTATAAAATAAAGCAGAAGTCAAGACATCATCTCAAAGCTATATAGTATAGAAGAGGTTCTCCTCACGTAATATGTACATCAAGTCCAAAATTAAAATAGAAATACATAATGTAAGTTCAAGTCTCTACTAACTGTCCTGAGCCATGAAAGTTCAAACCTAGAGAATCGGACCCTACATTTTTATAAGAAATCTACGCAAGATTATGTGTTAGTAAAAAATGCACTGAGTTTGAGAGTCCTGCATAAAACATTTTAAAACATGCTTAAAAGAGAAAATTTGATAAACATGCAATGACTAAGATAAAACATGAGGTAGGAGAGTTAATCAATATAAATCATAAAAATATGCTCAAGGAAAGATAACGTCTATAAAACATTCGTGAAACTTCATGAAGTAAACATAGCTTTTACTATGGGATATTTACCTTAAACTGACATATAAGAGCATGTGCATTATTAATGTGAATTCCGATGTCTGCCCCACACTTACTTGCCAAGATAAGACCATGAACTCCTAGCTTATTTGGATCAACTGACTAAAGTCTGTTAAAGACAATCATTCTATGGGGACACATATGTATGGGAAAAAGAGATTGCTACTAGAAAGCCAACATCTATAAATGGGAGAACTTCCTTCTCAATATCCTCTCAGTGCAAAGTGTAAATCCCACGGAATAGTCAATTTCTTAAATTGTCTTTATCATCCATGGAAGGGCACGCCATATTTCAAATCCAAGTTACATTCATTATATAGATCCTTCACTTTGATTCATTTTAGGGGAGAAGTCCTTTACCCCTTAAAACCATTTATGTGAGAATACCTTTCACAACACAACAACAACAACAACAACAACAACCACAATAACAACATTGATAGTTCACTCTCTAATCATCCTTAAATATTTACATAAATTTCACGAGAACATGCACAATTCCATATATTCAAAACCCAATTTAAATTATCATAATCTAGAAAACATGGCTTAAGCATGGGTCATGGGAATTCATCATAAAATCATGTAATTATCTCAATTTATTCTTGATGGATCATAAAACAATTGAGTAAATCAATTCTTATAAGAACCCTCTACATGGTAGAAAACTTTTTCTCAATTGGGGAATTTTAGATTTTCATATTGGAGAATTTGGGGAATTCATGAAGAAAAGGGATCCATGATTTAATACTATCACACCTTGATTATCAAAACCCTTTAGAATTGGGCAATTACAAGCTTGATCCTTGAAACCCTAGGTTTAATCTATCGTCTTCAAGCTTTCTAGAGATAGAAGTATCTTTGAGAGGAATACTTGTCCTTTAATTTTTGCATTTGAGAGAATTATTTAGATTAGGGAATTTTTGGGTGAAAATTACTAAAACATGACTTCTAGATAGGGGTAAAATGACATATTATTATGAAAAGACCCAAAAAGTAACAAAGAAAATAATTGTCGTGCTCCGTGACAACCATGGCCTACAATATGTTGATGAAGTCATAAGCCATCCTTGTCGGGCATCAACGAGTTTAAAGACCAAGAATTTTAGACCTCAAACAACGCAACCCATCCACATGTCATGTTCCCACTGATGGGTTGTGGGTTCTGACCGTGGGTCTCACTTTTTGATCCTGAATGTTCTCTAACTCTAATACTCACTTGTGAAACCTTCCTTAATGACCGTGGGTCTCACTATCCTGACATTTTGAAGAAAACTTGACTGGCGAATTCATAGACTCAACTATTGTCCGTGTGTGTTACATGATGGACCATCAACGACCTCCGTCAGTCCTGGCACCTGATTGTTAAAAATAAACTAACATTTCTACTTTTTTAATTTGAGGTATTACATAAGTTAAGTATTCCATATAAAAAAGCTTAATAGTAGAAGTCTAACAAAAGTCTTAGAGCCATAATTTACATCATGAGTAAATGATTAGGACGTAACCATACAACACATACCAAATCTCAAATTGAAACACATAAAAACAATAAAATAGTCTTTGACCTCAGAATATAAGGACTCACCAATCTTCAGTATCTCTTAGGGATCACTAGCCATGTATGGTAGGTAGGAGCATTGGACCCTTGATAAATGAAAAAATATAGGCAAAAGTATGTGTTAATACATGGAATGTACGAAGTACAATAGAGCTATATATGATTTATGAAATGATGCTAAAAGGACTTTTTATGACATACAATGAACAAGATAAATCATAAAATAACATTATAGAAAACTTAGGTGATTTCCAAGGTAAGTTGTTACATGTAAATTGTGCATAGGAATTGTATTGCATGCCCTGCTTTCTACCTGTACTGTGTTTTAATAATGTCGTCTGACATATCAATGCGAGGTTCTTTATTAGTTGTTGTCTATTATTGAGATTTAAGGAAGTGAAAGTTGCTCCCTGCCGACAGCTAGAATCAAAACAGTGAATAATGGCTTTTCGCGACTCTCAATGTTCATCAAATGTACTCTTACTTTTGTTGTAGCTTGAACGGGTCATGAACAAGGTAAAAGAATCTTCTCCTTCATCTGTATTACTTTTGTATTTTGAGATTGGTCAGAAATACATTTTGAATCTTCCAAGAATTAGAATTGATTACCAATTCTGAAGGAACTGAATTATATCTTTCTTCCATCTTGATCATTAGCGCCTACATCATGTTCATTAACGACATCTTCTTGATCAACTTTCTATTCATTTGTGCTTCAAATTTTCACATATCATTCCACTTTTGTATTTAATCTTAATAATTTCACGTTATTTACTTGTTTATTCAAGCAACCTGATTTTTATCATTATTAAATTGATTAAACGGAATAAGAAAAAATGAAATTTAATTAACTTGTGAATGTTTCTCAGTAAAGTTCCTGCATTGAGAATATGTTTAGAATTTTAATTGATAAGGTACCAATTAGGTCATAATATGTAGTAGATATATTTCTGTACATATCTTGGTTTATTGTATTTGTACTATTTTTATTTGAAAAAATTGATATATATGAAGGTATTGAAATAAGTTGAACAACAAAGGGCCATAGAGCGATACAGTAAAATGAATGTGAAGCAAAATTTATTTTAAAATAAAAATTATAATTATCTGAATAATAAGAATGTAATATAACTTCAATTAATTTCAAACTTTTAAATATTAAGATGATAAATAAATGACAATTATTTAAGGAAAATTGTAAATTATAGTCGTCTATTGTAAAGTTGTGTAATGAAACATAAAGATGTAATCCACATTTCTAATGTTTTTCATGATTTTACAAGAACTAGTTAAGTGAAATTTGGTTTGCACGCGTGCAACATTAATTCATGATATATATATATATATATATATATATATTGGTAAATACTATTGGAAGCGAAAAACATTATGTGAGGTACTATTTTATCACCATGGTCATACTTAACATTTTGAGCACAAAGGTTTCGTGATCAACTATGATTGATAAATCTACCAACATTCCCATATATTGCTGCATCAATAGTAAATGCATCTCCATCCTTCCTTTTAAATGAATTTGACTCGACTTTAATACTTAATAACCTCCCTTTTGGGGACATATACATTATAGTTGCCAACATCAAAGAAGTACTTGTAATAATCCATAATAAGTTTGGCTTCCTTATCATCAAGAAATTCTCCGATATATTCAAATATAAAACTTCCGGGTTCAATATAATATGATGACCTCAAATTCAACCCTTTCGATTTTGTCTTGAAAATCTCAAAATGGTACCGAAGACCATGTTTGCTTTTCCTATTTTTGCAAGATTGAGGACATTTGCAATAACGACCACACTCATGAACAATAGGTTTTGTTGTAAGAATAGAGCTTCTTCGATTGAATGGAAACTTTCCTCCATTCATAGAAGCACAAGAGCACTGCTCAAAATCCGAGTATCTACTTGTGGAAGTGTTATGTTGAGGCCTAATGATATAATACCAATTAGGATACTGCATGTTAGTAATCTATGTGAAATGTGGGGTCTCTCATTATCTATTTCATTGATAACAATGATTGGTATATTCTCCTTCCTTTTCGAGGCATCATACTCCATAACAAACTTTGTCAGCATGGATAATTTTGGTACCTTGAAAACATTTTCACAAATATAATTGACATTGGCTAGCTGAGTTAGTTCAGGTTGGCCAATATTCCTATGCAGTTTAAACTTGAAAACGCAATTTCTAGTTAGACCTCTTTCTCGCCAATACTTAATTATATTATACAAACCATAGTAAATCTTTTTTTCATCAGTCTATTAACCATTAACTCTTGGATGGCCATAAATAACCCTCACTGAATATCCCAAATCCATTGAGTTCTTCAAGGCAAGATTATCCCTTCTAAGCTTCTGATCTTCTACTTTGGCATTAACATATACTCTAGGATTCCCTCCTTGACCGACATAAATGAACTTTTGAGAAGATATAGTCTCATTCTCATATAGACCAGAATCAACATTGCAAGTTTTCTATAAATATGCACATAATCGATACCCCTAAAAAATTTTGTGATGTTGTCTGAACATAGCAGGTTCTACCTTGAATCGAAATTGATAACCAATTTCAACTCCAAGGACATTTCCAAAGGCCCACTTCGAATTTACCCACTTTCCTTCTTTTCTCAAAATCATTGCATCATGTATATCGATGTGTATTCCTTGTTTTTCTGCTTTTTTCCACACAAAAGCTTAGTATTTTCATTAGCAAAAAGTTCGAGATTCTTTCTAACTTATTTTCGTTTCTAAATATGGTCATATTATGAAATAAGTGGGCAATTTAGCTTTATTATAATACGTCCGCCATTTGAAAACCATTTACATCTTGAATAAGTTGATGAAAATTTGGGATCATTCAACTTAGGATTATCAAGACATCATGTCCTTGAACATTATTTCCATTGTTTTGACGAACGAATGGATAACAATTTTTCAGGAAAATTGTTTGTGATATCAACCTTATGCTACATTACTGATAGGGATCTAGTATCAATCATGTGATGAAATTTCCTTTTCCGTAACTTCTTTGAGAAACTTATTTCTACCCATACAAATGACATCTAAAAGTAGGCACAACATAAAATTTATCCTATAAACCAAGTATAATAGCAAACAATTTTACAAAAACACAAATACATTACATGATTATTAACACTGACACAACAAGGCGTTATGAATTTTTGAATCAAACTAGAAAAAATGTTATATCAAAGAAGAAAAAACACATTATGAAACAAAAAAATATGACCTAACGAGAAGAGAAGAATAGTAGTGAAACTCATATGGGGCTAAAGGAGAGAAAAAATCTAAAAATTTTTGAATCGGTGGGGGGGTCAGAAAAAGAGTTGAAATCAAAATAGTAAACACTCTATATTAAATTTATGGTCCTTATATTTAACTTTTTGAAGGAATTTGATGTAAATCAACACCGAGATGTGTACCATGTAATTTGCAGCGGTAGTCGTCGGTCTGCTTCTTTGACAAGTTAGTGCTCAACTCTATCTTTGAATTAATAGAAAACAAAGATATGTGTTAACAAACAAAGATAAGCTTCTTGTTGGACTAATCACTTTTTTTAGTTTTCTGTTTTACAAAATTCTCTCTATTTTTCACGTTTCACGTTAATTAGAAAAATACTCCCACTATGATTATTTTAAGAAGAGGTTCAATTACTTTGTAACTATTCTGCCCTATCCTTTAGAAGGATTTATCTTAACTAATTAATTAATTGGATAAGACGATAAAACAGAAAGTTGGGTTGATTCACATGGGCGACCCACTACCCAAAACACACATCTCCAACATCGCACACGGTGTACAAGACCCAAGTCAATATTATATCAATGAGACACACAATTCATATGACAAATAGTTCGTGCGACCTGTGAACATGAACATCATCTTTAAGGTTTTGCAAGCCCTATATATGGATTCAATCACATGCGGAAATAATTCACTACTATTAAAGGACACTATTACTCCCAATACCCTAGACGTCATTCACTACTTCAGTAGTTACTTATTCGATCCCTGAAACTCTTAAAAGGGGGAGCTCGAGTTCATGTTTAACTTTATACACACAATTACCCTTGTGTAATAGCCAACTTATGTATACCAGTCGAATTGTTCATTATTTAATCATCTTCCCTTTCTACTTGAATATATCTATTCCATAGCAACTACTTTCCTAGACATGTACTGCATTACCAAAACGCTCATGGCTATTAGTAACATGCTAAAGTAGCAACACCGATTGAAACTTCAAGAAATAGCAAAAGGTCAAAGGGTATTTAATTGAAAAGTTAATTTAACTTCTCAGGGTCTCACACAATGAAAAAGCAGGGAAACACGTGATACGATGTTTACACCTTAATTGGCATATGTGTCTCACTCTTTTGATTATTCAGTATCGTACATACTTTGGTCTAAACACCTCTAGATGTTTAATCGTAGTTTCTGTCTTTTTTGATCGTAAAGCTTATTTATTGGAGAAAATTTTTTCTTGATCATAAAACAAGTTATAAAATGGTGATGAAACTCATATCTTCACGTTCCCCGACATAAGAGGTTATTGCTCGTATGAGAGAGACAATCTCGCGACTTGATCAACACATTTTATATCTTACATATTATCACATGCATACTACATTTAAACATAAGTTCAATAGTTTTGTATAGAAGAGAATATCATAACAATCAAGTCAGTTTCCAGTAGTTAAATATCATCATACTCTACCTAAACCCAGAGCCTTAACACATTTTTCAAAAAAGTCTCTAGAGATGGCCTTCTTAAAAAAATATCAACTATAATTTCACGTGTATGAATGTATTGTAAAGTTATTTCTCCACTTGCCACTGCACATCTCAAAAAATTATACTTGATGTCAAGGAGTTTAGTTCTTCTGTGCTACTTAGGATCCTTTATGTACGCGATAGTCACTTTACTATCATAGTATAGAATCATTGGATCCTTAGAATTCTGCAATATTCAAATGTTAAAAGAATCACTTTAACCAAACAAGTTTATATAATTCACATACACATGCCACAAATTCAGATTCGATGGGTGATAGAGTTGTGCAAGTTCGCTTCTTACTTTTGCATGAAATAGTACCACCATTTATTATTAACGCAAAAACGGGTGTTGATTTTCTATCATCCAGGTCACCAGCCCAATAAAAATCTATATAACCTTATATAAATAAATAAGATCCACTATAACACAGTGTATGATCTGTAGTTCCTTTTAAATATCGGAATATTCTTTATACTACTTTCTAGTGATATTTTCTAAGACTGGATTGATACCTGCTTACTAGACTCATGGCATAAAAAATATCTGAGAGAGAATACATCGTATGATACATATAAATCCCGACAACACTATAATAAGTAACTCGAAACATGTCTTTCTATTGAACCATTGATTTATGTTTAACTTTAAGAAATCATTTATTCCAATAACTTAACGTTTCTTAGGAAGGTCAACAAGATTCCAGACTTTGTTGGTTTTCATAGAACTGATTCTTCTTTCATCGCTTTTACCATTCCTCTTTTTAAGGGCTTGATAAAGCTTCTGTTACAGAATTAGTTTCATCCTATTTTGTAGGAGTTACCAAGAAAACATAATTCTCAATCGTATAAGATTGCGTTACAAAGAAAACATAATCCTTAATCGCATAAGATCATTTAGGTACACCTTATCTTGTACTCTTACAGATTTGAAGTTCATATTGCTCTATAGGATTTTGGAATTCATAACTCCCACTTGTACCAGGAATCATTTCTTGATCCATTGAATTATCAAGTATGTTTGAGAACATTATCTGATCTTCTGAATTCAACATTTCCTACAGAGGTTCAACTTCATTGTTTTACCCTTATTTTTGGAAAATCATTTTCCAAAAATCTGACATCTCGTGATACAAGTTATGTAATATTTTCATCCTCCAATTCATTAATGAACACATACCCTTTGGAGCGTTCAGAGTACCTTATAATGATACATTTCTCTCCTTTTGGACTTAGGCTCACCAAAACGATCTTTAATGTGTGTTGCACGACCCCATGGTCATGGATCATTCATATTTTTTTATGACCAGTCCAAACTTCATACATAAATATAATGAAGTATGTCCCACCAGACCTTGCATTTTTCATTCATTTGACTACAAATATCATAATGAATTAATTGAAGTGGGAATTCATCTCTCTTAGCCTTCCAAATGATTTATACATAATCTTTCCAGCAAGAAAATTTTCATAAGTTGTCATATTAATTTTTGTGGAAGAACCTAAATTCCCTTCTTTTGCCATCTTTTTCATTAAATCTTGTCCTATGTGACCAATTCTAGCATGGCATATCTGTAATTGACATATAATTAGGCAAGAATTTTAATAATCGTGCATGAGACGTACACATTCAAGCAAATCAATTCTCATAAAGGTTTCATAATTAAATGTAAAATTGAAATGACACTTAAACATTCAATCATCATTTACGAATGAAATATTTAACCTAAATTTGAAATTAACTGTTGTACAGTAATTTATTTTAGACTATAATTACAGAGTTTTGAATGTCTAATCATTAAACACCATATGATATTGTGCAACAGAATAATTATTCACTTATCCAAATAATAAAAGATAATAAAACTTAAATATTCATGTTAAAGCACAATTAAATATGTTCACTTCAAAGTTTAATAAAAATAGAATTAAAACAAAATTATTCTGATAAAAAAGGGAGTATGTGAATACACAGTGGGTGAAGTTTTACCCACTTAACTCCTATTTTTACATAGTACTTGCATAATTTTTCATTATGCCCAAGTTCGATTCTAACTTCATTCAGTTCATTCTTCCTGTATTCTGGCAAGGAATGATGCAAGATAACGTACCCTTCCCTTTTGTAACTTGAATGTCAATTTCATTAAGCTTTTCAAATTTTTCGACAAAGATGTGGAGGAATCCTATTAAACAACCAAGAGTATCCATCTTCAAAGACTTAAAACTCTATTCGATCTTTTTCTCTTTGTCTTATAATGGTTCATTCATTCCTTAACATATTTTGTATATTTTTCGGTACACCAATCCGTACAATTTCTCTCCCTCGAAAACATATCTTATGGCGATTTTCTCTTTGACCTCGTTCTTTTGCTCGACTTTGAGAACTCCCACTTGGAGTAATTTGAGCATGTTTCTTTTCAGCCATATCTGAAATTAGAAAAAAATATATGGTTAATTCATTTAATGTTACAACATATGTTACAAATTTCTAATAAAACGCAAAACATAAAAACTAAACGAATACACAAGACCAATAAGATTCTAAACAGGACACATATAAAATTAATCTTAAATAGGACTATAATCTCACTCTAAAACAAATTCTTAAAAAACATTTTTTCTTCAACCCAACTTAAAAAGTCGATATATTCCTTGTTTTAAGTCTGTTTCTCTATTATAATATTTTTCAAAAAACGTAAAACGAGATGATTACTACAAAAATAAGTTTCCACCCAAAAACTGCACAACGAATTTCTAAATTGCTCCAGACAGATGCAGTTCTCGGAAAACTGTCAAATAACAACTGATTTTTCAACAATTTGTATCTTACTCGTTTTAATTTCGATTCTCTATTATAATATATTATAGGAAAGCTATGCACAAGTAGGTTTTGATTTAAAAAGTCTCGACCAAAAATATCTTCCAACCAATTTGCATATTGATATATAACAGAAGCATATTTTTTTTATAAAAAACTGCAGAATTATTTTATAGTAGGACAAGTAATCCTATCTATTACATGAGTCACAATCAAATAAGATTCTTAATTCTATTTTCCATATTATTAATCCAAAATTAAGCGTAAAAGAAAATTTAACTTCTTCCATTTATTTTTCTATTCATTGTTTTTAAAAAGAAATAAACTCTATTTAATTTCATAGAAATATAAAAAGTGAATAGCTAAAACACAACACAATATAAGATTAATAACCATGACTTTGATACAATTGAAGGAATTTAAAGTAAGTCAATAGTGAAATATGTACCTTGTAATTCGCAGCGTAAGTCGTCAATCTGCTTCTTTGACAGGTTGGTGCTCAAGTCCATCTTTGAATCACTAGAAAACAAAGTTATGTGTTAACCAACTAGAAGTTTGCTCTGTTTAATGATGAATTTGTCTGAAAAACTCAATTCTCTTGGATTGATCACTTGTTTTTTTAGTTTTCTATTTCGCATAATTTTCTCACGGTTTTTCACGTTTCACGTTCATTAGAAAAATACTCCATTAGGAGTCTTTGAAAGAGAGTTTGAACAATTGTAATTGTTCTTCTTTATTAAAAGGACTTATCTTAACTTATTAAATAATTAATTGGATAAGACATTAAAACAACTTGGGCTGGGTCGGTCCACACGCGCGACCCACGACCCAAAACTTACACTTTTGTTAAAAAAAATAGTCCTTAAAAATAGGAAAGTTTTTCTCTAATGGAAGAGGAAAAGGGGTTGGTGTGGTTTGACTAATTTTAATCAAATCTTCGAAATGTCATTATTTTTCAGCGTTCCTTTGAAGTGCTTCTCAAAGGTCTCACTCAGGGAAAATCCATTATAGTTACAGATTGAGGAAAATCTCAAGGTGTTATTTTATTTTTAAAAAAGTATGTCTGTAAAAATAATATATTTAGAATACAAAAAAAAAGTTGTTAATTAAATTTTATGAACAAAAAATTCTTAACTTTGTTTTTTACCATAACTTGAGATAGGTCCAAAAAAATTTATTTCAGCATATAAAAATACGGTACGAAAACAAAAGGATTAACATTAAGTGATTTGAGAGAAATAAAACTAAATAACATCAATACACCAAGAAAATAAACAACTTATTTTTAAGTATGAATACAAGTGTTGACTTCTTAAGATCCTTTTTTTTTTCAAACTAAAAGATCCCAAAAATATTAGAGAGAGATGGAACAAGGGTGTACCAATAACACACTACCAAACTCCTATTTATACTAAAAATAGTGGAAGTGAAATTAAGCATGCAACTGATTTTTTTTTCAGATTGTGTTTCCTTACATTAATAAGTTTCCAAGTAAGTCAAGTATAAAATTAAACATGATAAAAGTGAAGGCTAAATTAGGTGTGAGATTGTTTTTTGTTCAAAGTAGATGTTTTTTATATTAATAAATTTTCATTTCAAACAATATAAGTCAAATACAAAACTAGAAAAATAGTTAGAGTGATGGCTAAATTAGGTATGTAATTGATTTTTATTCAAATCAAATATCCTTAAATTAATAAATGTCCATATCAAACAAGATAAGTCAAATACAAAATAAGACTTAACGAAAGTGAAGTATGCAATTAATTTTTTTATTCAAATTGAGCTGCTTTAAATAAATAATTTTCCATATCTAACCAAGATAAGTACAAAATAGTGAAGATAAAATCATATTTGCAATAATATTGACTAACATGGTAATTAATATACAAATGTACCTTTTCTTAATTAATTAATCTTTTAATATACATTAATTTTAATAGAATAATATTTTGAAGATGTTTATCTAATTGTTTTCTTTTAAAACCCTTTAACTAATATAAAAGTTAAAAAATTCTTTTAATCTCCTTTTATCAATTAAAATAGAATTTTGTTTTATATTTTATCAACTAATTTATGTATTATATATAAAATATCATATTAATTGCAACTTGTTTTAAGACGAGAGGAAAATACAAGAATACACAAACACTAAATGATGAAAAATGGTGATGGAAAGTATAGAGAGGAGAATATTATTTATGTTCTTCAAGTGTATATTTCTTAAGGGTAGAGACCCTTTTATAAGAGGTAGAAATCATTTGTTTACTACCTCAACCAAAATACGATAGTAATCTTTAATTTATGCTTTAAACAAATAGCTGCATTACATTAGGTTGATAAAAGGAAACATCTATATTAAATGGATTCTTTACACTCCCCCTTTGATGTTTATCAATAGTGTGCCTCATTAAAACCTTACTAGGAATATCCCAGTTTGAAAAAGCCAGTAAAGGAAAAAGAGTACAAACATCTTGTAATACGCCCTGATGCCTTCCTTATTAAGAACTTGCTGGCCCCCGAGCCTACACCCTACACGTGACCGGCGCTGAATAACCATTGATGGTCTTGAGAAAACCTAGGTCTGGCTTACATAACTCAACGGAAGACTTAAACTCAATAAATGTCATGACCCAAATCGGGGCCGCGACTGGCACCCACATTTACCCTCCTATGTGAGCGAACCAACCAATCTAACCTTTAACATTTTAATACAATATCAACAAAAGAAATGCGGAAGACTTAAACTCATAAATAAAACAATTCAAAACTATTATTAATATCCCCAAAATCTGGAAGTCATCATCACAAGAACATCTATCTCAATTCACTAAACTAGGAATGTCTAAGAACAAAAATAACTAAAAAGCTAGTCCATGCCGGAAGTTCAAGGCATCAAGACTTGAAGAAGAAGACCCAGTCCAAGCTAGAAGCATTAGCTCACCCTGAAGATCCGGTGTGACGAAGACTGGCTTGATTTACTGCTGAGTTGAAGTTGACGGAACGTTTGCTGCATTACACAAATAACAAGAAGGAAACATAAAAGTAGGGGGTCAGTACAACCACAAGTACTGAGTAGATATCATCGGCCAACTCAAAATAGAAAACAACATATATCAATAATATCATAAATCTACTATAAAACTCAACATGTAGCAATAACAAGTACTATAAACATCAACAAGTACTATCAAGTTCATCCATGAGGACTCAAGCCTCCATGCCATACTCATTTGGGAAATTAAGTTCATTATGTTGAGTATATTTATCATCTTTCAAGATTCATTATCTTTCTTCCTCTTGTGTCGGTACGTGACACTCCGATCCCCTA
>CM064973.1:34744429-34755125 GCA_032847665.1 Solanum chilense | reverse complement strand
TATGTGTCGGAACGTGACACTCCGATCCTCATATTCATTCTATCCTGGTACCGGAACGTGGCACCCGATCCCCTAATTCATCAAGCCTTCTTTTACACTAAGGCATCATCATTCTCATTATATAATATATCAAGCGAATTAGGGTTCTTTCAAGATTTGGGATTCAATAGCTTCATCATGCTTTGTTAATTCATCACAATTTCATAATCATAGTCATGCAAGCATACAATTTAAGCACATAGCAGGGTTTACAATACTATCAACACATAACATTCACTATTAAGAGTTCACTACGAATATCGTAACATAAACCATAACCTACCTCCACCGAAGAATTGATCAACAAGCTAATCCTCAAGCTGCGTTTTCTCCTCCCTCTCGATCGATCCCTCTCTTTCTCTTTGTTCTTTCTGTTTGTTTTATTCAAACCTTCTTTCCTTTACCCTAATTATCATATAATTAAGACTAAAGGAGGACAATAGAACCCACTAATTAACTTAAGGTTACCTCTTTTAACCCCCAAGTAATTAGACTTATTAATATTAACCCTCAATCTTTATAATTAAGGAAAGAATAGTCCAAAACGACCCTTAAAACGTGTAGAGGAATCCTATTCTGCCTGGGATTTGCGCAACCTGTGACGGCCCGTCGTGACTGCGACGGTCCGTCACGAGGGTCGTCGCAACATCCTAAAATTCCATTTTTCTCTAAGTACACTGTGACGGTCCGTCACACTCGTGACGGTTCGTCCTGCACTTCCGTCATGACGATCAGAGACTCGTTCCTTGTACCAAATTCTCAAAAGTTGAAGTGTTTTGCAACGGGAGCTCACGACGGTCCGTCGTGGATGTGACGGCTCGTCCTGCAGGTCCGTCACAATTTACAGAGAGTCGATTTTCAGTAACCAATTTCAGAATTCCCAAGTATATTGAAACGAGACCCTGCGACGGTCCGTCGTGCCTGTGACGGTCCGTCGTGGGTTCCGTCGTTTCAGCCAATTTTCCAGAATTAAAATCTGCTGCTCAAAACGACTAAACAGGTCGTTACAATAAATAACTCAAAAAATAACTTTAAGTGAAACACATAGCCAAAATGGCAACTTCAAGTCTTACTGTTTACAAATTAAATGAAAAAGACCATATAAAATTAACAATGTCTGTCCATGAAGACTCTAAAATAAAGATGGATGTTCGGATAGGACCCTCAATGATCCTAATAACTAAAAGATAAATAAAATACCTAAATGATAAGGATGTACTCTTGAATTAAGGGAGGCTCACCAACTGACTCTGAGCTGCTTACAGGCACGGCAAATGTTGATTCTAGTTACCAGCACCTGCATCCTGGTTAGATGCAGGCCAACTGACATCACTACATTGATTGTACGAGTATGCGAGTTTTAATGCAAAAACAAACATAAGTTGGAACATACTAGGAATTGAACACTTACCTTGGCTCTGTTCGACTCATGAATAACTACTCATTTTAATATAATGCAATTAAAAGTAATGTTCAATATAAAGAAAAATAACTGAAAATAAGATGAAACTCTGAATGTACACAAGGATACGAATAGTCTCTCAAATATATGTAAAAATAAAAATATGTTTATAAAACTATCACTTAAGAGCTATAATGATGATAAAGCGTTACTCGGCCTACGCTGCCCGGACATCCTAACCTTGCAAGAGTATAGGGCCTGAACTTCCTATGGATCCACTAACTGTGAAAAGGATTCATCTAAAAATTATTATCCTTTTCTACCCATGATGGCTACATGTTTTTCATTGAGGCTTGTGTTAATCTGAAACTCGCATCCCCACATCGTTGCTCAATACTACTCCCAAACTATACTGGCTCTTATGTTTTTAAAACATACGAATTCTGTGGTTTGAGATTAGTGCTCAAAACTTAGCTTTAAAAACACTCTTAGAAATTATAGTTTCCCTGCATGATTCATTTTATAAAGTTATTACTTCTGTTTGAAAACTATCCTGAAGGCTTTTTACTTGTTTAAGTATAAAACATTTGTTACTCTTAGGGATTATGTATGTCAAGAAGGGGGAGCACCCCCTAGAATTAAAATGGCGTACTTGACCTCTTGGAGGTCTTGTACAAGCCTATACCTATCATTCATCTCATTTTCATAGATATATTAAGGAGAATTTAAAACATTCTTAGCACATCATATGGAAGAACAACACTTCCATTATATACAAAATATCATGATACATAGTTAAAGAATCTAGTCTCTTTTTGCCATCGTAGACTCAACATTATTAGAGTACATTAGGAACATGACCCATACAACATTAATCATAAGTACATTTACAACTAAACTTTATAGTAAGATAGACTTAGGAAATCCTTTGTCTTAATGATTCCCTTCCTTGATCTTGAGAATCACATATCAAGGTCCTCACTATTAAAGACATCCTTTAAGCATCCATAACCACACTTTGTGTAAAATGGTAGATATGAATGGTGAACAAGAATGCACTAATTATGACAACCATGCAAAAAACATACATTTAAAAGGGACATTTTGCTTTCAAACCATGCATTTAAAAGGGACATTTTGCTTTCAAACCATGCATTATGCCGTTTTGTGAAAACCTAATAAAACTTGATACATTAAGCATTATACCATTTACATACTTAATTTAGACATATTTAATGGTCACAACATTACATAAAACCATACATTTCATTTAAGGCATTTTAGTTCACTACTTTACAGTAAGCATAATCTATTCATAGTGAACTCCTATCCTTTACAGTGAACTTCTTTTCATTAACTCATTAACCTCCCAAGTAACCCTCTAGTGATACTTAGTGCAATGCATCAGTTTAAGGCCACAATGTATTCATACATACAATCTACATAAGCCAAACACATACCATTGTATAAGTATAACACACCATAAGGCATATTCAAGTCAACACACCCAACACTATTACAATAAGCCATACACACATTGCGCATATGCTAACTTCACTCCACATAAAACATCAAGACCTTACTCACTATTCCAATCTAAAGTCTACTAGTGCATTGTACATGTTAAGACCAATAACCTCACACATACTTAGTAAACCTATCATAAGACCACAAGCCTTAACCCTTCACTTCATACATCAACAAGACACATTCATGCAAAGCTAGACCTTCATCATATAGTCATTAATACAAAATTTATGCATATATGATAAGACCACATCATATAGACTCATACCGTGTATTTCATTACAACAAGTAGACTACACTACATTATCATGCATAAGGAACATAAACATAATCATATACATTATAACACCTTCCTATAAATCCCTTAAATATCTACTTGTACAATGCATAAGTGCAGTCCCATACCCCCACCTATACTAAACAACTTCCCTTAGGTCATTTTAGTTAGGGTTCTTAGTTTACTTCCATTGTCCATTTAACTTAAGGGAAATTATAGCCTTAACCGACACTAAGACCATGGGTGCTAACATTGAATTTGGTGGTGTAGAGCCTTACACCAAGGGAAGGTGATCTACTTATACAAAGTATTACTTTAACACATGCTAGCATACTAAGTGATATCACTTGATAAATCCTACGGGGCAAGCAAATTTTATGGTACTTGGATGAATATGTTGAAACCCTCTTTATGACGAATGCGGCATTGTAGTTATCCACTTATGAAAATCCTCTTAATACCTATTTAGGCATTGTAGGTATCCACCTCGTAAGGACTATGGTGAACAAGACTTCCCACATTAGGCTGGGGAACACTTCATCTAAATTCACTCGGTGCTAAGCTAAGTTCCCTTTATTGTAAAAGACTTTATTAAAATTACTTTATAAAATTAGGCTTTAGGTGATTGACTACTCATATTCATAGCTCATAGGTCATAGATGAGAGATCATTAGCCTAAATCATGTGGCAAACCGTTTAACATGGACATAACAAATGTAATGCACCATTTAGTTTAGGGTACTCTTGGACACACCTTCCAAGCGCCCCTCTATTGACTAAATCATCATAAATGTGTGTGTGTATACATATATGTGAGCAATCCTTTCACATAACACAGTAAGACTACACATTATCATACATTAACATAATCATGCTTTCATATTCATGTACATAGAAAAACAAACGTAAGACCTATTCTATCAAGGCACACATGTGCAATGCATAGATAAGGTCCCACACCCTTTACCGTACTAGTACACCTATCAAGTCAACCTTGTTAAGGGATGCATAGTAGTAGACACAAGTGTATATGAGAATTCTCTTTTATTAGACACCATGAACCTTTAGTACTTTTAAGAATGAATGAAGTGTGAGTCTTTGTACATTTGTCATGATCACATAATGGCTAGCAACAACATATTTAGGCCGCCACCCTCTTAGGACCACAATGCATACATATGTAGGGGTATGCAGGTAACGACTCATTCATAATTTATACTTCATCATTGGCAACATATAAACCATACATAATATAGACACCCACATACTTATAATATTAGTAATACATTCTAGGACATAAACTAGAAAGGAAACTAGGCATGAGACTTCACATTCGGTGATCATCAACACCAGACTTTTATAATACAATTGACTTTAAGACCATGATCACATCACATATATATATTGAAATGAAGGAAACACCGCCACCATAAGTGGACCATAACACACAAATCCATACAAGGCTGATTCTACTAACCATAATATAGGAAAGTAAAGAAGATAAACAATCTTACCAATTTCTCAACCTTTGATCATCATGGATCAATACTCCTTTTTCATCAACAATAAAATTATAGGGAAGTATCTAGATGTACATTAACATGGACGAAATTATGCATAAACCACAATAAGATCATGATACTAATCTGTACACTATATTACCAATTCGATAGAGAGTAAATACGTATAGATCACTTATAAATCTCACATCCTTGATCATAAATGATCAAAACACATAATTAATCAATAATATCAATATAATTCAGTAGGTAAAAATATCATAACCTAAAAAAATCCTACTTCAATTAGCCATAAAATCGATATCACATTGAAACTACATTAGCAATCTATAGAAGATAGAAGAACATAAGCCAATACTACCTAATCTTCAAGACATGATCCACATATGATTCATTAAATCTAATTAATAATAAATATACATGATATTTAGTAGATTATAATCAATTTAACATAATTGGATCACAATATAATTCTCCTAACATCAAGATTATAGTAACCAACACATAAACTAAATCATCGGAAGTTTGAAGAGAGCATGGGTTCATAATGAAATTGGATTGAATTCAACATGAAAAACAGTATCTTACTATCAAGTTATCATAATCATGCTTTTCAAAAAGTTTTGAGAATGTCCCGTGACAAAATTGGAAGATAGGAAATTTGGTCCCAATTTCTCTTCGGAAAGCTTTGAAGGAGCTCTCTAGATGAACGGATATCTAACTATGAAGAATCACAATACCTTATTGTAGGAGAGAAACAAAAATTGTCATGAATAATCCATGTGAATGCAAGATCCAAATTTTTTTTGACCTTCATCTCCAATGAAGGTTTCTAGAGAGGATATTTTGGGAGAGGGAAGTCTAATTTTTAATTTTGAAATTGGAAATGGGATTTTCATGTTTTTAACTAACTTAATATACCCTAAAATGGTTAAGTAAACCACCTATAGTAATTTCGGGACGTGGGGTAAATTTTCCATTCACCCCTTCACTTAATAGTGCGCCTAGAAGCATAATACATGCTACATCGATGGACCCATCGACGCAAAGTAGGTACAATGATGAACCGTACTGCTGGCTGTTGTTTCGGTCTGAAGCCTGTCAAAAGTCTTGATCTTTCACCAGGATAAGTCTTGAACGACGCCTCCCCCCCATCGACGGGGCGTAGGTCAGCCTACTGACCGTCCTTTACAAGCGTTGGTAGACACTACCAAGGTAGTGTCTAGGCAATCTTTGGGTCCTCCTCGAGGGACTTTTGCGGGGCACTTGGGGGATCGTAACCGGATGTTTCCAATGTAAATACACACCATAACATGTGGAAGACCTTCAATGACAGTTTCACCCAAAACAGACACTCCCAACACATCCAAACATGCTAGGCACACTCAAGTCACACGTGCACGTCTCAAGGGATAACTTTCGAATGTCTTGGATGTTCTTGGACTTTTTCCTTCCAAATGACTTCAAATCAATCATACATGCTTTGAAACACTTAATTAACATTTTATTAAGCTTATAGGTACATGTGAATCTCTATACACCCTAACTCATTTCGGGGGTCTTACAATATCCCCCACTTGGGAGCATTTGTCCTCAAATGTCACTTGGATTACTTCAATCACAACAAGGACTTCAATGACCCATAAAGCATCTAATAACATTCATAACATCATCACATATAAGTCAATGCACCAAAGTTACAAGGAATACCAACCCCCAAGCCACTTAACACTCAATGCAACACAAGCAAGCACAAACTTTTATTCACTTACTTTCAAAATGCATCAAACACAAGGCATCACTCTTGTTCATAGGAAGAACGTCTTTCTCCTAATCATAACATGCTCATTAAATTGCATTTCATTAAGATCTTATCATGCATGATCATACATAGACAGATTCCACATTACTGAAAAAGCAATTAGGTAGTCATACTTCAATGAGTATTGAGTTTAGTTAAGTAGATCAACAATGGATTCTTGTTAGTTAAGCCTAATGTCATGAGGGTCATACTCAACCATACCATGCTTAGTTATGTTTAGGGAGGAATGTACCTCTCCTCAACATACATTCAAGTCTCATAAGCTCATACCCAAGCTAGTCATAAAGGTCAATTCATTTGAAATGAGAAATTCTAAACTTTTAACCAAAACATGTCCATAAATTCTTCCTAGTGAAGTCAAAATGGTAAATCACACCACACACTTTACATCAATAAGAATTCATTTCACAAAATTTCAATTTTTAGAATAACACTAGCCTTCATAAGATATCATTAATTTGGGAAAATCTCACAATTTATAGGCACACACAAAGACACTAACTAGACATGACTTAACTTTTCAAGAGTGAGCCTACATCCATACTTCCAAAACCATAAAAGTCACATAATTTTTAAAAGACTCATCAGATTTCAATCTAAGGAGAATCAAATTTTTCATTATGAGGCTAAATACTACACATTAAGAGTGACTTCAAACATGCTTTTTACCTTATATCATGAAGTTTAACGCAAAACTATCATTGCAAGATGCACAATCAACATGAGAAATCATGAATTTGATCAAAATCCTTTTTCATGCAATTTAGAATGTCCAAACATGCATAACATAGTTTTAATTAAGACATACATAACATAATGAGTACATGCGATTCATACTTCTATGCCAGACTCCCATAATGAACAAGCTATAAGAAACTCTTTAATTCAAGCTCAAGTAAGAATAGAAGGACAAGATAGAAATATCATTAACCTTACAACTCACATCACCATCACCCACTTAGGGTACACCCATTTAAGAGAAACTTAATCCAACCCCAAGAGAATCTTAGCTTATTAACATTCCTCATCATCACTTAATATAATTTCCAACGTATAAGGAATTACAGTAACTCATCATAAGAATACCAAAGGGCATTCTAACCCTTATCACCTAGAAAAATTATCCCCCACTTGGGGAAAGCCTAATCACATCATGTCTTTTAACAACAAGGTTAAGGCAAGTCAAACTCAACCTATATACTTCTCACATAAGAAGGTTCAATATTCTTGAGGGCTCTCACTCCTAATCTCTCATCAAGGAATCTACCAACTCAATCATCAAGGGATAATATCTCATACCTCATCATTCCTCTAAGTTCAACACCTACATGAAATCCATAACATTCAAGTTAGGTCATAATACCCAACCACATAAAGTCTAAATTATACCATGAACATCAAATGTGATAAAACCTTAGGGGAAATAATAGAGGAGACTTAGCCGTAAGGCCTCTTTCTTTTCTTTCAATACTAAGGTAAGGTAACTTCTAGGTCATCAAACCCATATCATAAACCTACACGGTAAGTAACCTATCTCAACTTTTAGGACCAAGCCTATACACATATAAAGAAATACATAAACCATTACACATATCCAAGGGCTATTAATGAACCATTTAAACATGTATTTAGGTTTGCATACTTCCATACGTAGTAGCTAATCATTTCAAGCTTAAATCATAACATTAGACTACCATTATGCAAAATCATATAGCAACATACTACTCCAAGAAGAAGCTTAATGAAACTATAAAAACCTTTCAACAAGCTATAACTATATCATAGCATAAATCTTCACCTAACATGTCATTACACCTAAATGACATATATAGCCATAAATGGTATCACATCAACATATATCAAGGTTCACCTTCACACAAACTCATATAACCACAAAATCAAGATAAACATCAAAACTCACCATTTCTCCCTCAAGAATAGATATACCATCTCATCCATGTAATCACATCTAAAAGATCATCGGTCAAGAAAACATATGAGGGAGATCTTATAGAGTTAAGTTCTATGGCACAACATGAGAATGCTGAAGAAGGGAAACTCTATTGTCCTATAGCATCTCGCTCACAAGTTTGTCGCGAATCAACACCGATGATGGAAACTGTACTAGACATGGCAATATGAGACTTTGGGCCCTAAAGCAACTTTCAAAAACCTCATGCTCTGATACCACGTTTGTCACGACCAGGGAGCACCCCCTAGAAGTAACATGGCGTACTTGACCGTTTGGAGGTCTTTTACAAGCCCATATATATCATTCATCGCATTGTCATAGGTAAATTTAGCGTAAAATTGAAAACTTTCTTAGCACATCATATGCTAGAACATCACTTCCAATATATACAAAATATCATCATACATAGTTAAAGACACTAATCTCTTTTAGTAATCCTAGAATCATAATCATTACAGTACATTAGGGACACGACCCATACAACATAAATCATAAGTACATTTATAACTAAACTTTACAATAAGATAGACATAGGAAATCCTTAGACTTAACAATTTCTTTCCTTAAGCTTGGGAATCACATATCAAGCTCCTCACCATTAAAGACATCCTTTTAGCATCCATAGCCTACACTTTGTGTATAAATGTATAGAAGAGTGGTGTTAGTAAAAGAATGCACTAATTATGACAACCATGCAAAAACATGCATTTAAAAGGGACATTGTGCTTTGAAACCATACATTATTCCTTTTTATGAAAAATTCATAAAACTTGATAATTAAGCATTATATAATTTACGTACTTTAATTAGAAATATTAAATGGTCACAAAATTACATAAAACCTTACATTGCATGTAAAGCATTTTATTTCATTACTTTACAGTAAGCATAATCAATTTAGTGTGAACTCCTATTCTTTACAGTGAACTTCTTTTCTTTAACTGATTAATATCCCAAGTAACCCTCTAATGTGTAACGACCTGTTTAGTCGTTTTGAGCAGCAGATTTTATTTCTGGAAAAATTGGCTGAGACGACGGTCACCACGACGGACCGTCATGGGCACGACGGACCGTCGAGGGTGTCTCGTCCCAGAACACTTAGAATTCTGAAAATTGTGTTCTAAAATCGACTCTCTGTAAATTGTGACGGACCTGCAGGACGGACCATCACAGCTACGACGAACCGTCGTGAGATTCCGTTGCAAAACACTTCAACTCTTGAGAATTTGGTACAGGGAACGAATTTCTGAACGTCATGACGGAAGTGAGTGACGGACCGTCACATGCGTGACGGACCGTCATAGAATCCTTGGTGAAAAATGGAGTCTAATATGCTGCGACGACCTGTGTGACGGATCGTCGCAGGCACGACGGGCCGTCACAGGTTCCGTAATCCCAGCTGGAGTCGGATTTCTGGTTAAGTTTTAAGGGACGATATGGACTATTCTTTCCTTAATTATAAAGTTAGAGGGTTAATATTAATAAGTCTAATTACTTGGGGGTTAAAAGAGGTAACCATAAGTTAATTAGTGGGGTATTATTGCCATCCTTTATTCTTAATTATATACTAATTTTGGTAAAAGGAAGAGGGTTTGGAATAAGAAAAAGAGAAAGAACAGAAAGAGAGAGGATTGATCGATCGAAGAGGAGGAAAAGCAGAAAGCTTGGGAAAATTCTTGTTGATTACTAATCTTCGGTGGAGGTAGGTTATGGTTTTTACGATATTCGTAGTGGACTCTTGATAGTGAATGATATGTATTGATTGTATTGTAAACCCTGCTATATGCTTAATTGTATGCTTGCATGAATATGATTGTGTGATTTTGATAAAGCAAGCATGATGAAAACTATTGAATCCCAAATCTTGAAAGAAACTTTAATCTACGTTATTAATGATGATGCCTTGGTATAAAAGAAGGCTTGATGAATTAAAGTAATGGGATTGATGATGCCTTGGTATAGAGAAGGCTTGATGACGGATAGAATTAGTGGATCGGAGTGTCACGTTCCGACACATAGTATTAGTGGATCGGAGTGTCACGTTCCGACACATAGAATTAGTGGATTGGAGTGTCACGTACCGACACATAGTATTAGTGGGACGGGTGTCACGAACCGACACGTAGAATTAGGGGAT
>CM064973.1:34679640-34737242 GCA_032847665.1 Solanum chilense | reverse complement strand
GGATCGGAGTGTCACGTTCCGACACATATAGGGGATCGGAGTGTCACGTTCCGACACATATAGGGGATCGGAGTGTCACGTTCCGACACATATAGGGGATCAGAGTGTCACGTACCGACACATAGTAGTAGGGGATCGGAGTGTCACGTACCGACACAAGAGGAAGAAAGATAATGAATCCTGAAAGATGATAACTTACTCAACATAATGAACTTAATCCAAAATGAGTATGGTATTGAGGCTTGAGCCCTCATGGATGAACTTGATAGTACTTATTGATGATTATAGTACTTGTTGTTGCTACATGTTGACTTCTATAGTTGATTTATGATATTATTGATATATATTTGTTTTCTATTTTGATTTGGCCGATGATACTTACTCAGTACCCGTGGTTTGTACTGACCCCTACTTTTATGTTTTCTTCTTTGTTATTTGTGGAGTGCAGCAAACGTTCCATCAACTTCAACACAGCAGTAATTCAAGCCTGTCTTCTCTACATCGGAAATTCAGGGTGAGCTAACGCGTCTAGCTTGGACTGGATCTTCTTCTTCAAGTCTTGATGCCTTGAACTTCCGGCATGGACTAGCTTTTATTTGTTTTAGTTTCTTAGACATTTTTAGTTTAGTAATTTGATCATAGATGTTCTTGTGATGATGACTTCCAGATTTTGGGGAATAATAGATGTTGAATTTTAGTAGTTATTGAATTGGTTTTTATTAATGAGTTAAGTCTTCCGCATTGTTTTCTGTTGTTATATATTGAAATGTTAAGGTTTAGATTGGTTGGTTCGCTCACATAGGAGGGTAAAATGTGGGTGCCAGTCGCGGCCCCGATTTGGGTCATGACATAATGATACTTGGTGCAATGCATCACCTTAAGGCCACAATGTATTCATACATACAATCTACATAAACCAAACATATACCATCATATAAGTATAGCACACCATAAGCAGCATTAAAGTCAAGACACCCAACACCATTACGATAAGCCCTAGTCACTTTGCACATATGCTACCTTCACTTCACATAGAACATCATAAGACCTTAATCAATCCCAGTCTAAGTCTACTAGTGCAATGTGCATGTGAAGACGAATAACCTCAAACATACTTAGTAAACCTATCATGAGACCACAAGCCTTAACCTTTCACTTCATACATAAACAAGACAAACATATACATATTCATTCATGCTAAGCTAGACCTTCATCATATATTAATTAAGATCAAAATTATGCATATAAGATAATACCACATCATATAGACTCACACCATGCATTCATTACAACAAGTAAACTACACTACAATGTCATGCATAAGGAACATAAACATAGTCATAAACATTATAACACCTTCCTATAACTCCCTTCAAGAGATACTTGTACAATGCATAGGTGAAGTCCCATTACCCCACCTATACTAAGTAACTTCCCGTATGTTTTCCTAGTTATCTTCGTTACATTACTTCCATTGTCAATTTTACATTAGGGAAATTATATCCTTAACCGAGGCTAAAACCATGGGTGCTAACATGAAATTTGGTGTTGTAGAGCCTTTAACAAAAGGGAAGGTTCTCTACTTAGCCAATGTAGAACATTAACACATTCCACCATACTAAGTAATACACTTGCAAGATTCTATGGGTCAATCCATAGTTTATGAAACTTGGATGTGTATGTGGAAACCCCCTTTATGCCAAATGGGGCATTGTAGTTATCCAGTTATAAAAAAACCTCTTTATTTATATGGTGGCATTGTATTTATACACCTCATGAGGACTCTGGTGAACAATTCTTCCCATATTGGGAAGGGGCACCAATCATATAAGTTCACTTGGTGCGAAGCTAAGTTCCCTTTATTGAAAAGACTTTATAAGCCTTACTTTATAAAATTAAGCTGTAGGAGATTTACTCCTCATAATTTTAGCTCATAGCTCATAGATGAGAGTTCATCAATGTAAATCATGTGACAAAACCCTTTTACATGGACATAGCATATGTAAAACACCATCTAGTTTAGAGTATTTTTGGAAACACCTTCCAAGCGCCCCTCTATTGACTAGATCATCATACATGTGTGTATGCATATATGTGAGAAATCCTTTCACAAAAGACATTAAGACGACACATGTTCATACATTAACATAATCATGCATTCATATTCATGTACATAGAAAACCAAACCTAGGAACTATCCTATTAAGGCACACATGTGCAATGCATAGATAAGGTCCCACACCCTTTCCCATACTAGAACACCCATCAATTCAACCTTGTTAAGGGGTATATAATCATACTTCATGGACATATATAATACATGCAAAGTAGTAGACACAAGTGTATATGAGAATACTCTTTTATTAGAAACCATGAAACTATACTACTTGTAAGCATGCATGAAGTGTGAGTGTGTGTACATTGGTCATGATGACATAATGGCTAGCAACAACATATTGAGGCAGCCACCCTCTTAGGACCACAATGCACATTCATGTAGGGGTATGCAAGTAACCAGTCATTAATAATTTATATTTCATCATTGCCAACTTATATACCATACATAACATAGACACCTACATACTTATAATATTAGTAATACAACCTAGGACATAAACTACAAAGGAAACTAGGCATGAGACTTCACATTCGGTGATCATTAGCACCACACTTTCATAATACAATTGCCTTTAATACCATGATCACATCACATATATATATTGAAATGAAGTAAACATTGCCACCATAAGTGGACCATAACGAATAAAGCCATACAAGGCCAATTCTACTAACCATACTATAAGAATGTAAAGAAGATAGACAATCCTACAAATTTCTCAACCTTTGGTCATCATGGATCAATACTCTTTTTTCATCAACAATACAATTATACGGAAGTAGCTAAACATATATTAACATGGATGAAATCATGCATAAACCACAATAAGATCTTGATACTAACATGTACACTAAATTACCAATAAATGATATAGAGATACACACAATTCATAAATATATAATGCAGTAGCTAAATACATCATAACCTAATAAAATCCTACTTCAATTAGCCATAGAATATAGATAACATTAAAACTACATTAGCAATCTATAGAGGATGAAAGAACATAAGCCAATACTTCCTAATCTTCAAGCCTTGATCCACATTGGATACATTACATACGATTCATAATCAATATACATTATAGGCAGTCTAAAATAATCAATTTAACATAATCACATCACAATATAATTCTCTTAACATCATGATAATAGTAAACAATACATAGGCTAAAATTGAGAGTTTGAAGGAAGCATTATTTATCATGAAATTGGGTTGAATTCAATATAAAAAATAGTATCTATTCATGGAATTATAATAATCATGCTTTTTGAAAACTTTTTTAGAAAAAAACCAATGGCTAGACTGAAAGATAGAGAATTTGATCAAATTGCTCTTTGAAAAGCATTGAAGGAGCTCTTTAGATGAATGAATATCTAAAGATTAAGGACCACCATACCTTATTGTAGGAGAGAAACACTAAATCTTCATTAAGAATCCATGGCAACCCAAGTTCTAATCTGTTCTTCATGTTCATCCCAATGGAGGTTTCTAGAGAGGATATTTTGGGAGAGGGAAGTCTAAAGTTTAATTGTGAAATTGGGAATGGGGTTTCCATGTTTTTAACTAACTTAATATACCCAAAAATATTTAAATAAACTTCCTATAATAATTTAGGGACGTGGGGTGAATTTCCCATGTGCCCCTTTACTTAATAGTGTGCTTGGCAGCTTAACGCAGCTACATTAACGGACCCATCGACGCCCAGTAGGTCCAACGACAGACCGTTCTTCTGGCCATCATTTGAATCTGAGTCCTGCCAAAAGGCTTGAGCCTTCACCAGGACAACTCTTGAGTGACTCCCTCCCTTTTCGATGGGGCGTAGGTTAGCCTACTGAGCATCCTTTGCAAGCCTTTGTAGACACTACATAGGTAGTGTCTAGGCAGTCTTTGGGTCCTCCTCGAGGGCCTTTTGCGGGGCGCTTGGGGAGTCATTTACAGATGTTTCCAATTAAATACACACCATAAAATTTCAAGGACATTCATACCATTTTCACCCAAAACAAACAATCGCAAAACAGCCAAACATTCTAGGCAAACTCAAGTCACACATGCACGTCTCAAGGGCTAACTTTCGAACATCTTGGACGTTTTTGGACATTTGATTTACAAATGAATTCAAATAAATCATAAATTATTTAAAATAATTAATTAACATGTTTACAAGCTTATAGACACATGTGAGGCTCTAGACACTCTAACTCATTTTGGGGGTCTTACAGCTTAGGCCCCTTATAACTCTTGAGAACGAACTCAAATGTTTACTCTAGCATAACTTGTAACTTGGATCTTAATAAAAATTACAAATAGTTTTTAGAGACCGTTGGAAACTTTAAGAACTCACTTTTACTTGCTTATTAACATTTAGGTTTGACTGTTAACTTCTTTCACTTAGATCGTGAACATACCTTGAGCTAGATTATGGATTCAAGGATCATGATATCATGTTTATGGATGATTTCATGATGCTTAGATACAACTTATAATGTTTGAATCAACTAGGAAACATAGTTACATCACTTAGGAACTATTATCACAAGATTGGGGGGAAATGGGGTACCCTGGTGGCCTTAGCGCTCTGAGAGGCGTGATACACCCAAATTTACTTCTATAAAAGAAGTATAAGCGGTCGTATCAAGTAAAGAAACCCATCTATGAGGTTGGGATCGATCTGATGAGGAAAATAATTATACATAACGTTAACCTACTATTGCCTCTATTTAGTCAAGTACTTTTCGAAAATAAGTAACTAAAAGGGGGTTTTAAGTAACGAATGTAATTAGATATGTCTAAGTAAACAAGTGACAAGTTCAAAGATTTCATTTTTGTCAAGTAATGAAAGTAACTAGGGCATAAGTGTTCCCCACAGGTTCATCACGCGGTAATTATAGCTATAACAATCCTTTCCTAGTATCTTGCATGCAAAGTGGAAGTTTTGCATCCCTAATTCCTTATCTTGACAACTAGGGAATTTCACTCTGCACCTTGGTCTGGCAATGTTAGTATACTTACTAAATCTTACCTTTACCTCATATTAAGCATCATAATCGATATATGGCTTATTGTTACTTCTCACCAATCGACACTAGCCTATTAGATAGTGTATACTAAATCTACGTTAATAATTCTTTTCTTATTATCTACCTCCTTGGTCTGGCAAGTAGCAGCAAGGCGAGTTCTAACACGTGCACTCATTAAAAAGACTTGTAAACGAAAGAATTATCAATACATGCAAGACATTATTCTAGGATTATTATTGTAGCTAGTTTTTACCTTGTTAATTACCCATAATTCTCACAACCCTAGCTATGGATTTAGTTACCCATGTTAATAATAATCACACAATTCATATTAGTTTTATAAGAATTCATGTACAACTGTGATGAGATTGAAGAATATCAAGAAAATTACTTGAATAAACCAATATTCTTGCAACAAATGATTTCCATAAAATAAAATAATTTCCCCAACATCACAAGTTCAACAACTAAAGCAATAAAACTAAAAAATACCCCAGAGTTTAACCTCAAAAATGAGGTTTTTACCAGTATTCATAATAAAGAAGTCCTAACATAATAAGGAAATCTATATAAGGAAAATCTTCCCAAAAAACAAGTACCAGTATTTACCAACTGCTTACTTTTCCAACTCACTATTACTATCGACGAACAAGGATGACGGTCCGTTGAGAGCACGACGGTCTGTCGATGGCGTTCGTTTCTCCACATTTAGAATCTTTTCAAGTAGGGTACTGGAGCTACTTTTTGTTAATGATAACGGATGTGCAGGACTGTCCGTCTTGGAGGTGAAGGTCCGTCGAGAGCCTCCGTAGCCCCACACTTAGTCAGTATTCTCGGATCTTCCTTTAGCAACATTTTCTTCATATGATGGTGGCCGCCTATGGAGCGTCGAGGGGTCGACGGACCGTCAATGGCTCCAGAGCTACAAAAAGGTTGTTTTCTTCATTAGCCACCCTCAGCTTATGCTTTTGGCATAAGCTTAGGTGTATATGTCCATCGAGGGACCAGGGCCTACACATTGTTCCCAAAAAAGATCAATTAGGGTGAAAAAGAAAGGTCTATTTTAAGATCAAATCATTTCAATCAAGTAGGGATTTATTTCGTTTGGTTTTCTTTTATATAGGCTAAAGTTTGTCTATCTTGAGCAAGGGCCTATGATCCTTTCCTAATTGTCTATCACAACTTACTTTTAGTCGGACTAACTACGCAAGTTCTAGCTCAGTACCAATGGTGGACTATTAATATTTTTCTCAAACTCACTTGACATCTCGTTACTCTACCAGATTATCAGACACCTAGTTCGAGCTTTAGATTTAGGGTCATGCCGTGGTGTATCTCTATGTCATGCATAGAGCCACACATTCATCAGTTACTATGCCTAGTCATGCAACATTATATTTGAATCAAGATATCATTTTGTTTAGCCATCATGCTTCTGATTCCATTTCTATACTATGTTCAAAAGATACCAACATGCCCGTTCAATAATAAAATAACTAGTCTCTTAAGGAAAAAAAACACAAGCAAGAAAACCCCAAGAGAGGATCGTGAGTTGGGCTACTAAGACTTTACCCCATCCCCAACAAAAACACATGCAATTGTCCCCAATGCATAAAATTATATAGAATAGGGTGATAGGTGAAGCAAATTTGAGGCGCAAAGCACCGACGATCGACATGCGGACGGGTTCGGTTTCCCAGAACTCGCTCTCTCTCTAGTAGGGACACCATGAGTGGTGTCCTCAGCAATAAAAGCACCATAAGTAGTGCTCCTCTCAGCAGCAACAACTCTGGAGTTAGAAACCCTAGAAGAAACTTATAGAACCCTCAACTGGCGGGCTTCCTCATCAATCAGCAAGGCTCCCCTCGCGGCTTCCAATGCATTGTGCTTCTTCTTGCATGCTTGAGACTCACCGTCATCTCTAAATTGGTTCCTCTTGGAACGATCTCTTTGGGAGGTTCTGGCACAACAGTGGTCGACAAAATGGCAGCCAACACCGTGTCCTCAGATATGCTCGGATATAGCTAGATTAGTCACTCGATCTTTCTGTATTGTGGTCGCTGGGTTCTCATCGAGCGGCTGCACCTAAGGATGCGGCCCTCTTTGGGGATCCAACTCATTGGCCTCATCATGAATGAGGCCAATATCCACTATGAAGAGCTGGGTCTTGATCACATCAATGTGCCACATGGGCACTCGTGCAGAGCTGCACAACTCAAAGATCATTCACGGGAAGGGGTGAGTGAAAGTGGCCTTAAAGGCCCTCTCATGTATCACCACCTGCAATAGCCATGCGATGTACACCTCGAACCTCGCAATCACGGCCGCATCAGTACTGCACAATCCTAGGTGACTAAGTTATCATTAGCTGTGGGGGAAAAGTAGTGTCAGACCAATATCCATAATAACTTTGCATTAAAGGTGAGGTTGGCCTTCTTGATACTCCCTTTGGGCTCCAGCACCCAATAGAAAGCTTCACTATCTACGGAGAGGTTCTGTGCACTTTGTTGTCTCTCTCACATCTAGATCACACTAGACAAGCCATATTTGATCAACTTCCACCGATAGTGCAACTCGGCGGTGAGAAGGGTTTGGGTGGCATTTACATCTGTGCCTTAGAAGAACCTGCAAATTGCCTGCAAGGAAATATCAACCCGTTTGGCGCGAACTCGGACATACTCCAACAGTGCATGTTTGGTGGGGGTTGCCCTCCTGTCCAGCTGAGATCAAAGAGTCACCATATAGGAGGCATATAACTCTCAGACCATCTCCTCGCGATAGTGGACTATATCTCGAGCCGTAAACTCTAGTCGATGTCAGGTGAATAACTCATGAATGGACAACATGATGGGAAGACTCCTTGTGAGAACTCGCCGCTCAAGTGTCAGGGTCCGGGTCATAAAACCCTTGTCATAGGGCATCTTAATATTAATGTAAACTTGATACTGTCCCTAGACACACCACTAGTTGGGCTAGTCAATAACTGGAGCAAGGACTCCAGTCTGAAGTGCTAGAGTAGAGTTAGCACTATCAGCCTCATCAGAAGAGGCAGAAGTAGAAGTCTCCTTAAATCAGGAAGCCTCCACAGATCCGGAAGCTTCCTTAAAACCAGATGCCTCCATGGAGCCAGATCTCCCTCGAAATGTGCAGCCAACTGAGAAGGTATGCTGGTTAGTATGCGTTTCTCGTCAGACTAGGAGGTAGAGACTACGCCAGGCACCACCCTCGTGGGCGTGGCTCTGGTGAAGCTGGCAACATGGGTAGGAGTGAGGGTGAATCGTGTCCTATACTATAGGTCATGCTCATCATCTGAGCCTATGACCATTCGGTTCGACGAGTCGACAAACTTGGAACACCCTCGTGAGCAGACACGGTCGTGTGTAGGTGCCATTTGTACCTGAAAAGAGAAGTAGTTAGTACAAGTGGAATCCTGCAAGACATGTAAAAATACAAAAAAAAAAGAGTAGAACACAGAAAAGGAATGGCAGTGCAGAAGTATAGTGTGCAGGACGGACCCATCGACGGTCCGTCATGGGGTCCATCGAAGAACACTTAGAATTAATTCTAAAAACATTAGAAACAAAAGTTTTGACAGTGGCGACGATTATGTAGGACAGACCGTCGAGGTCACTATGGTCCGTCAGGAGTGTTCGTTGAGGGATACATAGAATAAATTTTAAAAATGTCGGAAACAAATGTTCTGATAGTGTCGATGATTATGCAGGACGGATCCGTCATGAGAATCCATCGAGGGATACTTAGAATAGATTTTAAAACATCAAAAATAAAGGTTCTAACAGTGTCTAAGGTTGTGCAGGATGGACCGTCGAAGGGACAACATGAGGGTGAATCTTCCCGTTTACATTGGATCTAAGATTGTTGAGGATTGATATACCATTGTTTCACGATATTCTTAGTGCTTTTTCTTTAGGTTTAGTGTGTGTCTAAAGACTTTTTGTATTAATTTCATGTATTTTTATCTTTGTTAGCAGAAAATCTATCCAAAATGAAACGCGGAAGCATTATGCTGAAACTGCATAGTTACAACCTATGGAGCCATCGATGGTCCGTAGGTGGCCACCGTCGTATGATAGAAAAGATGTTGAATGAATATTGTAATTCTGACTATGTGTGGGGCTACGGAGGCTCTTGATGGACTGTTATTTCCACAGCGGACCACCCTGCACATCAGTCATCCTCAATAGAAAGTAGACACAATACCCATCTTAAATAGAATCTAAGTGTGGAACGACGGAGGACCACGATGTTCTATCATGGCCTTGACTGTGCGTCATCCAGGTCGTCGACTCAGACGCAATTTTTGGGTAGATTTTCCTTAAATAGGTTTCCCTCTTTGGTTAGGACGCTATTATTATAAATACTTGTAAAAACCTCATTTTGAGGGTTGGGTATTTTTCAGATTTTATTGTTCTAGTTGTGAACTTGTGATTTTGGGAAATTATTCTATTTTTTGGAAATTGTTTATTGCAAGCTTATTGATTAATTCAAGTAATTTTGTGCTTTTTCTTCTATCTCATAAAAATAAGTGCATGAATTCTGTTATTATTAACATGGGTAACTAAATCCATAACTATGTTTGTGGGAACCATGGGTAATTAACAAGATAAAAAACTACATAAGATAATAATCCTAGAATAGTGTCTTGCATTTTATGATAATTCTTTTGTTTAGAAGTCTTTTTAACGAGTGCACACATTAGAACTCGCCTTGTTTCTACTTGCCGGACAAGGGAGGTAGATAATAAGAAAAGAATTATCAACGTCCATTTAGTATATACTATCTAATAGGCTAGTGTCGATTGGTGCGAAGTAAAAACGAAGCCAAACATCGATTATGATGCTTAATATGAGGTAAAGGTAAGTTTTAGTAAAGCATACACACGTATCCGGACCAAGGAGCGGAGTGAAATTCCGTAGTTGCTGGACCAAGGAATTAGGGATACATAACTTACCAATTCGCGTGCAAGATACTAGGAAATGATTGTTATAGTTAGAATTACCGTGTTATGAACCTACGGGGAACACTTAGGCCCTAGTTAGTTTCATTAGTTGATGAAAATTAAATCTTTGAACCTGTAACTTGTTTACTTAGGCATAGATAATTACATTCGTTACTTAAAACCCCCTTTTTGTTACTTGTTTTTGGGAAGGACTTGACGAAATATAAGTAATAATAGGTCAAAGTAAAGTCTAAATCATTTTCCTCGTGGGATCGATCCCAACCTCATAGTTTAGTTCTATACTTCATACGACCGCTTATACTTGTTTTCGAGAAGTAAATTTAAGTGTATCAATTTTGGCCCCGCTTTTGGGGATCGAACCTGGGTCATCCACATGATAGGAGGGAATACTTACCACTATACTTTCATGTATGCCAATTACGCGGAGTAGAGGAGAATCCATACTCTCACTCGACTCCAAACTATAGCGTACATTGTGCAGAATCAACCGAAATTTGGGTATTCTCGATGATGATCACAACTCAGAACTTACGGTTGATGCTCATGATAAATTATTACTTGAAAATCATGGGGAAGGTTAAATATGGAGGTAACCTCCCGCTCCACGCCCTCAAGAGTATTATAGGGGATATGATAATATTACTGACTCTGACGGGCCACTTGTATTGCCTCCCCCAAATGACCACACTTTCGTGGTAATTAGTAGTCTGATGCAAATGCTCACCACTAGAGGTTGGTTTTTTGGATACCTTCTGAGGATCCACATGCTCACATCGCCAAGGTGAGGTCGGTGTGTAAGAGTTATGTAGGGAGGCCTGATTTGAATATGGACGTAATTGGGTTGAGAGTGTTTCCTCTCTCACTGTCAGGAGAGGTCACTATGTTGCTTACCGAGCTCCCCAATAACTCAATATACACTTGGAATCAATTGAGGGATGTGTTCTTAGGACGTTACTATGGGTGTCTAAAAATCTAAACCACAAAGATAGGGTGAACAATTTTGTGGTACTACCGGGAGAATCAACCAGTAGTTCCTAGGACAGGTTCACTTCGTTCTTTAAAAGTGTCCCCAATCACCGCATAGATGATGAGTCACTAAAAGAGTACTTCTATAGGACACAAGATGATAATACATAAGCAGTACTAGATACAATAGCATATAGTTCTTATGGTAAGTGTCCATATGACCGAGGATGGTAAATACCAGCGTTTTATCACTTTTCTCAAATGGCTTTCCATCAATGTCCCTTTGATAGAAGCTTTTGAACAAATGCTTGGTTATTCCAAGTTCATGAATGATATGATCACTAATAAAAGATCGATCAGTTTTGAGGATGATGATAGAATGCAAAATTGTAGTGTTATTGCTACAACGTCTTTAGTGCAAAAGAAAGAAGGTCCGAGGGTCTTCAATATTCCATGTTCAATCGGGTTATTACACATTGCGAAAGCGTTAAGTGATCTTAGGGTAAGCATATATCTCATGCTTCTCTTTATTTACAAGAAGTTGGGTTTGGGTGACCCAAAGCCCACTGCGATGCGGCTACTAATGGCCGATTGAACGATGAAGAGGCCTATTTGGGGATACTCCACGATGTGTAAGTAAAGGTGGAGTCATTCATATTTTCGGACGATTTTGTAATTTTGGATTGTGAGGTTGATTTTGAATTACCTATTTTTCTTTGGAGGCCATTCCTGGCTACTGGTAGAGCGTTGGTTGATATGGAGAAAGGGCAAATGAAATTTCGGTTGAACAATGAATAAGTGACTTTCAATATTTGTAGGTCCATGAGGCATAGTGGTGAGATCCACTCGGTATCTGCAATATCATATAGAGTTGAAAAGTTATCTGAGGTACAAATAGAAAAGCGTCTGGGTGTAGAAGCACTAGCGACAGTGATCATGAAGTTTGATAGTGATTGCATTGAAGAGTTTGGGTCATTGGTCGCGGCACTTGATTGAGGTGATGTTCAGTTTAACAAAAGAATTTGGAGTTAGACATGAAGCACCTTCAAAACCATCTATAGGGGAAGCTCCAAAAGTAGAGGTTAAGGCTCTACCACCTCCGTTGAGGTATGTATTCTTGGGAAAGGTGATACTTTGCCGGTAATTATTGCATCAGGTTTGAATGTGCATCAGGTTGAGAGTTTGGTGAAGGTGTTTAAAAGGTTCAAAAGATCTATTAGGTGGACTACTGTAGATATTATTGTTATCCCTCCAGGGATTTGTTCACATAAAATCCAACTCATGCCCGATCATAAGCCAAGTATTGAGCACTAGAGACGTTTAAATCCTCCTATGCAAGAGGTGGTGAAGAAGGAAATCATGAAGTTGTTGGATGCTAGAGTGATATACCCAATCACCGATAGTAGTTGGGTATGCTATGTTCAGTGTGTACCTAAGAAAGGGGGAATGATTATAGTCCTTAATGAGAAAAATGAGCTTGTTCCGATTAGGCCGGTGACTCGATTGAGGGTATGTATAGATTACTATAAAATAAATGCATGGACCGAGAAGGACCATTTTCCTATGTCCTTCATAAATCATATGTTGGATAGACTTGCAGGAAAGGGGGTGGTACTATTTTTGTGATGTCTATTCGAGTTATAATCTGATTTCTTTTGCATCTGAAGATCAAGATAAAACCACTTTTACTTGTCCTTATGGGACCTTCACATTCAAGAGAATACAATTTGGGTTAAGTAATGCACCATCCACATTTCAGAGATGTATGATGTCAATATTCTCCAATATGTTGGAGGGCACTATTGAGGTGTTTATGGATGATTTTCAGTGGTTGGTGACTCCTTTGAATGGTGTTTGAGTCATTTGTCCGAGATTCCTAAGAGGTTTGAAGATTGCAACCTTGTGCTAAATTAGGAAAAATGTCACTTCATAGTGAAAGAAGGTATTGTATTAGGTCATCGCATTTCAGAGAAGGGCATAGAGGTTGATTGAGATAAAGTTGAGGTGATGGAGCGACTTCCTCCATCTATATTTTTAAAAGGTGGGAGAAGTTTTCTTGGGCATGCAGGCTTTTATCGGAGGTTCATCAAGGATTTTTAAAAGATGGCACATCCTTTGTTCAAGTTCCTTGATAAAGAGTGTAAGTTTCATTTTGATGAATCTTGTCTTAAGGCATTTGGTGAGTTGAAGGAAAAGTTGGTGTCTGCACCTATCATGATTTCTCCGTATTGGAGCAAGCCTTTTGAGGTGATGTGTGATGCGAGTGGGGTTGCTCTTGGTGTGGTATTGTGATAAAGAAGGGACAAAATCCTTCATCCCATTCACTATGCTAGTAAAGCCCTTAATGAATCCCAAAAGAACTACAACATGATTGAACAAGAGCTCCTTGTAGTAGTCTTTGTTTTCGAGAAATTTCGCTCCTATTTGCTTGGCACGACGGTTATAGTACATACTGATTATTATGCTTTGAGATATTTGATGGAAAAGAAGTAAGCGAAAATGAGTTTGATTCATTGGGTATTTCTATTGCAAGAATTTGACTTCGAGGTCAAAGATAGAAAAGGGACAAAAAATAAAGTTGCTGATCAGTTGTCCCGATAAGAAGATGAATCAATGAGGGAGTTAGGTTAAAAGGCTGAAATTGATGATATCTTTCCTGATGAGCATGTACTAGCTGCCTCCCAAGACTTGATTCCATGGTTCGTAGACTTTGCAAATTATCTGGCTAGTGATATCGTCTCACCGGACTTGTCCTTTCATCAAACAAAAAAGTTCATGCATGATGTGAAAAAGTTCTTTTGGGATGAGACATACTTATATTATTCTGCGTTGAGTGCCCGAAGTTGAGATGTTGAGTATTTTGGAGTCATGCATTCTTTGCCTGTAGGTGGGCATCCTAGTGGTATCCGAACTGCTCACAAGATCTTGCAATGTGGATGCTATTGGGAAACCATCCACCAAGATGCTCATGAGTTCACTAAGGCATGTGATAGATGCCAAAAAGATGGTGGCATATCGAGAAATCAAGAGCTCCATTTAATCTCATTCTTGTGATTGAATTGTTTGACGTGTGGGGCATTGACTTTATGGGCCCTTTTTTGAGTTCTCATGGGATGAAGTACATTCTTGTGGCAGTCGATTATGTGTCAAAATGGGTAGCAGCTATCTCACTTTAGAACAATGAAGGGAAGAGTGTCATCGTGTTCTTAAAAAAAGAACATATTTTCAAGATTAGGCACCCCAAGCCCTATTATTATTGATGGGGGGATCCCACTTATGCAACAAGTTGTTAAAGATATTATTGGGAAAATATGGGGTTTACCATAATGGGGCCACTCCTTACAATCCTCAAACTAGTGGGAAAGTTGAGGTGTCAAACAGGGAGATTAAGCAGATTTTGGCAAAAAGGGGTGAATGCTAGTAGAACGGATTGGTCAAGTATGCTTAATAATGCTCTTTATGCCTATTGGACAGCATACAAGACTCTCATAGGCATGTCCCCATACCAACTTGTATATGGTAAGGCTTGTCACTTATCGGTTGAATTAGAGAATAAGGTCATGTAGGCAATGAAGAAGTTGAAAATGGATTGGAATGAGGCTGCGGAACAAAGGTCAAACGAGTTTAATGACCTTGATGAATTTCACTTGAAGGCATATGAAAGTTCAGACCTCTACAAAAAAACGATGATGAAGTATCATGACCAAAATATCAAGAAGCACAATTTTTGGGTTGGGTATTTGGTACTTTTGTTCAATCTAGGTTGCGTTTATTTCGGAACAAACTCAAGTCCAAATGGACTGGTCCCTATTGGATCACTTAACTATTCCCTCATGGTGCGGTTGAGTTGGAGAACAAGGAGGGTGTGAGGTTTAGGTGAACGGGCAGCGAATCAAAATCTATCTAGAGCATGATGAAACGGGAAGGAAGTGATCGAGGCATACCATCTTGATGAAGTCAGAGTAATCAAGAGTCCTGCGTCGTGCCGCGACGTTAAATCAAGCGCTCATTGGGAGGCAACCCAATATTTATCCTCTTGCTAACTATAGTTTTTTCATGATTTTTTAGGCATAGTTGCATTATTTTTGCTTTTATTACTTATGTCACATCTGAATATTCCTTTATTTTTCTTTAGAAGTGTTGGATAGAGTGTAGAGTAGAGTCCGTGTGCAAAAAGTGTCTAGAAAACACAAAAATATTAGCTTAATGGGTGTTAAATGTGCAGGGACCAAGTAACCAGAAATATGTAGAAAATTGGGCTGGTGCACCCATTGACGGACGCATCGATGGACTGTCATCCCTTCGATGGACCGTCGGTAGGAGCCGTCGTACCGAGGTATGTTCTTTAAATTTTTCTAAGTTAGGGCAATGTCTATGGAGGGTTCTACGGTATTATAGTCCGTGGACAGGGAATCATCGATCCCTTATCCACTAAACCGACCCGAAACGTCCGGCTACATATTAAATGTTTTTAAACTCATCATTTACCCACCTCTTCACATAATCCCCATAACCGTTTGCCTCCCTATTTCCTCTCATTTTCCCCTACTTCCTGAGCCATTCACTCCCATTCCATCATCAGATTCCCACACTTCCCCCACTTCCACAAAATCCATTCTCTCCCAAAAACTCCTATTTTCTTCAGTTCCTTTGACGGTTGGTGTTCGTGGTGGTTTTTGCTGCTGTTCAACTACAAGATTTCATACTCTTATTCATCTACTACAGTTGCCAGGTATGTTGTTCTGAGTAACAAGATTAACTTTTGCTAATAATCTTGATTACACTGATGTTTAACTGTTTGGGTACTTAATTTTGGACAATTTTGCATGCTCAAACTTACACACAAATGTCCTAAGCCCCCTAGAACACTGAAATTGAAATGGATGGGGGTGTATTGTTAAAAAATATAGTGTTTTTTTGCATGATTGTGTTCCTAACCTGGGGTTTTATAGGCTGTCAAAAGTGCATGTTAAAACAAGGAAAATTCATGCCTTACAAATCATGGGATGCTGGGTAAATGTTTAGTAAACTTAGGCTTCTAAGAATACTTCAAATTAGTATGATCAGTTATCAAATTTTGGCTGAAAAACTATGTTCCCTGAAGTTCAGTAAGAGACCCCATCGACGGACCATCGATCTCGCGATTGATCGTCATTGGGGTCCGTCAACCCCAACATACAGAGTTTACTCTAAGTATTTGTTGACGGCCCTTATGATGGACCATCGTCCCTTCAATGGTCCATCCTCAATAACCGTCGACAGTATAATAACCTTTGCTTCTGATTTTTTATAAAATTTATCTAAGTGTCCCGCGATGGACCCCTATGACGGACCGTCATCCCTTCGATGGTCTGTCCTATACAAGAGTCAATGGTGTCAGAATCTTTGTTTCTGACGTCTTTATAATTTCATCTAAGTGTCCCACAATATACCCTCATGACAGACTATCGTGCCTTTGACGATCCGTCCTCCACAACCGTCGACGGTGTCAGAACCTTGTTTTTGATGTTTTTATAATTTCTTATAAGTGTCCCTCAATGGACCCTCATGATGGACCACCGTTCCTTTGCTGGTCCTTTTGCCCAACCATCTACACTGTTAGAACCTTTGTTTCTGATGTTTTAAAAAGAATTTGTAAGTGTCCCGTGATGGACACTGACAAAACCTTTGTTTCTCATGTTTTAAAAATTATTTCTAAGTGTCCCTCGACGGACACCCATGACGGACCGTCATACCTTCGATGGACCGTCGATTGGTACATCCTACACTCTGTACTTATTTAATGTCATTCTTTTTGTATGTTTTGCTGCTTCCACTGGTACTAACTACTTCTGTCTGCAGGTACAAATGTCACCTAAACACAATTGTGTCTACTCACGAGGGCATTCCAAGTAAGTTTCCCCGTCGAATCATCTTATCATAGGCTCAGATGATAAACGTGACCTAGAGTACGTGCCACCAGATACCCGCACTCCTACCCATGCTGCCTGCCCCACTAAATCCATTCACGAGGGTGACGCCTGGCATAGTCACTTCCTCTCAGTCAAACGTGGAGCGCACACTGACCAACACACCTTTGGGGTCTGTCGCACTGTCTGAGGGAGCAGCTTGATACGTGGAGGCATCCGGTTCATAGAAAGCTTCTGGCACTTTGGAGGCTACCGAATCGGAGGAGGCTTCTGCTTCTGCCTCGTCTCATGAGGCTGCTAGTGCTGACTCTTCTCCATCACCCCAGACTGGCATCCCCGCTCCGATTTGTTCAGCCTAACCGGTGGTGTGTTGAGGGGCAGTACCAAATATACACTGATGCCAAGATGCTGAATGACAAGGGGGTCATGACCTCCTAATTCTGGAGAGACGGGTTCTCATGGGAAGTCTTCCAACCATGCCGGCCATTCATGAGTTATTCAACCGACATCGGCTGGAGTGGACGGCATGAGATGTAGGCTCCTATAGTGAGAATATGGTTTGAGAGTTCTACACCTCTTATGCGGCGACTCTCCGATCTCAGCTGGACAGACGGGCAGCCCCCGCCAAAAATACATTGTTTGAGTACATTCAAGTCTGCGAAAACTGGGTTGACATTTCCTTGTAGGCCATCCGAATAGTTCTCTATGGCACGGATGTCGATGAAACTCGACTCCTGTCACCAACGAGTTTGACTATCTGTGAAAATTGATCAAAGATGGCCGGTTCCAGCGTAAGCAAGAGGTGACAAAGAACACCAAGTGGTGGATTGCATAGTATCTCTCCGCAGATAGTGAAGTTGCTAATTGGGTGCGGGATCCCAAGGTTAGTATCAAGAAGGCCACCTTCAACTTCACAGCCAAGTTCCTATGGTTATTAGTCTGACACTGCCTTCCCCCACTGCTGGTGATAATATTGTCACCTGGGGTCGTGCAGTGTTGATGGCTGCCATGATTGCGGGGTTCGAGGTGGACTTTGCATCACTTTTACATGCGGTGATGCATGAGAGGGACTTTAAGACCACTACTAATTACCCATTTCCATACATGATTTTTACATTGTGCAGGTCTGCAGTAGTGCTCGTGTGACAAATTTATGTGATCAAGACCTCACCTAGCCTGCTTGATATCGGTCTTATCCGGGATGACGCCAATGAGTTGGCTCCCAACTAAGGGCCCATATAGAGGTACAACTGCTACGCAAAAACCATGCACCCACAGTAGGGCAGGCCCAAGGGGCTTATGCGGCTACATCTAATCCTACCGACACCACTCCGGACGATCTATCTCGGGTGGTAGCACCACTCCGAGCTCCTCCCGCTCTATCCCATCTGCTACACTGGTCCCTCTTGCTAGGGTCTAGAAACTAGAGGCCCAAATGGCCACACTTCTGCATCATATCCATCGTTGGATGCAAATGTCCATTATAGAGGCAGAATAGTGTATACAGAGGAAGATGGCCCAACACACTGAGCGGAAGATCATGTAGGTCCACTAGTCATTGGACGCATTTGTGCTGAAGGTTCTCGCTCGACTAGCCCCTACAGTGGATGTGACGACTCTCCAGACTTCTCTGTAAAGTCTGATATTTGACTTCGACACTATACTAGAGGCTCGGGTGCCTGAGTCTGATTCCCCTTCTGCAGAGCCTGCTGAGGACACGGTGATGGCTACCCTGTTCGCCACTACTGATGTTCCAGTACCTCCACCACGAGAGCGTCCCAAGAGACATCGGACTAGAGATGAGGATGAGTCCTCAGCTCGTAAGAAGGATCGCCATGAGTTTGAGGTTGCGAGAAAAGCCTCGCTTATTGATGAGGAGGCCCGCAGTTGATAGTTATCGAGGTGGCTGCTGGGGCGTTTAGTTCAAGAGTTGAAGAGGATGAGAGGAGCATTATTGATGGTGTTGTCATTGCTGAAGACACTATTGATGATGTCCCTACTTCAGAGGGAGAGGGTTTCGAGAAAATCGAACTCACCAGCTTGTTGATCACCGGCGCTTTGCTCCTCATGTTTGCTTCACCTACCACTCTGTCTTATATACTTTTATGCATTGGGGACAGTTACATTTTTTTTATTGGGGGTGGGGTAAATTGAAAGTGAGTGCTAGGTGAAGTCTGAGTAGCCCAACTCACGATCCTCTCTTAGGGTTTTCTTGCCTGTGTTCTTTTAACCCAAGAGACTGGTTACATTATTTTTGAACCGGCATGTTGGTATCTTTAGTACATAGTATACAAATAGACTCTGAAGTATGATGTCTAAATAAAATGATATCCTGATTTAAAGAAAATGATGCATAACTAGGCACAATAACTGATACATGTGTGACTCTAAGTATGACATAGAGATACACCACTGCATGACTCTAAATCTAAAACTTGAACTAGGTTTCTTACAATTTGTTAAAGTGATGAGATGTCAAGTGAGTGTGAGGAAAATTTGAATATTCCACCATTGGTACTGATCTAGACTTGCCTGGTTAGTCCTGCTAAAAGTAATCCATAATAGTCAAATAGGATAGGATCATAAGACCTTGTTAAATATGTCCAATCTTTACCCCAAATAACACAAAAGCAAATGAAGTTAATCCTTTCCTGATCCAAATGATTCAGCCTAAAATAGGCCTTGCTTTTTCAATCCAACTGATCTTTTCCGGAACAATGTGTTGGCCCTGGTCCCTCCTTGGACAATGCACCTCAGCTTATGCCAAAATCATAAGTTTAGGGTGGATAATGAAGAATAAAACCTTTTCGTGACCCTTACTCAACTTTTTGTATTGTGTACCTTGACTCATGGCAAAGCCATGAGTTGAACGTGGCTATTATGAGGAAAGCTCCAGAAAGTGGGGTTGAAAGAACAAAAGAGAGAGAAAGAACTAAAGAAAAGTGTCTCAAGAAAGTAAAAAAGAATTTGAAAATGTGAAAATACAAGCAAGAAAAGAAAAGAGTCACTTACACGAAAGAAGAAAGAAAGGAGAATAACAAGGTGAAAGAATACAAGAAAATAAAGAAATAGGGCGAAATAAAATGATGAAAAGTTAGGACGCTTAGCCATTATGTCGAGGAGGGAAATAAGTCACTAAAAACATCTTAATGTACCCTACCTAACCCCGAGCCTATGTTACAAGATGAGAAAGTCTAATCGTGATCCTAAGAGTCTACTATGGTGAACATAAAGTAGTGAAAATAAGGGAAAGCCTATGGCAATAAGTATAAATGAGGTGTGAAGTTGTTTTGAGAGTGAGTGTTGAAAAATAATCCGTATACTCAAACTCAAATCACTGTGTGAAAAATGAGGATCTTGTTTTGAAGTGAGGACACTAGTTGCAATACCGGAAAATTGGTACCTTGGTGAGAGATCAAAAGAGGAAATGTGTTGAGTGTGGTGAGTCTGTGTCATGGTCTGATCCGCATGAGCAACCCAAAGAGTGATAACATGAAATAAACATAATGAAAATAATCGGTATTAATATCCAGATGTTTGCGAAATCTGAAATAAGGATACTCTTGTACAAAGATTTTATGGTGAGTGATAGTGCGTAACTTGAGTACAAACAACAAATTTAAGTTGAGGGTGTTGATGTACCGTGGTGTCATAGTACTATCAATGCTTTTTTCTTAAGTTTAGTGTGTCTCTAAAGCCTTTTTGTATTAGTTTTAATTTATTTTTCTCTTTGCTTGTAGGAAATCTGTCCATAATGAAAATGCGAAGAAATTGTGCTGAAACAGCAGAATTGACTACCCACGGAGCCATTGACAGTCCGTCGACCCCTCGACGGTCCGTAGGTGGCCACCGTCGTATGAAGGAAAAGATGCTGAATAAATATTGGGGAATTGTGAATAAGTGTGGGGCTACGGAGGATCTCGACGGACTGCCATTTCCACTACGGACGACCCTACGCATCCTTCATCGTCAACAAAAAGTAATCCCAGTACCTATCTTGAAAATAAGCTAAGTGTGGAACAACGGAGGACCACGACGGTCCGTTGTGGCTTCGATGGTCCGTCATCCAGGTCGTCGACTCAGACGCGGTTTTTTCAATTGATTTTCCTTAAAAAGATTTCCCTCTTTTGTTAGAACTCAATTATTATAAATACTTGTATAAACTCGTTTTTGGGGTTAGACTCTTGGGTATTTTGTAGATTTTATTGTTCTAGTTGTGGGCTTGTGATTTAAGGAAATTATTATATTTTTTGAAAATCGTTTATTGCAAGCTTATTGATTAATTCTTGTAATTTTCTAGGTTTTTTCAATATCATCAAAGTAGGTGCATGAATTCTTATCAAACTAATATGAATTGTGTGATTATTAACTTGGGTAACTAAATCCATAGCTAGGGTTGTGGGAACCTTGGGTAATTAACAAGGTAAAAACAAGATAAATAATAATCCTAGAATTGTGTCTTGCATATATTCATAATTCTTTTGTTTAGAAGTCTTTTTAAATAGTGCACACGTTAGAACTCGCCTTGTTGCTACTTGCCGGACCAAGGAGGTAGATAATAAGAAAAGAATTATCAACGTAGATTTAGTATATACTGTGTTATAGGCTAGTGTCAATTGTTGCAGTAACAACTAACCCAAACACGATTATGATACTCAATATGAGGTAAAGGTAAGGTTTAGTAAAGCATACACACGTAGACGGACCAACGTGCACAGTGAAATTCCCTAGTTGCCGGACAAGAAATTAGGGATACAGAACTTACTACTTTGCATGCAAGATACTAGGAAAGGATTTTTATGGTAAAAGTTACCGCGTTATGAATTTATGGGGAACACTTAGGCCCTAGCTACTTTCATTCCTTGATAATAATCAAATCTTTGAACTTGTCACTTGTTTATTTAGACATAGCTAATACATTCTTTACTTAAAATCCCTTGTTTTTACTTGTTTTAGGAAAGGACTTGACTAAATAGAAGTAATAATAGGTCAAAGTTAAGTTTAAATCATTTTCTTCGTGGGATCAACACCAACATCATAGATGGGTTCTTTACTTGATATGCCGCTTATACTTCTTTTCGAGAAGTAAATTTGAGCGTAACACGCCTCTCAGAGCGCTAGGGCCACCAGGGTACCCTATTACCCCCCAATCTTTTCATAATAGTTCCTAAGTGATGTACCTAAGTTTCCTAGTTTATTCCAACATTGTAAGGTGTATATAAACATCATGAAATCATCCATAAACATGAGATCATGATCATTGAATCAATAATCCAGCCAAGAGTTAATAGAAACAGTGAAGTAGATACACCTTAGGAGAGGCCACCTTGTATAAAGTATGGCAAACTTCATAAAGGAGAGTGTAGGAGGGACTCTAATGATTGTTACAGTTGTAGCAAACTGGGTCACATGATGAAGGATTGTCCGTATATGAGTATTTGAGAAAAAGGAAAGGAGAAATTTCGACCGAATGGTTGAAGGGAAGAGGCTTCAAGGAGGCAATGATTCATCTCACTCAAGTCTAGGGGTGTACGGGAAGATACCTCTGGTGATGCCTCGGGTGCGTAGCCTAAATTATTTTTTCATGTGTATGGTTTTATGAACTATTATGAAGTTAATATGTTGGAGTCATCATGTTGGTTGCTGACCTATGTTACTTATAAGTTTATTATGTTGTATTCTTTGATGAGACTAGTTTAGGAAGGAGTTGCTTAGTCTATTAATGTTAAGCTTCTAGTAGGTTTCAAGGATGTGCACCAAACTACTAATATGTAAATAAGTTATTCGCCAAGAAAAAGCATTAAATAGCTTAAGTATGGATTTTCTCCATAAGTGTTATGCTACCATAGAGTATCAAACAAGGGTAGTGAGGTTTCAGTCGCCAAATGAAATACGGTATAAATGGGCAGGGCGTGGATTAATCCAACAAAGCCATATAATTTTAAATCTTAATCCCTACAAGATGTTATCTAATGGGATATATATACTCCTTCTAAGGCTGATTTTGTTTAAGAAACTCTATGTTTTAGTGCAATAGTCGACTTAATGTTGTAAGTCCAAAATCGTATGTGTAATAATTGTACTATGTGAGTTAATATAAATCCATGTTTGCATGTCATGTCCTTGTTTTTGTATAGTGTGGAGATGATGTTTGTGTTGCATGAGTTGTGAGGTTCATCAAGTTAAGTGGGATTGTGAAGGAAGTTCCTCAATCTCAAATATGAAGCTTCATATAAGCTTGATTAATATACATTATCCAGAGTAAGTGTGAAACAAAAATTAACAAAGAGCAAGTCTCAAGTATGTTAAAATATTTTCGAAAATCACCCTGTTTATTTTAAAATGATATGTAGTTTCATCCAGGAACGAATGTTCCTAAGGGGGGATAATGTAACAACCATAAGATGGCTATATTACGTAATGCTTAATGTATATAGAATGCCTACGATTAGACCGGGTTTGCATGGATTGATGCACGTCGAACCTGAACTATGAACCCTTCAAACAACCATGCCAACTAACTTGGTGAGTTAGTTGATCTAGGAAAGGTTGGGTCCAACCATGTAGGGAAACCAAATATGAAGATTTACCCGGATGAGTCTTAACCGGACTTAAAAATAGGTAATCTTAAATTTTGAGGGTGTAGGGGTAAATTTGTCTTTTCCAGGGTAAGGGTAGGATTGTAATTACCCTAAATATTTAATTAATTAGTATGGTGGAGGGCCAATTCGGGTAGGAAGGCCTAAATTGACCATTTTAGCAAAACCTTGCTCCACCCCTGGTCGAACCTTTGTGGAAGCAATGACTTAATTTATTTATTGTATTTAGTGAATTATTTAAATAAATTAATATTTAATTTTCTGATATAATTAAAGGAAAATTATATTTTTAATAAATAATAATAATAATAATAATAATAATAATAATAATAATAATAATTATAATAATAATAATAATAATAATAATAATAATAATAATAATAATAATAATAATAATAATAATAATAATAATAATAATAATAATAATAATAATAGTAATAATAATAATAATAATGAGGAGTCCTAGTTTGACTAAGTCTCCGCCTAACTCTCCTAATCCTAATCCGCTCATTCTCAGGTCTCTCACTCTCATTCTCATATATTTTATCAGCAAAATAACTGAAAATTATAGTTCTTCACTTTTGAAGAACTTACAAACAAAAACTCAAATGAAAAGCAAAGCTAAAAACAAAAATCAACAACATTCTTCTCGACTGAATGTGTTTTATATTTTGGTGGTGAGGCAGTGGTGTCGTGGGAATAGGCAGCATTGAATCAAGTGTTGAACGACATTAAGGTATGGGTTTTCTTCTCTCTTGGTCCCTTTCCCAATAGACCCCTATGTTCAGTTTAAATTCCAATAGAGAAACTAAGGTTGTCCCTCTTTCTTGCCCATGTCATTTGATTCTTTGAAAGATTCATAGTATGCGTTGGTATGTCTTCTGGAAAATAATTTTAGGTCTTCTTGTGATTATGTGTTGAATGTGGATTTGGAAATTATGTAAGGAATAAAAGATGTATTCTGTAAAAGTGTATTAAGTTAACTGTTAGAGCATGTGTGTGCTGTAAATTATCTATGTTGCTGCCTGAAATTTGCATGTTAAAAATGTTGTGTTTTTGTGTATGAAAATGTTAAACGTGTGATGTTCATAAAAGGGTAATGTAGCTGGAAAAATGTCACCCGAATTACTCAAAGAATCGACAATAAAACTTAAGAGAAAGATGGATTAAAGAGACAAAATTTCCTGTTTGCTTGAAATGTTGGTCTCGACAGAAAATTTGATAAATGAGATATTTTTAAAATTTTTTACAAAAATTTTGATGTCATTGTGAATTGAACCCAAGACCTCACCAAATGCAGATTACATAAATGTTTAATGAGAAAAACGAAAGGAAAAATAAATGAGGTTATTGGAGATTGAACCCACAACCTCTTGAATAGATGAGAGAGTTAGGAGAAAAATAAAGAAGAAAAAAAAATGATGTTAGTGGGGATTACACTCACAACCTCTTAAATAGATGAGAGAGTTAGGAGAAAAATAAAATGAGGTGAGTGGGGATTGAACCCACAACCTCTTGGATAGATGAGAAAGTTAAGAGAAAAATTAAGAGAAAAAGAATGAGCGTGTGGAGGATTGATCCGACAACCTATTTGCCTTAAACGAGAAAGAGTGAAGGGAAAAGAAAGAAAATATTATGAGGGTTATGAGGATCGACCTAGTGTCCCCCAAATATGAAAAATGCGAGTGCCAAATTTAATATAATATTAAGTGTTGCTCAAGGGATTCAAAATCGGGTTCCCTCGCCCAACTCTGTATTGACACATAAGTCGTACGTGAACAAATAAATAATGAATGCTGCCTATAAGGATCAAAATAAACATCTTGGCATACCAACAAGATGCATAAGTCTTGTACCACATAATCTTGGGTAAGTATGAGTCATTTACACAAATTATGAATGAAGCCTCATGACTTGTCATATGGATCCATATGTCGACCGTACATTTAAAACTAAGTGAACCTAAGATGCATCTAATGAAATGATGTGAACCTAGGAGGTTTAAGTAAGAGTGTGAAACATACAAAAAGGCCAAGTGGATTGGCATATGACGAAATAAACATTTACGTAAGTGGAGTGTTTAATGATGTAAAGTCAAATCTCATGAATACTCCAAAATAAAGTGTTAAGAATGAATTCATAGTTAATATGCAAAGAAAAGAATGACTTCATGACTGTAGGCTAGTGCAAGTGAGACAAGCTGCATCTACGCCTAAAATCAATGTCACTAAATGAAATGACTAAGAGAGTATATTTATGCTAAATGATGATCAAGCAAAGAAAGAGTGGCTACATGAGGATAGGCTAGTACAAGTGAGACAAGTTGTATCTACGTCTATAATCGATGTGTCTCAATTTAAACTCGCAGAGAGCATATGTATGTTATACGATGAACAAATAATGAAAGGTGAGTAAAGATGAAAGATGTTAAAAAGAACAGGGTGGCATCACAATATGAGGCTAGTGCAAGTGAGTCAAGTTGTACCTACGCAAAATATAAGGTCACCAAAAGTAATCACCTAAGAGAGTATTGAAAATTAAGAGGCAAGTCTCAATCACACTCTATATGTAAGTGTAACGACAATTCACACTTAATACGTAATTGATGAGATGAGAAATCATCTAATGAGCTATGATGCCTCATGGTAGAAGCCAGCTTCTATGATGTATGAGATGAATGTAATTAAAATTTATACTGAGCACTGATAGGCTAGCTATGAGTCGTGTTTGCCGGAAACAAGAGCAACCTAGAATTGAACAAAAGCACCAATCCCCAACCAAACAAAAACGATTCTCAATCTTTTGGTCATGGTACTTCTTCATATTTTCTTTGTGGAGGGCTGATCTTTCATATGCCTTCAAGCGAAATTCATCAAGCTCATTCAACCCGTTTAACCTCTGTTCCGCAGCCTCATTCCAATCTATTTTCAACTTTTTCATTGCCCACATGGTCTTATGCTCTAATTCAACCAATAAGTGACAAGCCTTCCCATATACAAGTTGGTATGGGGACATACCTATGGGAGTCTTGTATGCTGTTCAGTAGGCCCAAAGAGCATCATGAAGCCTCCTTGACTAATCCGTTCTACTAGTATTCACCATTTTTGACAAAATATGCTTAATCTCCTTGTTTAACACCTCAACTTGCCCACTAGTTTGAGGATGTTAAGGAGTGGCGACATTATGGCGAACCCTATTTTTTTCCAATAATCCCTTAAATAGATTGATGCAAACGTGTGATCCCCGATCACTTATCATACACCTTGGGGTGCCAAATCTAGAAAATTTGTTCTTTTTCAAGAACGGGGTTACACCCTCCCCTTCATTATTTGCCAGTACGATAGCTTCTACCAATTTTGACAGATAATCGACTCCCACAAGAATGTACTTCGTCCCATGAGAACTCACAAAAGGTCTCATAAAGTCAATGCCCCACATATCAAACAATTCAATCACAAGAATGGGATTTAAAGGGAGCTCTTGTTTTCTCAAAATGCCACCATCTCTTTGGAATCTATCACATGATTTGGAGAACTCATGAGCAACTTGGAGGATGGTTGTCCAATAGTATCCACATTGCAAGATCTTATGAGCAGTCCGGATAACACTATGATGCCCACATGCAGGCAAAGAATGCCTTGCCTCCAAAACACTCAACATCTCAACTTTTGGCACACAACACCAAATAAGCCCATAGGCACAACTCCTACATAAGTCTGTCTCATCCCAAAAGAGATCTTTCACATTATGTATCAACTTTTTCCTTTGATGAAACGACATGTCCGATGGGACGATATTACTAGCCATAAAATTTGCAAAATCAGAGAACCATCGAATCAATTCTTGAGAGAAAGCCACTACATGGTTATCAGGGAAAACATCTTCAATTTAAGCCTTTTCACCTAACTCCCTCATTGCTTTATCTTCTAATCGGTAAAAGTGATAAGCAACTTGATTTTTGGTCCCTTTAGTATCTTCCACCTCAAAGTCAAATTCATGCAATAGTAATACACAACGAATCAACCCGGTTTCACATCCTTCTTTTCCATCAAATGTCTCAAAGAAGAATGATCAGTATGCGCTATAACCCTCGTGCCAATCAAATAGGAGCAAAATTTCTCGAAATCAAAGACTACTGCAAGGACCTCTTGTTCATTCACGGTGTAGTTCTTTTGGGCTTCATTAAGGGATTTACTAGCATAGTAAATGGGATGAAGGATTTTGTCCCTTGTTTGTCCCAATATCACTCCAAGAGCAACCCCACTCGAATTACACATCACCTTAAATAGCTTATTCCTATCCGAAGAAATGATGATAGGTGTAGACACCAACTTTTTCTTCAACTCACCAAATGCCTTAAGATAGGATTCATCAAAATAAAACCTACACTCTTTCTAAAGCAACTTGCACAAAGGATGTGCAATCTTTGAAAAATCCTTCATGAACCTCCGATAAAAGCCTCCATGCCCAAGAAAACTTCTCACACCTTTTACAGAGATGGGTGGAGAAACTCTTTTGATCACCTCAACTTTAGCTCGATTGAACTCTATACCCTTCTCTGAAATGCGATGACCCAATACAATACCTTCTTTCACCATGAAGTGAAAATTTTCCCAATTTAGCACAAGGTTGGAAACTTCACACCTCTTATGAACCTCATATAAATGACTCAAACACCGCTCAAAAGAGTCACCAACGACTGAAAAATCATCCATAAACATCTCAATAATGTCCTCCACCATATAAGGGAATATTGACATCATACATCTTTGAAATGTGGCTTGTGCATTATATAACCCAAATGCCATTCTCTTGAACGCGAAGGTCCCATAAGGACAAGTAAATGTGGTTTTCTCTTGATCTACCGGTGAAATAGAAATTTGATTATAACCCAAATAGCCACCAAGTAAACAATAACACCCCTTTCCAACAAGTCTATCCAACATCTGATCCATGAATGGCATAGGAAAATGGTCCTTCTCGGTCCATACATTTAATTTCCGATAATGCATACATACCCTCCATTCAATCATCGTCCTTATTGGAACAAGTTCATTTTTCTCATTGGGGACCACAATCATTCCCCCTTTATTAGGTACACACTGAACATGGCACACCCAACTACTACTGGCGATTGGATATATCACTCCAGCACACAACCACTTCATGATTTCCTTCTTCACCACCTCTTGCATAGGAGAGATTTAAATGTCTCTGGTGCTTAATACTTGACTTATGATCGGGCATGAGTTGGCTTTTATGTGAAAAAATCCTGGGAGCGATCCCAATAATAGCCGAAATAGTCCATTCAATAGCTCTTTTGAACCTTTCTAACACCTCCACCAAACTCTCAACTAGATTCACATTCAAATCTGATGCAATAATTACCGAAAAAGAGTCACATTTTCCCAAGAACACACACCTCAGATGAGGTGGTAGAGCCTTAAGTTATACTTTTTGAGCCTCTTCTATAGATGGTTTTGTGGGTGGAGACTCGTGATGCTTCATATCTAACTTCAACTTCTTTGGTTTAAACTTAACATCACCTCGATCAAGTGTCGCAACCAATGACCCATACTCTTCAATGTATTAACTATCAAAATTCATGATCACTACCGCTAGTGCTTGTACACCAAGGCGCTCTTCTATTTTTACCTCAAATGAATTTTTGACCCTGTAAGATATGGCAAATAACGATTGGATCTCATCAATCTCAATCATGGACCTACGAATGTTCAAAGTCACTTCTTTATTCTTCAACCAAAATTTCACTTGCTCTTTATCCATATCAACCAAGGCTCTAGTCGTAGCAAGAAATGGCCTCCCAAGAATAATAGGTACCTCAAAATCAACCACACAATCAAAAATCACAAAATCGTCCTGCAATATGAATGACTCCATCTTTACAAACACATCGTGGAGTATCCCAGTAGGCCTCTTCACCGTTCGATCGGCCATCAATAGCCGTATCGCAGTTGGCTTTGGGTCACCCAAACCCAACTTCTTGTAAATAAAGAGAGGCATGAGATTTATGCTTGCCCCCAAGATCTTCTTTATTTTGCACTAGAGACCTTGTAGAAATCGCACTAAAATGCTGCATTCTATCATCATCCTCAAAACTGACCAATTTTTTCTTAGTGACCATATCTTTCATGAACTTGGCATTACCGAGAATTTGTTAAAGAGCTTCTATCAAAGATACATTTATGGAAAGTTGTTTGAGTATTATTGATAAAATGATGAAATTTACTATCCTTGGTCTTTTTCACTAACCTCTGTGGGATGGAGGTAGTGGTGTAGGAATGGGGGTCACCTTTTGTGGGTACATCAGCTTCTTTTTCCCGTTTTTTCTTCTAACTCACCACTAACCTCCACTACCTTATCATCGCCTCTTATCACATTTTTCTACACCAGACGGCATCGGTGGTTCAATGGTTTTCTTAACACCTAGAGTTATGACTACCATACAATGTCCACTATTTTTGAAATTTTGGATAGAATTGCTAAGAAGAGTTCCCAATTGGCGTGAGTTCACAGTCGAAGACAATTGGGCCATTTGCAACTCAAGATTCTTGATCGAGATTGCATGTGCATCAAATTTTTGTCCAATACTCGTTAAATAACTCCTCAACTCTTTAGTGTGCTCATCACTATCATCAAACCTCCTCCTCATTTTCTGCCACATATCATCAACTCGCGCATTACTACCTCTACCATCCCTAGGAGCAACTTCACAATGATGAGGTGGAACATAGATCCCAGTCCTATCCTTTTTGATACCATAGTTACCCCAGTTGAAGTTGTTTTCGCGATTGCAATTCCCATCTCGGACATAATGACCCTCTCGGTTGTAATTACCATAGTTTCGACCATGATTTCCTTGACCTTAGTTCACCGCTTTTACATTTTCTGCACCCCTAGTGACGTGTTTCAACACCAAACCAAGCTCAATTCTCATTTGTGCCATTTCTTCATGAATCTCATCTATGGATGGGTTGTATCCGGATTACACTGCAAAAGTGTTTCTCCCAGTATCTGACTTCCTAGTGCTACAAGCTTTATTATTTCGAGAGATTTTCTGTAACTTCTCAGTGTAAGGACATTCCCCATAAGAACCACCTGCTATCGTATATATTAATGCTTATTTATTATTATTTTATCCCCGATAGAAGTACTCTTTCAGTTACTCATCATCGATGCGGTGTTTGGGGACAATTCTGAAGAACAAAGTGAACCTGTCCCAAGAACTACTGGCTGATTCTCCCGGTAGTGCCACAAAATTGTTTATCCTATCTTTGTGGTTTAGCTTCGTAGACATTGGTTAGTAATGTGCTAAGAACACATCCCTCAATTGATTCCAAGTGTATATTGAGTTGTAGGGGAGCTCGGTAAATCATATAGCGGCCTCTCCCATAACTGAGAGAGGAAACACTCTCAACCCAATTACGTCCACATTTAAATCAGGCCTCCCTACACAACTCTTACATACCGAACTCACCTTGGCAATGTGAGAAAATGGATCCTAAGAAGGTAGCCCCGAAAACAAACCTCTAGTGATGAGCATTTGCATCAGAGTACTAGTTAGCACGAAAGTATGGTTGTGTGGTAGCGGAGGCAAGGCAAGTTGCCCGTCAGTGTCAGTAATATTATCTTATCCCCTATAATATTCTTAATATCATGGAGAGGGAGGTTGCCTCCGTATTTCACCTTCCCAACGATTTTCAAGTAATAATTTATCGTGAGAATCAATCGGTGGTGGAATTTCCAGGATGTTATCATCATCGAGAATACCCAAATTTCTATTCATTCTGCACAGTGTATGCTCCAGTTTGGGGTCGGATGAAAGTATGGGTTCTCCTCTACTCCGCGTACGTAGCATACACGGAAGTTAGATCTGCAAGAGATAAAAACAACGAGAAAAACTACAATTAGGAAAATGTTGACTAAACTTTGGTAATAAGCTTAAAGTTAATCTAAAAGCCAATTTCCTTGGCAACGGAGCCAAAATTTGATAAGCTCCAATTTATTTCTCGAAAAGAAGTATAAGCGGTCGTATCACGTAAAGAGCCCAATAATGAGGTTGGGATTGATCCCACAAGGAAAATCATTTAGACTTAACTTTAAGCTGCTATTACCTTTATTTAGTCAAGTCCTTTCCAAAAACTAGTAACAAAAAGGGTTTTAAGTAACGAATGTAATTAGCTATGTATAAGTAAACAAGTGACAAGTTCAAATATTTGATTTTTATCAAGTAATGAATGTAACTAGGGCTTAAGTGTTCCCCACAGGTTCATAACGCGGTAATTCTAGCTATAACAATCTTTTTCTAGTATCTTGCATACAAAGTGGTATGTTATGTATCCCTAATTCCTTGGTCCGACAACTAGGGAATTTCATTTCGCACCTTGGTCTGGCTACGTGTGTATGTTTTACACAACCTTACCTTTACCTCATATTAAGCATCATAATTAATGTATGACTTAGTTTGTACTTCGGACCAATCGAAAGTAGCCTATTAGATAGTGTATACTCAATCTACATTGATAATTCTTTCTTATTATTTACCTCCTGGTCTGACAAGTATCAACAAGGTGAGTTCTAACGCATGCACTCGTTAAAAAGATTACTAAATGTATGAATTATCAATACATGCAAGACATTATTCTAGGATTATTATTTTATCTAGTTTTTACTTTTAGTTAGTCATAGTTCCCACAACCCTAGCTATGGATTTAGTCACCCATGTTAATAATCACACAATTCATATAAGTTTGATAAGAATTCATGTACTTACTTTGATGAAATTGAAGAAAATCCAAAAAATTACTTGAATTAATAAATACTCTTGCAACAAACCACTTCCGAAAAATAGAATAATCTCCCCAAAATCACAAGTTCAACAACTAAAACAATTCAACTGAAAAATACCCCAGAGTCTAACTTCAAAAATAATGTTTTTACAAGTATTTATAATAAAGAAGTCCTAATATAAAAAAGAAATCTATTTAAGGAATATATGCCCAAAAAAATGTGTCTGAGTTAACGACCGGACCGACAGACCATCGAGGCCATGACGGACCTTTGAGGTCCCCCGTCGTTCCACACTTAGCTTCTTTTTCAGCTGCTTTCTTCTCCAACTCATCTTTAGCATTGACAGACAAGTATGGCGGTACGTTGACAGCATGACCGTCTGTCAATTACTTCCATTTCCTCACACTTAGAATCTTTTCAAGTTGGGTACTGGAGCTACTTTCTGTTAACGATGATGGATGTGCAGGACGGTCCGTCGTGGAGATGACAGTACGTCAATAGCCTTTGTCGCCCCACACTTAGTGAAAATTCCCTGATCTTCCTTCAACAACATTTTCTTCATACGCAGAGGCCATCTACGGACTGTCGAAGTGTCGAAGGACCGTCGATGGCTCCGTAGGTCGTCACTTCTGCAATTTCAACAGAATTCTTCCATATTTTCATTTGGACAGATTTTTTGCAAACTAAGATAAAAATATATTAAAACTAATACAAAAAAAATCTTAGACACACACTAAACTTAAGGAAAAATCATTGGAAGTACCGTGAAACCACGACACATAGAGGCACGGGGCACAAGAGCCTGACAGATAGACACTTTCCTCATGCGCTCTGGCTGGTGGGCCGTGCTAGAGACTGATGGACAGAGTATGTCCTAAGGGGCTCTAGTTGGCGCGGGGCCCTAAGGCCTATCAGACGTTATTTTTGATATTTCTTCTCCGATTTTCGTATCTAAGACTTCTAAACTCCCATGGATCTTTCCCCAAACACTTAGGATCACTATTATTGTCAATACCCTATTTATTAGACTCGTAAAATATCCCAGAAACACAAAAAAATACAAATTAAGGTATACACCAACTCAGCTAACAAGAATCCAACAATTTATCATCAAGAACTTCAATGTTCATCATACAATCTACTCTTAATGCGCTGAATTAATCACAATTGTGTGTTGGTTAAAGAATCCAACATAATAATATCTCATATACCTTGTAGGGATCACCCCAATGAATTCCATTAAAAGATATTGGCGTTCTTGATGAGTTCTTAGCCTTTTTCTCCTTTCTCCTTTTTCTCTTCTCTTTTCTCCCAAACCCTAAGCATATATATATATATATATATATATATATATATATATATATATATATATATATATATATATATATATATATATATATATATATATATATATATATATATATAACCATCTAAGTCGAATGCAACATCTTGGGTTCAACGCATACTTCATTGCGATAAAGGCCTTATATAGGAATATACAAAGTCAAGAAGGAAATAGAATGAACTAAATCATCTTTAAGACTAAACAATATCAAATAGGAAGATAGTGACATCATCCTCGAAAGGTGAGGACCTACCAAGCACTAGGGGAATATCCAAGTAGTCAAAAATGTCGTTTAACTAAGCTCAAAGGCCGGATCCTACATTTTGTAGTAAACATAAACATGAGGTTAGTAAGCATTTGTAATAATTATGAGTATATGCACACAAAACAATTTATATCATGCTAAAGGGGACATTTTTTCAAATCCATGCCAAAGTACTTTGAAAAACCTTATGCCCAATCATGAACTCATATAAGCCAACAATCACATAATCCATAAGTCAAACCCATGTACGACACAAGACCAACCTCAACAAGTAATAGTCAAGTAAACATAAACAAGAACTAAAAACATCATAATATAAGTAAGACCCTTACTCATAACCCACTATTTATCCAACTTATGTAATGAACAAAGCCACATAACCTTACTCAATCAAGTAAACCAAACAAAGTGATCACAAATAATGCCTAACTCAACATAACATAGTATTCATAATAACCATCATCATATTAAGCAATATAGACCAATAACATGTTCATAATGAAACTAACATCATATAGGATCATCGACATGTAAATTCAACATATGCATAGCATTTACATTATAAGATCATTATATCATAAGAACATTTTTCTAGGACTTCCATCAAAGCAACTAGTGCAATGCCAAGATAGTGTCCCGTACCCCCACCTAGATTAAGCCAACCTCTCAAGCACCCTATCTAGAGTTCACATCATTACTCATTTTACTTTCACTAACATTTGTCATAAGTGACATAGACTATAAGATCTAAGTGTGGAATTCGGTATTGTAATACCTTACACCGATAGAAGGTGGTCTACTAGCCAAAGTAGAGCCAAACATAAACGTAGCTTTCTAGGTGGATCCACTAGCTAGTCTACCTATGGGAGCCATATAGTTCAAGAACTAGGAGATATGTATTGAACCCTCTACATTCTTATTGGCATGGGAGCCTCATATCATGAGAATCCATTGGGTCAGTGTCCCTGGTAGGGAGTCAACAACTCATGTAGAACTATAGGGTGAATAATCCTCCACAGGAAGCCATCACCTCTCATTGTCAAGTTCACTCGGTGCTATGCTAAGGCCCTTTTTGAAATGTCCTTAAGACTTTATTAATCATCATAGCTTAGGTCTACGGTCTCATCCCTTGTATATTCATTGTTATTAGATCATTAGGAATTGCATGAGTATATCCTTTCAAGGCAACCCTCATATGTGAGATTAGCATATTATCATCTTTATTTCATAACAAGGCACATAGGCAAGTCATCACCAACCTTATATCATTTCATCTTAAGAAAAATCTCACAATCACATAGTGAATACATTTCAATTAAACATCATACCAATACCTATGTAGGCTATTCATAAGGTATATTTCAGTTGAACTACATCACCAATCACAAGCCATCATACTTGAAGTAAAGGTTAGGATCATGAAGACTTACCAACTCTCCTTCAAAATCCATCATCATGGTCTTACAATCAACCAACCAATTACATCCAATAATAGGTGTAGTAATATTAATTAGTAGTAATTTACACAAGAACTAGGTCAATTGCATCATCACTGTCCCAATTAAATTGAAATCATAACATATAATAAGGAGAATTAGGGTTCATCATGAATTCATTAATAATTAGATACAATCACAACCATACATTACCCTAGTCAATCCATAAATTAATTAGAATAGATAAAAACAAGTCTAATAATCAATTCATTCTTCAATTCCAATCAATTCATGACCATGATCCAAGATTTCGAAAATTGGGGAGGGAACATGATCAACAAGAAGTTTCATCAATTAACATAAATTAATCAACAATATATACTCAACTAGTCATAGGAATTATAATTCATTATCAATTTGAAGATTAGAAGAAAACCTATTAGAATTAGAAAACCCCATGGAATTGGGTAATTTTGAAATAAACTTTTAGAGGGCCTCTTGGGGAAAGAAATTTTAAGAGTGAAGAAATCATACCCTAATGAATATTAATCCATGAAATTGCAGTGAAACCCTAGAGAAATTGACCTTCTTCTTCAAGCTTTGTTCGTTCTTTAACAGGGGAATTTGGGGAAAGTGTAAGTAGAGAGATGAGAGCTTTTGGGTTTTGTTTTGAGAATTAGGTTTGGGTGGGTAAAAAATGAATTTAAAATGACCCTTAGGATATGTATAATCATCCACCAAATTACAAAAGACCCCTCACTTAAATTGGTCTTTTTGGTAAATCTAAATGTCAAAAATACGATTTACTAAATCTGGAAAGTGGCTCCACGTCACAGGGCCGGCCAACACGCATTTTATTTCCCAAAAATAAATTTTGGGACAGTGAGGTCCGTGTGGGCTGTGCATCGTACAGCAGCCGACTAATTATTGGCTTTCGCAGGCTACTTTGGCAGCCTGCCCACCCATGTTGCGGTTCTCATCCATGACCTTCGTATGGTCCTCGGGGCGACGTTATTGGACGTTTAGAACCTCTTTACTAAAATCTAAACAACCAAAGTTTTTTTCAATTTTTAGGATTTATTTTACCATCCGAAACCATCCCCAAACATAGCTATGTCAACTAGTTCAATTAGGCAGGTTTCCGGATGCCATTTACATCCTTTGGCGTCTTGTCTCTAAAACTTCTCGGACGACTTCTAAACAATATTTTAAGTCATAAAACAGTATCTAAGCCTTTAGACACTCATGTTAGGCTCTATATGAGGTATTGAATTTTCATAGTGTTACATTATTCCCACTTTAAGAACATTCGTCCCCGAATGACACTTACACTTTTTAAAAAATGAAAGGATAGTGTCAAGACTAGCAGCCCAACCAACACTATACAAAATCATCAGGAGTTACAACTCAAATCGACATAAAAATATGGCATTTATACAATGACTCAAAACATCAATTTCAACAGATAAGGCTCAAAGTAAGAACATGAGGAATTTCCTTCTAACAATAACAACATGAGCTCGACATATCCTTAAAAAGTCAATTATGCCAAAGTTCCTTTCTCAACATATCAACATGCTAACTATAACCTCATGAAGGCAACAATATACCAAATAAACAAAATAAGTACAGTTTGAGCAAAAGAGTATCTTTTCCATGATAAATTATTTTAGTATAAATTTTTTTACCTTAAATAGGCATATCATTGCAAAACAAGTCAAATCACATTAACTCATTATTGTTATTATTAATAGTAATAACTGACCTTAATTAGCAAAGAGATAAGGGTAAGAGGACTTCATGTCAGCCTTGGCCGCCCATGTCACCCCTTCAACTAGGTGGTTTCTCCATAGAACTTTCATGGAGGCCGCCTCTTTGTTCCTCAACTTATTCACTTGTCGATCAAGGATTTGAACTGGATTCTCTTCATAGGAGAGGTTCTCATCCACTTCAAGACCTTCAATAGGAAGAATGGACTCGGGATCACCAATGTATTTCTTAAGCATGAATACATGAAAAACTGGGTGCTCAACTTTTCTTGAAGTCGATGACACAAGGTCTAAGCATATACTCAAGAGTTTGAATAGTAAGCTCTACTTGAGCATTTGTTTGGGGATTAAAAGTGGTGCTCAACTTTACTCTTGTACCCAGTGCTTTTTGAAATGATCTCCAAAGCCTAGATGTGTAATGCGCACCCCTATCTGATATGATGGATAACGGAATACCATGTGTTGACACCCAATTTTGGCCTAACATTTTTAAAAAAAATCGTAATTTTGGCCCACAACGCTAAGCCCGTCTTTTGATCCCATTTTGTGTTTTTATTTAACTTGCTAACTAGGTCAAAAAGAGGGGGGGAAATAATTTTCAGAAAAAAAAGGGAGAGACAAAGCCCTTCCTCTCTCCCCCTTCTCCTCCCAACGCTTCCTCTCATCTCTCTCACAGCCGCCAACCTCGCCCCCTTTCCTCTCACTCTTCTCCCCTTCCTCCAAACACCCCCCAGCCGCCCCTCTCCCTTCCTCCTCTCCCTCCTCTCGTCGTTCCCCTCCCTCTCCCCTTTCTCTCCCCTTCCTCTTCCCCTCCATCTTCTTTCCCTCCTCCCCTTTACCGTCGCCCCCTTCCTCTCTCTTCCACTCCATCCAGCAGTGAGGAGGACGAAGCCAGCTGCAGCGAAGGCGCCCGACGACGACAACAGGCCTGGAGAGGCCACCAGTGAAAGCCAACGACAGCAACATCAGCAACCGGCGAAAGCTCCGGCTGAAGTAGCAGCTGCAAACAAGAATAGACAGCCCACAATACTCTTCTCTTCCATTCAGAATCTCGCCTAAAACAACTCCGTTTCTCCTCCCTTTTTCCGGCTAACAACCTCACCAAACAAAACCCCCATCCCATTTTTCCTTTACATTTTTATTGTTTCATTTTTTTTATCATTGCAGATGAATGAACCAGGGAGCTATTAGCTCCAAAAAATCATCATGTTCGAGGCTTATCGACGGGAAACAATCCAGATTCAGTGTACAATAGCTCTGAGGAGCTTTGATATTTTTCTTCAATTTCTGGTAGAAATCTTGAACTATTTTACCATTTTTTTTTTGTTGTTGATTTTGTTCTATGTTGGATTTCATATTTCGCTTGAATATTTTTATGTGGCTGCTTGTTTGGAAATTGATTCTGTTTAAGTAGATTACTTTTATTTATTTATCTTATGTTTACTTTACGTTTAAGTTTACACTTCCCAGTTTGCTAAAATTGTTCATTGGATATTTAAATAGTATTGCATTGTTATTTTTTTCTTTTAGAATACTTTTACTTACATTATTTTATATATATGGTGATAAATTCTTTTAGATTGTTAACTCCGACGACTATTATGTTAGCAATTTCATTTGGTTTTGTTTGATTTCAAAATAGGATAGTGAATTTTATTTTTTCTAGCAAGCTCCCTGCTTCAATCCTTATATCTTGGTTACTGTCATGTGAATGTTTGTTAGATTTGCTTTTAGTTTACTGTTATTTTTATTAGTTAATATAATTTGTTTTGTTTCAATTATTAGTTAAATGATAACATATGTAAGGGCTTAATTCAATTAATGAAGGTTGGTGTTATATTTTAGTTACTTAGCTTATTAAATGTTGAAAGGGGCCAATGAAAAATCTATCCGTCGGGTGTAGATGCCTTTCCATTTTAAAAGACGGAAAATCTAATTTAAGTTAAAATTTAATTTTAGTTGTTTGAATTGGACGATGAAGAAATTATCGTCGATTTCCAAGGCCTCCCATGTTAATAAGACGGATTTTTATTTTTTTAGTTATTGTTTGAGTTATTCATTTTTATTTATATTTATTTGGCACTAACTCTTTTACTAAGTGTTTACAGGTACACGGAGGTGGTTCTCCTTGAATTATTCGAAAAAGTTCAGATTATATTTTTATTTCGTTATTTTGTGAATATTGACGTTAGGCAAACTTTAGGCCGATGATTATTATTTTATTGTGTTTATTGCATGTTTATTATATTTGTATATTATTTTATATTCTTCCTCAATTTAAAAAAAAAATGAATTCAGTCGGGAACCACATTTGTGGATTCCGAAGGGTGCCTAACCCCTTCCCTTCGGAATAACTTGAACCCCTTACCTAGAATCAATTGGTTTCGTAGACTTTTCTTTAATAATTGGTTTCCTAGTTTTCCTAAAATTAGGTGGCCACTCTTTTCAAAACTCGTTTATTTTTAAAACTTTGTTAAAATTGAAACAATTAATTATTTTCGAGTTGCCGCGACGTTTCGTCCTATTTCGAAAGAGTAGGGATGTAAACAGAATGGCGACTCCGCTGGGGAGTTTAGAGGTTTTAACCAATATGAATTTAATTTTTTTTTTCAAATTGAGGAAATTTTTATTCTATTGTTATCTTATACTTTGTATTTTTATATTTTGCTTATTATTTGTTTATTGTATTTATTCATTATTTATTTTATTGTGTATATATTTTTATTTGTATTTCATGGCATAATTTCCGTCAAATGACAATTAGTTTGCATTAGGACAAAGGAAGTTACGTGGCTTACCACGGCTTCCTTCAGAAAAACACACTGTTTAATCTTTGGAAGTAATAAACGAATAGTTGGCTTGCGGTCATCCAACGTCGTTTATTAGCTTCACCCCGTTGTCTGTCCGACTCGGGTAACCGTCACTTCTATACCAATTCTAGTCACCCTAGGATAGAGCAAAACCAAATCCGAATTTAAGCATCAGCCTAAGATGACTCAACACCCAAGGCGTGTTGAGTCCATTAGAAAGACCACCTTGAGTCCATAATGGTCTCTAGCCTAAAAGGACGATCATAATTGTGTGTAATTTGAAGGATGTATACGTCGTTTGACAAACCACAGTCAATCTGAATTAGAAGGTTATTTTAATAGTTTACTTTTGTCAAGCTCGAGTTTTCAGAAGCTATCATTCCATCTAAAGGTGTTGACAATCGGAGATGACAAGAATTTCAAGAGGAGGACCCTTCGACAGAGGCTTAGAATAGGATGGTACCCCTACGTGGGATTAAATATTTGTAATTTTTTTTTTCCTTCTTTCTTTTTCCTTTGACTTCATAATTCTATTTCATTTGTTCATAAATTGTACTAAGTGTTTTGGGGGACAATGGAAAGTTGTCAAAACGCGTAATACATCCTTCAAATCGATAGGCCTACCCTAGGCATAAAAGGGTCACATATTTATGTAGGACACGCAATAATTATTTGTATGCTATGTGATATATTAGGTTTGTCTTTAATTAAAACAGTATTTATGTGCTTTATTCATTATTTGTGTGATATGTTGCCTTATTCATTATGTAAATGAACTAACACGTTTACATTTTGAGTTGTTCTTCTTCACAGCGAAAAATTATGTTCGAATTCAGAAATCATTATTTGTCCAAGGTTGCAAGAGACAAGAGGATTAGCGAAATTAGAGTCCTTGCATTTCTCAATTATATCAAGTCAAAACAATAAATCAGGGGAGTATTTGACTATGAGGTCGCATCCACTGATTTTTATTATTATTTTGCATGCCGGTCCTCCTCTCACATATTTCTCATATTTTTGTAGGGATATCGTCCCCGACATCAGTCGGGGATGGTCGTAACAATGTTTGGATCTCGTGAAAATTGGAAGGAGACAAAGATCAAAGAAAACATCCAAAAAGAGTACAACAAATCATTACAGTAGAAATTCGTAGGGTATATTCAACAGACAGTATAAATATTGACGATTAAGAGGTTATAAAACATATTGGTGCGGAAAAAATAAAAAATAAAAAATAAAATAAAAATTCATGACTAAAATTTTAGTGGCACTAGACTTAAGAATTTCTTTGAATTGTCTAAATCTATAAATTATTATATGCCATATCTGGCCGAACTACGCGTACCTGATTCTCATTTTAACGAGATACGTAGGCAACCCTTCTTGGGTTCAGTATTATCTTTTTTTTTTTTAAAAAAAAAGAAGGTAAAAAGTAAAAAAAAAAAATAGTTTGTGCATATGTTCCAAGTCATATCTGCACGAACTACGCGTACCTGATTCTCATTTTAATGAGATACGTAGGCAACCCTTCTTGGGTTCGGTACTATCTTCTCCAAAAAAAAATAATCTTTTATTAAATAGTTTGTGCATATGTTCCAAGTCATATCTGCACGAACTACGCGTACCTGATTCTCATTTTAATGAGATATGTAGGCAACCCTTCTTGAGTTCGGTATTATCTTTTCCAAAAAAAAATAAAAAAATTGTTGTTCATACTGTAGGAGTCATGTCATCAGCTCGGTTGGGACCTATGTGGTTAAGAGCATGTAAATATATTCGATATGATGGAAAAGACTGACTTTGCGTAAACTATAGATTCTCGTGGTACCTTTTATCTGTACTTTTGTGATTCTTGAAAATTCTCTTGTATTCGATCAAGATAAGAATAAAACTAACCTTATGTCTCATGTGCATTGTGTGGTGAGACTTTGATCAAAGTTCAATTGTGTTACACTGTTGATCTAGAACTTGACCTGAATGTATTTGAGGCGAAATCATGAGTAATGTTTGGTTTGAGAAAGGATTGTAGGCCTTTTTTGATTAGATTGTGCCTTTCAAAGCCTACAAAATTACATTAATCCCTAGTTTTTCCATTTTGAGCCAGAAACCTTTATTTGGACAACCACATCTTAACCACTACCCTTTTGAGTGGTTAGAAGCACTATCCTCTCTTGACCCAACCATCTTGAGTGCACCAAGAATATGCAAATGATAAGAGGAAATCCATGTTTGATGTTTTCAAAAAGCAAAGATATTGAGTCTCCCAAAATAAAGGAAGCAAAGACCTCTAGAGAAAAGAGAAAAAGGAAGAGAGAAAAGTGGAAGAAATGAAGAAAGGTAAAAAATACCCTTATAGGGTCAATGAAAAGTGGAAAGGAAAATACTCCAACAAAAAGAGAAAATTATTATAATAAGGGAGTGAATAAAAAAAAGGGAAGGGAAAAACGTTAAAAATGAGAATTTAAAAGAATTTTAGATGAGGGAGAGCAATGAAGAGAATCTAATGCCAAAGGCGTACCAATCATTAAAAGCACAAATTCTGAGTGACGCTCAAGGAGAAATTAAGTCACTTTTATCTCAAATAAATATCCTACCCATCCCTAAGCCTACGTCACAAGCCAATGACAAGCCCTACACGATCTCATTCTAAATGGTCTCACATTAGTGGAGATTCACATAAGGGTCAAGCATATGGTATCACAGTTGTGTGCAGTGAACATTCTTGGGTGTGTGAGTGCACTTTGAAAAAATGTCCTATAATCAAATATTTCAAATGTGTGTGAAATAGAATTAAACCTTTGTCGTGAGGGCACTTGAAACATGAGGATTGATACAATTCAAAATCTTTGTTTGAAACAAGATGAACGGATCTTGTTAATCCTTAAGTATATTTGAGGTACCACTTGAAGCTGTAGGAATTACCTTAGTTCAATCTTTAGAAAAAAAGAAAAAAAAAAGAAAGAAAGATTTACCTGCAATCTTAACTGTTGGTACCAATCGTGGTGAAGATTTGACTATCTCATCGCATTTTTATTTTTGAAAAAAAAAAGGATTAAAAAAAATTGTCTTTTGAGTTGTTCATTATGAAAGGTGTTGTTAAGTTAATCTTATATATGTGAGACACCTATTTTACTTCATTGGATTGTCCGTCCCCAAAATGTGATATGTCTTGTTTTAGGCTTTGAATATAGCAAAGGATACCATTTGCATATTCCATCATTTTCATATTGTGCATTTTCTACTGATAATCTTTCAGATTCTTTGCAGCACTCATCATCCACATTGGAACTACGTTTGACCTGATTCCTGCTCCAACGGGATACGTAGGCACCACAACGGCTCGGTCATATTCCCAGTAAGATTTCCATTTCTCTTCATAATGGAAACTGGGACAGAATTTTTGAGAGGATCTCAAAAAATTAATTTGAAGTTGGACTTCTTTAACAATTTAAAACAGAAGAACCAAATTCTACGGAGTTAGCCTTGGGGAGATCTCAAAAATTGTGGTAATCTAGTTTTCAATTGGGACAAAATTTTTGGGATGATCTCAAAAATTCCACAAATGTCATCTGTTACTTATTGAAGTAAACTGGGAATTTTTTTGGAGGAGGGGCCTCAAAATTCCAGAATGAGCAACCTCAGAGTTAACAGAGCAAGTTACAAGAGTTCTTCTATATTGTAGACCGGGACAAATTTTTGAGGAGGGTCCTCAAAAATTACATCAAATATGTCATATAAATAACGGGCGAGCGTGCAAGCCAAATGCAAGAATGAGCATGAAGACAAAACCAACACAAATCGGTCTTTCAAACTAAGAATTTTTTTTTTGGATGCAAGAACATTGAAGTCACAAAATGGCTATGTAAAGCTGTCAAGAATGACAAAAGGCATCACTTGCACCCATTGTGGACTCCTCAACAAAACCTAGAAATCTCCCATCTCATTTTATCTCTATTTCATTATATTGCCTCAAATGATTTATAAACAAGTTTTTTTTATCTCGCAGGATTATTATCGAGCCATCCACCTCGTTACAGTGGAACATTATCGAGTCATCCACCTCGTTACAGTTGGAACATTATCGAGCCATCCACCTCGTTACAGTTGGAACATTATCGAGACACCCACCTCGTTACAGTGAAACATTATCGAGTCGTCCACCTCGTTACAGTTGGAACCTTATCGAGACATCCACCTCATTACAGTGGAAAATTATCGAGCCATCCACCTCGTTACAGTTGGAACATTATCGAGCCATCCACCTCGTTAAAGTGGAACATTATCGAGCCGTCCACCTCGTTACAGTTGGAACATTATTGAGCCATCCACCTCGTTACAGTTGGAACATTATCGAGTCGTCCACCTCGTTACAGTTGGAACATTATCGAGACATCCACCTCGTTACAGTGGAACATTATCGAGCCGTCCACCTCGTTAAAGTTGGAACATTATCGAACCGTCCACCTCGTTACAGTTGGAACATTATCGAGCCGTCCACCTCGTTACAGTTGGAACATTATTGAGACGTCCACCTCGTTACAGTTGGAACATTATCGAGACATCCACCTCGTTACAGTTGGAACATTATCGAGCCATCCACCTCGTTACAGTTGGAACATTATTGAGTCATCCACCTCGTTACAGTTGGAGCATTATCGAGACATCCACCTCGTTACAGTTGGAACATTATCGAGCCATCCAGACCTCGTTAAAAATCATGCATTGCGGAAAATCATGCATTGAGAGTCAATTCATGCATAGAGAGTTAATATTCATGAATCGAGCGTTAATTCATGCATAGCGAGAAGATCTCATACCTCGCAGAAAATTCATGCATCGCGAGAAGATTTCATACCTCACAGAAATTTCATGCATCGTGAGAAGATTTCATACCTCGCATAAAATTCATGCATCGAGAGTTAATGTTCATGCATTGAGAGTCAATTCATGCATCCTTAGTTAATATTCATGCATTGAGAGTCAATTCATGCATCGAGAGTTAATATTCATGCATCGAGAGTCAATTCATGCATAGCGAGAAGATCTCATACCTCGTAGAAATTTCATGCATAGCGAGAAGATCTCATACCTCGCAGAAAATTCATGCATCGCGAGAAGATTTCATACCTAGCAGAAATTTCATGCATCGCAAGAAGATTTCATACCTCGCAGAAAATTCATGCATCGAGAGTTAATATTCATGCATTGAGAGTCAATTCATGCATCCTTAGTTAATATTCATGCATTGAGAGTCAATTCATGCATCGAGAGTTAATATTCATGCATCGAGAGTTAATTCATGCATAGCGAGAAGATCTCATACCTCGCAGAAAATTCATGCATCGCGAGAAGATTCCACACCTCGCAGAAAATTCATGCATCACGACAAGATTCAATTCCTCGCAAAAGTTTACATATCGTAACAAGATTTCATACCTTGCGGAATTCATGCATCGCGAGAAGATTCAGTTCCTCGCAAAAGTTTACACATCGCAAGAAGATTTCATACCTTGCTAGATTTATGCATAGCGAGAAGATTTCATCCCTCGCAAAATTTTATGCATCGCGAGAAGATTCAATTCCTCGCAAAAGTTTACATATCGCAAGAAGATTTCATACCTTGCGGAATTTATGCAACGCGAGAAGATTTGATCCCTTGCAAAATTTTATGCATTGCGAGAAGATCCCATTCCTCTCAAAATTTTATACATCGCGAGAAGATTCCATCCCTCGTGAAATTTGCGCATTGCGGAAAGATATTCATGCCCCGCAAGCAATCATGCGCTGTTAGAAAAGGGATCGTGCATCTGAAAGGAAGTATTTATTCCTCACCGTCAACTGACGTTAAATGCCGATGAGAGAAATTGAGTGTCGACACTGTGGAAGACACTGTCTTCCATTTAAATTGCATTTTAAGCTGACGAGTTTTATCTCAATCTTTGTCAAGAGCATTTGAAAGGATGAATTCCTTAAAAAAAAAAAACAAAAAAAAATCAAAAAAGAAAAAAAATTAAAATAAAAAAACAAAACAAAACAAAAAGAAAAACAGGTGCAAACTACTTCAACAATGACGCAACACACCATAGTACCTTTTGGAGACAGGTCTGGAATTGACTTCCACCACATGCAACCGCACTTCTCTACAAGGGTCATGTGTTCAGTCAAAATTGGGTTTGTCAAATTTCGTTGTCCACGATTTCTTTCATCAATCATACACAACGAAAGGGACAGCTGTTGACACCCAATTTTGGCCTAACATTTTTTAAAAAAATTGTAATTTTGGCCCACAACGCTAAGCCCGTCTTTTGAGTTTTTATTTAACTTGCTAACTAGGTCAAAAAAAGGGGGAAAATAATTTTCAGAAAAAAAAAAAGGAAGAGAGGTAGCCCTTCCTCTCTCCTCCCTCTCCTCCCAGCGCTTCCTCTCATCTATCTCACAGCCGCCAGCCCCGCGCCCTTTCCTCTAACTCTTCTCCCCTTCCTCCAAACACCCCCCAGTCGCCCCTCTCCCTTCCTCCTCTCCCTCCTCCCGTCATTCCCCTCCCTCTCCCATTTATCTCCCCTTCCTCTTCCCCTCCCTCTTCTTTCCCTCCTCCCCTTTCCCGTCGCCCCCTTCCTCTCTCTTCCACTCCATCCAGCAGTGAGGAGGACGAAGCCAGCTGCAGCGAAGGCGCCCGATGACAACAACAGGCCTGGAGAGGCCACCAGTGAAGGCCAACGACAGCAACATCAGCAACCGGCGAACGCTCCGGCTGAAGTAGCAGCTGAAAACAAGAATAGACAGCCCAAAATACTCTTCTATTCTAGTCAGAATCTCGCCTAAAACAACTCCGATTCTCCTCCCTTTTTCCGGCTAACAATCTCACCAAACAAAACCCCCATCCCATTTTTCCTTTACATTTTTGTTATTTCATTTTTTTATCATTGCAGATGAATGAACCAGGGAGCTATTAGCTCCAAAAAATCATCACGTTTCGAGGCTTATCGACGGGAAACAATCCAGATTCAGCAGACAATAGCTCCGAGGAGCTTTGATATTTTTCTTCAATTTCTGGTAGAAATCTTGAACTATTTTACCATTTTTTTTTGTTGTTGATTTTGTTCTATGTTGGATTTCATATTTCGCTTGAATATTTTTATGTGGCTGCTTGTTTGGAAATTGATTCTTTTTAAGTAGATTACTTTTATTTATTTATCTTATGTTTACTTTACGTTTAAGTTTACACTTCCTAGTTTGCTAAAATTGTTCATTGGATATTTAAATAGAATTGCATTGTTATTTTTTTCTTATAGAATACTTTTACTTACATTATTTATATATATAGTGATAAATTCTTTTAGATTGTTAACTCGGACGACTATTATGTTTGCAATTTCATTTGGTTTTGTTTGATTTCAAAATAGGATAGTGAATTTTATGTTTTCTAGCAAGGTCCCTACTTCAATCCTTATATCTTGGTTACTGTCATGTGAATGTTTGTTAGATTTACTTTTAGTTTACTGTTATTTTTATTAGTTAATATAATTTGTTTTCTTTCAATTATTAGTTAAATGATAACATATGTAAGGGCTTAATTCAATTAATGAAGGTTGGTGATATATTTTAGTTACTTAGCTTATTAAATGTTGAAAGGGGCCAGTGAAAAATGAATCCATCGGGTTTAGACGCCTTTCCATTTTAAAAGACGGAAAATCTAATTTAAGTTTATATTTAATTTTAGTTTTTTGAATTGGCCGATGAAGAAATTATCGTCGATTTCCAAGGCCTCCCATGTTAATAAGACGGATTTTTATTTTTTTAGTTATTGTTTGAGTTATTCATTTTTATTTATATTTATTTGGCACTAACTCTTTTACTAAGTTTTTACATGTACACGGAGGTGCTTCTCCTTGAATTATTCGAAAAAGTTCGAATTATATTTTTATTTCGTTATTTTGTGAATATTGACGTTAGGCAAACTTTAGGCCGATGATTATTATTTTATTGTGTTTATTGCATGTTTATTATATTTGTATATTATTTTATATTCTTCCTCAATTTGAAAAAAAAAAAATTCAGTCGGGAACCACATTTGTGGATTCCGAAGGGTGCCTAACCCCTTCCCTTCGGAATAACTTGAACCCCTTACCTAGAATCAATTGGTTTCGTAGACTTTTCTTTAATAATTGGTTTCCTAGTTTTCCTAAAATTAGGTGGCGACTCTTTTTAAAACTCGTTTATTTTTAAAACTTTATTAAAATTGAAACAATTAATTATTTTCGAGTTGCCGCGACGTTTCGTCCTATTTCAAAAGAGTAGGGATGTAAACACCATGATTACTCACAATATCATGTATGTAGAGCTTTGCATAATCCTTCTCGGAGTCAGTGAAATTAACGGGAATAACATGAGTGGATTTGGTCAATCTATCAAGTAGTACCCATATTTAGTCATGTCGCCTTCGAGTCTTTGACAAACCCAGTATAAAGCCCATGTTAATGTATTCTTACTTCAAATTAGAAATTTGGATCTCTTGAAGTAAACTAGTCGTATTTAAGTGTTCCGCTTTCACTTGTTTGCAATGGACACTTTGCAACAAAATCCGCTATGTCCTTTTTCAAGCCATCCAGCTAAAACACTCATTTAAGGTCATGATACATCTAACTAGAACCTAGATTAATCGAATAACGGGACCCATGAGCTTCCTCAAGAATCCGGTTTTTCAAATCATCAACATTAGGTACACACAACCTATCGTGATACCTCAAAACACCATCCCCCTTCAGAAGAATGACTCATTAAGCATACCAGGAACCGATTATTTCAACTCCATCAATGCAAAGCCAAGGTGTTTCTTAGACTTTTCCTCCACCACCAAAGACGATTCAGAGTTATGGTGGACCACAAAGCCACCATTAGGGGAATCTTCCAACGTAACACCCAAACGAGCCAACCTATGAACATATTTCACTAGGTATTTCTTTGTTTCTTTTATATGGAACACACTACCCATAGTGATACAACTTAGAGCATCCACCACCACATTGTCCTTGTCGGGGTGGTACATAACACTCATATCATAGTCTTTCAACAACTCCAACTATCTTCTTTGCCGGAGATTAACTCCTTTTATGTAAATACATATTGGAGACTTGTAATGGTCTATATACATATCCATATGGACCTATAAAGATAATGTCTCCAAAACGTCAAAGCAAACACTACCGCCGCAATCTCAAGGTCATGACTTGGGTAATTTATTTTATGAATCTTAAGATGCCTAAAGGCATAGGCAATAACCTTCCCATGTTGCATAAGAACACATCCTAACCCGACTCGAGATGCATCCTAATATACAACTAAACCCTCATTTCCCTCCGGTAAGGTTAACACCAAAGCGATGGTAAGATTATGTTTCAAGGATTGGAAGCTTTTCTCACACGCCTCCTACCATTCAAACTTCACATTCTTTTGGGTCAAGGTAGTCAAAGAACTGCAATCGATTCAAACCCATCAACAAGCTGTATATAATAACCAGCAAGACCCAAGAAACTCCTAATGTCGGTTGGAGCCACTGTTTTAGGCCAATTATTGAACTCTTCGGTGTTTCTCGGATCGATTTCTACGCCCACACTAGAGATGATATGCCTAAGAAATGCCATTAAACTCATCCAAAACTCACATTTGCTATATTTGAAATATAATTGATGTTCCTTTAAGACTTGCAAAACCACTCTTAAATGGTCTAGATGCTTACCCTCATTCTTCGAATAAACCAATAGGTCCTCAATAAACATAATGACAAATGAATCTACGTAACTTCAAATACCCTATTCATAAGGTCCATGAATGTCGCCGAGGCATTTGTCAACCCAAATGATATCACCCTAAACTCAAAGTGACCATATCTTGTTCTAAAGGCCATTTTGGGAATATCCTCATTTCTCACCCTATGTTGGTAATATCTCAACCTCAAATCAATCTTAGAAAGTATGTTGCCTCTTGGAGTTGATCAAAAAAGTCGTCAATCTGAGGGAGAGGATACTTATCCTTAATGGTCACTTTTTTAAGTTGCCGGTAATCGATACACATTCTAAGGGACCCATACTTCTTTTTTACAAACAAAACTGGAGTGCCCAATGGGGAAATAATAGGTTGTATGAACTAATTGTCTAGTAAATCCATGAGTTAAGCCTTCAACTCTTTCAATTCGTCCAAATCCATCCGATAAGGAGGAATTGAAATGGGATTTGAATTCGGTAGCAAGTGAATACAAAAATCAATTTCCAATTTCGGAGGGATTTCAGGTAGATTATTTGGAAAAACCTCCAGAAATTCCCTCACTATGGGCACCATCTAATTGGGAGGAAGCTCGGAATCAAAATTTCTGACTTTTACAATATGGTATACGCACCCTTTAGAGATCATTTGGCAAGCTTTCAAACAAGATATGATTTGACCACTAGGAATAGAATTTCCCCCCTTCTACTCTAACACGGGTTTATTCGGAAAGTTAAACTTCACCACTCTTGTTCTACAATCTATAGAATCAAAGCAAGCATGCAACCAATCCATACCCAATATAACATCAAAATTGACCATATCAAGTTAAACTAGTTCAACATAAGTAATACTATTGGGCAACATTATGTGACAATTCCTATATACCTTTTTGCTACCACCCACTCACCCACAGGGGTAGACACCATGAAAAGTTCATTCAAAATATCGGGCAAAATATCAAACTTACTAGCTACTAAAGTAGTAACAAAAGATACAGTGCTACCTGGATCAAGTAAATCATATACATTAATACAGAAGACTTGTAACATACCGGTCACCACGTTTGGAGAACTCTCTTGTTCACCCCTAGAGCGGAAAGCATAAAACTGATTCTTCTTTGGAGGATGTACTTTTGAACCACTTGCTTGTTCACTCCCCTTGTCTTGACCCATAATATTAGGGATATATCTCACCTTGTGTCCCCTTTTCCACACCCAAAGCAATTTCCCGTTCCCACTAAGCACTCACCCACATGACCCTTACCACACTTGGAACAAGCAGGCTTCTCACTAGGTGAGTTTCCACCCTTACCTTTTTGGGATTTAGGTTTAATAACCTTATTATCACAAGCCTTAGGGAACTTATAAGGAACTTTATTAGATAATCTCTTCTTGAAGTTATGCTTTTCTTGAATGTCAAGATTATCCTTTGAACAACCACCATTAAAAGAACTTTCTCTATTGGCATCTCTACTCTTTCTCTCAACTCTTGTTTATTCCACTTGTTTAGCATAAACCAAGAGACAAGAATTATTCATATTATCATGTAGTATATCCGAAAGACATTCTTCTTTTAGGTCATCCAACACTCTTGTCACAAAGCAGCTTATTTCATATCTCAGATCGGAAAACAACGAAGGAGCATACTTTGACAATTTAGTGAATTTCAAAGAGTATTCAAGTACACTCATACATCCTTGATGAAGGTTAATGCATTATTCCACCTTATCTTCTCTGTTTTCCCTTGGAAAGAACCTATCAAGAAAAGCCTTCTTGAAAATCTCCAATGTCACAGGACCATCCCTCAAAAGCCTATATTCTCTCCATTAGATGTACCAAGCTTGGGCCACATCCTTGAGTTGGCAAGTGGCTAACTCGACCTTCTCACTAGTAGTCAAACCCATATCATAGAGGATCTTGAAGGTTTCATGAATGAATTCTTGTGGGTCTTCCTGAACCTTGGACCCATAGAAAGTAGGTGGATTCATCCTTGTGAAATCCCTCAAGTGAGAGGCCATGGTGCTAACTTGTTGGTTTCCTCGGGGTACAACCCCCCAGTTTGCTTGGGCCGTCATAGCTTGAGCTTGAGAAGTGAAGGCTTGTGATTGGGTATTAATGTCTTGGGCCATATGGAGAAAGGCAGCCCTTATGTCACCATTCATCATGGCTGGAGGATTGGCCGGAGCTTGATCATCAATAACTACTTCCTCAAGAGAATGAACTTGATTTCCACGGGGACGAACTCCCGCATTAGAAATCTCTTCATCAAGTCTACGTGCAGCGTTTCTTTGAGTATTCATACCTGTAACCACAATACAAAGTTTAGGTGAAAGCACACATAAAGTTGACTCTAGAGGCACGACATTAGATTCCAAGAAAATTAGAATTTCCTAAGCATCATATAGATTCCTACTTAAAAGTGTGGCGCACTACAATATTATGAATATGAATCTACATAAACATTTTTTTATGAGAAATCATCCTAAGAATATTCAACCTCAAGCTCTAAATACCAAGTTTGTCACATCCGTAGAGCACCCCCCCAGATGTAACTGGTATCGTCTTCCTCTTTGAAGACTAAGACTAGCCTCTTAGCATTCGTCATTACATTTCATAGGTTAAATTAGAGGAAAATTTAAAACTTCTTATATTTCTTTTACATTGAGGTTTACATATAATTTTACATACACATAATATTTATATCGAATATACATAGACCCTTCATATATGAAATTACATAGTCTTCTACTTTTAATGCACACACACACACACAGACACACACACACACACACCCCACACACACATATAAAGCATATAAGATTCATGGACATCACATGAATCACCTTTTCACCTTAAGACAAACGTCTAAGACAACTCTAAGACAAATTTGTGCAATGTAAAAGTAGCATCTCATACTACTACTCACACTTAGTACTTCTTTGAAATCACCATAGACAAGGAACATTTATATAAAATGTCATAACATAGAAGTAACTCATAATAAAATACAAGTATAGCATGCATCTTTTACATTAAAGCTTATAAGCATTTAAGAATCAACATACTTCATTAGCTTCACTACATTAAGACAACCTTCATTCATTAGATATTACATTAAAATTATTCATTAACACATCATCAGAAGATCACAGTCAGTCATTAACATTATAAGAAACCAGCCATGACTTATGTCTATTTGTGCAATGTATAGATGGTATCCTATACCACCACCCACACTAAGTAGTACATCGTTAAGAAGCCATACATAATTAACATTTTTTCAGAGGGTAAGATATAACGACATTGAATATGTGAGTTTTACATAGAATCTCGGTGCCAGCATTACCATATAAAGAGATTCCTACTTGTCGAAGGTAGGACCATCATTTCTTTATCCTTAAATGGATCCACTAGCTAGACCTATGTAGGAACATAGTTAAAGGAAAAGAGAGATTAATACTTGATACCCCATATCAACTCATGGATGAGCACCCATATCAAGAGATTTCTACTTTGTACCACTCCTCAACTCATGAATGAGCACTCATCTCAAACCATATCCTCTCGGTGCTTAGCATCAATCCCCAAATAGTACATTACGTTCATTACATTAGGTCATCATGGGATAAAGGATTGCTACAAGATACCCCGCCTCAACTCATGGATGAGAATCCATCCAAACAAAAGATTCATTAATTCATTGGAAAGATCATAGATTCAAAGATGAAAATATTTTTCACCTAAGAACCCCTTTATTGTGAGAAAATACTTTAACAACAGTTCATTATCATTTGTAAGAGAACAAATGAGAATAGCTTTTCATGTAGTACTTCATCATTAACATTATCGTTGAACTTCATTTATTCATCATTCAAGTGTGTGTATATGTATATGTGAGAATAGACTTTCACATAATCACCATTAATCACAAGTGTTAATACACAAATAACATTCAATCCTAACACAATTAGCTTCTAAACATGATCATTATGTATTCATTTAGATCACACACATGCTTTACATCATCATTATACATTAACCTCCACATGTAGGACTCGAGGAATATATCCATTACTTCAATAGAATAATATGCATAGTAAGTAAAAACCTCCACCTTTTAAGTAGATCAACATATCTAGCACAAGTCTACTTCAACATGAAATTAGACCATAACTTGCCCTTTCAAGGCCATAATCAATGAGTTACCAACACACCAAAAATTCACTTCAATTAAAGCATGTATAATGATAACATTCAACAATCTAAATAAATTTAGGCATAATTAATCAATACTCAATCTTGATCATCAGACACACTTCATAAAGCACAATTTTGGAATTGAGAGAAATAATGGGTTAATAGAGTAGTTCATAATAAATCATTAATTAAGCCCCAATACAGTAGTAATTTGTCATTAGAAACGACTTGAAAATATTTGATGTAATAACCCATGATATTGAGCAAAACTTTGGGGTTTTAAGAATGCAAAAGTAACATTGGAGTTGGATCCTTGAATGGAAAATTAAACAAGGTCATGACCAACCTACCTTGATATTGATTCTCAAGAAAAACCCTTGAAATTTCTTTGAAAACCTTGAAGAAATTCACCTTTGAAGCTTTATGTCTTCACATTCTATAGAGGTTCTAGAGAGAGATCTTTTGGAGGGGAAGAGGAGTATTTATTTGGGGTTTTTAAATAATAAAGTCTAAAATATGTTTTAATACTTTTAATACTCTTAATACACCTAAATAAACACAAAATAATAGGAAAAAACTTAACTAATCACTAAAATAATTTAATAAATGACCACTCACTTGGCTGAACAAAACCAGTCCTACAGGTGAGATATCCACGGACCACCATCAACAGATGGGTCCACAGACCAAGCTGCATGGATGTGCTTAAATTTATGTTGCATGATATAAAGAGGATAAACATGGGGTGTGGCTCGACTTATGAGGTGTGCTCCTCTTTTGTAGGTCACCAAAATCTAGGGAAAACTCTTCATTTTGCGCAACCTTATGATTTCCTTGGTTCCTGGGGTTTAGACTTAGGTTCCTCCTCAAGGACCTTTAGGGTGGTCCTTGGTGGGTATTACCTTCAAGTATAACTCCTAAACACCTAAACCATGTCTCAGGACAACCATAAATCACTTCAAAACTCAGACCAACTCAAACACACATGTTAGGATCTAGTTTCAATAATTTGATTTTAGGGTCATTACGAAATGTTGCTAGACTGATTTTATAGAAGTTAGTATGGAGAATCGAGAAGTGGCTGACCAAATTTCTCTGGGTGATCTCACATTACTGACCTATGCAATAGCAGCACAACTCCTTGATCACATAGCCAAGAAAACAATGAGACTAAGATGGAATAAATTTTGGCCACATTGTTTACTCGTCTACATCTCGTGGCCAAACAGATTATGGAATTGGAGTATCATGCAAAACCAATTACCAGTACATTCCCCCTCATGATCATAAAAAGTCTAAGAAGTACGAGGGTGGACAAGTAGAAGAGATTCTCTAACTCATTATCCACAAAGTTGAAGACCAAGATAGAGTGTTGAATGAAATAAAAGAGAATGTCTCATTGCTGAATCAAATAATTGGTCCCCATTCCATATATATTAAGTTATTTGAGACTCAAATTGGGTCATGTATTGTCTCGTATCTACCCTACAAATCAATATTGATTGGGTAAGTCATCCAATGATGTTATAGGCATTTCTTGGAAGGCAACCCATGTGTTTATCTCTTTATTTTTATTTTATAAATAATCATATGTTTATTTTGCAGGTTAAAATGTAGAATATGTTTGAAAAGTGCTGGTAGGTGAGCAAAATGTCCATTCAGCAACTTGTGAAGAGGTAGGCGATCCTGACATGGACCACCATTGGACTCATAGAATTTTGATTTCGGAGCTTGTATAACTCGGCGAGTCTATGAGCAAATTGGCAATTCGCCAACCCAGTCGGCGATCACGACTTGGTTTGCCGGTTGGACTTTCCATAGTAGTTGGAGGTCCTTAAGAACTCGATGAGGTAAGTTTCCACTCGGTGCATCGCTAACTGGGTAGCAGTAACACTAAAGTTGTCGATTGAGCGAGAAATGGACGTTTATTAAGGCCAAAATTTCAATATCTTTCACATTTCCTCACCTTTTAACTTCCCCCTTTCAAAACTGCACTATATTTTCCATGTATTCTTGTGTTTTTATCATATACTATTCCTTAATTGTGTATTCAAAGTAGGATTCTTTTCCATATAGCTTTACAACTTATATATTCGGTATAAAAGGTTTGTTTTCAAACCCCGAAGTCATAATTTGTGACTATACCCATTTTCAATTGTTCTTATCTTTAGCGTAGTGTGTTGGGCCTCTCTAATTATAATTGTATTCTTCAATTCATGTTTTAATTTTAATATCTTGCCTAAATTTCCTAATTGTTGATTTCCAAAATTTTCATGCTTTAAGTTGACCAAAATCTTATTAAGTTTTGTAGTTTTGTTGTAGGCATAGTTGGGTGAAGTTTAAGTAACCCGTATTTGTGTCAAATTATGTACTTTGGCCAATGATGGAGCGGTTGACATTATTTTTAAGGGCAAAATTCACTAAATGGATAAATTTAGCCAAACCGGGAGAAATCTCAGTATCATTGGAGCATGTGTGTAATGGGTCATTGTGTAATTGATGGAGTGCATATTTTAAATTTGTTTCAGGGGCTGCGACGTTGAATTTGGAAGTCGTGGGAGAAAGTAGGCACGTTGGGCCTTATCGCGATTTGGGTCGAGCTCGCTAGACCACTTTGTTGTTAGTCGGATCCCCTCAAGATCACCTTTAATTTCATGCTATACTTCATTTTGGTATCTATAACTTTTTTTGAGAAGGCTGATATTGCCGAATGCACTTGGAGACTCACCTGTTGTCTTCTTGATCACCCTTTCTACACCCTTTACCCCTATAAATGCACTGTAATTTTTTGTGGGCAAGTCCTTGCTTCTTGAATGCTGTCGGCGATTTCCAGAAAGGCCTTTCAGATCGCTGAAATGACAATTTTTCTTGGAAATTTCGAGCCCATCCATTTGGCTAGCCCAATATAGCTCGCTAAAGAGATTCGACGACTAACCAACCAGTTCAACAACTATGTCTGCAACTATTTTTTGCAAGTTTGTTTGAACAATTTCTAACTCCTTTTTGATGTTTTTGAAGATATGTCCAAAACCAACCTTTATATGTCGCCCCGTTAGAGAGCATGGGGCATCATGATAAATGAAGGGGGAGTCAATCCTCGTAAGAAGTAAAGAATAAAAACCTCTTAATATTATTAATGTTTTGTACTGAAATATATTCGAACATTTTATACGACATGTGGGTACTTCTTACATGCATAAGAATCCTTTCCTCACTCTTTTTCCTTAATTAATTATCAAAATTTTATTTTCTAGTCTTATTAATTTTTATGAATTCGTTGTTTGATCGTGTTTAGAAAAGTATCAAGTCATGTTTTATGTTATAATATGTGTGTTGTATTTATCTTTTGGGTGCTAACAAAAATAATAAAAATAAACTTGTTAGGATAAGGAGATGAAAAGAAATTGAATTATAATATATTAAATAAGAATAAAAATAAAACGTACAGAATATCAAAAGATAATATATATATATATATATAGAAATGGGGGGAAATAAAATGTAAAAAAAAAGATTTAAAACTAATTAAGAGTAACATAAAAGTTTAATAAGAAGTCAACAAGTATAATAACAAACAAAACATTAAAAATAATTAATCAATTTTTTTTAAAAAA
>CM064973.1:34611563-34678440 GCA_032847665.1 Solanum chilense | reverse complement strand
ATTTTCATTTGATTTAATGAAACTTGACATAGATATGTTATTCATCAAAATAGATACTCAAATTTTATGTGACTACCTAAATTATTGTTGATGCTATTTTAAAATGAATTTATTTGAAAACTCTTTTTATATAAAATCAAATTTATGATGAACAATGAGATCAAGAAAAATATTCTTAGATCATTACATTAAAAAATTACATGGGAGAAGATAAATTAGCAAAAAGATTTTCTTTTTTTAGAAGTTTTTTTATTCTTTTGTTTTTTTGCATTTTCTCACGAAATAGAAAATATTTTTCATTTCCCAATAAAAATCACAAAAAATGTTTTCTTTTATTATGTATAGTTCAATAAAAAAACTTCAAAAGTTTTTGTACCACTTTAAATGAAGAATATAGTTGTAGTTTTAAACAATTTTTTCTAATCTTTAAAAAAATCAATTAGAATTGTTTAACTATCCAAACCGAACGAACTACGTACACCTGATTCTTAACTTTATGAGATACGTAGGCAAATATCCATTATATTTTTATCGACGTTGTTGAGTTCTCAATGATCGAAAGTTCCTCATTTTTATTAGAGATTTAAATAAGGTGACCTAGAACACTAGAACTCAATTCCAAGTCATTTTAATCAGAAAAACTCTTTTCTTTTAAAAAACTGCCAATTTTGAGGATAAAATAGGGATGTGACATCTGCAACTTTGTTTGAACTATATCTAACTTTTTTTTAAATGTTTTTGCAGATATGGCAAAAACCAACATTTATATGTCACCCCGTAAAAAAGCACGATGCGTTGTGATAAATGAAGATGGAGCAATTATTCCTAAGAAGAAATAGAATAATACCTCTTAAGGGAGGCAAAGAAAAAGGCAATAGGTCACCCTCTGAGGTTCCGGAGCACAGTCATGTAGCGATCAAGAGCCCTTTAACTTCCAAGCTTCAACGTCTGAGCTGGAGGATGACGCGAGAGCCCCAACAACCATACCAGTAGAATCTACAGTGCCAATTCGGACACCTCTTGTGCCTCTAGTTCCACCACTGATTCATGCCCCCTAACTACTTAATATATTAAAAGCTTATGGGTTGCAGACTACTCTAAAGAAAAGCCACTATCTACAAAGGGCCATGAGGGGTAATACTCCACAGTGAGGGACGCCTTCTGTTTCCACCGGTTTGAGTAGTTCACCATGCCCCGAGTCCCCTGCATTCCTAGATATTTCCTAGAGTTTTATACGACATACGTAGAGTTGGTTCCCAAGGAAAAGAGGAAGGAGAGTGTCTTCAGACTAGTGAAGTTGGTCATGGTTGAGTGGAAGGAATTCAGGTGTAATAGTGATTACATTAATATTGTACTTAACAGGGCTTTAGGTGCTACATTGGCATATGAGGGCTTGCCTACTTATGAATCCCTAGATAACTTAAAGGGCTATCTTGTATAATTGATTTTTTATATCACCCCGAGGTGGAGAAGAAGGACCTGATTATTGTTTCTCGGATAAATTTTTGGCTTTATTAGCAGCACCCGCATTCCATCCCAGGAATAATCTATCCTCCGCCCCCTAAGGTGGCCTACGTTTGGTCGATCATATTCAAGAAGAGCATTTACCTGGGAGTCCTCTTAGAGAAGAAGATGGATATGAGGGCCATGTAGAGCCAAACCTCTTTTCCATTCCTGGTGTTGATCATAGAGTTGTGCTGGCGTTATGGAGTTCCTCGTGATGAGATGAGAGATATTGAGGTCAGTCCTTTATCATCAAAGACATTCAGTGTATAGAGGCCGAGTACACACGAGAGGAGGCCGACAGGAGGAGAGCAGCTTCAATAGATACATATTTAGAAGTTGGCATTTACTCTACACCTGATGAGTTATCTTTGCCTACTCCAGCATCCGCGCCATCATGTACATCTTCTCTCACTTCTTCCTCCCATGATTCATGTACATCTACAGTTGCCCAGCCCGCAAGGATTACTCAAGTTATGATTTTGAATATGGGGCACCTAGCACATCTCGCTGATGTACGGGTAACCCGATTAGAGGATAAAGTCCCATGGATGATTGATAGTGCTATCATTGTTGCGCTGACCCCCCCTTCGAACATCTATTTATTATCAAACTACGAGATTTGTGGCTTGTGAGAATTGATAGGGGAGCCTTATGAGGTTATGGCATTGAAAGTTGAAGTGACAGATCTGAGGAAGGATGTAGACTATCTCAAGTCTTCATACATCACTTCATTATTAGAAGTAGTAGATGATGTGGATGCCCAACAAAATTCTTGGATTCCCCCCGTTACCACCGAAAATTTGTTGAGGGATGATATGACCGTTGATGAGTCATAGACAGAGATTGACAAGAAGAAGATAAAGGTGAGCGAGGAGAGCATACACGAAGACCTGCCTTGAGGATACAATTGTACAGTTGGTGATTCAGATAAGGTTAGAAAGATCGTGGAATGATTTATGTGTAGTTCCAGATAAGGTTAGAAAGATCGTGGAATGATCTTTCCAATCTTGTTGAGTTTGTAAAATTTTGAGTTCGGATGAGTAAGTTATGCTCTTTGGAAGTTGGGGTATTTGATTAGGGAAATGTCCGATCCGGAAATTGAAATGGTAATTTGGTCTTTTACGTACCCAATTTGTTAAATTCGTTTTTATTAAGTTAATTGGGGTCAATGATAAGTTATTTCAGTTAACGGTTTTGAAAAATAGAGTTAGGATTTTTGGAAAAAGAACGTATAAGAAAGAAAAAGAGGAAAAGCAAGATTCACTAAGAACGATCGGTTTTGATTGTGGATTTCTACAAAATTTTGATCTTACCAGGTACGTGAGTCTGTCATAGCGTAACGTTTCATTCACCCATGCGACAAACATGTTCAGTTAAACGCAAATCATTCTAAAAGAGTTTTGAAAGTTGATGTTCTTGCTATTAATTCTTGAATTTTAGTTTTGTTCTTGAATTGGGTTGAATTGTGGAGTTTATAAGATCTTTCCATTGAAATTTAGAGTTGTGTGGACTTAGGTTTTTGAGTATAGATACTTCTTATTGGAATCTAAAATGAATGTGAGGCAAATATTTGAGTTTAGGCGAATTGGGGCTTGAAAATGAAGAAAAGAAAAATTTGACAAGGAACAGGTACCAGGTCTGCGTCGCGGAACGACCTTTTCCCTTAGTGAACAAAAGGGGCTCCACTTCACAGACAAGACGTGGACTCGTTTGTCTCAACATTACATTTTTCAAATAATTAATTTGGAGCATCTCCACATGGTGGACTTGTTCCAAGATAGTGGTTTCATAGTTTTTCTCAAGTTTTGCTATTTGAAAAGCATTCCTAAACATCAAGAGACCTTTCCTATCACAAATCTTAATTCCTTGAATCCATAATTCGATTCAAGAAGATTTAAGAGTCATTTCAAGTAAATTTAAGAGTCAAGTCAAGTAAAATTAAGAGTCAAGTCAAGTAAAGTTAAGAGTAAAGTCAAGTGAAGCTCATCAAAGTATTTCAAAAGTGTTTTACAAACATTTTAACTTTGTTTTAAGACTAAAGTTTCATCTTAATCCAAGAGTAAAGAGTTGATCTAATTTCTCAAAAGCTATTGGAACAAGCTCTAAAAGAATTTATAAATGTTTTCACATTTAAGATAAGAGCAAAACTGACATTTCCAAAAGAGTTTTCAGCAAAGAAAGGAATATGGATTTCAAGAGAGCTTTTAAAGTAAGTGTTGAGTAATTATCTCAACCCAAAGAAAGAAGTTGTTTCAAAAACATACTTGCTAAGTATATTTTTGGGAGTAGTATTGAGCACCGGTATGGGGATGCGAGTTCATATTAACTCATGTCTCCATAAATCATGTAGTCATCAAGGGTATTAAATGATTAATACTTTTTAGATGATCACGTAAATTAAGCTAGTGGATTCACTATGTTAAGAAGGTCGTATACTCCGAAAAGGTGTGGGATGATCGGCCGGCGTGGGCCTAATAACGTTGTATCATCACTATAGATTTTAAGTGATGGTTGTCGGTTGAACCTCCCACAACAATAATTGTATGGTTTAGTTAATAGGTTCTGCTTAGTATGAATGGGGGGTATGGGACATCAATCATGAATTTCACTAGTATACTTTAGGAGGATACATGATATGTAATTTATTATTATTTTGAATTAACATCAATTAATTTTATATTTTTACGTACATCTCAGATTATTTTAATATTTGCCTACACACATAGCTGAAAAACATGTTTAAAACAATTTTTCTTTATTTCGCGCATGATTGTCAACTGTTTTATAATGTAACGAGTTTAGTTAAGTATTCATGAGTTTCAGAAGAGTCAAGATAAGTATTTTTTTAGAATCTCCTTCAATCCTATATTGTATTTGAGCATTCCAACTTACATACTCGTATATTCAATTTACTGATGCTATTTGTCCTGCATCTAAATATGAGATAGACACAGGTAACTAAGATCGGCATTTCAGCTCACCGTTGATCCAGTTGAGAACCCCAGAGTTATTGTGTGAGCCTCCTTGCATTTCTAGAGAATCCCTGTTCATTAAGATGTTGTGGGGCTTGTCCCAACATCCATCTGAATTATTAGAGACTTCACAAATAGTTAGTCAGATGTTAGTCCATCCGTCATTATTTGGTATTAACATATGTTAAGATTTGAGTTGGCACTTTGGCTTAAATTAAATATTTATTTTAAAAATATTATGAGTTAACTTTGAGGCAGTTAAGTTGTTTATCACTTGAAATCTTTTTTTGATGATTTAAGACTTCCGCTAAGTAAGTAAACCAGGTCAAGGGTTTTCATGGGGCCAACAATGGTTTCCGAGTGCCAGCCACGTCAAGAGTGTAGGCGAGGGTTGTAAAAAATATTGTATGAGAGCACATGGTTCAAGATTCCTAGGGAGACTATGAAGCCTTATTTGTAAATTCCTAGTTATCACTGTGAAGCATGCCACATCTATAATTAGGAGGCTGCAAAATTTAAGAATTCCTTCATTTTCTCCATACTCCTTTCGTGAGTTAGAGTTTGATCTATAAAAAGTTTTTTCTAATTCTTGATTGTGTGCATTTTGAGAGAATCATGCCTCCACAAAGAGAAATTAGAGCGGCCCTACCAAGGTAAATATCGAGGAACAAAGGGTACCTAATGCACCAGAAGTGCAACCTCAAAATGAGGCCACCTATACTAAATTCTGGAAGTTATTTGGAGTTTAAGTTAAGGTGCAACCTATCAAGTTGCACAGAGAAATAATCAACATTAAGTAGCTGATACTTCTAGGATCTGTGATATTTTAAGGATGACCCCCCTAAGCTTCACAGGTTCAAGTGTTAGTAAGGATCCGGAGAATATCATTGAGGAGCTGAAAAAGATATTTGATGTGAGACATGTTGCTGAGGAGGAGAGGGTTGAACTAGATGCATACCAAATGAAGGGCGTTGCTAGAATCTAGTTCGACCACAGAAAGAAGAATAGGGTTAAGGATGCACTAGTATTGAGTTGGGTAGTGCTTGAGAGTGCTCTCATAGGGATTTCCATTTCCGTTGAGTTGCGGGAAAGATAACAGAGTTTATCACCCTTAATGCAGAATCTATGAGTTTATGAGTACAACATTTAGTTCACACAACTTCCTCACTATGATCCATAGCTGGTTGCTGACATGAAGAGCCGGATGAGTCTATTTGTTGCTGAGTTGTCTCGTCAGTAAAGCAAGAAAGGCAACAAAGCTATGCTAATAGGGGATATTGTCACGACCCAAATCCGGGGCGCGACTAGCACCCACATTTACCCTCCTATGTGAGCGAACCAACCAATCTAAACCTTAACATTTCAATGTATAACAATAGAAAATAAAGCGGAAGACTTAACTTATTAATAAAAACCAATTCAATAACTACTAAAATTCAACATCTATTATTTCCCCAAAATCTGGAAGTCATCACCACAAGAACAACTATAATCAACATACTAAACTAAGAGTATTCTAAAAGTTAAACAAGTAAAAAGCTAGTCCATGCCGGAAGTTCAAGGCATCAAGACTTGAAGAAGGAGATCCAGTCCAAGCTAGAAGCATTAGCTCACCCTGAAGATCCGGTGTGACGGAGACTGGCTAGATTCACTGCTGAGTTGAAGATGACGGAACGTTTGCTGCACTCCACAAATAACAAAGAAGAAAACATAAAAGTAGGGGGTCAGTACAACCACAAGTACTGAGTAGATATCATCGGCCAACTCAAAATAGAAGATAATATATATCAAGTAATATTATAAATCAACTATAAACTCAACATGTAGCAACAACAAGTACTATAATCATCAACAAGTACCATCAAGTTCATTCATGAGGGCTCAAGCCTCTATACCATACTCATTTGGGAATTAAGTTTATTAGGTTGAGTATATTTATCATCTTTCAAGATTCATTATCTTTCTTCCTCTTGTGTCGGTACATGACACTCCGATCCCCTACCACTATGTGTCTGTACGTGACACTCCGATCCCCTAATTTCTACATGTCGGTTCGTGACACCCGATCCCCTATATGTGTCGGTACGTGACACTCCGATCCACTAATACTATGTGTCGGAACGTGACACTCCGATCCCCTATGTGTGTCGGTACGTGACACTCCGATCCCCTACTTCTACGTGTCGGTTCGTGACACCCGTCCCACTAATACTATGTGTCGGAACGTGACACTCCAATCCACTAATACTATGTGTCGGAACGTGACACTCCGATCCACTAATACTATGTGTCGGAACGTGACACTCCGATCCACTAATCTCATTCTATCCATTCATCAAGCCTTCTCTATACCAAGGCATCATCAATCCCATTACTTTAATTCACCAAGCCTTCTTTTATACCAAGGCATCATCATTAATAACGTAGATTAAAGTTTCTTTCAAGATTTGGGATTCAATAGTTTCCATCATGCTTGTTTTATCAAAATCACATAATCATATTCATGCAAGCATACAATTTAAGCATATAGCAGGGTTTACAATACAATCAATACATATCATTCGCTATTAAGAGTCTACTACGAATAGCATGAAAACCATAACCTACCTCCACCGAAGAGTTGGAATCAACAAGCAATTTCCCAAGCTTTGATATTCCCTCTGCCTCTTGATCGATCAATTTCTCTCTCTCTTTGTTCTTTCTATTTTCTTTATTCAAACCCTCTTTCTTTTACCCTAATTAACATATAATTAAGTGTAAAAGATGGCAATAATACCCCACTAATTAACCCAAAGTTACCTCTTTTATCCCTCAAGAATTTGAGTTATTAATATAAACCCACGAAATCTATAATTAAGGAAAGAATAGTCCAAAACGTCCCTTAAAACGTGTAAAGAAATCCGACTCCGACTGGGATTACGCAACCTGTGACGGCCCGTCGTGCCTGCGACGGTCCGTCACGCTGGTCGTCGCAGCATCTTAGAATTCCATTTTTCACTAAGGAATCTGTGACGGTCCGTCACACCTGTGACGGTCCGTCCTGCACTTCCGTCATGACGTTTAGAAACTCGTTCCCCGTACCAAATTCTCAAGAGTTGAAGTGTTTTGCAACGGAATCTCACGACGGTTCATCGTAGCTGTGACGGTCCGTCCTGCAGGTCCGTCACAGATTACAGAGAGTCGATTTTAGAACACAAATTTCAGAATTGTAAGAGTTCTGGGACGAGACACCCTCGACGGTCCGTCGTTCCCATGACGGTCCGTCGTGGTGACCGTCGTCTCAGCCAGTTTTTCCAGAAATAAAATCTGCTGCTCAAAACGACTAAACAGGTCGTTACAATAGATACCAATTTACCCATCGTTCGTCCCCGAACGATCAAAAGAAGAAAAACAATGGCGAAAAGGAGTACCTGAATCTGTAAACAGATGTGGGTATTTTTCTTGCATATCTGCCTCCTTCTCCCAAGTAGCCTCTTCAACCGGTCGATTCTTCCATTGAACTTTGATGGATGCAATCTCTCTCGACCTCAGCTTACGAACCTCTCTATCTAGAATGGCAACCGGTTCCTCCTCATAAGTCAAGTTCTCATCAAGCAAAACTGAATCCCAACGGATGATGTAGTTTTCATCCCCATGGTATCTTTTTAGCATGGACACATGAAATACCGGATGCACTCCGGACAGCCCTGGGGGCAAGGCTAATTCATAAGCCACCTCCCCTATTCGCTTAAGCACTTCAAATGGTCCAATATACCTTGGACTTAGCTTACCCCTTTTTCCAAACCGCATCACTCCTTTCATGGGTGAAACCTTTAACAAGACTTGTTCACCCTCCATGAACTCCAAGTCTCTAACTTTTCGATCCGCATATTCCTTTTGTCTACTTTGAGCCGCTAAAAGCTTTTCTTGAATAGCTTTCACCTTCTCCATGGAATCCCTCAACAAATCAGTACCCCAAGGCCTGACCTCAAACGCATCAAACCAACCAATGGGAGACCTACATCTCCTCCCATACAGTGCTTCAAATGGAGCCATGTCAATGCTGGAGTGATGGCTATTATTGTATGAAAACTCTGCCAAGGGTAAGAAGTTATCCCAATGGCCACCAAATTCTATCACACAAGCACGAAGCATATCTTCCAATACTTGAATCGTTCGCTCAAACCTCATGCATTGGTTGACATGGTTAATTCATCAATCATTTACCTTCAATATATACAATAGACAGTAGACATAAACTTATTATCATAATTTAATCACAAATATTCATGCATAAGATCAAGATCATAAAGCCATACAAAAATTGAGTTTGTAAAAGATGCATGGGTTCGTCATGCAATAGGATTGAAACTAACATACAAATAAGAATATAATCATCAATATATTCATATTATGCTTTTGAAATCAATTCATGAAAGAACCCATGGCTAAAATGAAGAAGAAGAAGAACTTGATCATATTTTTCTCTTTGAAAACATTGAGATTCACTCTCTAGATGGAAGGTTAACTAGAGATGAAGGATAAACACACCTATATATACATTAAAACCTCTATAAAATGATGATTAATACATGAAATCCAAACTCCAAGCCGTTCTTGAGTCTTACCAACAACGGAGGTTCTACAGAGAATATTTTTAAAGGGAAAAGTCTAATTTGGTAAATTGTATAGGGAGTGGGGTTGATCATGCTTTTACTCGCTTATATTTACCCAAATGTGGATAAATAATCGAATTAGAATCAGGACTTTAAGTGGAGTGAATTTTCCATTCATCCCTTAAATAAAATAGACACAGGCAACAGGTTGCAGGCCACAATCGACGGAACTATCTACTGGACGTTGGTCAGTCAACGGGCCATGCATTGGCTTTCATCGATTGGTACTTGGATTTTTTTTTACTGAGACCTACCAAAGATAATTACCAATCTATGAGACCTCACCTACGTTCCTTTGGTTAACAAATTGGCCGTCGTTTGGTCCGTCGATTGACACTACCAAGGCAGTGTCTCGACCAGCCTTGGGTCCTTCTTGTGTGGCCGTTTGTGGGCCCCTTTAGAAGTCGTATTCGGGCATTTACAACGTAAATAATGCACTTAAAAAGTTGTATACAACCCACATAAGGTTCACAAAAATCAAACACCTATAACTTGACCAAACAGGCAAGGCCTTCATCAAGAGACACGTTGAGCGTCCTAAGGACTATCTTTAGAACGCTTTAGACGTTCTTGGTCATTTGACCTACAAAACTCTAGAAACTCCATACACCATATATAAAAATAATTATAACTAATTTTAATACTTAATAATCTCCTATCATACAATATATAAACATGCATGAAACTGACTAGTCGTCGAGCGTTTTGGTCATCCCTTGACGTTCGACTTCCAAATCACTTCAAACATTACACACTGCCGCTAAACCATATTATAAGTAATTTTATGACATTGGAACCTTAAGATTAACATTTTAGGCTTTTGACACCCTAAATCATCTTGGTGTCTAACAATATCCCCAAATTGGGAACATTAGTCCTAGAATGACACTTAGGGCTCTTTAATCACAACAAGGATTTCAATGCATCATAGAGCGGTTCGGAAAATTTATAACAAGATCAAATCATTTTAGCACTCAATGCACACAAGCAAGCAAAATCATTACTCACTCACTCTTTAATGTATCGAACACAAAGGCTCTTATCATGTTCTTAGGAGGAACATCCTTCTCCTAATTATAACATGGTCATTACACCTTAATTCATTAGGAGATCATCTTGAAAGGCCATACATAGGCAGATATCAACAATACTCAACACAAGTAGGCACTCATACTTCAATGAACATATACTTGAGTTAATTAAATCAACAAAGATCTTCATTAATTAGACGTAGTGACATGAAGGTCATACTCAATCATACAATGCTTTGATGTGTCCATGGAGCAATGTTCATCCCCTCAACAAACTTAAATGTATCATGTGTTCACACCTAAGAAAGGTACAAGGTCAATTTTCTCTAAAAAAGACAAATTATCAACTTTTAACCTTGACATGCTCATGATTCGTTCCTACTGAAGTCTAAATGATAAGTCAAAGCAAGCACATCACAACAATTAGGAAGTACCTTCACAAAATATCATTTTCTAACATAGTACTCACCTTCATTAGTAAGAATATTTTTAGAGGACTCACAGAAATTATAAGCATACATATGAGCACTTAGCTAAACATGCTTTAACTTTTCAAGAATGAGTCTACAATTAAGCATTCCAAATAATAAAAGTCACATAATTTTTAAGACATCCAATACATTTCATTTTAAAGTGACTCAGCTTTACCTTATAAGGCAAACATTACACCTCACAAGTGAGTTCGACCATGCTTCTTATCTTATCTCATGAAGTCAAATGCACAACTAGCATATCAAAATGTAATTTAACATGAGAAAACATGGATTTTTATCAAACAAATTCTTTGATGATCTTTGGAATATGTACAATATCCTTAAGGTAATGTCGAGCAATACATACAAAACATATAAGGTCATGCAATTCATACTTGAGAATAGACATCTATCAAGAACAAACTTACTAAAAATTCAATAGATTCAAGTTCAAGACAAAATAGAAGGTCAATGGTAGAATATATCTTAAACCATACTAATCCATCACCATCCCCAACTTAGGGTAAACCTTATTAAGAGCAACTTAACCCCACCGTAAGAGGATCTTAACTAAACAACATTCATTTTTATCACTTAATTGTAATAATAACTTTTTAGAAGGTTTTACATTAAGTTAACATAGGAACACCATGTTATTCTAAACCTTACCATTTTATGCAATTCATCCCCAATTATCAAGTTATGTCATCTAATTCAACCGCATATGGTTTTCAGATAATATAATATACACCAAGGTCATACATCATTATGGGAAACAATATAGGATACTTAGCCTAAAGGACTCTTTCTTTTCTTTCAACATTAAAGTAAGTTAATTTCTAGATCATTCCAACCCACATCATCACACTACGAAGACAAGATTACTACCCTAAATTCAACAATCATCAAGGGACTCACAACAGAATAAGAAGTTAGAAACAATTCTACATTTCATCATGCCACAAGGCTCTCATTCTCAATTCCAAATAGAAAATATCGATTTTTACTTTCATTATCATGTTCATATACATGAATTATATACACATTTCAACAACATATAATCAAAGAACAATTTAGTTAATTTTCCAAAAATGTTATAGTAAGTTGTGTTATCATTACAGTGAGCATGCTTTCAAGACAATTGATGGAAAAACATGATATTATGATATACAAAACATTACAAACTCACCCTTTAAAAGCAAGCATACTATCATCACACCTAGGATCAAGTATATGCAAAGGACTCCTATCTATAAAAGACAAGTTATTATAGACTACATAGATACAAAGGGAAACATTGAACACTTTTAAGTACCTATTCTTAGGGTATCATGCTTCCATAGGTAGTAACTAAGCATTTCAAGGTCATATTGTAGTATTAGGCTACCATCACGTAAAACTATATTGGAACACATCATTCCAAAAGAACTCATGACAACCATACCAACTTATAGCACGCTTTAACCATATTATGACACACATTCTTCAACATAACATGCTATTACACATAAATTTCATATATATCAATAATTTGTATCGCATCATCAAAACATACCGAAATTCACATTCACACATACTCATTCAAACATTAAAACCAAGATAAGCATTTCAACTCACCTTTTCACCCTCAAGCATAGGAACAATCTTATGCAAGCAATCATACCTAAAATACCACGGTACAAGAAAACATAAGAGAAAGATCTTATAAAGTTAAGTTCTGTGGAACGATATAAGATTGATGAAGTAGGGAAACTCTATCGTCCTATAGCCTCTCGTACTATTTGATGTATCATGACTCACCACCAATGATACAAGATTGTACTAGACGTAGAACTATGAGACTTCTTTGACCCTAAAAAACTTTTAAAAGTCTCCTGCTCTGATACACCATTTGTCACATCCGGGGAGCACCGCGTAGAAGCATTATGGAGTACTTGACCTCTTCGAGGTCTTGTACAAGCCCATAGTTATCATTTAGCTCATCGACATAGTAAATTTAGCGAAAAAGTTAAAACTTTTCATAGCACCTCATATGCTAGAAACTCTACTTCATATACATATAAAATATAAGTCATAATGCATACATTAGGGACACGACCTTTAAAACATACACATAATTACAATATTTAAGACTTTACAGTAAACCATATCATTGGAAATCCATTGACTTAAGGATTTATTTACTTGATCTATGGAATCACATATGTAGCTCCTTAATCATATAGAAATCCCTTTAATTATCCATAACCTATACTTTATGTAAAAAGTAGAGAAGAATGGGATTAGTACAAGTACACAGTAAGTATGGCAGCCATGAAAAAACATACATTTAAAAGGGACATGTTCTTTAAATCATACTTCATGCCTTTTTAAGTAAATATTTATAAAAACCTTTAAAGGATAACATTTATATCATTCATATACATCATATAAACATATTTTAAGGCCAAACATTTCATAATATCAGTTATCAAATTTATTACATAATTAAGTCACTTTACTGTGAGCTCAATTCCTTTAGCAACTATTTTCCTTTTAATTAATTGACTTCCTAAGTAACCTTGTAGTGATACATTGTGCAATGCATCACCTTTAGGCCATAACAAAACATACACACAATCTATACAAGGAAACACATACCATCACAGAAGTATAGTACAACATAGACATCATAAAGTCAAGACATTCATCTTATAGTCAACAAGATCAACATCATGAATAAAGACTCATATCATGCACATCTTTATAACAAGTAGAAAATACTAAAATGTTATGAATAAGGAACACATACATTGTGACATGCATTGGAACACCTTCCTAGACCTTCCTAAGGAGCTACTTATGCAATATATATGTTGTTTCATTACTTCAACCTATATTAACTAACTTCCCTTAAGTCATTATATTCAGGGTCCTTGTCATTTACATCCATTATCCATTTTACTTTTGGAAAACTAGAGACCTAACATACATAGACGATGTGATGCTAAACATGGAATCTGGTGTAATAGAACCCCACACCGTAAGGAGGTGGTCTACCGGCAAAGTAGAACCAAATGTGACATAACTTTTGAGGTGGATCCACTAGATAGTATCCTATTGTGGTAACATAGTTATGGAACTAGGAGGTATGTCCGAAAACCAATTTTATGCCAAGATTAGGCAATGTAGTTATTCACTTATGAAAATCCTCTTTATGCACGTTGTGGCATTGTGGTTATCCACCTCAAGGGATTTATGGTGACCTACCTTCCTACCATAGAAGGGACACACACTCATATTAAAGTTCACTCAATGCTAAGCTAAGTTCCCTTCATTGAAAACTTTATTATATACTTTACATTATAAAACATACGTTTAAGAGAGTAATCACCTCATATGCTTAACTCATAGGTCATAGATGAAAGTTTATAAACCTAAATAATGTAATGATTGCCTTCACATTAACAATACATTATGAAAAGCATCATCTATTTTAGGGTACACATGAATACACCATTCAAAGGCCCTCTCTTGACTAGTTCTTCATACATGTGAGTGTGTATACATGCATGTGAGCAAACATTTCACATGACACATAACCTCCCTCATGTTCATACATACATATTCATACATATAGAAACAAAAACTAGAATTATCCTATCAAGGTACACATGTGCAATGCATATGCAAAGTCCCATACCGTTGACCATATTAGTACGCCTATCAATTTATCCTAGCTACGTAAACACATATCATGCCTTCATAAACATCATCTTAACATTCATAGTAGTAGAAACAAGTGAATATGAGAAATACCTTTCATTTAAACACCATGACCTATACTACTTGTAACATGCATGTAAAGTGTGTGTGTGTGTGTACATTGGTCAACATGATCACATAATGTCTATAAACAACATATTGATGCCGGGGAAAACCTCTTAGACCATAATACTCTATGAAGCATAACCACACAACACACAAAAGCATAGGAGACAAGTCGACTTCATATTACACGAAAGACTTCTAACTTGTGATATTCATGCATTCACATAGGGGTACATATGTAAGGGATTATTAACCTTTTTTAACTCATAAATGGCATCCCCTATAATTTACCTTTACTTGAATATAGACATGCTTACGCAATAGCCATACAAAAAAAATCACAACTAGAATAGGAAAGTAGGCATAATCTTCATATAGTATCATCGTAGGCACATGTGCATAGGTTCATCTATTTGCCTTCATGGATATTGTCAACACATATATAGATTGACAATAAAGTAAACACCTCCACCATAAGTGTATCATACCACACAATGCTTCATAAGCATTACTACAACGAAATAGCTTAGTAGAAGATTAGAGGAATTCTTACCAATCCTTTAGGCTTTGGTTATCATTGACCGTTACTACTCTTTCATAATTACATCAAGTATAGGGAAGTCGCTTAAGGTAAAATAATCTTTCCTGAAGTTAAACATAAGCTACTACAATGTCATCTTACAACTAGTACAATGCATTAACATACTATAAGGTAGAAGGACATAGATCATCAATCAACTTCAATTGCATGTATTATAGATAATATTTCATAAATAATATCAATCAAAGGAAGTAACTAATCATAAAATATGTAATATTGAAATCATGCTTAAAACACGTCAAGATCAAGCTACTATCGTGATTAAACTATCAATTCAATGTAGAGTAGAGAGAATAGGTCATATTAATAATTTTACCGAAGAAATAATCATAAATCATATTTTACCAATAAAGTACATACTAGTAAGTATCTAAAAAGATCATAGTATAGATAAGGCACTACTACAATTGCCATTAAGGTCGACACAAGAATTCTAAATAGTAGGAGTTCATGGAAGGTAAGTTTACATAGGTTAATCCTATTCAAACTATAATGAATTGTCCCATAATGGATTTATTACATATAATTCATCCTCATATTACGTGATATGCAGCAGCTATAGACATTAACCATGGTCAATTCATATAAAAACTAACCTAACGTCAAGATCACAAGTATCAACTCCATAGAGTAGAAAAACCTAGATCAATTAAAACCAAAAATTATTTACATTCATCATACAAGAGTTATATCCATAATTAAAAAAATTGTATTATCCCAAAACAGAATTTATAAGAACCACATCATAATTGAAATTCACTTGTTAATCAATTGAGGTCACACATTAGAATGATCAGAACGAAGACTAGGCTAGGCATGTCCAAACCTTCATGAATTTATATGGGTAATTCATCAATGATTTACAATCAATATACATAATAGAAAGTATATATAAGCATATTAACATAATTGAATCACAAATCGACATGCATGAGATCAAGATCATAGCCATACATAGGTTAAAATTGAGTTTGTGAAAAATGCATTGGATACTCATGAAATAGGATTGAAAATCATGTTTAAATCAGTATATAATAATAAATATATTCATATTATACTTTTGAAATCAATTTATCAAAGAAACCATGGGTAGAATGAAAAAGAAGAACTTGATCATCTTTTTCTCTTTGACAACTTTGTGACTAACTCACTAGATGGAGGGATAACTAGAGTTGAAGGATCAAAATACCTTTACCTATATTAAAACATTAAAACATGATGATTCATACATGGAAATCCAATCTCCAAGCCATTGTTGATCTTCACATTCAATGGAGGTTCTAGAGAGAATATTTTTTGAGGGAAAAGTCTATTATGGTGAATTGTATTGGGAGTGGGGTTGATTACGGTTTTACTCCCTTATATACAACCAAAAGTATCTAAATAATCATATTAAAATCATTTTAGTACGTGGGGTGAATTTTCCATTCACCCCTTAAATAAAAAAGACTCAGGCAACAAGTTGTAGTTCACCATTGACGGAACCATCTCTTGGCCGTTGGTCAGTGGACGGGCGGTGCATTGGCTTATGTCGATTCGTCCTTGGAAAATTTTTTGCTTGAGAACTGCCAAATATACTTACCAATAGACGTGACCTCACTTACTGGCCGTTGGTTGACCAACAAGCCGTCGTTTGGTATGTAGATTGACACTGCCAAGGAAGTGTCTCGATCAACCTTGTCTCCTTCTTGTGGGGCCTTTTGCGGGGCTGTTTAGAAGTCTTACTCGGACTTTTAAAAATATAAAACTTAATAAGTTTAATACCTCCCACAAAAGTTTCTCCCAAATAAAACACCTGCAACTCGTTCAAACAGGCTAGGCCCCATCAAGACACACGTTGAGCGTCTTAAGGGCTATCTTCCAAACGCCTTTGACGTTCCTGGTAGTTTAACCTCCAAACTTATCAAAACTACATATACCATATTTAAACATAATTATAACTCATTTTAATACTTAATAATATCATTTCATGCAAAATATAAACACGCAATGACACATAAGACACAAAGGTGACTAGTTATCAAATATTTTGGTCGTCCCTTGATGTTCCACATCCAATTCTCTTCAAACTTTACACACTGCTTCTAAACAATATTATGAGACATTTTAGAACCTTATAAATTTAATACGAACATGTTAGGCTTTAGACACCATAACACATTTTGTGGTCTTACACCAACATAATATTAACCCAACATATTAGCTACCCAAAACAGTACTTGTGCAATGCCAAGAATAGGACCCCATAACTATATCGAAAGTTAAGAATCACATTAAGTAACTTAATACATGCCTACAACATAAATTCATAATTTATTATAACATGATTGATTCATAAGTTCATATAAAACTAGACATAATGACATGTAATAAACTTAATTTTACAAGAACACTAATAACACCTTCCCTTAGGATCCCACTTGTGCAATGAGTAAAAGAAGTCCCATAGCCTCCCTCACCCTACTTAATAACCTTTAAGACAATACCTAATTATATTTCACAAACTTTACGTATTCATTTACTTTATTACATTCGGGAAAGAACTGCAATAACCAACATGAGACCATGTGAGCTACATGGAATCCTGTGTTCTCCTCCAACACTTAAAAAAGATGATTAACACTTTCCTAAGGTTAAAACATTTGTACATATCTATCTGAGTGGATACACTAATCTATACTCTTATGTTGATACATATTTAACTGTTACGACATGGATTTTGGAATTAAAATTGCAACTGGCATCTTTCACCTCTCAGAGGTTGGAGAAAAGCCTCTTCTTGCATTCATCACATTCATATGATTAATTTCAACGGAAAATTTAATATTTTTTATTTATATTTGAAGTATAAGTAGGTTTCATATTGTATATATATAAATGCTTATTTGTAATGTTCAGTGCTTATACATTAACCATCTAGTTATAGAAACAGATAAATTGAAAGAAATAGAATCTCATGTCATAAGTTATACTTGAAAAAATGGTATCATTACCAGCTTCTAAATAAAATAGGAAATAAATACTAGTGGATCATACTCCACTAGTTCAAACCTACTTCTAAGCATGAAATGTCATGGCAAGGATTCTCGAATGCATGAGGACCTACAAAGTCCGGTTGAAATCTATAAGTCTGAACAACTTAAAGGATACCATTAATGTCCACTTGAGTTTGCACATCAAAATAGTATTATTGTATGGAATTATTAACAATTATACTAAGTATGGGTACATACAGCAACACAAAGTAGTAATTCATGAACAAGAATGGCTCTTCCTTATCAACATGCATTCAAAGAGGGCAAGTCTCTTGACTTGTGTAATTCGTAATAGGAAGGTCATACTATGATTATGTCACAAATCATACATACATAGGTTCACATAAAATACATTTCATGTTTAATATATCATACATTTCATATCCAAGAGACCTTGGAATCATGGACGTAGCATTGAGAATCTCAAGTGAGGGCCCAACATATGGGACGTCAACCAGAGGGCCTCCTTTAGCAAACACAGTGTCTATTTCATACTTTGAGGAAATTTCAACCTTAACGGACATAGATCATATGAGCATCATGAAATTGGTGTCTTCCCTACAACGAAAAGAGGTGGAGTCACTGGCCAAAGTGAACCCATAATATGCTAGCTTTATGGGTTCGAACCAAACTAGTTCTCTATGTTGGAAACATAGTTAAATGACTAGAAGATTTAGGGAGACCCGTACCCACCTTGGTGTACAATATCATCTTCATGAGAATTACGTGAACGTCTGCCCTTCCCAAAACAAGGCATCACCACTCATAACTAGCTTATCGGTGATTAGTTTAAATTTATTATTTTCATTCAACTCATACATTATCGAAGCTTTGATTTAGAATTATGTAGTCATAGCTCATTGCATGATTTCTCATCTCTTCTTTACATATTAAGTGTGAATTCTCCTTACACTTACCTATAGAAAGTGATTGAAACTTGTCTCTTACTATTCAACACAATCTTAGGTGAGCACTTTTATTGACCATTGCATAGGCTTTGTTGAGACTTGTCTTACCATTCAACTTAGCCTCTTATTCTCACAACCCTGATTCTAGAATCCGAATCGCAACTGCCATCGTTGACCTCTCAAAACTCGCAGATAAGCCTCATCTTGCATTACTCACATTCATATGGTTATTTTTAGTGGAAAATTTAAAAATTTTAAGTCTATGAAGTATGCATAGGCTTCATATAGTTATTCCATGAATTCATCATATACTTAGCTCAACATAAATGCAACAACCATCTATCATAAAAATCAATTCGAAAAAAATAAGAATATATCGTAAATACGTTTGCCAAACATGACCTTATTACAAAAGCTTTGAAATTAAAGTACAAAAGTAATGCTAGGGATAACATCCAATATCTTTGTCTAAAACTATGGCTAGACTAAAACTGTAGCATCCTCGAAATCAAAAGGACCTAACAAATGGTATGGAGAAATGTTAATGTCCAAACCATTGCAAGAGTCGTCAATCCATCCCTTAACCTTCATATATAAAATAGTAAATATTAGGGGTTAGTACACCACTTCTACTAAGTATGTGTGTATGAACACATACACATAAGGCTATGAATGATCAAAGAAAGTTGTTCCTAAACAACATGCTATTTCTGTAAAGCCTAGTATGTAGACTTTCCTAAATTGTTAGATGTGAATTGTTGTATGAATATGATGTGTTATAATGCATTTAAAGCACACAACTCTTTTTATATATGATTACAAAATATTAGTTTCATCCACTTAATTTTAGAACAACGCGAGCAAAGATTTGGAAATTTGATAGTACAAACCCGAGAGCCCTATTTTTTACACTTAGATTATTTTCCAGTCTATTTATTCTTCTTGTTATGTAGATCAATGATCTCCTTTAATCTTATGTTTTACTTAAAAGTGCAACGGTTCATTGTTGTCCCATACCTACAATGAATACAGTAAGCAATTCACAAGACGAAGGAGATGATTTGGCTACTCTAAATCAGATTATTCATTGTTATTTCCTTTGGGTATGATTATATATATATATATATATATGCCAATATTTATTGGCTATGCCCATTCTTTAGTTGATTCATATTCCATCCTCCATTATTTGTTACCTTACTTACTATATAAATATTTCGTTCTTAAATTGGGTATGAATGTATTTATAAGCCAATCTTTATTGGCTATGCCCATTAATTGGTTATTAACCCTTTTTATATACCTTTAGACATCTATTCATACTTAAATATTGGCACAAGCCTTCATTTATATTTCCGTTTTTTTCTTCTTCCTGTTTCGTAATTCTTTTGACCCAATGTTTTACATACAAGTGCAACGATTCATTATAGTCCCATACCCATAGTGAATCAAGTAAGTAATCCAAGGACTAAAGAATGATTTCCCTACGTTTTTGTGAGTCATTCTTTACACAATATATTCATTGCCTTTCATAAGAAATTCTATTTATCATGCCATTGATATCATTACTTTCATGTTTAATATATTATACATTTCATATACAGTAGACTTTGGAATCGTTGATGTAACATTAAGACGTCTCAAGTCAGGGCCCAACATATGAGACCTCAACCCGAGGGCTTTCTTTATCAAACAAAGAGTTTGCTTCATTCATCCATTCGTACTTCACATTATTCATTTCATTCCTTCTTAGGTTGATGTAAACACAAGCTATACCTAGGATGAAGTTCATGACTATCATCATGATCATGAAGTGTAATAACCAAGCATGACCTAATGTCATTATTGAAATCTGATTTCACCTCCTGATTGTCTTGCACAAACACCTTCGGTATTGCTCATTTCATTATCTTTTATACTTCAAGGGTGGACTCATTCTTTCATTGGGAATTTTAACCTTAACAAACATAGATCATGTGGCATCACGAAATCCAGTGTCTGCCCCACACCGAAAAGAGGTCGAATCACCGACCAAAATGACCCAAACATTCTAGCGTATATAGGAAGTCGAACCCTGCTTGATCCCTATTTTGGAAGTATAGGTTAAAAGACGAGGAGATATAAAGAGACCTATACCCGGCATGCTGGACAGTCTCATCCCATGAGAGTTACGTGACCCTCCTCCCTTATCAAAGAAAGGCATCACCGCTGATAGCTAGCCTACGGTTCTCAGTATAATGTTCCATTACATTAAAATAATACATAATGGAAGTTGGCTTCTAGAATGAGGACATCATAACTCATTAGATGATTTATCATCTCATTATTAGTATGAAGTATGCATGAACTTCAATACTTTCATGAGAGTGTTCATAGAGATTGGTCTCTTCATTAACTTTACACTCTCATAGGTGAGTACATTTTTGTAATATTTACTTAGGCTCACTCGAGATTTCTCTCATCTTTCACATTAACCACTTATCATGTTTTCACAATTTTCATTATAATCATAGATTAAAATAATTACACACCTCATTACGTGAATATTCATTTCTTATTTATCTTTTAGTGTTGACTCAAGCATTATGGATGCTTGCTCCTAGATTCAAATTTACTTACTCTTTTGATGACTGGTCATCCTTACTTTACATTCATGAAATGTGAATTGTCCTTATATAACATCCTTACTCTACATTGATGAAATGTGAATTGACCTTACATATTATTCTTACTGTACATTGATGAAATGTGAAGTGTCCTTATATATCATTTGTACATTACATTGATGAAATGTAAATTGTTCTTATATATCATCCTTAGGTTTTAATTTGGGTAGTCTCAAACATTCTAACACATTCATTCGTGAGTATTCTTTTAACATAGTAATTTAGGTGTAAGTAAGACTTATCTCACTTCCTTTAACACTCCATTGTTGTCACTTAATTAATTTAGACCCCTTTAATTATGTTATAACTCACGTTACTTCTTTAATTTAGTGTAGTAGCATCACTTCATCGTCTATGGACGATGAACACTTCTTTCAATGATCAACATATGTTCATTGTTTATTCTATTAGAGCATGTTGGGAGTTGTACCCATAGATGGAATGCCCTTGGTTATGGATTCATTAAATAACTTTATAAGTTCTTATAATATATTTGAAACTCTTACTATACAAGAGTGACATATGATTACTATTGGCATAAACATTTGGGTATAGTTTACATAACCATCTTTGCTGGCATAGGCCAATTTTACTTTCTTTCATGCTTGGTTGGATATGTATATTGTTAATTATCCAATGTCTTAATTATTTAACATAATAATATAGTCATTGCATCCCTTTTTGACAATTTATTGTTAGCCATTTTATTGGCATAAGCCAAATAATTACTAAAATTATGATTTCATGAAGATCTTTTTAGCCAACCTTATAACATAACATTAGGCATAATGATTTTAAACATCATGAACAACATAGGATGATTATTTAACGAACACAACATCATAAACAAGTCACATTTATAGTGGGTATTCACAATAAACCATAATGATCATCTTCATACATAACAATTTCGGACACATCCTAACATAGTGTCATTCTGTTAATCAATTTTTGTTCATGACTTTAGGGTAATGTTTTTAAGACATATTGGACAGAATCATATTAATATTTGATGAATTTAACACTTTTATAACGTCACAATAATAGCAATGCAACATTCGTAAAAACACATCAACACTTGAAACAATTACAGGTGTAACTAACACATCATCGATTCATGATTCACGATTTAAGCACTTAACTTTATATGAATATAACTTCATAGTTTAATCGACATTCTTAATTCAAAAACATTACACATAAGATCATCCAACACCGCATACCAACAACATTATCTCTAACATATTAAACATGAAATCAAAGATACGAGGGACAAAGGAGTTCTACGAGAACACAGGAACAACTCAAGTGTTCAAGATCTTTGAATCGTTGGAAAGAAAGTTATCTTCGTGACATATGTCCTGGAGAAAACCATACCCTATGTAGAATTTAATATGCAAAGATCATCTTGAACGAAAACATTAAGAAAACCTTGAATTCGCCTAAGAACTCTTCAGCGTTCTACGTTTTTCTTGCGGTATGCCGCCTACTGCCTTAACGTCGTGAGTCTCAACGTTTTGAACATGATTTTAAGATTTAGGAACTTATGTTGAATTATAAAACTTAGTTTTAATAAGTTAATTCAATAAATTAATTAACCAATTACAAAGTCACTCCTCCTATGTTGACTAAACATAGGAGAACATAACACTTAGTCAAATATGGAAATTGGTGTTGTCTATGGTTTTTATCAATATTTTGACTTTACATTAATTAATTAAATACTTAATTTAATTTATTTAAGTACCTAGTGTAAGTACTAAAGTACCCCTATGTCATCGGAACTATAATCAACATTTTAGGACCATCCTAGGTTAAGTACTAGGATGTTTCTTGAATTATACTAGGTTAGTGTAAGGATTTAATTTTGTCCATTTAAAATAATTAAATAAATGAATAATTTAATTAATTAAGTGACCTTAGGTAATTAATAAATTACCCTTATGCCTTTAGGACCATAACCAATGCTTTGGACCATTATAGGTTAGGTACTAGGTTGTCTTTTTCTTGTTCTAACCAAAATCTTTAAATTGCATAGTGATTTATGTTTTGACCCTTTAAATTAATTAATTAAGTTTATAAATTAATTATACTAAAGTATTGCTAGTTTTTTAGGACCGTAACTAACTTTTTACCATCCTAGGTTAGGTACTATGTTGTCCCTTTATTGTCTTAAAAACGAAATCTAGAAATTTCCTTTGTAATTTAGGTTTATATATTTTCAATTAATTAATTAAGTTGCTATATTAATTAATTATGTAACCTATGGGAATTACAAAAGTACACCTAATAGGTTATCTTCAGAGCATATTGGGATCTTCATTCGACATATGATTTTCCCGAATGTTACATTATCCCCCTTAGAAACATACGTCCCCGAATAACACTTACACATCACTTAAACAAGAGGGTGGCTTTTTGAAAGTTACTCTATCATGCTTAAATGTTTATCTTTTGAATATATATAATTCACATTTATTTGAATGATTCATATCATTCAAGCTCATCTAAAGCTTCATAATTGAGATTGAGGATTTTCCTTCTCAGTCACACTTAACTTAATGCTCATAGGAAATCATGCAACAAAGAAAACATGCCTATGCTACACAAATGAGAAACATAAAATGCAAACATAACTTCGTTTTAACTCACATAGTGCTATTATAAGACATATGAGTAGAAACTTACCACACCTAATACACTAAAGCACTTAAACTTAGAGTTTCTTTAACATAAACAAGACATAGGAAGAGTATATCTGACCTCTTAGTTAACATTGTGTTGGCCTTAATATTTTAAGGTAGTGATGCCCAACTTAATTTCAAAGTGACTCGCCACTATACAATCTACTTCTCTACATACCTCTTCGACCTTAACATGTCTCCTATAAGAGTAATAAGTAGAAAGAATTCATTTACGATCTCTGGAAGAAAGTGAAATTAATTTTCTTCAAAAGGAGTTACAATAGACAAGGTAGATCCTTGCTCTAATAATGCATAAACAGGAAAGGAGAAGACAAGCAAGTTACCATTATCCACATCAGTGGACTTCTCTTGTTCCTCTGTTATTTTTAATGCATAGAACCGATTTCACTTCGGGGGGAGGGGGGGTCGGCTACAACATTTTGCTGAGGCTTAGCATTTGCGTTGGCCTTTTGGAATTGAACAACACCCTTCTAATTTTAGCCCAACTTATTTTGAAACTGAAGCCTTAATACCCTATTTCTATTGTCTATTATTGCATAAGACTTATGAAGCAAATCCATGTCTAAGTCAGATTCTTGAGTTGGCATGTATCAAACATATCCTTCTCTTCCTCATAAATACTCATAGAGGATTTTGTACATACCATACATTCACCTCCATGGGAAAAACCACACTCTACACACGTCTTTCGTCCACGTTGGGCATTTCCATTATAGACCCTTCCTTGGAAGGCCAGATCGTGATTCTGGCGCCTTACAACACTTGGCCATCCCAATTCTTGCGTTCTTATACACGTTCACAAAATAAGGAAGTAAATACTTATAATGACAGAAAGTTATAAAGCTCTAGATAGCAATATAAAGAGAAGAAGAAGAGAGAATTTCCTATCATCGCATAGTCTCTAAGTCATGATTGTGGCGTGCTTCAGAACCATAAGCTAGAAACTACATAATGTGGTTGTGTTGAGCTTTAGTTACTAGGTACTATAACCTAATGCTCTGATACAAAATTTTTAAAAACATGGACTCTGGAATACGAATCGCAACCGGTGTCGTTGACCTCATAGAGGTTGCAGACAAGCCTCTTCTTGCATTCATCACATTCATATGGTTATTTTTTGTTGAAAATTAAATTTTTTTATTTAAATTTGAAGTATATGAGGACTTCAAATTGTAAACATGTAAATGCGTATTTTTGACGAAGTTTATTGTTCATACATCAACCATCTAGTTATAGAAACACACAACTTGAAAGAAATAGGATCTCATGTGATAAGTAATACTTGCAAAAAAAGAATCTTTACCAGCGTCTAAATAAAATAGGAAATAAACACTATCGGAATATACTCCAGTAGTTCAAATCTACTTCTAAGCATGAAATGTAAAGTAAAGCACCTTTGAATGCATTAGGACCTACCAAGTCCAGATGAAATCTCTAATATCTAAACAACTGCAATGATACCTTCAACGTCCACCTGAGCCTGCACCTAAAATTGTAATATTTTTTGGAATTAGTACACACTTGCACTAACTATGGGTACATGCAACAACATATAATGGTAATGCATGAAAAAGAATGGCTCTTCCTAATAAAAATGGTTTCTTAGAAGGTCAAGTCTCTTGACTTGCCTAATTCAGAGGAGGGAGGTCAAAATATGAATATGTCACACATCATACATACATAGGTTCAAATAACATACATTTTATGCTTTATATATCATACATTTCATATCCACGAGACCTTGAAAAAATAGATGTAGCATTGAGACATGTCAAGTGAGGGCCCAACATAAAGGACCTCAACCCGAGGGCCTTCCTTAGCAAAGATAGAGTCCACTTTATTCGTTCATATGTACTTCACATTATTCATTTCACTCATTCAAAGGCTGATTTAAACAAAAGCTATACCTACGATGAAGTTTAAGACTCTCATTAGGATCATTAAGTGCAATGTCCAAGAATGACCTAGTGTATTTACTTGAATCTGGTTTCACCTCCGGATTCTCTTGCACAAACATCTTCGGTATCGTTCATATCATTATCTTTTATAATTTGAGGAACTTTAAACCTTAACCGACATTGATCCTGTGGTAATCATGAAATTCGGTGTCTTCCCCACATCGAAAAGAGGTCGAGTCACAGGCCAAAGTGAACCAAAATATGCTAGCTTTATGGGTTCGAACAAAGCTAGTTCTCTATGTTTGAAATATAGTTAAAATACTAGGAGATATGGGGAGACCCATACCCACCATGGCGGACAGTATCATCTTCATGAGAATTACGTGAACATCCGTCCTTCCCAAAAAAAGGCATTACCACTCATAACTAGCCTATTGGTGCTTAGTTTAAATTTCTTATTTGCATTCAACTCATACATCATCGAAGATTGGTTTTTGAATGAGGTAGTCATATCTCATTAGATGATTTTTCATCTCTTCTTTACGTAGTAAGTGTGTAGTGTTCTTACACTTACCTATAGAAAGTGATTAAAACTTGTCTCTTAATATTCAACAATATCTTAGGTGAGCACTTTTAGCGACCTTTTCTTTAGCTTGGTTGAGACTTATCTCACCATTCATCTTAGAATCTTATCGTGTTGTCAACATTTTCCTTAACATCATAGTTTAACATAATTACTCCCTCATTACATGGATGTTCATTTCGTTGTCTTGCTATTAAAATGCATCATATGTCATGTACATGGCCTTTATTCTACTTTACACTCATGACAGTACCCCTTCCGGGTTAAATCAAACATAAAGCTTGCTTCCGTGATTTAAGTGATCTTAGACTTTACCAGTGTTCGAATACCTTGGGCAGTATCTATTCTCTTGATATAATTTCATTATTTGTGTCTGTATGCGTGACTTATGTGCCTTCACACATTTGTCCAAGAAAATTCAAGTTCGATCCTTAATGGATGCGTTTTATTTTTATTGTATGTAAGACTTATGTGCCTCACATTTTTCGGTCAAGGGGATTCGTGTTCGAATTTCTTGGGAAGAATATCATTTTTTATTATATGTGAGACTTATTTATCTCACACATTTGGCCTTAAGGCCGTATTCAATTCCCATCCAGCACCCAATATATTCTCTTTTTAATTTCCTCAAGACCTTTTCATCTAGTGCTAGAACCTTGAGGTCTCGGGTTAAATTCTTAGGTGTAGCATTTTCTTTATTTGAATTTAGCCGAGTCTTCTCTAATTTGCATTAGGCCATTATGTTTATTCTTCTTACACTTTAGTCTTGACAATTTGGTTTCGATTTTTATATCCATTTTAACCAACACTTTAGTTTAAACTTAAATCCATATATTCGTACCATTTCATTATTTATTGATGTACATGATCAAGAGTCATAGACTCATTTTAATTTGGCAATTATTATTTTATTTTAGATTATCACTTTCATTTACATTTCGTGAACATCCCATTTTCATTTTGCATGTTAAACACACAACATTACGTAACACATAATTTGACATGTACTTAAGGTAGACCATAACAACAATATCACGGAAAACACCAAACTTGTGCACATGTAACATTCAATATTCGAACGTACATTACAAAATCATACACAGTCAAAAAACACATATTGCACACAATCACAATCAGTCCTAAAATCATCTACCGTAAGTCTTTCCAACGCATGCATCAATCGTTCTTAGGATCTAATGACAAGGACATTGAACGGGGAAAACCATAGTTTTTAGATAGGATTTTAACTGATCTTGAGAGGACTCTTGGGAAAGGGACAAAGAGAGAAGAAAAACATACCTTTTTTTATCTTTGACAACCAGCAACAAACACGTCCCAACCCACTCACAAACCTCTCTTCTGAGCGTTGATTCTTGTTCACAATTGAAGTTCTTTAGATGATTTCTTAAAACACTTAGGCCTATGAATTTTTCTTTTGGGTGAATTTCGAGAACTCTATGAAGAGTAGACTTATTTTATTTTTCTGTTTTTTAATTGCAACGTTATGTTGAATTTTTTTTTTGTCGATATATAATGAATAAAGAGTGTACATGGAGTACACTCCTAGTTGGAGTCGTGCACACCCTTTTATATGGGGTTTATTGTTGAATTATTCGACCCAATTTAAATGGTAAAAAAAAGAATATAATCTATATGTTAAGTTACTATAATGACCCTCCTTATTTTTGTCTAATTTAATTCACTTAAATTGTCCACTTTAATGCCTCCAACTCGGCTCGAATCCGAGTGTGGAGATCCGATTAAACTAGGGTTTTACCACTGAGCTTTGATTCATTTTGAATAATTTAAAACCTTATTTAATTGATCAAATATCAACCTAGGGTAATTACTATAGTACCGCTAGCCCAAAAATTACTTTTTACCCCTAGAAACCTTAAAACCTAGGACTAACCCTCTCAATCTGATTAAGACTCACCCGGGTGAATCCTAGTGTTCGGGGACCTAACAAGGATGGAACAAACCCTGCCTAGATCAACCAACTCACCATGTTTGTTGGATTTGGTGGTGAATAGGTCCTGGGGTCTTGTTCCACGCACATCAAGCTGTGTCAACCCGGTCTAACCTATGCATTCTAGGTACGTTTAGGTCTTAATTACCATATTTCTTTTTGGCTTGTTACATTGAGGGTCAAGGAAATTGCTTCTACAAAACCTTGACTTGCTATACATGGAGGTTTCCATCTAATGAGACAACAAGTATCTTGGGAATCCGACCTTATTAAAAGTGAAGAAACACACGTGGGAGGCAGGACTTACGATACGTGAAACCTCCATCTCATTTACATACAGTATCACATTAGTATCTTCTATACCCCTATGTGAACAATTTATCATAACAACTCATTGGTATTTATAAGTGAGAACTACCCTTTAACATTAGAAAACCACATACAAGTGAGTCATCCATTCACTAAACACTTTATCATAATCATGAGAAGTTACCTTCAATCATATAATAATAATATCTTAACATACTTGCATAGTTAATACCTAATAACATATTCTAGGTTTAAGGATGAGGATACTTGCTATCTATATCACAACCACACACAATAGACATAAAAGATGTACAACTAAATAAATCATACTTCATAATCTAATTCAAGGAGAATCAATCTTCATACCTTATTTCCTTTTCATTGCCATCATTCATCAATTACAAATAATTATAGTCAACCCATAAACAAGGTAAATTAAAGAAGTAATACATAACAATTACTATTCTACATATTCATATAGTAATGATCCTTCAAAATTACTATAGAATGACAAGGCATAACGAGTGTAGGGAAGAACAAGGATTCATAGGGGAAATGGTTAGTGATTAAGAGGAATTGACCAATGGTACTTAGCTAAACAATGATAAAAGACTATAGTTCATCACAATTGATTAACAATTTTGTTTTGAAAAGATAACCCATGTCTAGATGGAAACCCTAGTTTTGGGGAAATTGAAAACTATTTTTCAAAGGAAATCATGGGGAGAGTAATCCAAAAGTGAAAGAAACCATACCTTAAAATTAATGAAACCACGGAAGTGAAGTGAAAAAACTTGAGAAATCGGTCTTCTTCTCAATGATCCAAATTTCTCTTCAATGGAGGTTGATCAGATAGAGCATTTTTTTTAGAGAATAGTGAGAGTGATTTGGGGAATTTATTTGAATGGGTAAAAATGACTTAAAACTGATCCAATATATGACTCTCACCTAAAACACTCAAAAGAGCCCTCACTTAATTGGATCTTTTTGTGAAGTCAACTTTACTTAAAAACGACGCGAACGAATCCTGCAAGTGGCTGCGCATCACGGGGGAAATTCCAATTATTTTTCTGATATCCGGGTTTAGGCATTGAGACTCCTGATGTCCCCGAGTAAGGATGAAAAATTTTCCCACCAAGTGATTGCTGAGTGATACGCAAGGACCTTCACAACTTTCCTGCATGCGGGCTGCTTTGGCAGCCTGCTTGAAAATGTTCGGTTCCTCCTCAAGGACCCTTCGGGTGAGCATTGGGGAGTCGTGACTGGAATTTCAGACCCTATTAACATTATTTTACTTATTTAAAGTCATGTTACAAGTTTTAGACTTCATACAACACTCCAAAACATTCACACAACACAAGGACGTCTACTAGTTAAATTTCACTAATTTGGGGACGGTAAGGTCTTCCTATGACATTTAGGTTCTAATACTCGGAAATCTACTTTGTTATGTTAGTCTATGTACAGACATAATTTTAATGATTATTAGATAGGTAATTATCTAGTCTATTTCATAGGACTTTCAGAGTGTTACATTATCCTCTCCTTAGGAACGTTCTTCCACGAATGACACATAAATCGTTTCATAGAGAAAATATGACTCAAGAAATGCAGCCCAACCAACAAAATATAACAATCATGAGTCACAGCTCATCGGATTAATTCAAAACTTCATTCAACATATAAACATGGCATTTACACATAGCAACTTTAATCACAATTTACCACATATAACAGCTCAACATCACAACATGATGAACTACTTTCTCAATATCAACATAAGCTCAACATAATGATCAAGAGTTACATGCGCCAACTTTGTTTCAAAACACATTAACATGCTCAATACCATTTCATAAAGGCAATTGTACACAAAACACAAATAAGATCAAATTAAGCAAAAGAACATATTTCCATACAAACCTTTACCATAATTATGCACATTGTAGAAAAACAGGCCAAATTCAACATAATCATTATTTTTAAGAGGACTATTACTAACCTCATCTTTGGCTAGTTTTTTGAGGAAAAATATAAGGGTAACAGAACTTCATGTCTCCCTCGGCCTCCCATGTTGCTCTCTAAAGTAGGTGGTTCCTCAACTTTTTGTCTTGGAAATCTAGAATTTCACGTGGAACCTCTCCATAAGCAATGTCGTGATTCACACCTAACCCTTCAAGCAGGAGAATAGATACACTTCATAAGCATGGAGACATGAAATACCGGATGAATCAGGTTTATTTCACATGGTAACTCCAAATGATAAGCCACCTTACTGACCAGTTTTAGTATCTCATAGGGGCCCACATACCGGGGACTATGTTTCCCCATTTTTCTAAATCTCATCACCCCTTTCATGGTTGAAATCTTTAGGGAGACCTTATCTTCTACCTCAAATGCAAGATCTCTTCTTCTATTGTCAGGATACAATTTTTGCCGATAATAGGTCGTTTTCAACTTATCCCTTATCATTCGAACATTCTCAAAGGCCTCATAGATCATCTCGAGATCAAGAATTAAAAACTCTCCTATCCCAAACCACCTAACCGGATGCCGACACCTCTAACCATAGAGTGCTTAAAAAGGGCCATTGAAATACTTAAATAACAACAATTTTAATAGGATAACTCAATCAATGGTAGGTGATCATAGAAACTTCTATTGAAATTGATAACACTAGATCTCTACATATTTTGTGCAGTTTAAATGGTACGCTCTGCTTGACTATTCTTTTGTGTATGAAAAGTGGTTATAAGTTTCACGTGTTAGTATATAATCCTTTTTGGAAAGACCTTCATAAACGAGAAGTGAATTGGGCTCCTCTATCCAAAATAATGACAATGTGAGACCATGCAAACTCAAAATTTCGTCAAGGCACAATGTTGCGTATTCTCATGACGAATAATTATACTTAACGGGAATAAAATGAGTGAATTTTGTCAACTTATCCTCAATAACCCTTATTGAGTCATTTTACCTACGTGTTCGAGGAAAACCCACTACGAAGTGCATATTAATGTCTTCCAACATCTAAGTTGGAAAATTCATTACCTCATTCAAAACCATTCGACTTTTGATGATCAACGTTTTGCTTTTTAAAGTTTCGTTACCTATCCACAAAATTTGTTATGTCACTTTTCATACCTTCCCACCAATAGACTTCTTGAAGATCACGATACATTTTGGTGACACCCACATGAATTGAATATTGGAACCCATGAGCTTCTTCTATAATTTAAACCCTAGATGTCAACATCTGGTACACACAATCTACCTTGGTACCTATGTACACCATAACCCATTTAGGAGAATGACTCATTAAGCTTGCCAAGGACTGGCTCCTTCGAACTTCATCAATGGAGGTTTAAGATGTTGCTTAGGCTTCCCCTTAACCACTAAAGCAATTAGGAGTATGGTGGACCACAAAGAAATCATTTGTAGAATCTTCCAACCGAACACCCAATTTGGCCAACCTATTAAATTTTTTCACTGCGTCCTTGTTAACCACTTCCACATGAGACACATTTCCCATTGTAATATTACTTAAAGCATCCACAACAACATTGGCCTTTCCAGGGTGTTAGAGAATACTCATGTCGTAATTCTTCAAGAGTTCCAGCCATCTTTTTGAAGATTAAACTTCTTTTGTGTAAGCACATATTGAAGGTTATTGTGGTAAATAAATATATCCATATGGACACCATACAAGTAATGCCTCAATCATATTAAGTCAGACACTACGATCGGTTATTAAAGGTCATGATTTGGATAGTTCTTATCTTACATCTTCAGTGGTGTAGACGCAGAGTCTACTGGCTACCCATTATACATAAGGAATCAACGTAAAACCACTTGGAAAGTGTCATAATATACAACATAACCCGTATTGAGTCATTTTGCCTACGTGTTCCAGGAAAACCCACTACGAAGTCCATATTAATGTCTTCCAACAGCTAAGTTGGAAAATTAATTACTTCATTCAAAACCATTCGGCTTTTGATGCTCAACCTTTTGCTTTTGAAAGTTTGGGTACCTATCCACAAAATCTGTTATGTCCCTTTTCATACCTTCCCCCCAATAGACTTCTTGAAGATCACGATACATTTTGGTGACAACCACATGAATAGAATATTGGACCCATGAGCTTCTTCTACAATTTAAACCCTCAAGATGTCAACATCTGGTACACACAATCTACCTTGGTACCTATGTACACCATAACCCATTTAGGCGAATGACTCATTAAGCTTGCCAAGGACCCGCTCCTTCGACTCCATCAATGGAGGATAAGGATGTTGCTTAGACTTCCCCTTAACCACTAAAACAATTAGGAGTATGGTGGACCACAAAGAAATCATTTGGAGAATCTTCCAACCGAACACCCAATTTAGCCAACCTATTAAATTTTTTCACTAGCTCCTTGTTAACCTCTTCCACATGAGACACATTTCCCATTGTAATATTACTTAAAGCATCCACAACAATATTGGCCTTTCCAGGGTGTAAGAGAATACTCATGTCGTAATCCTTCAAGAGTTCCAGCCATCTTCATTTTTGAAGATTAAACTCCTTTTGTGTAAGCACATATTGAAGGTTATTGTGGTAAATAAATACATCCATATGGACACCATACAAGTAATGCCTCCATAATATTAAGTCAAACACTAAGATCGCTTATTCAAGGTCATGAGTTGGAATGTTCTTATCTTACATCTTCAGTGGTTTAGACACAGAGTCTACTAGCTACCCATTATACATAAGGAATCAACGTAAAAACACTTGGAAAGTGTCATAGTGGTACCACCGGTAAGGTCAATAACGTAGCAGAGGTAAGCCTATCTTTCAATATTTGGAAGCTTCTTTAACATGTCTCCGACAACTCAAATTTTACACTCTTTTCGGTCAAATTAATTAAAAGAGAAGTAATGGAATCCACAAACCTCCTATAATACTCTATTAAACCCAAGAAACTTATAGTGTTTGTGTAAGTTAAAGGCCTACGAAAATTGTTAAACGCCTTTGTATTTCTTAGATTGACCTCTATACCCTCACTAAAGATAATATGACCAAGGAATGAAACTGATCATAACAAAAACTCACACTTCCTATACTTGGAAAATAGTTGGTGTTACTTCAGGACATGCAATACCACCCCTGAATGATCCATATGTTGATCTTCACTCTTGGAGTACGCCAAAATATCATCAAGGTAATATTTCAACAACTTATTAACGAGGTCTATCAAATCCTCCTAGGAATTGGTTGGACTAAAGGACATGACTAGGAACTCATGGTCACCATACCTAATTTGTGAAACTATTTTAGGTATTTCCTCTCCGCTAACCATAAGTTTGTGATAAATCAACCTCAAGTCGATCTTATAAAAGTAGCTTGACCCTTGTCATTGATTAGACAAATAGTATATCCTAGGGAGAAGATGCTTGTTCATTTTGGTAACCTGTTTAGTTTAGTATGGCTATTTCACACCCTAACTTCTCCTTTACAAACAACACGGAGAACCTTAAGGAGAAATACTAGGTCTTATAAAACCTTTGTCAAAAAAATCCTTGAGTTGAAGCTTTATGTCTTGCATCACGCCAGAGCCATCCGATATGGAGGGATTAAAATAGTATTTATATCAACCAACAAGTCTATGCCGAAGACTATTTCTACTTCAGAAGGAACTCTGAGGAAGTCATCGGGAAAGACATCTCAAAATTCCTCAAGACATGAACCGACTATAATGGAGGAATTTTTGATTCAAGGTCGTTGACCATTACAAAATTATAATGACACCCTTCAGAGAAATTTTTTTTTGATTGATACTCGAAATGATTCGACCTCTAGGGATTGAGTTACACCCCTTCAATTCTACAAAATCCTCATTAAGGAATTCTAACTTTACTATCCTTGTCGACTATAAATGGATGCAAAATGAGCATGTAACCAATCCATTCCCAATGTGACATTAAAATAAACCATATCATGTTCTACAAAGTCAATAAAAGTAACTCTATTGAGTAGTGATATAGGAAAACTCCTAAAGACTCTTCGATCAACAAAGTAGTTATCCACCAGGGTTGTAACCGAAAAAGGTTCTTTTAGGAAATTGGGAAACACATTACACACTCTACCTATTAAAAGAGTTATATATTAAAATGTAGCAATCAGATCTTGTTACGCAAATACATTAATACATAACCCTTTTAACATACTAGTGATTACATTAGGAGACTCCTCTTGATCACCCCAAGAGTGGAGAGCATAGAAGTGATTTTTTTAGGAGCATCGAGATTGGGATAACTTTCTTGTGATTGGGAACTCTCTCTCCTTTGAGACTACATCATAGGATAATCCCTCTTCATGGGACACTCTTACCACAAGCATAGCAATTTCCAGTACCAGTTTTAGCACTAGTAGACTTCTCATAAAGACCACTACCTTTCTCCTACTTAGGCTTGGGTGTAGACCCTTTACCTTTGTTGATACATAGAGTGGTAGAAGGTATTTTATTACGGAAACTATTATTTAACCTTAGACTATCTGGCCACTCAAATCTATACTTAGAAGAATTTCCATCTTCGGCCCTTGTCCTCTTCAATTATCTACCAACTTGCTTAGGCTTTTTCTCCTTAATTTATTTGCCATGAACAATCAGAGGAGAGAGGTCCTTGCTAAGACTCGAGATGGACGACCTACATTCATTCTACACAAGGTTGGATACCCCCATAAAAAATTTGTTAATGTTGGTTGTAGAATCCTCCACAATAGTAGAAGCATACTTCGATAGATGAGTGAATTTGAGACTACACTTATTCACACTAATACCTCTTGTTCATGTTTATGATTTCTTGCATTTTTATCTCCCTTAGTTCCAAGGGAAATAAACTATAAAGAAAATCCATCTTGAAAGATCCCCAAGTAATCCGACATTCTACCACCAGCCTCTCATCCGTCCATTGCTCATACAAAACTTGTGCCACATCTTGTTGTTGGAAGGCATCTATGTAACACTCTAAAAATCCGTGACCTAATATAGGGCCTCACATGTTGGTCTAATCTTGGAAACATAGTTTTAGGACCTAAAATAATGGTTATATGTCATTTAGGAATCTTATAGTCAAGACGTCAAGAAATGTTTATGACGTCCATAATCAATCGAAATTGAACTAGTATACGTCCTTATGTTTGGTGAAGGTTTTGAAGTATCAAATGATCTCTAAAACATTAAAGTACTTTAAATAGGTAAAATATAGTATATACTGTCAAAATGTCTAGTAATGACTTCTCAAGAACTGCCCGAATGGTCATTGCAGAGGACCCAAACCTTTGAAAGTAAGGTGATGATGAAGCTTGTGGCAGCCAAGACGTGGAGCCCATTACGCATCGCACAACAAACACTATCTAGGAAAATTTTGCCTTGCGATGCGGGGCCTCCAAGAGGTCCACTGCCTCAACCCGGATTTTTAAAAAACTATTTGAAATTTCCCCCGCGACGAGAAACCACTTTCCATATTAATTTCCGTTGTACTTAAGTCAATTTTACCTCTCAAAAGACCCAATTACGTGAGGGGTCTTTTGGATAATTAAGGGGATGAGTATATATTTGTCTTTGATAAGTTTTAATCATTTTTAGCTCAGTCAAATCAAATTTGCATATTAATACCCAAAAGCTCTAACTTCTCTCTGCTTTCTCTCACAACTCTACCTCCGTTAAAGGATCTAGGAATTTTGGAGAAGAAGACCATGTTCTCGAAATTTCTTCTCAAATTTTGTGGATTAAGCTTCATTAATGTATGGGTTCATAACAATTAGGACTCCATTCCCTAAGAGGTCCTTTAAAAGTTTATTTTTAAATTACCCAATTAAAAGATTTTTCCTCTTCTAATGGGTTTTCTTCTAAACTTGAAATTAATAATTCATTATGTTGAATTGCGATTTCCTGTGGATAATTGTGTATATTTTTGAGTAATAGATTTTTGATGAGGGAATTTCGTGTGGATCATGTCCCTTTCCCCGAATCCCCTAAACCTTGGATCTTGCTTATGAATTTATGGGAATTGAAGATGCGTTAGTTGTTAAATTTGTTTTGTATATTCTAATTCATTCATGGACTTACTAGGGAAATATATTGTTAGGATTGGATAAATTTCTTGAAGAATTCATTTTTAAAGCTTTTTCCATAACCCTAGGTTATGAGTTGACATTAACTTGGTTAGTGATGATACAATTGACCTAGTTCTTGTGTTGATTACTATTGTATAAAGATATTACACCTATTGATGTGTGAAATTGGATTGTTTTAGGTCAATACCAATGATTATGGCTTTTGAAGGAATATTGGTAAGACTTTGTCATCTTAAACCTTTACTTCATTTGTGATGGCTTTTACTTTGTGATGAATTTCAATTTAAGCATGTCTTGTAATTGAATTAAGTATTTGTTAATATGACGATGAAATTGAAATGTATTCATTATGTGATTGTTATATTATGCTTCAGATGTAATGATATAGGGTTTGTTATGAATTGTCGATGTGCGTTATTATGACATGATGATGATAATGTGTTGATCTCACACATAAGGGTTGTATTAAAAGGATCTTCTCATGCAATTCCCAGAGAGATAATGATATTATATACAAGGGGTTAGTCTCCTATGACTTATAATTAAATATGATAATAGCTTAAATACATTTCAAAAAGGGACTCTAGCAAAGCACTGAGTGGAGTAGTAGTGAGGAGTGTCCCTTCTCAAGTAGGGAAGGTAGGTTCACTATTATACTAATGGGATTGAAGACTATAAACAAATGTGCATAAAGAGTGTCCCAAGCATATCTTCGATATCTTGAACTATGTTGCCCCCTCAGAATACTAGCTAGTGGATCCACGTAGAATGTTATGTTCATGTTATTGTACTACCTTGCCAAGTAGTTCACCTTTTTTTGGTGTACGGTTTCATGACACCATATAACATATTTGGCTCTTTTGATCTATGTTTGTTAAGTGAAGTTTTACCGAAATTAAAATGAAGTAACAAAGTGAACACTAACAAGTGTGACTTAAGGGGTTTGACTTAGTATAGGTATAAGTATGGGACTCTACCTAGGCATTGCACAAGTTTGCTCTAAGATGATTCCTAGGAGGTTAATACTCATACATGATGATGAATATATTGAAGAACATGATGTTGGTCAAAATTGATATAAGTAGTGATGACAATTTATGATGATACATGATGTGAAGAAAGGCTTTACTTAATATCTCCTATCGTGTTTACTTCATTGTGTGGGGTTACAGGGATTCAAATGAGCATTGCACTTGTAGCCTTAGGTTATGATTGTTTGTTAGGTTCTTGTATGTTGATTAAATTAGCTAATAAACATGATATGTTATGGTGACTTTATGTTAATGTCGTCCTTATTTATTAACATGTCTTATGTTTTTGTGATTCCTTGTCTTTTATATGCTATCTTGTATGTGCATTAATGGATTTTCAAATTACTTAGGATTCCTTCTAGAGTAAATATCCCTTTTTAATGCTTGTTTCAAATGCTCTATATGCGTTTGCATATGCTTAGTATAAGTGTGTACTAACCCATGTTTCTATGTTTACTAAAAATGAAGGTTGTGGCTTTGGACATTCTAGAATATCATTGAAGGAGACTTGGATTCTCATTCTCCACGTTTGGTAGGCCCTCACTTTCAGAGGACCATGCCATTATTTTGCTACAGGTTATTGTTTAGTTTAAAAGACACTTTTGTTCTTTCTCTTTAGTTTGAAGACTATGATTATATATGCCTCTATGTGTCCTTTATTCTAACAAATTATGGGCTACGCCCAATGTTGTACACATTTTGGATGGTTTAATATGATTATCCTAGATTTCTTACCAATCTATATTGCGATATTATGTGCGTGAAATAAAATTAAAAGCCTACATAGTGCTTCCTGTGCAAAGATTCTATGTAAACTCTCTCTATATATATTATGTGTAAGCAAGAGGTCTGTGTAGACCTCAATGTAGAAGTAGAAAAAAAGTCTTAAATTTTCTGCAATTTAACCTATGATATGTTATGATGAATTCTATGAGTTTAGTCTTACTCCTCTACAAGGACGACGACATCGCTCACTTTTAAGGGGTTCTCCCCGGATGTGAAAAAGTTGGTCTCAGAGCATGAGGTTGAATATTATTAGGATTCATGTCTAATTAAACAACGTCTATACAGATTCTTATTCATAATTGTGAAGCGCGCCTCATTTGGGAAAGGGACATGTTCGACACGAAATTACCTTAATTAACATCATTACTAAAAAATCCACACTAAATTAGACATAGGAAATCCTAATTCAACATAATTAATCATTAATTTCAAGTTTAGAAGAAAACCCATTAAAGGTGGAAAACCCTTGGAATTGGGTGATTCAGAAACCGACTTTATAAGGACATCTTGGGGAAAGGAATCCCAATAGTGAAGAACTCATGCCTTAATGAAGATTAATCCATAAAATTTGATAAGAAAAATCGAGAATATGGTATTCTTCTCAAAGCTTCTTTGATACTTCACCAAGTAAAATCCATCACAATTAAAGTAAATGTTTAACATCACAAAGTCTTACAAATTCTCCATCAAAAGCCATCATCATCGGTCTTACCCTCATCCAATAAAATTTCATCCATAAATAGGTTTAATAACACAACACAATAGTATTTTTGTCACCTTGTGATCATCCTTCCCACAACCAAAGCACACACTAGTACCGGTTAGAGACTTCCTATAGTGCCTCTTCCCACAAGTAGCACAAGTAGGCTTAACTACTTGGGAACCACCACCTTTCTCATAGTTAGCGTTGGGATCAATAGAACCATCTAGATTTTAAACCCACTTCTTAATCTTATGTTGAACTTGATCATCGGTTTTTCCCTCTTAGAATCTCTATTTCTCCTCCCATGTTTAGACTCTTGAATGGATTGAGCATACACCATAAGCCTAGATAGAGTCATGTTACAATGTAGCATAGTTGTACGATAATCTTCCTTCACAATCTATGACACAGTGGTCAAGAAACTACTCATCTCATCCATAGGGTTAGACACCAAGGATGGGGCAAACTTAGACAATAGGATAACTTTTAAAGAATACTCCTTAACACTCATGCTACCTTGCCTAAGGTTTATAAATTCCTCAATCTTAACCTATATCTTCTCATAGGGAAAGTAACTTTCTAAGAATTCTTCCTTAAAATCTACCCACTCTAAGGGGCCTGATTCAACCAGCCTACAATCCTTCCATTGAGTATACCATACTTGAGCTACATCTTTCAATTGTTATGAAGGTAACTATGCTTTCTCCCTAGAAGTCACTCCAATTGTATGACTATCTTATACACCTTATCCAAGAAAGCTTGGGGATCTTCTCCCACCTTAGAACCAAAGAAGATAGGAGGATTCATCCTTACAAAGTCTCTTAATCTAGAGGTCATAGTACTCTCCATAGCATTCACCCTACGCCTAATAACTCTATTTACTTGAGTTGTCATAGCTCAGGCTAGGGTAAGGAGATCATATGTAATATCCCCATAGCCATTTCCACCATAGGGACATGATAAACTTAATCAACCTGAACACCTTGAACATCATGAGGAACTTGCTCAACTTGTGGCACATGTCCATCTCATAGAAGAAGTCCCTCATTCACATCATTATCCTAATCCGTCCTAGCCGGGGTCATCCTCCTATTCATCTTCCTATAAACAGAAGGAAAACCATAATAAAAGGGACTTCATAACTTAAAATCTCTACGTCATGACATAGGAGTAGAAAATAAGGGAAACTCTATCGTCCTATAGCCTCTCGCCCATAGATGTGTCGCGACTCAGAACGATTGCCAAGACTCTACTAGACATGGTTTTTTTAGACTTTTTGATTCCCAAGAATTACTTCATAACCTTATGCTCTGATACAAAGTTTTAAGTGACCCGAGAGTACCCACTAGAAAGTTAGGGCATCCGTAAATTGAAAGACAGCTTCGTCAACCTCTTTGAGGTCTAAGAAAAACCCTTTCGTAGCGTTCATTGAATACATGTATGAAAAGTAGAGTGGGATTAAAACTTTTTACATGAAATAATAATACGTCAAAATATCTCTTTAATAGAAGAACAAAATGAAAGGCTAAGTCTCAAAGTAACTATCTTAGACATACGAATATATTGGGACACAACACATACTTCAACATATAGGAAAATACCTAAGTCTTACAATACTGTCAATAAGTAAATCTAAACATCAATATGCCCTCGAATCAAGTGAGGATATAACAACTCTTTACTTGAATGAACACTAATCCAAGATTCAACTTCGAGACTCCTCTCAAACTCCACCTACACCTTTAGATATGGACAAAATATATGGAATTAGTACAAACACCATAAAATCATGAGAAACAGACATTTGTATATAACATGCTCTTTTTTATTAAAACGTCGTAGTATAAGTATAAGAACAAAATTTAACACCTTAGAAACATTTAAGATATCACTTAAGTAGTTTATCATGTAGTAAAGAAATATTATTGTGAACTATGTAAATTTATAGTGGACTAAGTTCAACTTCACTGTATCCTCTTTTAGCTTGCATCCCTCTCACCAAAGGTTATCCTAAGACTCACTTAAGTGAGACGAAGAGAGAGCCCCCATACACCCTCTATAAGAACACTTAAATTATCCTTAAGAATTCCTCAGATAAGATATTTATCACTTTTATTTATTAAACTCCCTACCTAGAATTACTCTAAGAGTACATATGTAAGACATGAAGCGACGCCCATACACACTCTTCAAGCCTACCTAAGCAATCCTCAAAGCCTCTCTAGATAAGTACTTTTCTATAACATTCCTTTAGTAAAGTAATTATATTCATTAAGTTATTAACAAGACATATCATTCATTAAAGACTTAAGATAATAGTCTTGGAAAGACCTAGGGACTCACATACTAACATCTTCAACGTCTAGCCATGGAATGTGTAGATAGCGTCTCATTCGACTACCTAAACATCCTAGTACTTATCTAACACTAGAATGTATCCCACAAGATGAGAATAGGCTATAACAGTCATCGACCATACTAGCTACGCATGGAATCCGGTGTCATAAATATACTCTGATAGAGGGTGTTTTACTTGCAAAGGGTAGAACCAAGACACATCCAATGTAGGCACATGCTTAAGGAATATCAAGGTCTTTTATGTACTATAGTCAGTCTCATTCTAAAGTATTGTACTCTAGTCTCTTTCTTAAGTAGAGCTACAAACCATAACATATGCACTTAGTGCTAGCGTTTGTTCTAATAGAGTAATTTCAATTTAAAGGGTCATATGAAAATGTACCATCTCTTAGTCATTACCTAGTCATAATACACCTACCAATGGTGGATCCACTAGGGAAGCGTACCACCAATTCATTCTTACCACTTCAATTCGTAGCTAAGTCATTCAATTAAATATGATAAATCCCTTACCCATGGCCATGAACATCAATTCAAAGAATAAATCATAATACTATATGAAACTAGATCAATTCAATATATATTTAACAATCTAAGACCAATTAGACATCAATTACATATAATATTTACATCATTAGATAGCCCATAGAAAACTACACTATAATTCATAGGTATATAGACATGATAAATTAATCCATAAAATAGTCAAATAATTATTGACTAATGAAGTAGGAACATGTTTTTTCTAGAGGTTCTTATGTGAAAGGCTTTCTCTTATATGTAAGCAGACACATAAATGTAGGAATAAGTAAGGTTATGATAATCTAGTGAAAGTGAGTCTTCTGAAAGGTTTCCTCAATATATACTCTAAACTAGATTGTTATGAATAGTAATGATTATTTGAAAGGAATCCTTACATAATGTAGGATTTATGATCAAAGGACATTCTCATCTTAGAAACCATTTAGATATATGATGGATGAGGGAGTAATTCACTAATGCTTATTTTATGAACAAATTTTGCGTAAAGTGTATAATTTATTGAAGATAGAGTTCAAACTCAGCATCGAGTGGATATGTACAATGTGGAAAAGACCACTCCATTAATGTAATCGGTTGGGTCATCTAAGTGAAGCTCATTAGATGGAAGACTATACACTAATGCAATATATCAGGTTTCTGGAAGCAACCTCACTATCCCTTAACTACGTGGCCGTATAGGATTTAGCTAGTGGATCTACCTATATAGCGATTATGTAGGCTTTACCTTGGCAACTAGATAACCTTCTTTGTGTGTGGAGTTTATGACACCAGATTCCATGTAGCTCACATGGTCTATATCGTTATGGCTATGCCTCCCAAAAGTTATGAAATGAACTAAGATAAGAATATGAACATTAGTCATGATTCCTTGAAGAGTTACTTAGTGTAGGTAGGACTATGGACCTTACTTTTACATTGTACAACTTGACATTAATGGAAGTTATAATTATGTTCCTTTCTGAAATAAGGATTATGGTTCATTTATGTTGATATGACTGCAAGTTAAGATGTCTTTTACTTACATTAAGACGTGAATTATGATAATGAATATGAATTACAATTATGGATTCTAAATGGGTTTTCTAAGCACAAGTGGAGGTATGGGACTCCATGTGTACACTGCATAAGTAAGCTTGTAAAGGGTTTGTGAGGATTGTTTACCTATGATACGAACTAAATCGGTTATGACTAAGATGAAATAAATGACAGAGTTTTTATGTGACCATTAATAATGAAAGTTGGCCTTATGTCCAAGGTAAAATGCATATGTCATATCTTATTGAATGTGATGTGACCTCAAAGGATCTCTTAGTGTGAGTAGTATTGTGGGATTATACTTGTACATTGAACTAGTGTTACTTGGGGTGTTGTCTTTGGTGGTGGTTCTTATTTGTAGATTTTCCCTTCTAATGTGTTTATGAATTTATGAATATATGTCATTGTATTGATGAAACCTATATATGAAAGATCATATTTTGTGGAATTATTGTGATAAATTGTACTAAGTATTGCCTAAGGGTTTCTTTAACGAAAGGAATTAACCTAAAAAAGAAGGTAATGTGTTAAAGCTATTTGATGTACCATGGTTTCATAGGGTTTTCAGTGCTTTTCAATAAAATTTGTGTATGTATAGAGCCTTTTTAAATAGTTTTAACTTGTTTTTATGTTTGTTTAAGAAATAAAATGCACAAGGTAGATGAAATATAGTGCAGAATAACCCATGAAGGCCATCAATGGTCCATCATTCCATCGACGTCCCATAGTCGTTGATCATCGATTGAAGTTTAGGAAATTCAAGAAACTCGATCAATTTTAACTGCGTGTGGGACTACGGAGATGATTGACAGTCCGTTGATTGATCAACGGACTATCCAATAGAACCGTCATTGAGATCAGATATAGTCCAAATACCCAAAGTTGAACAAATTCTAGGGATGGAGCAACGGAACTCATCAATGAACAGTAGATGTGTGCCATCTGAAGGAAAGAAAATAATTCTATGTGGGGACTGACGAAGGCAGTCGATGGTCCATCATCTCATCAATGGTCCCTCTTTGGGGGTCAACTAATACAACCTCATTTTTGGAAAATTTTCATTATTTTAATTCCTTTTCATTTAGGACAATGTTTTCTATAAATATGTTGTAAAATCTCGTTTTTGAGGTTAGATATTATTGGTATTGTTCTTCGTTTTTGTTTGGAGATTGGGTTTTGCATCTTTAGTAATAATTCAATTTCCAGATTTTGTTTACAAGTGTTATCTTGTTATTTCAAGTTGTTTTTGTGGATTTTCTTCTATTCATCAAAGTAAGTTCCTGTGATACTGTTTAATGTCTATGAATTACAATCTTATATGCAAGGGTAACTAAATCAAAACCTAGGGTTGTGGGAACAATGGGTGATACAAAGTTAACCTAAGTTTAATAACCATTCTCAAGTAGGTTATTGCATGTATTGATAATTCTTTCATTTGGAAGTCTTTTTAACGAGTGCACGCGTTAGAAATCGCCTTGTTTCTACCTGCCAAACAAATGAGGTATTTAAAAAGAAAAGAATTATCAACATAAATTTAGTGGGATACTATCTAATAGGCTAGTCTCATTTGGCTCGAACAAATAACCAAGCAATATATCCAATATTATGCTTAATATGAAGTCAAGATAAGGGTTAGTAGCTTATACATACGTAGCAAGACCAAGGTACGGACCAAGGATTTAGAGATACCTAACTTATCACCTTGCATGAAAAACACTAGGGAGGAATTGTTATATCTAGGAATACGGCATTATAAATCTATGGGGAATACAAACACCCAAATTTCTTTAACAACTTGATAAAAACTAAATCTTTACTCATGTTACTTGTTTTACTTAGAGTTATTAAAGAATTTTATTTTAGAAAACCCCCCTTTTAATTACTTGTTTTTGGAAAGAACTTCACTAAATCTATGTAATTGTACATTAAAGATAAGTCTAAACCATTTTCCACATGGGATCGACCACAACCTAATACTTGCGTTTTTTACTTGATACGCCTGCTTATATTTGTTTGGGAGGAGTAATTTGAGCGTATCAATTTTTTATGTTGCTGCCGAGGAAAGTGACTTTTAGATTAACCTTAATAATATTACTGAAGTTTAGCCATTGATTTTCTTATTTTACTTTTCTTTTATTTTTGTTTATTTCAGGTCTAGCTCTAGTGTATGCAAAGTAACTAGAGCTGAGGAGAACCACTCATTCCATTCGATGCTGAACTTAACTGTACACTGCGAAGAATTTAAATTAGATGAACCCAGTCAATTTAGTTGATGGGATAATTCGTTAGCTTCCACCACCGATTGAGGATCACAACTAAGAAGTTGTGGAAAATAAAAATGAAAATGCTTTGAGAATGCAACCTCTCATACCACGCCCTGAAGAATTCCTTAGGAGCAATATCAACATCACTTATTTTGATGGGTGTCTAGTCCTACGTCCTCTACCCTATGGGCAAACGTTCTTGGTAACTATTGGTTTGATGTAGTATCTCTCTGTGAGGAATTTGTTTTCAGGGCTACCATGAGAGGATTCACATGGTCACATAGTCGAACTAAGGTGTGTGTGTAAGAGTTGTGTGGGGAGACCAGACTTAGATATGAATGTCATCAAACTGAAAGTATTTATGCTATCATTGACTGGAGATGCCACAATATGGTTTACTAATTTATCCCATCATTCCATTTATACTTGGGATCAGTTGAGGGATGTTTTCTTAGCTCGACATTACCAGGTGTCCAAGAAGCTCAACAATAAGGATAGTGTGAACAACTTTGTTGCACTACCTGGGGAGTCATTAAGTAGGTCTTGGGATAGATTTACTATGTATGTGAGAGGCGTTCATAACCACCGCATTGATGATAAATAATTAAAAGAGTACTTCAATCGGGGTCAAGTTTATAACAATAAAGCGATATTGGATACTATTGCGGGAGGTTCATATGGTTAGTGATATATAATGAGATCGTAGAGAAGTTGAAGAAACTCTCTTGCAACAATAAGTCTTGAAGTACTAGAAAGTTAGATACTGGGAGAAACACCTTCGCAGTTCAAGCTACACATGATCCGGCTGCACATAAGATGCTTGAGGATGTGGCTCAAATGAGAACTAAGCATGGGTTTGTATTGAAACATTTCACTGGAGGTGCAGAAAAGGAAAATGCGGTGAATTACATTACTATACCACCACCGATAGTGGATGAGTACTGTTATGAAGAGGATACTTATGTAGTGAATGATCATACGGAGGGTTTCCGACCAAACACCCAAGGCTCCAATCAGGAGAATTAGCGTCAAGGTTAAGGAAATCTAGGTTGGAACTATGGTAACTACAGTAGAGAGAGGAAATATGTGAGATGTATCTATAAACGCGACAACAGCTTAAACTGGGGTAACTACAGTAATAGAAATTATTGGAGTACGCCCTATATTCAACCTCAAAAATAAGGAACTTGCTCCTTGGGTTAGTGGAGGTAGTATGGTGAGAGTTCAGGATATGTTAGAGTAGATAATGTGGAGATTTGATGCTAGTGATGAGCGTGCCAAGTAATTGAGAGGTGATTTGTTGAACATTGGATCACATGTGATATGGATTAATCATCTTGAGTTACAAATAACACAATTATCAACTACTGTGAACCCACACCAACATGTGACTCTTCCAAGCGATACCATCCAAAATCCTAAAAATGATGGACATTCCATGACAATCACTACTCGAGGAGGTAATCAAACTATTTATCCACCTATGTCGTCTGTGGTAGAATATGATATGAGAAAAGACGAAGAGGTGATGGAAATTCGTGGAGAATTGGTGGGAAAAACGGTGAAAGAAGAAAATGGACCTTAGAATGTGTTCCCTAATCCTAGACCTCTAGCACCAGTGCCTAATTGATTGGTGAATAAGATTTAGGATTGTAAGTACTCGTGTCTTATTACTATGTTGGAACAAATTTCCATCAATATAGAAGCTCTGGAACAAATGTCCTGTCATGATAAATTTATGAAGGATATGGTTACAAAAAAGAGGTGGGTAAGTTTTGAGGATTATCACTGAATGCATCATTATAGTGCTATTTCTACAAGGTCTCTTGTACAGAAAAGGATGATATGTGCTCTTTCACTATTCCATGTACCATAAGATTATTACACTTTGCCAAAGCACTATGTGATCTAGGTGCAAGCATAAACCTCATGCCTCTTTCCATTTATAAGAAATTTGGTTTTGGTGACCCAAAGGCTACTACAATGCGGTTACTGATGGATGATTGAACAGAAAATAAGCTTAGTGGTATATTCCATGATGTGTTTATGAAAATGGATTCGTTTATATTTCTAGCCGATTTTGTGATTTTTTACTATGAGGTTTGAGGTTTTATTATTGTTGGGAATTATTCCTTGCCACTAGTTGTTCTTGATTGATATGGAGAAATGACAGATAAAGTTTAGGATGAACAATGAAGAAGCAACGTTCAACATTTGTTGCACCATGAAGCAGAGTGGTGAGTTCCAAATGACATCGTCTATATCGTATATGGTTGAGAGTACATCTGAGTTACAAAACAAAGAACGCCTAGGTGTCGAGGCGCTAGCGACAGTGATCATGAAATTTGCAAGTGATGGTATTGAAGAGTATGGGTCTTTCGTTGCGACACATGAACGAAATGAATATCGGTCCAAACCAGTTACATATGAAGTATCGCAAGTCTCCACCTATAAGACCGTCTATTGAGTAGGCTCCAACATTAGAGCTTAAGGCTCTACAACCACATCTGAGGTATGTATTCTTTGGTAGAGATGACACTTTTCGGGTAATCAATGTAGCGCACTTGAATGTACAACAAGTAGAGTGTTTGGTGGAAGTTCTGATGAGGTTCAAATGAGCCATTAGTTTGACTAATGCAGACATTATTCCGATCACTCTGGATATTTGTTCATCAAAAATCAAACTCATCCTCATCACAAGCCAACTATTGAGTATTGGAGAATATTGAATCCACCTATGCAAGAGGCGGTGAAGAAGGATATCATTAAGTGGTTGGATGCCACAGTCATATGTCCTATTGCAGATAGTAGTAGAGTATGCCTTGTTCAATGCATGCCCAAAGGGGGCAAAATGACAGTAGTGCCTAATGAGAGAAGATAGATTATTCCAATGAGGCCGGTGACCAGATGGAGTGTTTGTACGGATTACCGGAAGATGAATGAACGGACTGATAAGATAAATTTTCTTATGCCCTTTATGGACCATATGTTTGATAGGCTCGCAGGAAAAGGATGTTAATGTTTTTTATGGTTATTCAGGATACAATCAAATCTCTATTGCCCCGGAAGATCAAGGGAAGATCACTTTTACTTGTCCTAATGTAACATTCGCCTTCAAGAGGATGCCTTTAGGGTTATGCAATGCACCATCCACCTTTCACCAATGTATGATGTTGATATTATCCGACATGGTGAGGACACTATCGATGTGTTCATGGATAATTTTTTGGTTTTTTCTAACTCCTTTGATCGGTGTTTGAGTTACTTAGTAGAGGTTATCAAAAGATGTGAAGATGACAATCTTGTACATAATTGGGAAAAATGTCAATTTATGGTCAAAGGTGTACTATTGGGACATCGCATCACGAAGAAGGGGATAGAGGTCCCCCACCCATCTCTGTAAAAGGTGTGAGATGTTTTCTGGGACATGTGAGCTTTAACTGAGATTTTTGAAGGATTTCTCAAAAATTGCACATCCTCTATGAAAAATTACTTGAGAAGGAATGTAAGTTTTATTTCGATAAATCCAGTCTGAAAACATTTGGAGGGTTGATGGAGAAGTTGGTGTAATCACCCATTATTATTTCCCCAAATTCGAGTGAGACATTTGAGGTGATGTGTTGTGCTAGTGGGGTTGCTCTAGGTGTGGTATTAGAAAGAGAAGGGATAAAAATCATTCACCATATATTTTATACACGTAAGACATTAAATTATGCCCAAAAGAACTATATTTTAACTAAACAAAAACTTCTTGTGGTTGTATTTGCGTTAGAAAAATTTCGCTCATACTAGCTTGGCACAAGGGCATAGTGCATACTGACCACTCCGATTTGAGGTACTTGATTACAAAAAAGGATGCGAAACCATAGTCTAATAGATGGGTGCTATTATTGCAAGAGTTTGACATTGAGGTAAAAGATAGAAATGGGACTTAATATCAATTTTCTGATCACTTGTCTAGGCTAGAGGATAAAGCTATACGAGAATTTGGTGAAAAGGCAGAAATCGATGATACCTTCCCTGATAAGCATGTGTTATCCGTTTCTCATGATTTGATTCCATGTTGTGTCGATTTTTGGATTTATCTAACTAGTGATATAGTCACATAGGACTTGTCGTTCCATCAGAAGAAGATGTGCATGTACGATATGAAAAATTTCTTTTGGGATTAGCCTTACTCATAAAAAAGTAACGCCGATGATATTATTCGTTGTGGTGTACCGGAAGTTGAGATGTTGAGTGTTTTAAAGGCATGTCAATCCTTGCCTTTGTGTGGTCCCAATCATTTTTTCCGGACTATGCACATGATTTTGTAATATAGTTACTGCTGGACAACCATTAACAATGATGCTTATGACTTTTCAAATGCATGTGACCGATGCCAATGAGATGGACGAATTTTGAAGAGGCAAGAGCTCCCTTTTCTCCCATTCTAGTGATCTAGTTCTTTGATGTATGGGGACTTGATATTATGGGCCCATTTGTGAGTTCGCATGGGATGAAGTATATACTTGTGGCGGTGGATTATGTGTTAAATTGGGTGGAAGCTATAGATCTTTCTAACAATGAAGAAAATAGTGTCACCGCGTTCTTTAAAAAGAACATCTTCTATACATTTTGCAAACCTAGGGAGATTATTATGATGGTGGATCTCACTTTCTTATAGGTTCTTCAAAGAGATATTTGAGAATTATGGATTTATCCATAATGTGTCCACTCCGTACCATCCACAGACTAGTGGGCAAGCTGAGGTTCCCAATCGAGAGATCAAACAAATTCTGTCAAAAACGATAAATGCTAATAGAACGGATTTTCCAAGGAGGATTTATGATTCTATTTGGGCCTACCGGACTGCATACTAGACCCCACATATATATGTCTCCATACCAACTGGTATATGGGAAGGCTTGTCACTTGCCAGTCTAGTAAGAGCACAAAGACATATAGGCAATGAAGAAACTTAAGATGGGTTCGGATGAAGTAGTGGAACAAAGAATAAATGGGTTAAATGATCTTGATGAGCTTCGCCTAAAAGCATATGATATTTCATCCATATACAAAGAGAATGTGAAGAACCACAACTAAATGATTTAAAAGCAAGAATTTGTGGTTGGGGACTTTGTGTTCCTATTGAACTCTAGGCTACAGTTGTTTCCTCATAAACTCAAGTTCAAATGGACGGGAGCATTCCTTATTACTAAAGTGTTTCCACATGGAGAGATTGACATGTACAAAAAGGAAGGTGCAATGCTCACTGTCAATTGTCAAAGGATTAAGATCTACAAAGGGAATGTGGAGAGTGTAATGATGTTTTTGAGACATATCACCTTCATGAAGTCTGATTAATCAAAGATCATGCATCATGCCGCGACTTTAAATCAAACACTTCTTGGGAGGCAACGCAAGGTTTATCCTCTAGCAAAAAATAGGTTTTCATTTTATTCTCTATATAGGCATAGTTGCATGTTTGTGGTTCTTTTCATTGTGCTACATTTCGTATTTCAGGACCATTAATGTAATAGTGTTTGATAGAGACTAGTTAAGGTTCCTTGTCTCAAAAGAGTCAATTAAAACACACAAAAAATAGCTTAATGGGTGTTACATGTGAGTGGAACAAAATCTAAAATTCCACTAGAAAGTAGTCTTGTGCACTAATCTACGGGCCTGATCGACGAGCCGTCGTTCAATCGACGCATCATCGATGGTGTCCGTAGATCCCATTAATCTAAGCCACTTGATCATGCCAAGGCACTGTTCTAGCTGCACTACTAAGGAATAGGATGCACGTGCGAGGTTGAAAGAGTGGATGGACCTTGAGGCTGCTAGGAGATCCTTGTTGATTTATGAGGAGACCCTTCAGATGAGGGCTCGAATGATAGCTTCTGATGCGTCTAGTTCCAGAGAAGAGACCAGTGATAGGAGCAATATTGAAGGTGCTGAGATTATTGTGGACACCACTGAGGCTAGCCCTACTACTAATATTGCGGGTTTGGGAAACCAGACCCGCCAACTTATTGATCATGGTAGCTATCTACCTTAGGTCTGCTTTACCTACCACCTTGTACTTATATTTATTTTGATGCACTGGGGACAGCTGCATGCAATTTTGTTGGGGTGGGTTAAATGGAAAGTTAGTGTTAGGGTGAAGTTTTAGTAGCCCAACTCACGATCCTCTCTTCGGGGTTTTCCTGCCTGTGTTATTTTTCCCCATGAAAAATATTATTTATTGTTGAACTGGGATTTTGTAACTTGTACAAAGTATTAAAGAACTAAAACTAAAGCATTATGGCTAAGTATGAATGATATCATGTCCTCATAAAATGTTTGAATGAATTGGATAAAATAAGTTGAATTTGATTGATATATTAATGACATATAGAGGCACCCACAGCATGACCCTCAAACTAATACCTACACTAATAAATATATTAATCTGATAGAGAAATGAAGTGTCAAGAGAGTGTGAGGGGTTTGAGTGTTCAACTATTGGTACCGATGTAGAACTTGCTCTGTTGGTTCTTCAAAAGTTATATGTGTTAGACAAGTAGGAAAGGATCATAAGCCCTAGTTTGAATTAGGAAACATCTAGCCTAAAATGAAGTGAACCAAATGAAAGTTTTATCCCTTTTTTATCCAAATTTTTTTAGCCTATAATAGACCTTTCTTTTCTTCACAAACTCACCTTTCCTGGGTTTAATGTGTTGGACTTGGTCCCTCCTTGGACACGTGCACCTTGACTTAGGCCAAAAGCTTAAGTACAGGGTGGATAATACAAAATTTGACCTCGTCTTGTCCCTTACCAAACCTTGGGTAATGTGTAACTCTAATCATGGAAAAACCATAATTTAAGGGTGGATATTATGAGTGATCACCCAAAATTGGGTATGAAAAGAGTTTAATGTGGAAAAGGAAAGAGAAAGTGAGCAAAATATATGACTCCGTAAAATTGAAAATTGAAAAAAAAGAAATATAGGAGTCAGTTGAAATGGAAAATGTAGAGAAAATAAGTGAAAAAAAGAGGAAAGAGTCATAACCACAAATAAGAAAGGGAAAGGAAGACAAAGATGAATAGAGAAGAAAAGTAGGGCATAAAATAAAACAAAAGGGGTAGAAATATTTTCTATACTATCAAGGAGGGCAAAAAGTCACTAAATTGTACCCATATGTACCATACCTAACCCTAAACCAATGTTATAAGTCAAGAAAGTCCTATCGTGATCCTAGTAGTCTAGTGTGGTGAACTAAACAGTGAAAATAAAGACTATCTATGACGACAATTACTATCTTTGTATGAACTTGTTTTTGAGTGCGAGAGTTCAATACAAATACTTTTATCAAAAGTTAAAATATTTGTGCGAAAAAAGAGGATTTCCTTTGAAGTGAAGGCACTAGTTGCAATGTCGGAAAGTTGGTACCTTGGTGAAAGGTAAAATAGTAGACGTATCGGAAAGTGCAATGTCGATTTGCTTTTTCATCGACGGTCTGTCTATGGAGGTCGTCGATAAGAACCACATTTTTGGACAACTTCCATATTTCAATTTTTTTTATCTAGGAAAACATTTTCTATTACCAGGTTGTAAAACCTCATTTTCTAGGTTAGACATTATTGGTATTGTTCTTAGATTGCGTTTGGAGATTGTGTTTGCAACTTTAGCAATAATTGAATTTCCGGATTTGGTTTTCAAGTGTTATCTTATTATTTCAACTTGGTCTTCTAGATTATCTTCAAATTATCAAAGTAAGTTCATGTTTTAGTGATTAATGACTATTAATTATGTTCTTATATGCACGGGTAACTAAATCGACAACTAGGGTTGTGGGAACAATGGGTGATTAACAAAGTAAGCCTAGCTTAATAACGATTCTGAAATAGGTTATCACCTGTATTCATAATTCTTTTGTTTAAAAGTCGTTATAACGAGTGCACGCATTAGAAATCATCTTGTTTATACTTTCAAAACCAATGAGGAAGTTAATAATCAAAGAATTATCAACATAGATTTAGTGGGATGCTATCTAATAGGCTACTCTCGGTTGTTATGAAGGAATAACAAAGTCGTACATCGAATATGATATTTAATATGAAGTAAAGTTAAGGGTTACTCAATTATATTCACGTAGCCAGACTAAAGTACGGGTTGAAAGTCTCTAAATGCCGGATCGAGGATATACATATACCTAACTCATAACTTTTCATGCAAAACACTAGGGAAGAATTGTTATGTCTAAGAATACGATGTTATGAACCTATGGAGAACACAAACATCCTAGTTTCTCTAACAACGTGATAAAAACTAAATATTTACTCATGTTACTTGTTTACTTAGAGATATTAAAGAATTCTTTTTCACAAACCCACCACCTATTAATTACTTGTTTTTGAAAAGAACTTGACTAAATCGAAGCAATTGTACATAGAAGTTAAGTCTAAATAATTTTCCTCGTGGGATTGACCCCAAACTAATAGGTTGGTTACTTGATATGACCACTTATACTTCTTTAGGAAGGTGTAATTTGAGCATATTACTATTTAATGTGTCTTCAACGAGATAAATTGATTCATGTGTTGTTATGAATGGTATTCCATGTCTGTACGATGTTTACGAACTCTATTGTTCTTATTGTATCAAATGTTTATGAGGTTCCTCTAAAATACATGATGCATTGTTTCTAACTTAATGTTCTTTTTTAAAGCATGGTTTTGCATGATTATCATACTAAGTGAATTCTTTTACCAACATCATTCTTATTCATCATTTTTACACAAAGTGTAGGTGGTGGTGTCTTATGGAACTTTCCTAATAAGAAGAAATTGGATTCCTATTCCCAAGTTTAAGGGGGTACTAAACGATTTAAGGACCATATATCAAGAGTTTAAATTATGTTGAAGTGATAGTATAGAAATATTATTTTGTATTGTTAAGGGACGTATCCCTATCTATTGGGGTTATGTCTAAGATTGCAAGACGAGACTTAGAGTCTTAAAAATATACTAATGGTTTCAAATAATGTGACGTTTCATTCTTGATTTATGTTATGAAAAAATATAAAGGCTTCTGCTATTTTTATTTGCATGCGATAAAAGATGTCTAAGGGCTTGAATAAGACCTTTGAGAGGTCAAGTTCATTTTTTTACGTCTAGGGGGTACTCACAGGTCGTTAAACTTGTAAATCAATTTTACAACCCTCAAAATGAACTAGGATATTCTATAGCCTCACATGTGTGGTATGAGTTAATGAATTTTTTATATGGTGTGTCATAACTTTTAATTATTAGTTTGAAAGGGTTTGAGGTAAAACATCAAAGGACGACTAATATGTCCAGAAACTAGTCGTGTGTTGTAGTGTTACTTTGTATGTTTGACTGGTGTTGAAGTTTTTTTTTAAAGTAAAAAATTATCGGAGAATAGACTAGCGTATAGCTGTTAATGTGTAGGGTCAAAATTCCCGGGTACAACTCCCCAAGGTATACACTAAGGATCATTTAGAAAGACTCAAGCGTTGGGAAAAAGCTGCCAAGGCAGCCTTTAACCACGATCGTGGTAAACGTCCCGTCAAAAGGGGGCGTATCTCTACACATAGTCGTGGCAGCTTAGCCCCCAAATTAGGATCCTAATTCAAGAAACACTAAAAGCAGCACGCCCCGTTAATCTATCCATAGTCTCTTGTTGGGGGCTCGCGAATGGCACCTACATTTCACTGTTAAGTCACGACCATGCGAGGGGTAAATTGGGAAATTCCCCAACGTTCAAATTAGAGGTTGGACGATTTTTTACCCTTATTTAGGGTATTTTAAGTTATTCAAAACCTTTAAACCTCAAATTATAATTCATTCTTCAAATTAAACCTTTCCCTCTCTAATAAAACTCTCTCTAGAACTCCATTGGAGAAAAGGCCAAAGATCTAACTAGGGTATGGGTTTCAAAGTTCATTCTTCTAAAAATTTCGTGGCCTTTCTTGTATTAATCCTTGATTCTTTTATAATCATTCATGTATGCATTTCCATCAAAGATTTTCCTGTGTGATTGTAAGATCAAATTTCCCAATTTCAAATCTCAACATGGGTTCCTTGTCAAATGATTTTCAAAGACAATCTAAGGATGAATTGATGTTTAAAAATATTTTTAAGATGATTTTCAACGTAATTCCTTAAATAACTCATAATCTCTTTAATCTCTAAATTTAGCCTATAAAATTGGTTTTCATATCATAATAACATGTTAACTAAATTATGATTAGATTGTGATGTATTGTTTGATGTTATTGCCATATATATAAATTTATTATGAATTGTTGAGGATTAGTATATGATGATCATGTCTTGGAGAATTGTTCAGTTAACCTAACTTCTTCTCTATTATATTGGAATTGATATTTTATGTTTTGGTCCATTTATGCTGGTGGTGATTACTCTTCGTCTATCTATAAATGGTTCCATTATGGACATGAGGAAAAATACGTAAAGTAAATTGATTTTAAGATGATTATTAGTATGGAGGTTATGTGTGTATTCCTCAACATTAGTATCACGTTTAAAGATTATTGATAATGTGAAGAATAATGTGAATGATGATGTTAAGGTAAGGTGTGGTCTTCATGATTTGTTTGGATAAGTACTATTGTAGACTGACCCCTATAAACGTAGTATCTATATGAATGTGTGATCCGTTAAGTGTTAGGAATTTTCGATTTAATGCTTAATGTATTCTTGCCTCTTATATGATGGAATGTATGTGTGTGGTATGTAGTCCCTAAATGTTCTATATGTGAGATGTTCATGAATGGAGAGTTATTTTATATGTGTAGTGATTCTTTAAAGGGTGGTTCCTCAAAACCAATGTTATTGCTATTATGTGATCATGAGGACCGATGTGCGGCCACATACACTTTATGCATAACTATGAGTATGATATGTTTATTGTGTCAATTGAATGGAAAATTATCATATACACAATTATATATTATTATGCATGAAAAGTATGTGACTAATGATGTATGAACATGTGTTATTTAAAGGTGTCTATTTAAAAGTATTTCTCACATATGTAGACATACATATGAAAGTAGAGGTGTATAAGGTAATGATAATCTAGTGAAAGTCTTTTGAAAGGTTTCTCTCAAATTCTACTATAAACTAGACTATGTTATGAATGTTATGATTATGTGAAAGGACTTTATCACATAATGTAGGTTCTATTATGAATGGTCATTCTGTTCATAGAATCCTTTGAGCTGTATAATGTATGAAAGGGTAAATCCCTAAAGCCTACTATATGAACTAATGATAATTGAAAGCTTAAATATATTAATGGGGGACATTAACCTTAGCACAGTGTTGATATGTACAATGAGGAAAATACTGCTCCGCTGATGTAATATGTTGCTTTTTCCCTTGATCCTTTTCCTTTTGCATGTCACCTTCATGCTTAACTCTATTTGGCCTACTAAACTACGGGGTGTTAAAAGTTCATTAACCTTTATGAATGAAGTATAAGTATGAACGAGTATGCTCTAAAGTTTACACTACTATCCAAGTATGAAACTATAGTGGAAGATTCGAAGGCTAAGATTAATAAGTTTTTTATGGAAGTGTCTAACATGATTGTCCAAGATATGTATATTTCACTACTCATGGTTCATGCTCAAAAAATGTAGGAAAATAAACTAAAAGAAAGAAATAGGGAAGTAAAAAGACCTACAAGTGGTGATGTGAACTTTTCATATACAAGGTCTGATAGAAAAGGGCGGCCAACGTTTAAAAAAAATTTTCCAACCAAACGTCACGACTCCACGGGTACCCCCAAGGTTAAAGAAAACGTATAAGATACCAACAGGCCTCATACAAGCCTCTTAGAATATCCAAACATAAAATAAAAGAAATGAGCATAAATCTAAAACTTTATCAATACAAACGAAGTTTATATAAAATGAAGTAAAAGTCTAACAACATTGTCTCAAACCATCTAAATATAAATGATAATATCTTGGGACAAATGTAATGAGGACACATCAAATCATCATTCTTTGATGAAAAAAGTAGATATCCATGAGTGTGAGAATATATTTCCCGGACTCTACATTAGATAAGAATTTAGGAAAAGTAAACGTCGGAATAAACAAAATGGTTAGTCAATACAAATCATAATCATAAATATTGAACATAAATCCACATAATAATAAGAAAGGAATACTTCTCAACCAAACTACTCATCCTAAGTCAATTTGGTTAATTGCCTCTAGTCAAGATAACCTCATGGCATGCATCTTTAGAAACAATCCACATTGTTCATACTTATTGTCATTGTCTCATAATTCATACTTATTTTTAAGACATGGGTACTTGCGTCTTTGCCCAACTAGTAAATAGTAATGGATACTTGCTTCTTTCCTTTCTTAAAGGCTAATAGGTGTTAACTTTTTTTTCTTAATTAACTTTACATTGAGGGTACTCTGCTCCACAACCTCATCACATGATGAGGGTACTCACCTCCACATCATTCATCATACATTGTAGGTACTAGCCTCCACAATGTTTCATAGGGATCATGTGTATTATGAATTCATGTCCATTCAATCATCATAAGAACATGGGGATTCACCTCTTGTTAAATTCCAAGGATTATAAGAATCACCACATATCCTTCATACGGATATAAAGGGTAATAACCTCTAGCCTCATACATTACATAGTCTTTTAGTTAAGTTTTGTTTTAGGTGACAAATCTTTTCAACATAAAACCATTCATGTGAAAAATCCTTTCACATTCATTCATTTATAATTAGTAACTAATGTAGCAAGCATCTCTTCAAAAACAATGATATTATTTACTATGAATTCAAATCCTAAGCCTCATTATTAAAGCCCTATGTTTCATGATCATCATCCAAACATTATTCTAAAGATATTCTGATCACATTTCATTAATCCTATAATGATTCATGTAAACCTACAAGGTTTCCTTTAATGTTATCGGCCTATTTATATCAATTCTTGATGTCGGAATAGGCTTGTGTACATATAATTACTCTAGAAACATTTAATCATAGTAATCAATAATAATGAATCATAATCCACTCGATTGGATACAAAATAAACATAACCTACATCAACTGAAAAAAACATGCTAGAATCGAGGAAATCTTCATCAAATTGGGGAAGTTCTACAGAACTCCATTAGTAGATGATTTCCATGGATGAAGAGCTGTCATAGCTTGATCACAAAGCTGTTAAAATCTGGAGATTTTGTAACTATATCCTTTACCTAGCATCCAAATCTTTCTTTTTCTTCATACTTTTAGGAGAGAATATTTGAGAGTACTTTTGGGAATTTTCTGAAGTGATTTAAGAGAATTACTTTAATAAGGGATTTTTGGATTAAAATTACTTATATAGGTGATTTAGGTAGAGGAAAAATGACACCATTCTGATTCAGTTTGAACTGTAAAAGACCCATATGCACGTAAGATAATTGTCACGCTTTGGCCCATAAGACTTGATCGACATAATGTGGATGGACCTACTGTTCGTCCTGGTCAATCATTGATCGTGGTCTGAGACTTTCTAGCAATCGATGACTTCTCGATCAATGACCTATGGTCCCACCTACAATCTATTAGTGGTTCCTTGGGTGGGGTCTAATTTTGCTCAATTTTTCCTTGTTATCCCACTTTTTTGTTATACAGTGTAATCCTAGTCCTATTTTAGTCTACTAGATTTCAGGGTGTTATATTATCTAACCCTTGGTTTCTTTTTTCTTTGAATGATATTTTAATTAATTTTCTAGGCAAATGATGTAAGACTAGTTGTTTATCATGTTTCAAACTCATCAAAATTTAGAAGTTTGTGGAGGAAACATCAAATCTTATTCAAATCTATTCAATACACCTTAAAGTTTTATAAACTACATCTAACAACCCAATATGCATGAAATTTTCAAATTTCAAATATTCAAGGAGGAACTACCTTGTCTATTTCAAAACATGATCAACATAATTTCATTGAGCTCATATTCAATTCAATATCAAAAAAGATAATAAAACATAATCATCAATTCATCTCATGACGTCAATAGGAAATCATACTCAATACACTACAACATGAGAAAAATCAATTGCATAAACTCATTTCCTTTTAAAACACATGTTTTCAGGAACATGCATAAGATAAGGAAAGAAAGGGAAAAACTAAATCAGACATGACTTCAAATCATAAACATACCCAGAGGTAACACTTGTCCTTAAGAGAAAGTAGAAGGAAAGATATGTGCAATTCATATCACCCTCGCTTGCAAAGTAGAACCCTCAACTGACTGGTTTCTACAAAATACCTTCACGGGAGAAACATTATAATTCATCAATCTATTAACTTTGCAGTCTAGAATGTCAATCGCTACTTCTTAATATGAGAAAATTTCATCAAATCCCAATCCTTCAAGGGAAACTATGGATATAGGATCGCCAACATATTTTTAAACATAGATAGATGGAACACTAGATGCGCCATTTTGCAAAATCATTTTGAAAATCAAGCTCATAGGCAACCTTATGGACACGTGTCAAGATTCGATAAGGGCCTACAACCGGGAACTAAGTTTCCTTCCTTCCAAAATCTCATCACACCCTTCATGGGTGAGAGTTTCAAATATAAATAATTATTAACCTCAAACTTAAGGTATCTCTTCCTAACATCGGCATAGGAATTTCGCTAGATTTGGTTCGGCTTCAAACTCTCCCGAATAAGACTAACTATTCTATAGTTTTATGAACTCACTCGGGTCATATGACAACTACTTCACCCACATCAAACTATCCTATGGGAGATCTACCCCTTCTACGTTATAAAGCTTCAAATAGGTCCATACCTATACTATAAAGGTTAATATTGTTATGAGCAAACTTTATTAATTGCAAGTGATCATCATCCCAACTTCTGAATTCTATGACACATGATCTCAACAACCCTTCTAAAGTTTGGATCATTCTCTCCTCTTGCCCATCAATATTTTCACAGTCCTCCACCACATTAGAAACATTGATGGGAATGAAATGGGATGATTTTATAATTCGTTCAACAATAACCCAAATCATATTATATTTGTCTCGAATACGTGGAAACCATACTGTAAAATCAGTTTTCGTTTCTTCCCACATCCAAGTTTGAATACTCATATCTTGGGACGATCCTCCTAGTACTTGGGGATCATTCATCCCATTCCACCAATAGATTTCTCGTAAATAATGGTGCATATTGGTGCATCCCGAGTGAATAAAATATAACCAACTCTACCAAAATTTGTTCCCTTAACTTATCAACAATTGAAACACATAATCAACCTTGCTATCTAAGTCCCTATATCCCCCATGGGTTAAAGCCTCAATTGAATTATTGAGTACCACTTCATTCAATTCTACAAAACTAGACCTACACATTGTTCATCTTTCACTTCACTTACAAAAGATAATTTGGAACGATTATAGACCATACCACCACTCTTGGCAGAATCTACCAATCAAACACCCAATCGGGACAATCTAACATCTGATGCCATATTTTCTATCATCATCTAAGTAAGCAAAACTAGCCATAAACTATATACTAAGAGCATCCGCTACAGTATTTCCCTTTTTGGGGTGATAAAGGACACTAATGTCGTAAGCCTTCAAAAACTCAAACCGCACTATTTGCAAAGGTTCAAGTCCTTTTCACTAAAAACATATTGTAGGCTCTTATGGTCATTGAACACATCTGCATACATGCCATACAAATAATGTATGTATATCTTTTAGAGAAAAAGCACAAGCGCTAATTCAAGGGTATGGGTTGAATATTTCTTGTCATCAACCTTAAGTTGCCTTGTGTCTTAGGCAATAGGTTTCCCATTTGCATTTAATACTTTAATGCTAGCCTAATTCTCGTGGCATCATCATACACCACAAAACTATCCATACCCTCATGTAAGATCGAAATTAGATCGGAGGAAATTCTATCATTAAACTCTAAAAAACTCTTTTTCACATAAATCAGACAATACAAACTTAGCCTTGTTTAAAGACAAAATCGTCAATTGAAAGTGCATAGAAGAAAACCATTAAACAATCGGTCAAACCCAACAAATTTTACAGTGTGAAGCTAATAGAGGGCTAGGCCAACTCTTGACCGCATCTATCTTTTTAGTATGTACCTCTATATATTTGCTTGACACAATATGACCAAGCAAAACTATTTATCTTAGCAAAAAGTTACATTCGCTAACTATTTCCAAATAAAAGTATTATCAATGGACACAATCGCTAACAAGGCAAGGTATTTGATATACCATGGTTTCACGGTATTTTTACTTATTTTTACTTGAGTTTTGTGTGTGTCCAAAAGCCTTTTTTATTTATTTTTATGTAAGTTTCCCTTTAGTTGCAGGAAATCTGTCTAAAGTTGAACGGGGAAGTGTTTTAGCAACAAAATCAGAAAAGTTACATCGTACCGAGCTTGTGATGGTCCGTCCTTCATGTGACGCCTCGTAGGTGGTGTCGTAGTGAAGCAGCTAAAAGAAGATGGGGAGGTCTGACCAATTATGGGGTTACAAAGTGCATGACAGACCATCGTAGCTATGATGGTCCATCCTGATGGTTCCTCGTGATGATCTTAGAAGTAGTCCTAGTACCCTCATTCGAAGAGTGTAAGTGTTGTGGAACAGCGACCCTCGATGGACCGTCGTGCTTGGTACGGTCAGTCATACCTGCCGTCGAGGGTAATGAAGAGAGAAGTATAAGAGTTTACAAAGTATGGGACGACGGAGTCCGTGATGGCCCGTCATGACCACGATGCTGCATCATGAGGTCCGTCAACCCATCTGCTTTTGGCAAATTTTCAGCAATTACAGTCCTTCTTTTATTAGGTTTTTTATTTTTTATAAATAGTTGTAAAAACCTCATTTTTGGGGTTAGACTCTTGGTTATTAGACAATTTTATGTTAGATTCTTTGTTAGTAGATTATTTTGATTATCATACATTGGATTATTAAACTTTTCTTGATGATTTTGTCGATTAATCAAGTAAATAACTGGATTTTATTCTTTCTCATTGAAGTAAGTGCATGAATTCTTATTTTATATATATGAATATTGTTATTATGGATATAGGTAATTAACCTTCAATACTAGGATTGTGGGAACCATGGGTAAATACTAAAATACAATCTAACTAAAATGACAATTCTAGAATAATGTCTTACATGTATTGATAATTCTTTTGCTTATAAGTATTTTTAACGGATGGCCACCGTTAGAACTCTCCTTAATGCTATATGCCGTACCAAGAAGGTAGATAATACGAAAAGAATTATCAACATAGATTTGGTGTATATTATCTAATAGGATCGTATTGATTGGTATGAGGTAATAACTTAGTCAAATATCGAATATAATGCTTAATATGAGGTAAAGGTAAGGGTTAGTATAGCAACACATGTATTCGGACAAAGGTACGTAGTAAAATTTTCTAGATGCCGGACTAAAGATTTAGAAATACGTAACTTATCACTTTGCATGAAAGATACTAGGAAAGACTTGTTATAAGTAGAATTATCAAATTATGAACCTGCGGGGAACATGTAAACCCTAGTTACTTTTATTAATTGATCAAATTACAACATTTGAATCTGTTAGTTGTCTACATTAATTTAGATAGTTATTTTAATTTATTTAGAAATAACCCCCTCCCCTTTTATTGTCTTTGTTTTCTAAGGAAATAATTGACTAAGTAATAGTAATAATAGATTGAAGTTAAGTCTGAACTATTTTTCTCGTGGGATGATCCAAACCTCATTAGTTGTGTTCTTTACTTGATATGACCGCTTTACTTCTTATTTGAGATGTAAGTTTTAGCTTATCAAATTTTGGCGCCGCTGCCAGGGAAAGTAGCGTTTAGATTAACTTAAACTTATTACTAAAGTTTAGTCGATATTTTCTTTATTTTACTTTGTTGATTGTTTTCTATTCTTGCAAAACTCTCTTCCTTGTATGCAAATACACTGAGAGGAAGAGAACTCTTGTTTCCCTACAATCACATATTAGAGCGTACACTACTCAACATGAATCGAAACTTGGGTATTAATGATGATTATCCAAACCAGAACATCGCAGCTCCGGTTGATGTTCATGGTTAGTTATTACCTGATGATCAGGGTCAAAATCAACAAAGGGGACATAATCCCGCTCCACGTCCTCAAGAATACTACAAAGGCTATGATAATATAGCAGACTCTGATGGGCCACTTGTCTTGTCCCCTCTACCACCAGGCCACACCTTTGTTGTAACTAGTAGCCTGATGCAAATGCTCACTGCTAGAGGTTTTTCATCAAGGCTACAATCTGAGGATCCACATGCCAATATATCAAAGGTAAGAACAGTGGGTAAAAGTTGTTTAGGGAGGCCTGATTTGGATTTGGATGTAATAGGGCAAATAGTCTTTCCTCTGTCACTGACTGGAGAGGCTGCTATTTGGTTCACCGAGCTCCCTTATAACTCACTTTTCACTTGGAACCAACTAAGGGACGTTTTCTTAACACGCTACTATCCGGTCTCCAAGAATCTAAACCACAAAGACAAAGTGAAAAACTTTGTGGCAGTACTAGGAGAGTCAGTTAGTAGTTCTTGGGATAGATTCACCTCTTATTTGAGAAGCGTCCCCAATCACCGCATAGATGATGACTCATTGAAGGAATACTTTTATGGGGGATAAGATGATAATAATAAAGTGGTGTTGGATACTATAGTGGGTGGTTCTTATGAGGAGTGTTCTTCTGCTGAGATTGCTGAAAAGTTAGAGAAAATCTCCCGGAATAATAAAGCTTTGAGTATTAGGATGTCAGATACTGGGAAAATTACCCTTGCAGTGCAATCCACTCACAACCCATCCATAGATGAGATTCTTAAAAAGATGGCTCAGATGAGAACTGAGCTTGGGTTGGTATTAAAACTTGTCAATGGGGTGCAGAAAAGATAAAGGAAGTCAACTACTTGTCTAAACCACCACCACCAAATGATGAATGCTATTATGAGAAGGATTCCTATGCGGTAAATGAGAAGACGGGGGGTTTCCGGCCGTGTGCCCAAGGCTCTAATCAAGATAATTGGCACCTAGGTCAAGGGAACCATGGTCGGATCTATGGTAACCATAATCGTAAGGCTCATTATGTTCGATAACGAAATTATAACCGTGACAACAACTTCAACAGGAGTAACTATGGTAATATAAATGATAGGAATGGGCCCTATGTTTCTCCTCAAAATATTAAATTTACTCCTAGGGATGGTGGAGGTAGTATGGCGTGAGTTGAGGATATGTTGCAAAAAATGATGAGAACGTTCAATGGTAATTATGAGCACACTAAAGAGTTGAGGAATGATTTAGCGGGTATTGGGCAGAAAGTCAATACTCATGCAATAACGATTAATAAGCTTGAATTACAAATGGCCCAATTATCTGTGATTGTGATCACACGGCAACTGGGCACTCTTCCTAGCAACCCTGTCCAAAATTTGAAAAATGATGGACATTGTACGGTAATCACTACTCGCGGTGCTAAGAAACCATCGACCCACCTATGCCGTGTAATGAGAAAAAGGTGGCGTTCGGCGTTGTCACTGTCTCCTAGTCTGATGAGGAGCGCACACTGACCGGCAGACCTTCTTGGTCAGCTACTCATGAAGAAGGAGTGTGTCGCTGCTTAGGAGTTTCGTGGTCGGAGGAAGCCTCAGGGTCTGCCGAAGTCCCTACCCCCGGCACAGCTGCACAGTCTACCTCGTCTAATGAGGCTGACAGTTGTGATTCCACTCCCGGCTCATCGACTCGTCCTCTCAACCCGATTGCCGACCAGCCCAACTGGTGGTGTGTCGACGGGCAATATCAAGTTTATTCAGACGCAATGTTTTTGAATAATAAAAGAGTCATGACACGGACCCTTACACTGGAGAGGTGGGTCCTTACGGGATGTCTCCCTACCATGCCAAAAATTCACAATGTCTTCATCTTACACCGACTGGAGTGGACAGCACGTTCGTTGGACCGTTATAGTGAAGAGTTGGCCTGAGAGTTCTACGCCTCTTACGTGGCTACTCTCAGATGAAAGATTGATAGGCGGGCTGCCCCCGCCAAATAGGCTCGACTTGAGCATGTCCGGGTACGTGGCATTCAAGTCGATGTCTTCATGCCTGCCATCCACCGGTAACTATAGGGTGAGGATGTTGATGCCAACCATACCCCTCTCACCGTCGAGTTCGACTAACGGTGGAAAAATTTCAAATATGGCCAATTCTTGCATGAGCCATTGCTGAGAGATACCACCAAGAGGTAGATGGCCCTGCACATGTCTTTTGATGAAGAGCATGCCGAATCGGTAACAGTGCCGAAGGGATTCATAAACAAGGCCAACTTGACCTTCACGGCTAAATAATTGTCACGACCCAAATCGGGGACGCGACTGGCACCCACATTTACCCTCCTATGTGAGCGAACCAACCCATATAACCTTTAACATTTTAATACAATATCAACAAAAGAAATGCGGAAGACTTAAACTCATTAATAAAACAATTCAAAACTATTATTAATATCCCCAAAATCTGGAAGTCATCATCACAAGAACATCTATCTCAATTCACTAAACTAGGAATGTCTAAGAACAAATATAACTAAAAAGCTAGTCCATGCCGGAAGTTCAAGGCATCAAGACTTGAAGAAGAAGACCCAGTCCAAGCTAGAAGCATTAGCTCACCCTGAAGATCCGGTGTGATGAAGACTGGCTTGATTTACTGCTGAGTTGAAGTTGACGGAACGTTTGCTGCATTACACAAATAACAAGAAGGAAACATAAAAGTAGGGGGTCAGTACAACCACAAGTACTGAGTAGAT